>CM027121.1:57691574-58108206 GCA_015476505.1 Urochloa ruziziensis | reverse complement strand
TGCTGCTCGGTGGCATGCGTGACCCGGGGAGCGCCTCTATGCGCTTCACGGGGTCTCTTCCGCATGCCGACGCACCACCACTTCCGCCACGACGCACTACGCGCTCAACCATGCCATCGCCATACCAACCGAGGGTGACGCCCTATGGGTTCACCATCTATTCGGAAGCGAAGGAGTTGAGGCTCAACAACCTGAAGGAGAGGCTCATGGAAAATTCGACTTTCCATGACGACACGCTGATGAAGCTGGGTTTCTACTCCGTCATCTACAAGTTGCTGCAAAACATCGGTTGGACGAAGTTCGCGATGGAGGAATCGGTGAATCACAGGATAGATATTGCATTAGAGATGTTGGCCACAATGAAGTCTGAGTTACGGGTGATAAATGATCAAGGAGATGAAGCCATGTTTCTCTCATTCCGAATCAAGGATGAGAGAAGACATATTTCATATGCCAGTGTCACTGGATTGCTAGGGTTCGACTTAGACGCTCCACAGAATGTGGAAGTTGCAGAGAATGAATTGGATAACTTTTGGAAGAAGAACGCCGTGGGAGAGAAGCATACAAGACAAGGAATTTGCAATATTGTGTTGCAAATATTTCATACATGGATGAGCAAAAGAATCCTTGGGAGAATGAAGGAAGGCAAAGTGACGGAACAAGAGCTGAATTGGATGTATACTGCTTTGGTAAAGAAACAACACATTGACCCTTCATACATTATGATGAAAAGATGGGTCGATGTAGCATCATCTGGCACCGGGAAAATTGGCATGGCATGTTATCTGACAACAATTGCCTTTGCCTTGGTCCCTAACATTGAGATGGATGTGAGATTTTCGTGAAAGGCACGGAGATGGATGGGAAATTTCTGGTGCAAGGAAAATATATCAGTGGAAATGAAAGCAAGGTATATAAATTCTAGGAACTGATATATCCTTGCTGGACAAAAGACTCAGATTATTTACAAGAGGCAATAAAGATTGGTGTGATACGACGATCATGGTACAAATGAGAAGAAACTTGAGAAGGGATCAACATCACAAGCAGCAGCTGTAGAAGAAGAAGAAGAAGAGGAAGAAGTGCAGCTACAGCAAACTCCTCCAGATGAAGGACTGTTGGCACTCCTTAGCCTAACTAAATCTGCAAGCGCACAGAGTACATTGTAGCCTTTCACCAGGGGAGTAGAAACCTGGATGTCAAATCCAAGGAACGGTAGACGCGACTAGCCTAGGAATATCTTAACCGGACCCACCAGGGGAGGAAAGGGTAAAGGGTGTAGAGAGCTTAACCTTAGTTAGCCACTCGTTACCCCAGACAATCTATCTTAATCTAACATGATCTGCTTCGACGGCTAGAACGGGAAGAACTCAGAACGGGGTGAGAGGGGGGTTCTTCCGGGCTCAGCACTACTGTTATGAGTACACCCGAACGTGGTGGAGTACAAAGGACGGACAGGGCTGTCACCACCTGCCGCCTACCACTGCAGTTCCGTGGGGTGCAACACAACCTGAGGTGACTAGCCAGCACAGGCACCACGCCTAAGCTTTCAGCCACTGACCTCCACCCAACGCGAAGGGCTATAGAGGAAACCCCAAACAAGAGTCGCTGTCACTCGCGCAGACTCAGGTACCCGCAGATCATAGATAGCCAAGATAAATTGCTGAAAGTAAAGAGTAAACTAGCGAGATACTAAGGCAAGAGACCGAGGAACTTACTGAAGATATCTCTGAAGCTTTATTCCTCGGGGGCGGAAATGTTGAGACGAGACCGAGGAAGAAATCCCGGACTCTCTCTACAAAGCTCGGCTGTCACCGAGCAACTCACCCACTCTCTCTCTACTCTACTCAACTCTAAGATAATAGTGGACTACATCTTGAGCCTTCTCTTCTCTCCAATGGATGGTGTCTTGTGTGGAGGTGAAGGGCGCCTTTTATAGCCCTCCAGGGGTGAAATCCTGCTTAGGGGTGACGCCAACTACTTGCTTAGCTTCCACGTGAAAGAGGAAGCGTAGAAGCCACGGTGGGAGGCCGGCCGGCCTGGCCCTGGTGCCAAGTGGCACCGACTTTTGCAGGGATGGCCTGGATGATGTCCTAAAGTCGGTAGTTGTTGCGTTCGGTTGAAGCTGTCCAAGAATCCTAGGTTGTGGGCCCTTCAATCCATGTTTATCCCACCCTAGGCCTTCCGGGTCCATTGATCAAACCGACATCAATTGCACGTCTCATGATCATCCTTGATACATTAGTAAACTTGTGGATCAACGCCGTGGCCAAAAGAGGAAAAAGTGGGCCGGCCGGCCTGGCCCTGTGCCATTTTGGCCTCCTGTTTTTCCTGTTTGCTCCTTTGCTCACAAATTGCACAAACTTGTGGAACTCATTAGTATAAATGATATTAGCATGATTATCACTATATGAGCATGAAATCCGGAGAAATGTTGGCGGTAAAGTCATGGATATCGACCGCCAGCAAGGACCATGGGCTCAAGCACCAAGCGCACCTACAGAACCAGTTTGGGCAGAGGCACCAGCTGAAGCATGGGGGAGAGGACATTTTGTTCCACCTCCTCAGCAGCATGCTTATGCTATGCCTCAGCCGGGCTATGTGCCACAATATGCGCAGCAGCCATATCTTCCTGACCCATATCAAGGAAGGGCACCAGATGGATCAATCAGGGCACAGTTTGCACATTTGCCACAGCCACAGTGCAGTGTACAAGCCTTCAGTGCTTATGCCAACAGGAATCTGGAGGATAATGAAGAAATTCAGAGGCGTGCGCAAAGGATCACGGATGGGATTTTTGGAATGACATATCATTTTGGTCAGCTCGGAATTGTGCCTCCAGAAGAATTTCCAGGAGAAGTGGTTCAACCGTATTATGAACGGGGATATTATGACAGCCATGGAGGACCGAGCAAGGACTACAGTGGACAGTGATCAGCAGACGTCAGAATAAAATTTGCACATTTGGTTTGCGCTTTCCAACTTTTCTTTTATTTCTTTCTTCAGTGTGCGTGCAAGTCTTTGTGTGTGAGTAGTGTATTTTTCTGTTTTCTTTATTTAAATTTCAGCATGTGTGAAGAGTAGTGTGTATGAATGAATAAAAGTGATCACCCTTTGCTTAAATGATATGATTAATGGTGAAGACAATTTAAATTTATGCAATGTTGAAATATGATGATCGTTGCCGCTTTGTTCTTTCTTTTGCACTAATCACATGCTTGTTTGGACTAACACTCTCCCCGAATACGAATTGAAATTAATATAAACACCGGCTCAATCTTTTGTGATGGTTATGATTTATTTAAAACCCATATGCATTAATCTTGCTCTCTTGTTTAAATTTGTCAAAGGTAGTTTTATTAAAAATCATTGTATGCTGACCTTGTCAATAATACCTTTGCAAATTGCTCTACCTATCCAAAGCCTACAAATTATTTATCATGATGAACCATAGAATAAGATTTATTTTCAAGTGCATTGATTCAAGACTTATTTTCTTCGGTACAAGACTAAGAAGCTGGCCATTCCGTTTTTTTGTATCTTCTATTGCTAGCCTATCTATCCATGCATTGCTAATTTTCACATTGAAAATTTGGCAAACTTCGCTGGATATCCATCCCTAAACCCAAAAATTCTTTTTGTGATTACCTCCTTGACCCCAACCCAAACACACTGAGTATGGAGATTTATTTCGACAGAGTTTCTAACAAGATGGAGCAGTCACATGAAGAATATACATTTGGGAGGACCTTGAGAGGGTACTGGAGAAAAATCAGAGAAAACAGAGACGAAAAAGGGCAGGGCGGCGCGGCCAGGACCCCCGGGCCGTGCGGCCAGAGGCATTTTTGCCTCTGGTTGTCTCGAAAATTTTTGTGCAAGTCCTTCCCGAAGATCTAAGTCGTTCTTTGCAAGATTAGAAGATTTCATATTCTGCTCAGCGTTGATTTAATTTCCCTCTCATTTGCTCGAGGACGAGCAATCGTTTAAGCATGGGGGGAGAGTCATCGCATTATCTCTGACCATCGCTGAGTAGAATTAATGTTGTAAAGAGTTCTTTGGAGCATATAAAAGTAATATATATATATATATATTAAAGAAAGAAAGAAAAAGAAAAAGAAAAATGAAAAAAGAAATATGCTCCTTAGTTCTTTTACTTCATTGATTTCTTGATGCTTAGAAAAGTTCACTCCATACTCAATTATTCCAACCATGTGCAATCCGACATAGAGGACTTCATTTGTGCCTCATTGTCATCACTTGCCATTTGCACATGTCCACCATCTAAAAAGTGTGTGTCCATCCTCTCCCTTTCCACAAAGACATTATCTTCTCATGGCCTTTTTGACGAGTCTCGGTAAATCCGTGAGATGCTTTTCTTGTTTTGATAATATCTTGATTATAGCATCTTTTGCTAGGACTAACCTTTCCAAGCTCCAGATAAAGCCTACACTTTTATACTTGAGAGAAAGAAAGGATTGAGTGTTTAGCAGGTTTGAGAGACAAGATGAGTTGAAAGTTTTCATGAGCAACTTTGCAAGGTTTAAATTATTGATCTTGGTTCAGTTTTGTTTTAAAATCAAAATTCTTTATGCCTAAGATTTATTTAAATTTGAGAGCTTGTGATTTAAATTCTTTGTTGGTTGCACTTCATTCATATCTACCCTTCATACTAGAAAGAGCTGGTTACAACTTGAACTTTAATTGAAAAATCCTTGGGAGTGTTTTGTTCTTTCTTGTATGCGATCAAGTGTAGGGATTGGACATCGGAGGGCAACGCTGATTTCTATCGAAGACTTACTCAAGGACGAGCAAGGTTTAAGCATGGGGGGATTGTTGGCGCTGTTAAATGACACACTTTTATCCCTATTTAACTTCGATAATTGCATGAAATTAATGACTAAACTAATGATAAGACTCTATATTCGAGACATATTCGTATATGCATATGTTTTTGGAGTATTTTGGTTTATGCAGGATAAATGATAAAATCAAGATGAATTTGGGCTAAATTCGAGACAAGCGTAAAGCGAAGGCCGGAAGCCCACGAGAAGAAGGCCTACTGGGCCCAGGCGCCCAGGACATGGACTAGAAGCCCACTCATGCCCAGATCCAGCCCACCAAACTCCAAGATTGCTTAAGAACTAAGCAAATGAAGATAAGATCAAGTTACTTCGACTTGAAGGCATGTTCAAATGGAAAGTCATCAAGTGATAATTTTATCCAGAAGTAAACGATGTCCAGGGCCCACATGCATAGACAGGAACACTCCAGAACCGACCATGAAGCTCAGGGAAAAAGATGAAGCTGAGGCAGCCCAGGAATGGGCCAGGTCGCGCGGCCCAGGGCCCTCCTAGCCGCGCCGCGCAGGCCATTCCCGTGGCCCCTCGCCTTCCCCTTTGACGTAGGGTTTCCCAGTGCTATATATAGCTCCCATTTCATTCGGGAGCTATCAATTCAATTTCACTCGACGCCGAAGGAGCAGAGAAGCTAGAGGGACACCTCTCGGAGAGCTGAGGGTCATGCTAGTTGTCTAGGGTTTGCCCTAGCCGACGTGGAAACCCTGCGAGGAAGACCACGTCGGAGTTCTAGAGCTAGTTCATCAAGATCAAGGTAGGATCCCGGTGGTGATCATTTAATCATTCATAGTGAAATCTATTTGGGTTTCTGATTGTTCTTAGCGATCAAGTGCCTCTCTCTATGAATTTGCTTGTTCTTGGGTTTGCTTCTTCTAAGATCTATTATCGAGATAGATCGATCATGATGTTCTTTTAGCCGTGGTGGCTAGGGGCTCATACCGGATCTACCAGGGATGTTCAACACGTTCGTAGAATGTGCCCTTGTGATTCATCTCGCAGATAGAGAGCGTCGTGACGGGACGTTACTCGTGTATGGCGATGATCCTTGGGGTTTGACCGGAGGCTATGATTTAAAGATGCTTTCAATGATATTCTCATCTTGCTTGCTTCACTACTTTGCTCAGAACTACAACGTTTGCATGATCTAGGCGATCTAGATTAGTTATCTCTATGCTTTCTCTTGCTACCTCTGACGTTCTTCAGATTGATCTTTAGTAGATTAGATTGATTCAAGTCACAAGTGTTTCTTTGCTAGTTAGATTGCATCTTGAGTCTGTAGTTCCACGGATTGATAAACCTTTAGGGAATACTCTCTTGAGGGAAGAGCTACAATGATCCGTGCGCTTGCGGTGAATCTTGGTGCGCGTTCGGCGCGCCAACAGTTATCAGCAAGTGGTTATGCACATTGATTAATTGCAATAAATGTTGTTCTTAAATTTCAAAAGCCGAAATATTTAGTTCTTAGAGATGTTTTTAATTTCTGCATGTATAAACTTCTCTACGCTTTTATTTCGGTTGTGCATACTTTTATGGATGGATTCATAGTGGATGATAATTTGCTATCGTCGTTGCCAACACATATGGCCGATGAATATTTTTGACAATCATCTTAAATGTTGCTTCCCGATGAGAGATCACTTTTGGCTTTATTGATGCTCGGGGGGCACGATATTAGCAAAAGGAATAATTTACCATCATGGAGTTTCTATATACTAAATCGGCTTGCAAAAGATTTTAAAACATTGATGTTGTTTTAATTTCATCAAATGGTGTGTTTTGAGACTTTTTAGCCGGTTGGGGTATTTGACATCAATGATCAGGCAAAATATGAAGTTTTCTATTGAGGCCGGTGATTTTTTGTGATCCATGGTTGTAAATTATGCGGATGCATTTGGTGATTTGTTGTTGAAGGTGCAGCGAGTATTTACATTTTAAAAATTCACTAGATGCTTTCTTGATAGATGTCTAGAAGATCATATCAACTTTACTATATATCATATACCTAGACATCAAAATTCAGAATTAGCACTCTAGAACAATGAGCATCAGGTCATGGTGTCTAAAAGACATTTTCATAAGAAAAGGCCGGTGTTTAGTAATGCAGAGTGCACATCCTGGACAGGGCGGTATAACCACTATTGAGGCCGGTTTAACCGGTATAGCTGCTACTCTGGCTATTAGAATTTCTGAACTTGTTGAGGCCAGTGTTAGTAGTTAGAAGGAGCTTGTTGGATATTTGCATAAGTCAAGATGCATTGAAAAGCAAAGACATTTGGTGACTCATTGCTAGAGGTGCGGCAAAGAGTTTGTGTTTAAATAAGTCATTAGATTGTTTTCTTGATAAATGTCTTGAATGTCATCTCAATTTAATACACGTAGTATATCTAGGAATGAGAATGGAGGATAATTACTTTGGCATAATAAACGTCAGGCTATAATATCAAAAGAGACAACTTCATAAGAAAAGCTGATGTTTAGCAATTTCAAAGGGTGTGTCCTCTATGGACCGGTGTAACCGGGTTCCAGGACCGGTGTAACCGGGTTTCTAAAATCAGCTTGACAAAGGTTCTTGCTGAAAATGCTATGCCGTCCATTGAAACTTCACTGCTTGATGAGGCCGACGTTAGTAGCTGCATTGGCTAAAGCTGCATAGAAAGCAAGGTAAAAACATACAGGGAGGGTCAAGCGTAATCTAGCTAAGATCAATTCGAAGGTAATTGTGTCATTTTCACCCTTTTGGTTGATTACTTTCCTTTCTTTATTTATGGTCAAAATAACTTGTGGATGCAATGTTCGATCATTTTATCTTCCTTCATTTTTGATTTGAGGGGTATTGCAAAGGCCAATTGACATTATAGCAATTTGGTCGCTTTATGCATCCACAATGATTTGCAAGTGTGAGAATGGCTTTAAATTGGTATTTCAAGAATCTACAGCCGAGGATCTATATGCTTAGGCTTGTTTCTCGCAAAATATGTACACCAGCAGCAGCAACATGTTGAAGTCATTGTATTGGGCAGAAATCAAATGATATGGCCGCTAGATGCTATCGTCCTTGAAAAGCAAGACATGGTCGATGTGTTGATGTTAGCTATCGTTTCTGTACAATTTTGGTTCAGATAAATATTTCTTGGCAAAGCAAGCTTCACCAAGAAACAGGAGGGCATATGTTGACAACCAAAATTGGCATCGGATGGATTTTGTTGTCAATCTGGGCATAGCGGTCTAACCGGGAGGCTAGGGCGGTTAGATTTGGTATAGCATCTTGCCGATTTGGTATTTCGCGACCCGCGCGAGCTAGCGCATTCGTGTGTTGGCCCAAAAAAGCGTCAACATAAATAGTTAACTTTTTGACTAAAATCTTATCAATCTTTCAAAATTCGATCATCAACGGTTGGCAAAATAATTATTGTCAAAACACATAAAGTTATAAGGATTTATCGTACCTATTAGACATTATATAATTATATTCTAATAAGAAAAAATAATGGTCAAAATCAAAAGCTCGAAGGCAAAACTTTGATGCCATAAGTATTTATGTAAATTAAGTGTAGCTCGGTTGATAAAGTTCCATAAGGTACGATGTAACCTTCGATACGGGTGCTTGGTTTCCATGATAAGCAACTTGCGTGTCGACAACGAGACACCTATGATAACTTTCTTAATCTCAAGATCTGACACATCAATATGTCGGGCCCGGCCTGAGCCCGCCGGGTTTTGCCCACTCACAAACATTCATGGGCCGAGCCTGGACAAACAAAACGTAACTCGAAAAATTGATAAAAAATGATAGTTTCATAAACAACTTCTTTATCGTTTAAAATGGATAGAAAATGTGGAATATCCATAATATCTTTATCTTTTCTCTCTCTCTCTTGGTCTTCTATTTTTTTTCTCACTTTGTACTTCTTATTATCTCTTCTTTAGTCATTCTCCCATTCTCCTATGACACTTTACTCCCTTGCCTCCCTTGGGCATGCCGGTTGGCCAGTAGTCGTCTCACCCACACGTTGTAGGACTGAAACGGGCGACCAGACGACCAGAGAGGGGGTCAATGGGAGCTAATAAAAAATTCTTGATAGAAACTTTGGCCTATGTTCCAAACAAACTCAAATACACCAAGGCGGAAGCAAACGAAACGAAAGACCAAAGGCCAAAGGAGCACCGATCTATTCGCTGGTGTGTAGGAGAGAGCACCAACGCAATTCAAGGGACCAGCGGACAGATACCACCAAATGATACGGTGCTCAACCAAGGGTAGCACCGTATGAATCGGTGCTCAAACGAAATCAGAAAAACTCTCTATAGTAGAAACTGCACTTACCACCGATTTGTCTGGTGCTCTACCAAGGTAGCATCAGATGGATCGGTGCTAGACAAGAACCTGCAAAAATTTTCTAGTAGAAACTCGATATTCCACCAATTGGTCTGGTGCTCTACCAAGATAGCATTAGATAGATCGGTGCTAGCCAAGAACCTGTAAAAACTCTCCGGCTAAAACTCGATATACCACCGACTTGTCTGATGCTAAACCAGGAGTAGCATCGGATGGATCGGTGCTCGACTTGGTCCAGCAAAGACTTACGTCAAACTGCGAGAGACCACTGATTGGTCGGGTGCTCTACCAGGAGTAGCATCGGATGAGTCGGTGCTCCGTGTCGTCTCTAGACCATGCAAAATCGAATCAAAACCCGATCAAACGAAGTCCAAATCAAACCAAATTTTGACCATATGATTCTTGCCCTCGATATGAACCAGATCCGACTTATAAACATGAAAAAGATCAAGTACTTCTCTGGGAATATTGGATCTAGCGTAAAGAGGAAGAACACCAAAAACTCGTGCAAAGATCTAAAATTACTCGTGCTCAAGTGGTTGGTTCACTAGGAGATCATCCTAGGCGAACTCACAAGATTCCATCACATCATCTCACGGAAGGAATCGCTCCAAAAATGCAGCTAGATGTGAAGAACAAAAATCACTCAAAAATAGCCACGAAAATAGAAAATCCAAGAGATATGAAACTAGAAGGAGATGAGCACGAATTTTAGATTCCAACACAAGTTTTCACCATGAGGAACTCATCTATACAAACCATGATAGATTACAAGGTCTAGAGTTGCAAGAAATTAAAGATACAAGGTGGAGGGCTATGGATGACTACTTGGATGGATGTCTCTCCCCTCCCACCTACCTTCTATTTATAGCCCAAGGCAAGGCTAAACTTTCACCACCTAAACTACACCCGAACCGACTTAACTAGATACACACCCTATAAGGGCAAGATGGTCAAGTTGATATTTTTGCCATTGGACGGACCCGGCTTCTCCACACTTCGCTTCATATCAACGCAAGCTCTGTGAACCCGCCACGTGTCCTCCGATCTCGCACTCCTCCCCTTGCAGAGTCGCCCCCGGTTTTGAGGCCCAAACCGGGAAACCCATATCCAACTTCACGCCATTGGGCCGCCACACGACCGCTTGTGGTTTTGAGGCACAAACCACTGAAACCCTCCTTCATGTATTTTGCTCTTCCGTGCACCATGTGAACCGACCATGGTCCCACATGGTCTTTTCGGGTCCCTGGGTCCAAGCCCTCCATCCATCCTTCACCGCCTCGTGGTACATTGGCATGGCAAGCCTTGCCTGACCTTCACCTCGCACCATCGACCACCATGTCGTGTTCATCACCTGCACATCATAAGCACAAAGCCACATCATACGCCACGGTTGTCAATCACTCGTCGTCGGAGGGCATAGTTGATGTGTGAGACTATGCCCGTCGGCCACCGGTTGGCTTGCCCGTGCCTCCCCTACGTCCATCGGTCACCCACCTCCAAACTCAGGACTTTGGCCCAGCAAATGAGGTGGAGTTGCGAAGAACTATATATTTTCTGCTCTTTCATGCATGGATTGTCTCAATAACCTCGTCTTTGTAACCTCGTTCAGTACCTGTTGAAGCCTCAACACAGTACTAAATGCCGCCCCTGGAGTCGACACTGCACTGCAGAGTCGGTACTTTATCCCAGCATTTGTACCAGCCAAAGTGGAGTCGGTACTCTCCATTGGAGCCCCCGTGCTATGGGCCATGCTTGGACCGAGTGAAGGAATTGCCGTGCCATGCTGGCACGGCACGACGTGTCTAGCGTGCCTAAAAGTCCCGACATGAAGCACGAGAGAGCCGGGCGTGCCAGCACGGCACGGCCCAAGTCCCACCTCTACTCCATGCACGTCAAATAGAAAACTCTTCTTGCACTATACGGGAAAAGAAGACAACGTGTACCGTAATACATTCTCTCGTCACACTACTAAAAAAAACATTTGTAAGAGCCAGGGTTTTTTTCAGGGGCGGACTAAAAGGCGACGCGCCCCTAAAAATGTGAGCGGGCTACTGTAGATAAGGGCCGCCCCTGGAAATCGTTTTCAGGGGCGCACCATGCCATGACCTGCCCCTGGAAATCATTTTCAGGGGCGCGCCATGCCATGACCCGTCCCTGGAAATGGTGGCATTTCTAGGGGCGGGTCATGGCATGGCGCACCCCTAAAAATGATTTTCAGGGGCGGATCATGGCATGGCCCGCCCCTGGAAATAGTTCCACGCAAATAAATTCATAACTTTTTCATACGATCTCGGATGAAGATAAGTTTTATACGAAAATTGTAGAGCTCGACCAGACCTAAAACTTTGTAGTTGATAAGTTTTTGTTTGAGAATATTTAGTGCCTCAAAATATTATTATAAGCTCTCTAATTTTATAATATAGACTTTGTTGGGCCAAAAACTTGTTGGGCCGGCCCATATACCGTTGGAGGAGTTGGGCTTTGTAGATGACCCATAACAAAGGAAAAAATTATTTTATTAGAAAAAAGTGCAAAATATATTTAAAATATTTTAAACACATTTAAAAAAATCATTATAAGTTATACAATTTGATTAATGCACATGATGATCATATCAATCTTCTTGTAAGTGAGAGAATGAAACGGTGCTCTATTTTTTGTATGCACCGTTTTATCCTCTCCTTTTTGTAAGTGAGAGGATAAAACATTGTTATATTTTTTGTATGCACCATTTTATCCTCTTCTTCTTTTGTAAGTGAGAGGATAAAATGGTGCTCTCTTTATCTCGATTTTGCTATTTTGATTATCTTCAAATTTATCCTCTCATTCTTCTTTTAGGTGAGAGGATGAAAGGGTGCTCTATTATTTGTATGCACCGTTTTATCCTCTCCTTCTTATTGTAAGTGAGAGGATAAAACGGTGCTCTATTTTTGTATGCACAAGATGATTGCTCATTCATCCGGTCGCCATATATTTTGTATACACCGGATGATTGACCATTTATCCTGTCACCACTTTTTAACACTTTGTATTTTCATCATATCTTTCTACTCCTGGAGTCTGATTTTGATAATCTTAGACTCCGTGGAAAGCTTATGAAATTCTATACAAGATCATCTTGAAACCCATCCCATTTTATCAAATTTCATTGAGATGGTTATTTACTCCAAAATATCATTATAATCTCTCTACTTTTGAAAACTAGTGTTATTTTGATGATCTTCTAATGAATGAGCATATAATATATGTGTATGTGATAGTGTGAATGTATTACAATATGTGTATATGTGAATGTATTAGGATACATATTTCACCAAAAATACTAGTAACATGTGTGAGTATGTGTGAATGTAGGAGTACGTGTGTGATTGTATGTGGGAGAGTTAGTTGATATATTTTTTGAGTACAAACTTCTTTATTTGAACTCATATGAAAAAAAATTATACCAAAGTCGTATAGATCAACGAAATATAAAACTTTGTAGTTGAGCACTTTTATATATAATTGGAGGAGTGGGATACAGAGCATAGTTGAGCTTTGTACATGGTCCACAAGAAAGAAAAAATATATAAAAATTATAAATCTTGACATGAAAATATAGTTGAGGATATTTTAAACTTGTCCACTAATTTGTATTGAATTATATCACAAATAGAAAATGAGGTTAGAATATTTGTATACACCCTTTTATCCTCTCCTTTTTCTTGCAAGTGAGAGGATGAAAGGGTGCTCTTTATTTGTATGTACCGTTTTATCCTCTCCTTACTCTTGTAAGTGGGAGGATGAAAGAGTGCAATTTATTTGTATGCACCATTTTATCCTCTCCTTGTTCTTGTAAGTGAGAGGATAAAATGGTGGTCTACCTTTTAACACATTATATTTTGATCATATCTTTCTACTCCGGAGTCCGATTTTGATGATCTTTGACTCTACGTAAAGCTTATGAAATTTTGTGCAAGATTATTCTGAAAGTCAAACCATTTTATCAAACCAAAATATAAACGTTCATGGAACATGTCCAATTCGTTCATCTCTTTATCCCGGCTTTGGTATTTTGATGATCTCATGAATGAGTGTATGTATATGTGAGTATATATGATTATGAGAATCAATAAGAATACATATTTACACCAATAAAATACTGCAAACTAATTTTCACAAAAGTACTACTAATATGTGAGAGTATTCATCTGTCACCACTTTTCAACACTTCGTATTTTGATCATATCTTTCTACTCCAAAGTCCGATTTTGATGATTTTGAACTCTATGGAATGCTTATGAAATTGTATGCAACATTATCCTAAAATCCATCTTATTGTATCAAACCAAACTATAAATATTAATGGGACAAGTCCAATTCATTCCTTACTTTATATGCATATGTGAGTATATATGCATATTTGAATGTATTAAAATATAAACCATATCTTTCTAATGATTGAGTATATGTGTATGTGAGTACATAAGCATATGTGAATGAATTAGAATACATATTTACACCAATAAAAATACTACACACTAAATTTCACAAAATAGTACTAATATGTGAGAGTATATGTGTAATTGTGTGTGAGAGAGGTAGTGAATGTATTTTTTGAACATAAATGTTTTTATATGATATCATATGAAAAAAAACTCTATACCAAAGTTCTACATATCGATGAAATATAAAACTTTGTAGTTGATAACTTTTTAATTTGAGAGTTTTTTAATGTTTTAAAATATTATTATAAGTTATCTAATTTGAAATCTTGAACTTTAAAGTTTTCAAATGATCTCCGACGTAAAAAAGTTCTATACCAAAGTTGTACATCTCAAACAGATGTAAAGGTTTGTAGTTCACAAATTTTTTGTTTGAGATCGTTTTATGCTTTGAAATATCATTATAGCTAATCATATTTCAAATTTCAAAATTTTAAAATATTCAAATGACCTTGGATGTAAAAACATTCTATACCAAAGTTGTAAATCTGGACGAGATATGAAACTTTGTAAAGCAATCAAACAAACACAAATATCAATGATCCAACCCCTCTAAATGCTGCAATCCTATTGGTTCATCTCCTTGTCCCACGGATCGCCACATCAGCAATCCAATTACAGCCATCTTATCTTCTTCCTCCATCTCTCCCTCTCCCTCACCACTGCTCTCTCTCACCCCTTCTCTCTCACCTTCTCCGCGCGCGGGCGGCGGCGCCGGCGACTCCGGCCGGCGCGCCCGACAGCGGACGGCGCAGCGACTTCGCCGGGGAAGCAGCGGCGTGGGGATTCCGGCGGGCGGAGGCCGCGACGGCGCCCGACCGGCGGACGAAGCGGGGCGGCGGCGCGGTCAGGCGCGACCACGGCTGGGCGGCAGCGCTGCCATGGGCGGGGCCACGGGGCCTGGCTCCTCCGCTGGCGCACCTCCTCCGCGGGCGGTCGGCGGCGCCGGCGACTCCGGCCGGCGCGCCTGACGACGGACGGCGCAGCGACTCCGGCCGGGGGAGCAGTGGTGGCGTCCAACCGGCGGACGAAGCGGGGCCGGCGGCGCAGTCATGGCGCGGCCATATCTGGGCGGGGCCACGGGGCCTGGGCGGCGGCGCCCGGCCGGTGCGCCCACGGCATGCTCGGGCGCGGGCAGTTCCGGCAGCCGGCCTGCCCCTGGCATGCGCGGCGGCCGGCGTGCCGACGGCGGCCGCGCGCCCTCCCCCGGCCTGCGGTGCTGCTGGCCGGTGCGAGGCCGCGCTACCCCGGCCGGCGGCGGGGGCCGGCGGGCTTCCCTGCCTTTTTTATTTTTCTTCTTTTTCTTTTTTATTTTTTTATTTTTATTTTATATTTTATCTGGCCCGCAATGTAATTTTATTTATTTTTTAATTTTATTTTTTTATTTTTAAAATTCGTTTTTATGGGCAGGTGAGGGCATCACCCGCGCTGCAAATGTCATTTTTAGGGACGGAGGATGCCCTCACCCGCCCCTGAAAATGGCATTTGCAGGGGCGGGTGATGCCCTTACCCGCCCCTGAAAATACTTTGCAGGGGCGGGCTACTAACCCGCCCCTGCAAATGGTCATTTTTAGCAGCCAAAAGCAGGGGCGGATTTTGGAGCCGCCCCTACAAATGCCCGTTAACCCGCCCCTGAAAACGTTTTCTGTAGTAGTGTCAGCAAGCCCGTCACCAATGATTCCGATCAATTTCTGCAAAAGACAACGTGTACCGTAATGTTTTGGCTACAATCTCATCAAACTTTCGAAGTTTCTATCGTCAATATAGTTGGCAAACATAATTATTTTCAAAACACAAAATTAATTTAAGTAGATTTTCTTTAAAATAACTTTGTAATCAAACCTATTAGATATTATAAAAATATGCTACTAATATCGAGTATTTATTATACTACTTTTGATTTGAGTTTGCATATGTTTTCACTTTTATGATTTTTTGAGAGTTTGCTTTAAATTGACTTTTTTGTGTTTTTGTCCTAACTTCGTACAAAGGTTGCAACCAGAGTTAATTAGGTTCCTCAAGCCACATATTTATGGCCAGTTTGTTTCAGCTTATGGCGAGCTTTTCGTGAATAACTTTCCATATATCTCAAAGCCTCCAGCTATGAAAGTGAAAAACCGGAAAAAGACTTATGGCTTTCCACTTTCATAGCTTTCCAGCTTTTATATACGTGGAAAACTATCTAGCCAAAAGTCACAAGAAGCTTCAACAAATAGGCCCTCAAGCTGGTCTCATAAAAAGCTTTAACAAATAGGCCCTCAAGCTCGTCCAGCTCGTCTTGCCTAGACCTATGTCCCTTGCTGCTGCTAGTGCTCTAAACACTAGCACACGCGCTGGATCAATTTTGGCCCAACATCCATGGGCTGGGCTGTTACGGTAATAATGAATGACATGTAGAAGCCGAAATAGAAAGAAATTTCTTTTTTTTAAAGCTATTATACAAAGGAGTGAAAAACATATAATTTCACCTTCGCCGGAGCCACAAATATATACATTTGGGCCTCGTTCGGTTCCACCGAATTCATTCTCGGTCGGAAACGACAGTTGTAGTAAAAAAATTACGATAGTTACAATAAAATACCGATATTTATTCCGGTTCAGAAACTAATTTATTCATGATAGACACAGTAAAAGACCAGATTGATTCTCACCTCTTTACTAGTGATTGATTTCCGGTCACTTGCTGTCCCTATTATAAGTATAGTGATTTTCGGCTTGGAATAAATTCTAATCTCTTATTATAACTGAATTTTCTACTGCAAGTATCATTTCCGGCCAGAAATGAATCTGGTGGAAGCGAAGGAAGATTTCCACGGCTCTCTCGCGTCCAGTTTCTAACTAGAACATTGCGCGGCCTTGCCGCGCAAAATGGCCCTCCTGCTACTGCAAGATGAGTTTCCAATTTTGTAAACAGCAATCATAACAGTGAGGTGCATTGCCAATTGGATTTTTTATTTGTAGATCTAATATTTTTTTATCAATATTGACTATACCAAATAATTTTTCACAATGGCAGTATGTTGTAGGGAAAAAAATCAATGTTGAAGTACCGATGGTTCTATTGAAGAAGAAATCAGTATCCAAATTGGAAGAGGAAAGGTGGAAGTTAAATCTACTGCAATCCCCTTCTAGTGACATGATCAACCAAAAATGTGTTTGTAATTTAACGTGTTATGATCTTTTGTAGAAAAAAAAACTACTGCATCTGAAGCGTGTTATGTTTATCCAAACTGAACTGGTCTCTTAAATTTTGGATGTACACATATAATTATATACGATTGCAGTTAAGTTGACAATTCAATATCAAATAAAAATTCTTGGAATGTAATAGCTGCCTTCTCAGTTTATCAATATCAAACGATAATATTTTTCATATCATCAAACTACATAATACTATCTTGCTAAAATCTTACAGTAGAGCTACATCTATGCCCATACCTGTAAATCCAATATTTGGCTCCGTTTGAGATAGTATATGGCTGGCTATGGACCCTTACCAGTCGAAGTGAAGGTACCCAACTACCCATTAGCAAAGGTACAGAAACACCATGGAAACAGATGCACAGTCAGTGATTCCAACATTTGGCTCTTTTTGAGACAGTATAGGGCTGGTTATGGATCTTTTCAGTTGAACTGAAGGTAAAATAGAGGTAGCCATTGCGAAAGGCACATGGAAACAATCTTATATTCTAGGAATCTACTTGTGAACTGATATCATATATTCCGAATTTGCACTTTCGTAAAAACATGCCAACTTTTTTTTAAAAAAAAAGGCCAAATAAGAAGAATGGTGGCAAATAGCTGCAAAGTGGGTAAGAACACACTGTTTATAAATATATAGATAGCTGCAAAATGCTTCCATGAATCCATGTTCTTACATTAATTTGATTTGCAGGTGAATAGATGTCTGCCATGGATATCCATGTCAAGAGAATATAAAAATGATAGTAACTCGAACACTGAACATGCAAGATAAACAGATATGTAATCTGAATGAAATACAACACTGATCAAGTTACAGGAAGAGAGTTTTGGACACCTTTTATAGGAAGGTTTCATACCAATCCCACAATATCAATTGAGGTCATGTCAGACGTTTCTTGTACATATAAATCTTTAGATGCATTCACCAGAGTGAAACAAGGTAAATGCAGATTAATTTGGTCTATTCACTCACTTGATTAAATAAACCTGGAACAAGGTTAGAATAACCCCAATTCTCACATCATGAATCACAAGCCTATTTAGCAAATGTCATTCCAAGAATAGCCACACAACAATAGCAAAGGATGAAGATTAGAAATCTAGGACTGAGGATATACATGTTTACTGTACAGTTTGGGCTTCCATGATTGGATGGCCTCTGATGATGGTCTGGAAAAGCAGAGGTGGCTGATGGAGAGTGCTGATGCTCGAGGTGAGGCAGCTGCATCGTTTGCCCCTCGAAGCACCAGGCAAGGCGTAGAAACTCACAGATCTAGACGCCGCGCCGGCCAGTGGAGGCCTCCATGGTGAACAACGTCACATCAAGGTGTCTGGGCTTCTCGTCGGCTTCCCGCCGTAATCGAAGGTAGGGTGAGATGTGTGTATATCCAATTACACTTGTTTAGCACTCTTTCCTTGGGACTCTTCCCCGATTTGGGTCACCGCCTCACCGGACACCGGCAATCACACAGGCGCAGTGCAGGAGATGGCAATGGCATCGGCATGGGTAGAGGAGGAAGCTCGGCAGGGGTGTGATAGCGTCAGATGCCGGGGCAAGGAAGGGCGAATGGGAAAGTCAAAAGGTGGCGGGCGCAGCGGCAGCGGCGCTGGTGCTACCGTGCTGGAGTGGAGGGAGGGCACCGGCGCGGCGGCGCCGTGGCCGCATCCACACTTGGGGTGGGGAACGAAGAATCCAGACGAGTCTGGATCCCGTGTGCTAGGCATGATGCAGCCGGCATCATGGAGGCTTGATCCAACGTTTCTGGTTCAGCGCATTTCTGATCTGACGGTTCTCGAGAAAATGATGACGTGGCTTGACGGATTTTATGTACCGCGATGCGGTTTCAGTCATCAAAGATTCTCTCGCACTCCCTCTCACACACACGCGAGTTATTTTCCGTCCACGCAGGCAGC
This sequence comes from Urochloa ruziziensis, assembly GCA_015476505.1. NCBI lineage: Eukaryota > Viridiplantae > Streptophyta > Magnoliopsida > Poales > Poaceae > Urochloa > Urochloa ruziziensis. Next base: position 58,089,409 of record CM027121.1, on the reverse strand, counting down.
CTTTGCACCGCCAGCTTTACCGCGCCGACGTGGCCGAATCCACGGCCCAGGTTGCCCCTATCCGATAGGGGGCGAGCGGACCATACAAAGCCACGGCCGCGGCTCGGCCACGCAGCCAGGCTCGCACGCACGCCCAGGCCTCCACGCTCCCGCCCCCGCCACCCCCGCCTGTGGTCGCCTGCCGCGTCGCGTGTCACCGCTCACCACAAAGCTCCCAAGAACCCGCAACGCCCGGGGCCGCGCGCACTGCTGTCACCCATGGTACAAAATAGCGGGCTAAGACATTTAGCGGGAGGTCTTCAAAAACAACTAATAGCGGGCTAAATGGAGCTATAGCGTCAAATAGCGGCTAAATTGCACGTAGAAGCAAATAGCGGTACCTCTATAAAATCAGCTATAGCGGGAGATAGCGGAGCTATAGCCGGCTATTTTGTACTATGCTGTCACCACCGGCGGGCACCCCAAAAGGAGCATGGCGGCGCCGTCGTCCTCCCTCGCCTGCTCCTCCCACCTCTCCCTGCGCACTACGGCCGCGGCCGTCCCGTCGTCTCCCCTGCAGCCGCAGCCGCAGCCGCAGCTCCTCCGGCACTCGTGCCACGCCCGCCGCCCGTATCGCGCCCGGTGCGGCGGCAGGGCGGCTGCCAGGCGGCGCGCGCCAGGTGTTTGCTTCGTGGTCTCACCCAGCCAGCCAGGTCCGTGCGTGTTTGGGGTTTCTGTTGCTGCTAGGCTGCGTGATTTCAGCATGGCACTGGCGTTGGATGGATGCTGAGTTTGGCTTTCATATATATCTGTTCAGGTCTTGCTGCGATCGACGTGCCGACGGCGACCATTCCTAACGCGGCGACCATCACCGAGCGTATTTCGGTGTCTTCGCTTTTGGAGGTTGTCTCAGACGATCTGCTGAAGCTCAACAACAATCTCAAATCAGTGAGTTTCTTGCTCTCCTATTGTCACGTGCACCCCTTTCGTTCTGTTCTCTCGAAATGCTCTGGAAAGTTTCTGTTATGATTAATAATGTCTTTCCGTTTTAGTCCATTATAAAGCTGATAGATGAAATGATATAGGCCTGTTTTGGAATCCTCGAAAGGATGTTGATTAGTGCTTGCAGTTGCATTTGAATATGAGCACTACTGCCAACAAAACAATTCTAAAGGATCCTATCAAAGTTATTTTCCATTCCATTACTAGTATATCATCAATTTCTCTTATGATATGCCGTCAATTACTACAAATTCATTATCATACTAAAAGTTTTGTGAAATACGAATCTATTGATATAGCTTCCAAACATTAAGTATGGATATAATTTAACCAATTGCAGTCCAAATCACATATTTGGCCTTTTCAAATCCAAAAGGAAATGGAATGAGTCCATTTTCAACAATGATGTAGAACATAATAATTAACCTACTAGACCTGGAAATGTGTATTTGATTTTTTGAGAGCGGACTTGAGATCATCCAAGGTGAACGTAAACTATGGTTAATGAGGGTGCTGGACTGCTGGCTCACCTTGTTCTGCAAATTATGCATTGGGCATTTAGGCTACATGATATCACTTCGTAGTTTCTACCATGAATTCCTAGATGCAGTGCGCTTGCTCATTTTCTAGGAGGGTCTGAATGTACCTATGACTCGAGCTGTCACAACTGTCTGCACTGACTCCACAACATGGATGCCCCCCTCTGTGGATTCTGGATGTATAGGTGTCTGTGTCTCTGATGGGGTAACAAAGAGTGGGTTCTAACTTCTAAGCAATATGAAGTTGGACCTTGGGTGGATATGATCATGTGAAGTTGGCCATAAGCTATATGCTATCATGTAGTTATCGCACATGACTTTCTGCAGGCTTTTAGTTGAGGTGGTACTCCAGGAAAGTATACAAACAAGCTCCAAAAGCATGTAGAAATTATTTCTTTTGCACCAGTGTGGACCATACTGCAAAGTGCATGGGGATTCGTTATCTAAATGACTAAAGGCAGCAAGGGCTGCTTAAATGGTGTATCCCAATTGAAACCATCCTTGGCTCCATATTTTGATGGGTGTTGGGTGGTTCGGTATTGACAGCAATTTGAGTAAGCAAATCGCTTTAGTTTGTTCTTCTTGGCATTTTTTCATCCAAACTTCATCTGCTGAATCACTGTTTGTATAAGGCAAGACATTGTCAAATTGGGCTCCTAGTTGCCACAATAACACCTAACATGACTTCAATAGCTTGTTGGTGCAGAAAATCCAGTTTTGGTTTACGCCAGAAAACGTCTTTAGGTGCGGGCGCCTAAGCATTTGCAGGCACGGATCCAAGGCCCGTTGCTGCTTTTTGCTGCTAGAAATCAGCAATTAGCAGCAACGGGCCAGCGCCCGGTGCTGTAAATGGTTTTTGAGGGTCGGATGATTGCATGGTCCGCTTCTAAAAATCAATGTATAGGTGCGGACTAGAACATTGCTCGATCCTACAAATCCATTAAAAATTAAAAAAAGTCCTCTCAGCATCCGCCGAGGGCAGTCACGCGGATCACATGGCCCACCAGCGGATGCAAACACGGATCGCGGGACCCACAGCGCCTCCGCATCCCCGCTGCAGCGCCTGGCGCACGCCGGTGCCGGCGGCCGCGCCATTCCTGGCCTCCCTGGCCGCTCAGCGCTGCTACCTGCCCGCGTCACGCCGCCGACGGCTGGCCGCATCGCGCCGCCGCCCAGCTGTCCCGAGCCACACCGCCCGCATCGAGACGGGGCCGCCCGCGCCGCCCTGTCATCTCCAGCTGCGCCGCCCACCACCCCGCTGCAGCACCAAGTCGGGGTCGGCTACGTCGTGTCGCCGCCTGGCCCTCCCTAGCCGCGCTGCTCCGTAGCACGCCTTGAGCCGGAGCCACCGTACCTGTGTTGGCCGCCGACATCGCGCCACTCATGCGCTGGACACACTGAGCCCCGCCTGCCCACGCCTTGCAGCCAGGAGCCACAATGCCTCGCCGGCCCCCGCGTGGTGTCTGCCGCCCAGCTGAGAGAGAGGGAGAGAGCGGTGGTTCTGGAGTGGAGAAGAAGTGAGTGGATGACTCTGCGTGAGGAGCTGGAAAGAGATAATGGAGAGAAATGGGTGGGGTGAAGAGATAAGATCTGGGTAGTGAAGTGATAAGGTTGAGGGGGTAGAGGGAATTATGGGTCCCACGCAGGTATGGTGTAGAAGTCCAAATTTTTGAAAGGCAGGCAGCAGGGACCGCGCACTGTGTTTGGGGAGAGTCACCAGGGGCAGGCCATGGAGTAGTCCGTTTCTGGAAATCGATTTTCAGCAACGGATCAAGGGGTGGTCCGTCCTGAAATAGAATCTATTTTTAGCAACGGCTCAGCACATCACCCGTGCTTAAATATTGTCATTTCCAGCAACTGTCCATAGCAATGTCCGCACCTGAAAATGAGAGGCATTTGTAGCAACGTCCCTCCTCATGGTCCGCACCTACATATTCATCTCCAGCAACGGACCGTGCGCTACAGTGCGTTTCCATATTTATGGGTGCGGCGTGACTTTCCGTCCGCACCTGAAAAACAATGGCCGGTACCTACAAATCGTTTCTGTAGTAGTGTTTCTGCGGCTGAACAAATCTTTGGTGCCGGTGGGAAGAGATTACGACCGGCACTAGTTTTTCTGGTGTCTAGAGCAACTGCCGAATTAGCTGGTTTGTCGTAAGTTCTCTTTGTTATTGTAACTTTACCATTTTTAAGGGAATACTTTGAAATTATTAACTGAGCTTTTTTTTTCTGGAATCCAGGGAGCTAACTACTTACTACTAAATATTCTCACTAAAAAACATGCTCATTATCTAGTGTACGAACTCACTACTAAAAGCTACCATCTAATTAAAGTCATGATTCTACTTAACTCAAATCAATGTGTACAAATAGAAAATCTTTCTCATTCACAATTTTTGAATTTTTTCTAAGTATAAAGCATAAAACTAAGCACAAGTAACGTCAAATAACAGAGAATCAAGTTGCTAACCTTTTGGCGCGCTTATATCGAAGAAATCCACAAAATATGCAAAAATCAGGCAACAACTCCTCCCTCTATGGCGCCATGAGTGAGAGAGCAAGCTCTCTGGAAGAAATGAGCTCGGGCTCGGGGAGGAAGAAGCTGGGCGCGGATTTATACGAAGACAATTAGTACCGGTTGGTGTTACCAACCGGTACTAACGTGCAGTGGTGCACGGGCCCCGCCACACGGGGCAGTTTAGTATCGGCTGGTGTTACCAGCCGGTACTAAACTGCCACTAGCCGTTGCGACCCGTCGCCCGAGGCGCACGTTAGTACCGGTTGGTAACACCAACCGGTACTAACGTGCTCCCTTAGACACTGTGTTTACAAACCGGTACTAAATTCATCATTTAGTACCGGTTATAACACAACCGGTACTAACGTACCAGGGACCAAAGGTCGTTTCTCTAGTAGTGTATGTGGATGTTGTGGATTGTGATGTCGCACCGGTGACTGCTTGTCACTTATTGTTGGGAAGACCGTGACAGTTTGATCTTGATGCAACACATGGTGGTCGTTCTAACCATTACTCATTTGTGCACAAGGGGGTTCCTCATGTGCTCAAACCGATTCCGGAGAATGCTATTAGGGCTGAGGTTTTTGCTCCTGTAAAAGTGAAGCAAATGGCTATTGAAAATAATCCAAAGCCGAGGACGGCTTTGCTTCAAGAAGGGGAGAATGATATGGCTGTCACAAATCCTCAGTTAATATGTGCATCATGGATGATCCAGTATTTACTGCTCAAGTCACTAATGATGTCCCAATAGTAGCCTCTGCTATTTCTGAAATTACATCAATGCATGAAAATAATTGTTTTGCAGCAATGAGAGTACACATACCTGCTGAACAGAAGGATGAGTTTGTTAATGCAATAGAGTCGTTTAACAAAACATCGGAGGCAAGTCTGGCTGTGATGTGGCTATCAGGGCTCTAAGTAATGCTTGTGGAGTTTCTTCTAATGATTTAATTTCTGATGATATTTCTCTTATGCCATTTGAGGCCAGAGTTAAAAAGGCAGATTATATATTGAATGAAGATGCTAAAACTAAGCTAAAGCCGAGGACGGCTTTGCTTCAAGGAAAGGGGGATGATGTGGCCAAGGCACCGCCAATTATTTCTGCTGGTAATGATACACGTTTTGTAAAACTCGGTGCATTTTCTGCTGATGTGAATAAAACCATAACGAAGACAGGACAGCTACCTTGTACTGCTATCCTGCATAGCAAGGTTAAAATAATGGGTTGTTGCTTCGCTAAGAAGAATATTATTCAGGAATATATGCACGAAAAGGAAATGTCCAAGAAAAGGGAGCTTAGTCTAATTCAGTTTGGTTCCATGCCGGCCATGCGTGAAGCTGATCTAACCATGCTTGTCTGCAAGAATATGTTATTCGGCAGGGGTGCTTAATTACGTGGGAATTATACTACCCAAGGTGCCTTATTATTATTTTATTGGGCACGCATGGATCAGAGTCAAGTCATGTTGAGTCTTTTGTTTCCCTGTTAGAGTTTGGGTCAATCTGTTTAGTCCTGGTCGAGTCCAACAGGCATTATGTCGTGCCCGTCGAGTTGAGTCCTAGGTTGAGGGTTGGCCAGGGTGCCATATACCCAGGGCCGACGCCCATGCAGGGGGTTGGATTTTATTGTGTTTTCGTCTAGGGTTCATCCCGAGAGAATCTGAGGGTGGTTCCTTCCTCATCTATCTTGCAAGTCCTATTCGGATTGTGTGGAGTTGAAGGACCAATTAGGCGACCAGAGAGGGGGGAGGGAGTGAATGAGAGCCGATAAAATTTCTTTACCAAATCCAGCTTTTCCAAATCAACTCCAAGCCAACCAAACGATCTAGCCAAGATCACGTAGCTACTGAGATGCTACTAGACCCTATGAACTAGATCAAAGCAAGCAGAAAAAGAATCGAACAAATCGAGCACAAGACACGGCCTCAACAGGAAGAGTTCAGCGAAAATTGCACGGGTCGTTTGATCCGACCGGACAGGAAAAGCACCGGTCGGATTGATCGCCTATGCTCCGACCGCTACTGTGTGAAAACAACAGATCGAATCAGCGAAAAATACACGAGTCGATTGATCCGACCGCACATGAAAAGCATCGGTCGGATTGATCGCCTATGCTCCGACCGTTGTTGAGAGAAAACAACCGGTCGATTGATCCGACCTATATAAGAGCCACCAATCGGATCAATAGGTCAACAGTCGAGTCACTGAACTCACTTTTCTCTCAAAGCGATCGGATGATATACACCTCAAGGAGAGGCTATGCCCCAAAGATCTTGGCCTCAAACCTCCTAGAACTCCTGGAATCACAGATCTCGTGAAGAACACCAAGAACTCGAGTTCATCCCAAAAACTTCAAATCCAAAGTGATTCTCGGCTTTTGGGGGGCAAGAGGTCACCAGCAAAAGAGGCACAAAGCACTCATACGTGAATCCCCCTAAGAAATCCGAGAGAAAATGCCCAAGGAAGTGAACAACGAAAATCACCCAAAAATAGCTCCGAAAATAGGAAAAAGAAAGGAGCTCGTGGATTCAAATCATGGCACGAAATTGAACTTTGGATTACTTCACCATGTGCGGTTACAAGCCACTTGCTAGCACAAACAAAGCTAGAATGGCAACAAGATCAAATCAAAGATCCCTCCTCTCTCTCCCTCTCAAACCCTAGAAAAGACCCTCTCACAAACAAATGAGATGTCTACCACCTATCCTCTCCAAGGGATGGCTGCCCACAATAGCCACTCCTCATATATATAGGCGCCCTGCAAATGTCCAGAACGCCCTCACATGAAGCATACAACAGAATACCCCTTAGGGGCAAATTTGTCATAGTTCGCGAATATTTTTCCGGCTGGGACACCTTCCACCGCAAGCTTGCTTCCCTCCGACGCAACCTTGCGGCCACGCCGCGTGTCCTCCGGATCGAAGCTCCTCGACGCCGAACTTGGGCCTGGCTGGTCACCTCGGCCCAGCTGCCCGAACTTCGCCTCGTCGAGTCCTCGGCCTTGGTTTTGAGGCCCAAACCAAGGGAAACCGTCCACCGATGATTTTGTGGCCAAATCACCAAACCCCGCGTGCAAGCTTCGGTTGTGAGCCGCTACCTTGCACCGGCTTCGTCCACCGATGATTTTGTGGCCAAATCACCAAACCCGCGTGCAAGCTTCGGTTGTTAGCCGCTACCTTGCACCGGCTTCATGTCCGCGTACGAGCTTCGGTTGTGAGCCGCTACCTCGCACCGGAACCACGTCCCCTTGCTCGTTCTTGCACCATGTGAACCGCACTTGATCCATCTGGCCACCGGGTCCCTCGAACCAAGCCTACTTGTCTCTCCGCTCCTCGGAGGCCGCCATGGCTAAGACCTTTCGCGCCTGTTCTTCACCTGCACCAATGCAATCAAGCCGCATTCTACACCTGCAATACTTGAGCCAAGGGAAACGTCAGTCCACACCACGTTGTCAATCACTCATCACACCAGGAAGCGACCATCCACCGGTCCTCGGACACACCGGGTCCTCAATCTCCCCTTGATGAGTGCATTGACAACACACACATAGTAACCAATGATAATAAAAGAAAAAGAAAAGAAATCGAAAACCAATCGCTCAAGCAAGTGACCAAAAGCAAGAACAAGCCAAATCAAAGTCACTCACAAGAGAAAACTCAGAAAATGCCGACCCTTCCATAGGAAGCGAAAAGGGCTCAACACCATCGGCAAAAGAGCAAAGCACAAAACACAAGCCAATTCACTTTTCAGACCACTCAAAGCACTCCCCCTGCAAAGATGCAACTCCCCCTGAACAAGTGAACTTGTGCATGCGAAAAACACTCGAAAATGCTCAAACTCTCACAAAACTTTCAAAATCTTTTTCAGAAATTCTCCAGAAATTCTCCCCCTTTCCAAATGCTCCAGAAATTCTCCCCCTTGTTGACAATGCACAAATCAAGGCCAAAATGCAAAAGATACAACTACACGCTCCCCCTGAAATGTACAGCCAAAGTACAAACTCAAGGTTCAAAGATTCAAACTCAAACTCCAAAGCTCCCCCTGGAATGTGCAACCAAAATGCAAATCCAAGGTTCAGGTTCAAACATCAAACTCCCCAAGATATGCACAATCAAAGTGCCAACACAGCAAACTCACAAACTCATGCAATTCAAAAGCAATAAGCAAGGTCTTCTCCTTTTCAAATCAACTTGTGCAATTTTTCCAAAAGAATCAAGACAAAGATATCAATACATGTAGAACCACACTTGACACCAAATCAAAACATGAACTCCAAAGCATGAATGATATGATATATGGTGCAAGTGGAAAGCCAACCTAACAAGCTTCACAAGTAGACCACAAAGCACTTGCAAGTGCTAGGAATGGCAAAGCACTGAAAGGAGTAAACAATATAGCTCAAAGGCGCACACAATCTCAAAGTGATACTAAGTCACAAGCACCGGGAGCAAAGCATTTTATCAAGTGTTCATCATTATGTAAAACATGTCACCACATGAGCAAGAACTAGTCATGGATAGCGCAAGCATGAATGGAAACTAGTTCTATGCAAAACTCATACAAGGTAACCAATTCTCATCAAAAGCTCATTGTAAGCGCCTTGAAAGCACCAAAGCCATGCCTTTTACATTCATTTCTTTCAAAGCTCGTTGAGACCATGTGCCCACTTCTTTGGCAGACAACATGTAACAACATAAGCATTCAAGTTTTAGCATGGACAAAACAAAAGGAACTTGATTAGCAACTGATTATTTCATTTTGATGTTCATAAAAACTCAAGTTCACATGTCATGCCTTTGCGGCATAAAGAAGCACTTGCTTCTCCTCGGATGCAAACGAGGCTAAACACTCACAATGAGAAAGTCTTTGACCCGATTGAAAAGAACATGGGTCCCAGACATGAGCTAAAACAAAGAACTATCATTCATACGAGAGCTACACAGTTCTAGTCAAAAGCTCATGGGTGAATGGTGATAAAGATCATTAGTCAAGTTAATTTACACCATTAGAAAACAAGCTAGCTCAACAGATTTTATGTCAAAGCATCAAAGTGAGACTAAGCTTGCACATTTTGCCACACATTCACAACTCAAAGTGCACATCCACACAAAGCACAAGAAAATGCTAAGGATATACAGGTGAAGCTCAACTATACAATGCAAGATGCTCATATGATACATGATGCAAATGCAACTCTAATAGAATGAGGACTCAGCTCAATATCAAGAAAGCACATGAGGGTCAAACCAACCAAGAAAAGCTCCATAGCCAATGAAGAACCGCTAAGGATCCCAATTGAATACCATAGGAAAGATACCAATTGAAGGATCAAAACTTGATACCACTCGAAAAAGATGATTTCCAATTGAAAGCTCAAAATGTGATACCAAATAAAAGCTTAAAAGCGGATACCAAGTCACCAAGCAAATCCTTGGTCCAACTCCCCCTCAAATAAAGCCGAGCTCCCCCTCAACCAAATACGCCTAGCAAAAGAAAACTAGGAAAAGGTGTACAAAAGAAATACTCACTATACAAAGTGTACAAAGGCCACATCAGGGGCCATCCAAAGGGTGTGGAGAACCATCAAACCTTGATCATGCAAAAGACCAAGAGTCACCAAGCTCATGTTCTCCAACCCGCATCCTCGTACCTACACATGAGAGGACAAACAAACCCGAGTCTTGGATCCCGAAGGGTTAGCAAGCATATACTTGGGAACCCAAGACTTGGTCACACGGGTAAATGGTGTACTCAACTTATCATGTGGGTTAGCATGATGCAAATGCCGGTTCGAATGAAAGGTCTAGCAACACTCTTGGAACCATGCCTCAAAGTAGAAACTCGAGAAGAAGAACGAGTGCTACCACTAGCAAAAAGGCAACGATCCCTCGAGGTGCTTGAAGAAGAACCAGTAGAAGCACCATGAAAATCATGTCGTGGACCAACACGAGAAACACTAGAAACATGTCCACGATCACGAACTACCCCACTAGAAAAAGAGTCATAAAACCCATCAACAAAATGCGGCTTCTGACTAGGCACACAAGTGTTCATGCCATGAGGTGGGCTATGAACAACCAAAGGCCTAGAAGCACGAACTCGCCGCATGCGTCTTGCACGCCTATAGCAAAAGCTCTCTTGATGCCCATCCTTGTCACAATAAGAGCAATGGTACAAAGGCCTATCTGTAGGCACAGTCTTCGAAGACAAATCACCATTCTCGTTCAAATGACAAGTCCCTTGGGACTTAGAGCAAGAAACACCCATATCTAACTTTGTCCCAAATTAGGATCACACGTGCCATGGGAAAGGCTACGTGGCTTCCTAAAAGCTTTAGCGCGCACACGTCTCTCATGTTTGATACGACGAAAGCAAAACTCAACGGTATGCCCATCTTTCTTACAAAAGGTGCAAAGGAACTTCGGTTTGGGAGCATGAGTTCCGAAAAAGTGAGAAGCACCCTTGCCACTTGAATTATCTTGGACAACACCGGAAGAACCAACAAGCTTAGGAATAGCAACGGGAGAGCTATCCAAAGCACCAACACAAGCACCAACATCTAAAGACTCACGCTCAGCACAAGAAGTCAATTCCGATTGAGAAGAAGCAATTTTGAAAGCACAAACATCGGAATGACAAGAATCGTGAGAATCCAAAGACTTAGCGCAAAGACTCTTGCATCTGGTGAGCAAAGCATTATTCTCAAACTTGAGACGCTCACAAGTACCACATGGAGCATTTTTCAAATTAGTCATCTCCTCCTCAATGCACTTGGCATATGTGGTACGCAAGAGATCAGTTCTCTTTCTCAAGGTTGGCACTCATCTCCTTGTGCTCAACCAACTTGGCGCTCATATCATCGCGCGTTTCTTTCAAAGCCAAAACTTCATTTTCCAATTCAATGCAAGATGTGCAAATGAGACCACAAGAAGAAACATCATCATTCACATCGAGCAAAGTATCATGTGTATCCAAAGAAGTAAGGCAAACATCACCATCAAAACCAAAGAGCAAGTGCTACAAGGTATAGACTTCATCTCACAAATTTCAGCCTTAGCATGCTCAAGTTCATCCAAACAAGTGGTGTGAGTCAATTTCAATTCTTTAATTTCAGCATGCAAAGACTCACAAGAAGCACATGGTAAAGAAGCATTTGACTCCAACAAAACAATCTCATCTCTAGCCACATCAAGATCATCTTGCAAGAAAACACATGAAGGACATGGCTTAGAGGCATTAGATTTCAACAAAGCATTTTCAGATTTAAAACTATCACAAAAATGCATCAAATTGGTATTCTTTCTAATCAATGCTTCACAAGAATTGCAAGGAGAAGAATCAAGCTTAGACATGCCAATTTTCTTTTCAAGATCAGTAATTGTCTCGCCATAAGCACAAAGGCGAGTGAACAAGTCAATTATACCTTGGGAGAGTTTACTTCTACTCATCTTGTGAAGCTTGCGTCGAAGATCGTCTTCTTGATGCACTTCTTCCAAAAGATGCATAAACGCCATCCCTTCATCACCTCCATTAAGCTCATCACGCTTCTCTTCACCTGAGGACAGAGACACACACGAAGAAGAGCTTGGTGCCATAGCTCAAAGCACCGGTTAGGATTAGCCAAAAACAAGCTCAAATCTCAAAAACCAAATTCGGAAGCAAAATCGCCTTTTCCCTTGTCGCCCCGTGGATCACAAAGCCAATAAAGGTGGAGTGATCCTTAACCGGCTCTGATACCAATTGAAGGACCGAAACGGCGACCAGAGAGGGGGGAGAGTGAATGGGAGCCGATAAAATTTCTTTCCCAAATCTGGCTTTTCCCAAATCAACTCCAAGCCAACCAAACGATCTAGCCAAGATCACGTAGCTACTGAGATGCTACTGACCCTAGGAACTAGATCAAAGCAGCGGAAAAAGAATCGAACAAATCGAGCACAAGACGCGGCCTCAACAGGAAGAGTTCAGCCAAAATTGCACGGGTCGTTTGATCCGACCGGACAGGAAAAGCACAGGTCGGAGTTATCACCAATGCTCCGACCGCTACCGTGAGAAAACAACAGATCGAATCAGCGCAAAATACACAGGTCGATTGATCCGACCGCACATGAAAGCACCGGTCGGATTGATCGCCTATGCTCCGACCGTTGTTGAAGTGAAAACAACCGGTCGATTGATCCGACCTGTACAAGAACCACCGATCGGATCAATAGGTCAACAGTCGAGTCACTGAACTCACTTTTCTCTCAAAGCGATCGGATGATCCGACCTGTACAAGAGCCACCGATCGGGTCAATAGGTCAACAGTCGAGTCACTGACCAAACCCTTCCCTCAGTGCGATCGGATGATCCGACCGAGAGTCGATCGGAGCATTCAATCGAAATATCGACCTTCTACCAGAGAGTTTGCAAGGCTGTGAAGGCTAAGCGGTCGATTGATCCGACCAAGCCAAGGAAGGTCGATCGGATCAATAGATCGACACAGAGATAACTGTCAACTCGAGATTGCAAGGCTGCGAAGTCCTAGCGGTCGATTGATCCGACCCAGTCAAGGAAAACCGATCGGATCAATAGATCGACGCAGCGAAAAGGTCAACTCGAGAATGGATCTCCCAAACGACTTGGAGTCTTGAGACAAGATTTTGGGTAGATGATATACACCTCAAGGAGAGGCTATGCCCCAAAGATCTTGGCCTCAAACCTCCTAGAACTCCTGGAATCACAGATCTCGTGAAGAACACCAAGAACTCGAGTTCATCCCAAAAACTTCAAATCCAAAGCGATTCCCGGCGTTTGGGGGCAAGAGATCACCAGCAAAAGAGGCACAAGGCACTCATACGTGAATCCCCAAAGAAATCCGAGAGAAAACGCCCAAGGAAGTGAAGAACGAAAATCCCCAAAAATAGCTCCGAAAATAGGAAAAAGAAAAGGAGCTCGTGGATTCAAATCATGGCACGAAATTGAACTTTGGATTACTTCACCATGTGCGGTTACAAGCCACTTGCTAGCACAAACAAAGCTAGAATGGCAAAAAGATCAAATCAAAGATCCCTCCTCTCTCTCCCTCTCAAACCCTAGAAAAGACCCTCTCACAAACAAATGAGATGTCTACCACCTATCCTCTCCAAGGGATGGCTGCCCACAATAGCCACTCCTCATATATATAGGCGCCCTGCAAATGTCCAGAACGCCCTCACATGAAGCATACAACACAATACCCTTAGGGGCAAATTTGTCATAGTCGCGAATCTTTTTCCGGCTGGGACACCTTCCACCGCAAGCTTGCTTCCCTCCGACGCAAACCTTGCGGCCACGCCGCGTGTCCTCCGGATCGAAGCTCCTCGACGCCGAACTTGGGCCTGGCTGGTCACCTCGGCCCAGCTGCCCGAACTTCGCCTCGTCGAGTCCTCGGCCTTGGTTTTGAGGCCCAAACCAAGGGAAACCGTCCACCGATGATTTTGTGGCCAAATCACCAAACCCCGCGTGCAAGCTTCGGTTGTGAGCCGCTACCTTGCACCGGCTTCGTCCACCGATGATTTTGTGGCCAAATCACCAAACCCCGCGTGCAAGCTTCGGTTGTTAGCCGCTACCTTGCACCGGCTTCATGTCCGCGTACGAGCTTCGGTTGTGAGCCGCTACCTCGCACCGGAACCACGTCCCCTTGCTCGTTCTTGCACCATGTGAACCGCACTTGATCCATCTGGCCACCGGGTCCCTCGAACCAAGCCTACTTGTCTCTCCGCTCCTCGGAGGCCGCCATGGCTAAGACCTTTCGCGCCTGTTCTTCACCTGCACCAATGCAATCAAGCCGCATTCTACACCTGCAATACTTGAGCCAAGGGAAACGTCAGTCCACACCACGTTGTCAATCACTCATCACACCAGGAAGCGACCATCCACCGGTGATAGAGCTGAAGTGCCCGATCTTTCGGTGAATGGAGGATAATTTTGATTTGGTGGAAGTCGACCCTCACGATCCGACTACGACGAGCGAACCCGAAGCGCCAATGCAATCGCTGAACCAACTCCCTGTGGTTACCGACCCTGTTGCAATCAAGATCAGAACTTCCTGTACGCAATCAAAGAACGAACAAGAAAAAGAAGGCGAGCAATCTTAATATCACTCGAAGGTGGAGTTCTGAATCACGAGGACAGCACGTATTTGTGCGGCCGTGAATGTAGCTAAAAGCTAGATGTAAAACAAAACTCGAGGATGCTAATGTCGGCTATAGGGTTTAATAGCACGGCCACAAGGGAGTTGGGGTCATGCTACAACCCTAGGACGCGTCCCTAATGGACCCAACTCAATACACGGCCCATTGGGCCAAAATAAGGTGGCGCAACACCTTGGACAGAAAACAGTCCGACTCAAAATGACGATTGCGGCCGCCTCGGTGAAGATATGAAGGTGAGTCCGGATCCATCTGAAAGTAGACTTGATAAGCTTTCCACCAAGTACTTGATCGCCCAAAACGGAGTCCGGATGAAGTCGTGGCGGCCGTCACAAGTTGACGTTCGTGCGCAGTCCGAATCCAGCCACATATCCTTCATTCTTTAGCACCATGACGTAGTTCAACTCTCTTGCACGAGCCCGAGTATCGGCCCTGAAGGTGGTGCTTGGGGTGAAGGTGCTGCTGGTGTAGATGTACTGGTGATGTCCTCATCATCCTCCCCTTCTTGAACTGAAGTCGTCCTCGACGGCAACTCCTCATCCTCGCCCGCATATGGTTTCAAATCTGCAACATTAAAACTAGTGGAAACACCAAACTCCGCAGGCAGGTCAAGGACATAAGCATTATCATTAATCTTGGTTAGCACTTTAAAAGGACCAGCAGCACGAGGCATTAATTTAGAACGACGCAAAGTAGGAAAACGATCCTTCCTCAAATGCAACCAAACCATATCACCGGGTTCAAAAGTAACATGTTTTCTTCCTTTACTACCAGCAACTTGATACTTAGCATTAGTAGCAGCAATGGTTTGTTGTGTTTGTTCATGTAGGTTAATCATATGGTCAACATGTTCAACGGCATCAATATGTGGGGCGTCCACAGCATCAAGCGAAAATAAATCAATAGGCGCCCGAGGAATATAACCATAAACAATCTGAAAAGGGCACATCTTTGTAGAAGAATGTGTTGCATGATTATAAGCAAACTCAACATGAGATAAACAATCTTCCCAACGGTTCAGATTTTTATCCAAAACAGCCCTAAGCATGGTTGACAAAGTTCTATTGACCACTTCAGTTTGTCCATCAGTTTGTGGGTGACAAGTTGTGCTAAACAGCAATTTAGTGCCTAATTTGTTCCAAAGAGATCTCCAAAAGTGACTTAGAAACTTAGCATCACGATCAGACACAATTGTTTTAGGAACACCATGTAAACGAATAATCTCCCTAAAGAACAATTCAGCAACATTACTAGCATCATCAGTTTTATGACAAGGAATGAAATGAGCCATTTTAGAAAATCTATCAACAACCACAAAAATGCTATCCCTCCCCTTCTTAGTTCTAGGCAATCCCAAAACAAAGTCCATAGAAATATCAAGCCAAGGTAAAGTAGGGACAGGCAAAGGCATATACAAACCATGGTTGTTCAAACGTGACTTAGCCTTTTGACATGTAGTGCATCGTGCAACCAAGCGCTCAACATCAGGACGCATCCGAGGCCAAAAGAAGTGGGTGGCCAGCACCTCAAGCGTTTTGTAAACGCCAAAATGTCCCATTAGTCCGCCTCCATGAGCTTCCTGTAACAACAAATGACGAACCGAGCTAGCTGGAATACACAGCTTGTTAGCGCGAAACAGGAACCCATCCTGCATGTGAAATTCCCCCCATGGTTTACCAGTCATACAATGTTTATAAGCATCTTTAAAATCATTATCATCGACATATTGATCCTTCATAGTGTGTAAACCAAAAATTTTAAAATCCAATTGTGACAGCATATTATATCGGCGAGACAAAGCATCAGCAATCACATTGTCCTTCCCGTTCTTGTGTTTAATGATGTAAGGAAAAGACTCAATGAATTCTACCCAATTAGCATGACGACGGTTCAGATTAGTTTGGGTACGAATATGTTTTAAAGCCTCATGATCAGAATGGATTATAAACTCACGATGCCAGAGATAGTGCTGCCATGTTTGCAAAGTACGCACTAAAGCATAAAGTTCTTTATCATAAGTAGAATATTTCAAACTAGCACCGCTTAATTTTTCACTGAAATAAGCAACAGGTTTTCCTTCTTGTAACAAAACAGCACCTAACCCAATACCACTGGCATCACATTCGAGCTCAAATATTTTACCAAAATCAGGCAATTGCAGAAGAGGAGCATGTGTTAACTTATCTTTCAATGTAGTGAAGGCGAGCTCCTGGGAATCAGTCCAAGTAAAAGGCACACCTTTCTTTGTAAGCTCATGTAGAGGTGCTGCAATAGAGCTAAAATCTCGTACGAATCGACGGTAGAAACCTGCAAGCCCAAGAAAACTCCGAATCTGCGTAACCGTCGTCGGTGTAGGCCATTCCCGAATTGCATCAATCTTGCTGCTATCCACCTCAATACCCTGTGGAGTAACAACATAACCAAGAAACGAAACACGTTGTGTGCAGAAGATGCATTTTTCCATGTTAGCAAACAAGTGAGCTGCACGCAACGCATTAAAAACAGCACGCAAATGTTCGAAATGCTCTTCCATAGACTTGCTGTAAATCAAGATATCATCAAAATATACAACAACAAACAAACCTATGAAAGGCCTGAGGACTTCATTCATCAAACGCATAAAAGTGCTGGGAGCATTAGTCAAACCAAACGGCATAACCAACCATTCATATAAACCAAATTTAGTTTTAAAAGCCGTTTTCCATTCATCGCCCAATTTCATGCGAATCTGATGGTAACCACTACGCAAATCAATCTTAGTAAAAATAATGGCACCACTAAGCTCATCTAGCATATCATCAAGGCGTGGTATAGGATATCGATAACGAATAGTGATGTTATTAATAGCACGACAATCTACACACATACGCCACGATCCATCCTTCTTTGGAACAAGTAACACTGGAACGGAGCAAGGACTAAGAGACTCACGAATGTACCCTTTGTTAAGCAACGCCTGGACCTGGCGCTGAATCTCTTTCGTCTCGTCGGGATTTGTGCGGTACGGGGCGCGATTCGGAAGCTGTGCGCCGGGAATGAAGTCGATCTGGTGCTCAATGCCACGAAGTGGAGGTAGTCCCGATGGTAAATCTTTGGGAAAAACATCGGCGTACTCCTGCAAAATGTTAGCAACCGCAGGGGGAATATCCAAAGATGGTACATCATCAAGTGAAACGAGCACACTAGAACATACAAGTGCATAACAAGGTAGCTCATCAACACAAAGATCAACAAAATCAGCACGTGTAGCAAATAAAACTGGTGCATTCAACTTGATTTCAGAAGGTGATGGTACAAGTTGTTTAGCATTTTTAGCGGCTCGATCAAGGTCATCTTTAACAATTTGTTCAGGTGTCAGGGGATGTATAATTATTTTCTGACCTTTAAACATGAGAGAATAATGATTCGAACGACCATGATGCAAGCTATCAGTATCATATTGCCAAGGTCTACCAAGTAACAAAGAACATGCCTCCATAGGAATAACATCACAATCAACAAAATCAGAATAGGCACCTATGGAGAACGGAACACGTACCGACTATGTTACTTTAATCTTTCCACCATCATTAAGCAACAAAGAAAAACAGATCCTACGACAACAAAGATGTGGGTGGAAAGCTCACAAAGATGCTGCGATCAAGTTCTTATCCGTTCTTACCAAGCAACAGGAGCGATCACAGACAACAAGTGGCACCTGTGAAAGATTGGAGCAGCGATTGCCTGGAGAAACAAAAGTCTGCTCGTCGTAGGAATATGTGTAGTTCTGGGTAGGCTGCACTCAAGTCAAGGATTAGCACAATCAAACAATAAATGCAAAGCTGAATAATAGTGCTAAACACGTAACAAAGCTGCTGGTAACAAGTGCCACCCGCGATGGATCAAGGGAAGGCAACAAGGAAGTGGGCTGCAGAAACGGAAAATCTCCCGGGCCGCGTTACGCTGTGTAAACGGCGTTTTTTGGCCTCGAAACCGAGCTCACCGGGCGCTACGCTGGGTGCCCTGTATAGGAAATTTCGTAAGCTTTCCGGGAAAAAAAAGAACGCTGAAATCGGAGATCCGAGCGAAAAGTTATGGCCGTTACAAAACGGGTGTTCGTAACGACACAAACCTGCCAAACGAAAAAAACCGAACTTTCCAAAAACGAACTGCGCTTTCCCTTTTTTTTTAATTCTTTCCTTTGTCTTTCTTCTCAGAACTTTCCTTTTTTTTTTCTTTCCTTTCTTTTTTTTTCCTTTTTTTTTCTTTCCTCAAACAGAAACACGAAACCGAGTAGGGTTCGGTTGGATTGGCGGCGCGTGGAGTGCCGCTTGGGAACGGATAACGAAACCGAGTAGGGTTCGGTTGGAGGGGGTAACGGCGCTAGTGGTGATGATGATTGCGGCGGCGGTGGTGCTGGTGGCGAGGTAGGACAGCGGCGGCGGCGGCGGCGGTGGAGATGGGAAACGGCGGAAGCACAAAGTGACCAGCAACAAATTAACGCGAAGCACACAAATTCAACAACGCAAATTATTGAAAGAAAGTGCAAGGCGAAGAAAGGTTTTGGGACAATGGTCTAACCTGAATTTTTTTTTTTTGGGTTCTGTGGACTGTAGGTAATGGAACAACACTCGATAAAAACTCACCGATCAACCTGGAAAGCTGATACCACTTGATAGAGCTGAAGTGCCCGATCTTTCGGTGAATGGAGGATAATTTTGATTTGGTGGAAGTCGACCCTCACGATCCGACTACGACGAGCGAACCCGAAGCGCCAATGCAATCGCTGAACCAACTCCCTGTGGTTACCGACCCTGTTGCAATCAAGATCAGAACTTCCTGTACGCAATCAAAGAACGAACAAGAAAAAGAAGGCGAGCAATCTTAATATCACTCGAAGGTGGAGTTCTGAATCACGAGGACAGCACGTATTTGTGCGGCCGTGAATGTAGCTAAAAGCTAGATGTAAAACAAAACTCGAGGATGCTAATGTCGGCTATAGGGTTTAATAGCACGGCCACAAGGGAGTTGGGGTCGTGCTACAACCCTAGGACGCGTCCCTAATGGACCCAACTCAATACACGGCCCATTGGGCCAAAATAAGGTGGCGCAACACCTTGGACAGAAAACAGTCCGACTCAAAATGATGATTGCGGCCGCCTCGGTGAAGATATGAAGGTGAGTTCGGATCCATCTGAAAGTAGACTTGATAAGCTTTCCACCAAGTACTTGATCGCCCAAAACGGAGTCCGGATGAAGTCGTGGCGGCCGTCACAAGTTGACGTTCGTGCGCAGTCCGAATCCAGCCACATATCCTTCATTCTTTAGCACCATGACGTAGTTCAACTCTCTTGCACGAGCCCGAGTGATCGGCCCTGAAGGTGGTGCTTGGGGTGAAGGTGCTGCTGGTGTAGATGTACTGGTGATGTCCTCATCAACCGGTCCTCGGACACACCGGGTCCTCAGGAGTGCGTGATCGAGCTGCTGCAGCCTGGACACGTCTCGGATTCATGCCAGAATTCCCTTTCTTCGGTTCGTGTCGTCGTGCACGAGTGGAAGGATTAATCTAGGGTTTGGTTATTCATTTACCTTTGCTACTGCAGGTGTGGATTGGATCTCACTGAATTGTTTTGTCCCTATTTGGATTAGACTACTATCTTGTTTGGGCCAATATTATTGCCGTCAGTTTTCTTACTGGTTATTCCCGTGAGATTTACCCGTTGCTGTTGTTACTTGGCTGATCAATTAAATTAATCCTTGGAATATTTGATCTGTTGTTAGCGGCTGGTGCTATATTTTAATGGTCTGATCACGTGAGAGTAATATTTCCATGCAATCTGCTAGTTGTGATTTTGAGGAGTATCGGCTTGCAGCTTTATTTCAGAAGTAATTTTGATATATTTTACTGAGAGGAATATTCAGTAGGCAAATAAAATTCAGAAAAGATTGTGCTACTTATTTTTGTGCCGTGAAAGGTTGGGACAAATAGTTGGGCATCAGGCTTGTCCTTATCAATAGCCCTGTTGGACCCTTCGAAATCCCCCACGTTTGGTTAAGTTGTAGAGCCGTTAGCCGGAGTCACTGTAGATGCAGTGTAAGCCGGTGCCCAAAGCAAGTAGGAAGTAGAGACGCCTTCCTACCCATTGCTAGAATCATAGAATATCCTCTCATCTTGTTTTCTTGGTTGGTAATCCTTGGGATCCTCTAGACCGTAGTGTGTACACACGTTCCTTGGATTCGATACCCTTGGAATACTCCTAGGGAAGAGCTGCGATGACATCTATGCGCTTGCAGATTCTCTGTGGACGTTAAGTGTCAACGGGCTTTCTAGCGCCGTTGCCGGGTAACTGGTAGCGATGTTAAGAAACGCCAACAAGCTTTTTGGCGCCATTGCCGGGGAACGGTTGTTTTATCCCTACGAATCTAGGAATCCCTCGTATCCCTTTTTAACTTTTCTTTGATTCTACCTTTACCCCCGCTACCCATGGAAGGTTATCCTTGTACACACCTTCCGACCCAAAGAGACCGATCTTTAGAGCCACCATTTCAACCATCTTTCTCGTCAGGCTACCAGATTCCCGTCTCTCTCATAGAGCTTGTTCAGAAGAATTCTTTCTCGGGGTTAGGCTATGAGAACCCCTTTCATCATCTACGGGAGTTTGAGAACCTGTGCTCCAGTCAGCTCATAACTGGCTTAACACAGGATACCCTTAAAATGAAACTTTTTCCCTTCTCCCTTAACGGGCTAAGAAGTTGTATTTCCGTCTTGAGCGGGGTGCAGACAGCTGGGATAAACTGAGGACAACTTTCTGTTCCTCCCTCTTCCCCCTATCTCACATCAGTTCCTTACGAGTACAGATGATCAACTTTCGTCAAAGAGAGGAAGAATCGCTAGTTGTAGCATGGGCTCGTTTCTATACCTTCGTAGACACGTGCCCAGTCATATCACTTCCCGACCATGTGTTGCTTCTACATTCTGGTTCAGATTAGCGAATGACGCTAGGCAGCGACTCGATGCCATTTTCGAAGGCTCGTTTTTGTTGAAGACATCAGCTAAGGGAAAAGTACTCTTGGACTCACTCTCCAAGGCACGACTTCCCCAACCATCTTACAAAAGGGTGCCCCGTCAGGAGGAAAGAACATCGAGTTACCACGAAACTTCCTCATCCAAGTCTGAGTTTCTATGTCTATCATGTTTAGACTCTGGCTGAAGAGTTTTCGACTGAACAACACACGTTTTGGGGAAGAAGTGCCTCGCATATGTTCGACCCCAAGATCACCCTATGATATTTTCTTCTAGACTTTCTTTTGGGCTTTGTCCCAAGAGAAGGAGGAGCGATAGTTGAAGGAAACGGTTGTCCTTGACAACCCGCTCCAACCACTAAAAACTCCACTAGAAAGATGTGTCGTAAGGGCGAGGGACCGTTACGCTTCTAGTCAAGGCAATATCTAAAAGCACTTTAGCCTGTGCCTAGGATTTGACCTCGACGCTTGGCCACACATTAACAGTTGTATGAAACTATTCTTTGGCCAAGGGAAGCATAACGACCGTACCGATTGGAGCGAGTGAATCGTAATTCACATTCTTATCCTCGCTACTGATCGATGCCAATCAAGTCATGAGTTTTTCCAAATCCTTATCTCACACCTTGACTCGATTGATGCCTGCTGGAAGTCGAGCTAAACTCACATCATGTAAACTTCCATCAGAAGCATGAGACGAAATGTATTCGTCCCATGAACGAGACGAGCAGAGAGATGAACTCGTTCTCGTAATCACCTGAGCTCAGAGTGACCAGTCCACAACTTTTCACTGTTCTCTTTCATAAACGGGACTGTGGTCATTCTTGAGTTCCCTTTCACACGGAGATCGACCTTTCTTTCTCATGAGCATGATGCACCATCATGATTTATCATAAGAATCGTGCTCGTCCTTTACATCTCCGGTGTCCCTGGTCCTGAGTGTCACAACACCACGAGGGTGAGGTTTCTCTAGGGAGGTTGAACGTTAAAAAATGTCAACATCATACGTGACATGTCGTTAAGCTTGGTCAACTAATTCATCACCTTCTGCATCACATACAGTGATGCAGTGCCCACCGTAGTTGTAGGGAGCTATTTCTCCATTCTTTTTTCTTAAAGCAAACCAAGTCACTTTTTTATTTGTTTTGCATTGTAGCAATAATCTGCACAGCCGACCGTTCTCCACTAGAGTCACAAACCACAGTGGGAAGGGGGAACTACGACATAAAAATTTGTGCCTGACTCTTGGAATCAAACTTCTGGAATAGATTCCTACCAGATCTATTTCTCATCTGGTCCCAAACCTAGATATAGCCTATCCAGCGGCCATCTACTACCATAAGGGCAGTCCCAACCCTCCAGGGATAGTTTCCATAGCATTTAATATGGTGCCATGTAGGCAAAAAAATCTGATGTGGCAGGAGAGTAAACGAGGAGAGAAGAGAAAAAGGGAAGAAAGAAACGAAGTCAGCTCGTGCACCAAAGCTCGTAGACATCGCACAAATCGCGTTCCCCTCCGCCCGGTTTCTATCCTCGTTTTCCTCCCTCCTCCTCAGATCCGGTGTGCTTCCTCCGCCCGCCCGTACGCCGCCGCGATTCCCCTCCCGCGCGCCTGCATCTTCGCGCCCCCTCCCGCTCGCCCGCCTGCCCGTGCCATGCCGCCTCTGTCTGTGCCTGCAATTCCTCCTGCCGTGCCTGCAATTTCTGGGCGGCAAATGCCAAATTCCCTCTCCAATCTCCCGCGCATATCTTTTCCTGTCTATTTCCCTCGAATTTCTTTGGTTGCTGGCTCCATTCCATCTTTTCCCCACCACATAGCGCCAGTCATCTCCTAGTCCATGACCTAGCCGCCCCAAATCAATCCCAAACCCTCACCAGTAGTGACATATCGAGTTCGAGATGGATCCATCAGAGAGGCAAAGTTCACAGCAAAAGAAATCAAGAAATCCCCTTCCAGCCTCTAGGAGAACCACTGGTGCGCCTGCCATGGACTTTGCACGCACTGGTGTTCCACCCGGTGGTTTGGGAGCTGCTTTTGGGGTATTTGCCGGTGGTTCAAGCGCTGCAGCTCCAAGCTCGGTTGGTGGAACCAGCTCTCCGCAAGCTTCAAGTGCATTTTGGACAGGGAGCAGCTCTGAATGGTATGATTCCTATGATTTTTTTGTGGCAACTTTTGTCTGTGTGTGATGGAATACCAGATCTCCCCAAGCTCCAAGTGCGTTGGTGTTGGTCCTGTAGGATAAAAGCCGGATTGTTGTTGTGGGGGAATAAAGGCTAAAATTTTAGTGATTTTTCTCTGACAGAAGAGGTGTAGTTGCTAACTAATACGCTACTGCACACATTTTGTTTTTTCTCTAGAGCAGGAAGTTAAACTAGATGTGCATAATTTATTGAAGCAAGCACCAAGGCTGAGAAGATGACAGAAGCACAGGAAAGTTTAGCAAACAAGAAGCTTGAAGTAGCAAAGCTTAATCATAAAGCAGCCCAGGAACAAACAAAGGGTAAAATGTTAGACCTTTACAAAGATTTATTGTGTGGTTCCACAAGTGATCTTAGTGAAGAAGCTAAGGCTGAGAGATCCAAAGCATTGGAGTGTATGAGGCTGGCTCTATTTGCTAATCCAAATTGAGGTATGTTTTAAAAGATATTTGCTTAGTTATGTTGTGATATTAGTTTGGCAAGTCTAAACAAAATTAGTTTGGCAAAGTAAATAGGTTCTTATTTTACTGCAAGTCTGAACAAAATTAGTTTGGCAACTGGACAGTCATGGGTAATCGAATAGGCTATTTTTTGACAATTGGCTGTACCATTTTTCTTTGCAGCAAGGTGTCAAGTTGCTCTGCATCTGGAGTTCATTTGGTCTGTGGAGTTGCTGTACGCATGGAGCTGCTGGACTATTGGAGTGTGAGCTTGCAGATGGAGCCTGAAGTTCATGTGGAGTTGCCGTGGATCCTCATGGCATTGCTACCTAAATATTAATTAGATATTACTATGTGTTTTTGAACTTATCTTTCGTGTTAGCATGTCTACCTTATATCGTATCATATATCGTATAATGTGTACCTTAGTCTTGGATCATAGTATATCATATTGTGGTTCCCTGGAATATTTGACTGCCGTGTATTGTGGTTCAAGTGCTGTCAGCAGCAAGGCTACACGGCCACATGCCACAGTTGATCAATCTTTGTTGGTGTTGCTTGAATGAAAGACATTAAATTCTGCTGCGTATAGAAACTATTGATAGAAACTTGTAATGGGGAGGTTAGGTTTATGAGTGGTTTCTTGATGATTTGACATCATAGAAACTACCCATAGAAACTATGGGTTGGGACTGCCCTAAGAGACCACTGTTCCATTCCCTTTTTTACCCCTCATTAGCCACTGAGATTCCTGCTCGATCTCCATCTTCTCCCTGCTCATACTCCATGGCAAGCACCACTACCAGATGAAGTAGCAGCGTCCTTGGCTCCCCTTTTACCCTCTGACCCTACAATTCCTGTCTCAGATATACGAGTTCAACCTTTGATCTCTTCCGACCCTCACCAAATGAACTCTGATCTCTCTTCCCCGTCGAGTGGATGTTGTTGCGCCTGCGCTTAAGCAGGACGCACTCTCCAGAGCTGCGTGGCTCCTCGTCATCCTAGAGATTGTGGCCTTTGCGGTTCGTCCCTCTAGGTCAAGGTCGACTTGCACTGCCCCAGATAGGTCCACAACGCCATCAAGCATGCCCCAGGTACCCGAGACTGTCACGGATCACCTTTGTCCTCCTATTGCAACGAGGATTGTTTCTGACCGTTTATTGCTTGCTTCTTTTGTGGCAGCGCATGGGTGGAGTTCGTGACCGAAAACATCGCAGCGGGCAAGGTGATCATCATGGGTCCAAGGCCGTCAAGGAGAAGGCTGCCAAGAAGTTGAAGGAAAAGGAGAACAAAGTGGACGGCGGCAGCGAGAAGAAGGTGGCCGATAAGGAGAAGGGTGGCGGCGGAGAGAAGAAGGCCAAGAAAGGCATAGGTGGCGATCGACAAGCCCCTAGAACCCTAGGAGGTTAGTTAATTTCCGATGATTCCATTAGAATTAGTTCATGCGGCTGTTGTTGATCTCGTCAGCGTCCGAGGAATGCAGAAAAACTGAAATTGCATTGTTCCTTTTTCTTTCTTTCAGGAGACGGTGACTCTCAAGATCCTCCGGCTCCAGCTACACAGCGAGGTCTGTATCGACCGGTGCTGTTTCCCTTTGCGCACAAGGGCTGTTTAATCGCTGGTTGTTTAATCAGTTTGTTTAATCACAGGATTTGCATCTTACAAAATTTATAACAGAAACCTGAAGTTCCCCTCGTAGAGTTTGCATCGGGATTTGGGAACTATTATATAATTCTTTTTTTTTGAAAAGAGATTACCTCTGCTTTTATAGAAAGCATATAAGGTTTGGAAACAAAGTAAACGTCAACTGAACAGCAAAAAGAAGCACCAAACTATCCTATTACAGAGATACGAGGTCAAATTTCGCCAATGTCTGTGGAGCCAACACCCTTTATGATATGACCTCCCATCCAGCAATGTGCTTGCTCCAGAATCTTGGTGATCTTTCCTTCGTCTTCTGGCTTCAGTAAAATCTTCCACTTCTGGACAAAGACCAGACCCGATTGTAGAGCTACCAAAGGGTTGCTAGGAAAGATCTTTTCAATTGCCATCTTGTTGCGAGTCCTCCATAGCGCCCACAAGATACCTGCTAATACAAACATGGTAAGTTTTCTAGAAATATTGGTCTTCCCCACCAACCAGCTTCCTTGCAGGTCAGACCAGGAGGAAGGACACCTTCCCAAATTGAAAATATCCCTTAAACAGCACCATATAAACTTTGCAAGGGAGCATTGGAAGAAGACGTGGTTTGTTGTTTCCATGCCCCCACACAGACAACAATGAACATCTCCTTTCCAACCTCTTTTTTTCAAAGAAACGACCGACTGAAGTTTGTTATGGCTCAATTGCCAGATAAAAATTTTAATTTTCAGAGGAAGCTTGGTTTTCCATATGCTAACTGAATCAGCCTCCCTCACACCCCTGTGTGTTATGAATCTATATAAAGATTTTGCTGTAAAGCTTTTTGACTTCTCCAAAGCCCATTCGCAATTATCTTCCTCATTCAAATCCAAAGAGACTTCTTTTAGCAGATCAAGTAGTTCCAGCCTCTGTTCATTGTCTTGCACAGTTAGTGCTCTTTTGAACTCAAGAACCCATTCCCTATCTTCAAAACACTCTGCTACTGTAACTTCAGGATCAGCACATAGCTTAAAAAGAGCAGGGAATTGGATTTTCAGAGCCGTATTGCCAATCCATACATCACCCCAAAAGGATGTTTTTCTACCATTTCCAATCTGGTGAATAGCCCCCCACTTAAACAAATGTTTGACTTTGTGAAGTCCTTGCCAGAATTGCGAAGCCCCCTTGCTTCTTGATTTATAGAAGTTTCCATCAGGCATATATTTGGCTTTTAGAATTTTGTACCAGGTTTCTGTTGACCCCTTTTGGATTTTCCAAATCCATTTAACCAGCAGGCATTCATTCATAATCTTTGTGTTAATAATTCCCAGGCCTCCCTGATCTTTTGGTCTACTAACAGAGCCCCAACAAGCCATATGGTACTTAAATTCTTCTTTGGCTCCTTGCCAAAAGAATTTCCCTCTTACTAAGTCCATCTCCCCATGAGAACCTGCAGGTAATAAGTAAAATCCCATTGTATAAATTGGTAAGCTGGTTAAGCATGAGTTTGTCAAAATCAGTTTCCCCCCTGATGACATATGCTTCCCCTTCCATGGGTCTAGCATTTTCCTCATTTTATTCCCTAACCCAGCAAAGGCTTGGATTCCCAATCTATTTATGGAGACAGGAATCCCTAAGTATTTCATTGGCCATGAACCTAAACCACAGTTTAGCATGTTTGCAAGCCTTTCCCTTTCCTCCTGATTTACTCCAAACACATATACCTCACTTTTATGGAAGTTGATTTTTAGCCTCGAGAGCCATTCAAAGGTGTATAGAATGAGTTTCAGATTTCGGACCGAACGGTCTGAGCTCATCTATCATGATCACCGTGTCATCTGCATATTGAATATGAGACACCCCCCCTGGGATTAAATCTGCCAGAACTCCTACTATATGGTGCTTCTCCACTGCTTTATCTAGCAGAGCTACTGAGAGCATCAGCAACTAGGTTGAACAGGAGAGGTGATAGGGGGTCCCCCTGACGTAGCCCCTGATATGTTCTAAAGTAATTACCTCTCTGCCCATTTACATTAACACAAACTCTGCCTCCATGCACCATTTGCATTATCCAATTTACCCATTCTACTGGAAAGCCTTTTCCCAGCAGAACAGATTGAAGAAAATCCCATCTGACCTTATCATATGCCTTTTCAAAGTCAATTTTCAAGATCAGTCCTTTCCCTTTGGATCTCTTTAATTCGTGTATCACCTCATGTAATACTAGGACACCTTCCAATATATTTCTACCCTTTACAAATCCAGTTTGGTTGACACCAATGACCTCCTTGGCCACTGGAGTAAGCCTGTTGTTCATCATTTTTGTTATTCCTTTGTAGTCCACATTCAGCAAGCAAACAGGCCGGTACTGCTTAATAGTGTTGGCTTCTTTCAACTTCGGGATTAGAGTGATCACACCAAAGTTTAACCTCTTAATATCAAGTAGACCTTTATGTAGATCCTCTACCATGGCCATGTAATCCCCTTTGATAACCTCCCAAAATGTTCTGAAGAAGTGCACCCCGAATCCATTTGGCCCCGGTGCCGACTCTGCCTTCATGTCAAACAGAGCTTCTTTCACCTCCTTCTCCAAAAAAGGTCTGATCAACCTTCCTTTTTCTTCCTCATTCAGAATGTATCTGTCCTCCCAGAAATTATTTGAAAGTGACAAGGAATTTGCTGTCGGGGAACCAAACAGGGACTTATAGAAGTCAGTGACGTGTGTCATCATCTGATTCTGGTCTGTGATTACACCTTGCTGAGTTTCCAAGGATATAATTGTCTTCTTCCTCCTTCTCCCATTAGCAAATAAGTGAAAGAACTCTGTATTCGCGTCCCCTTCTAGAATCCACCGATCATTTCCTCTCTACTGCCAATACATTTCCTCCATCTTATAAATTCTTTCCAGTTGCTTTTCTGCTTCACCACGTTCTCGGTATACTTCTGTTGAAAAATCCCCGTTTTCAATCAGATCATCCAGTTGGCTTATACGTAAGAGCAAACTCCCCCGTTCTCTCTTTTGATTCCCTATTGTTGTAAATTCCATCCCTTCAGGAATTGTCTTAAATAACATAGGCTCCCATGCCAGTTGTTTAGCGAGTAGCTATCGACCGGTCTTCTCTCTTGGCTTTCTTTCCACTTCCTTATTACCAGATCCCGAAATTGGGGGTTCAAAAGCCGCTGTTTTTCAAAATAGAAATATCTCGGTCTTGGGGTTCCATGCTCTCCGAATCTAGAATCAAGGGAGAGTGATCAGAGCCAACTCTAGTGAGGCTCCAAGCCATGCTTAGGGGAAACTTAGATTCCCAATCTGTAGATATCAGGAACCTATCCAAGGTGACTAGGACAGGATGCTCTTGTTCATTGAACTTGTTCATCAAAGAATGATTGTAGTTCTCTGTGTTCTTCTCATTCTCACTTCTGATCAGATTAAAGTCACCTCCAAACACTAAAGGAAGAACTCCCTGTTCACAAATAGTGTTTAATTCTTTCAGAAAATCATCTGCTAGATCATGTTGAACTGGCCCATACACCGTAACAACATCCCATCTGAAGTTGGTTAGCTTGTTTCTGATAGACATTTGAATTGAGAATTCTCTAATAACTGAGGCTTCCACCTCAAGGGAGTCCACCTTGACTCCCATAAGAATGCCACCCGACCTGCCCCTTGCAGGAAGCCAAATCCATGAAAAGTTGAGGTCTCCCATTAATTGATTGAGGTCCTTGTCAGAGAAATCTTGTTTGACTGTCTCTTGTATCCCCACAATGTCAATTTTTTCCTGAAAAATGAATTCTCGGACCTGCCTTTTCCTACTGGGCTTCCCCAAGCCCCTGGCATTCCACATCAAAATCCTCATTGTAAAACTTCAATGTGATCCCCCTCTTCTCTATCACTTGCCCTGGTGATAGGAGGTTGGGGGCAGCCTTCATTTTGCTCCATCAAATTTCTGTTAGAATTATTAATGACCTCCATGGCCAACTCAGCCATGTCCTCCTCTCCTTGAGGGGCAGACTGATTATTTAACATTTCAAGGTGTTTCATATAATTGTCTTTAGCCAAGTCAGCTCTCACCAATTCCTCTGCTTTAAACAAATCAATTTGTGCATCTAAATTGTCACAGCTAACATCTAGATCTAGCAAAATATTACTTAAAAGGTCGTTTGGGGTATTATTAAGAATAGTGAAAGGATTAGTATTTGTACCTTGGCTGCGTTCATTTTTCTCCTTTTCTCTGATCATTGCCTTGGTAGCTATGGGAATCCCATCCCTTGGGACTCTTGTGCTTGCCCTTATGGCCACCACTATCTTCTTTTTCCTTGTAACTGGTTGTTTTTTTCTGCTTTTTCTTGGATTTTTGCACAGCCCACCCTTGGATGTCATCATCTCCCAAGCTAAGTTCCTTATCCTGGAAATTATCCATAAGGTCTTCCTCCTAAGCTCTTTGTGAAGCCTCATCACCTGTCTGATGAGTTTCTTCTTGAAGGTTAGGCCATTTTTCAGCATCCATCAAGAATATCCCCTGACTCCCATGAACCAGTATTTTGCCATCTAGGATATCCATTTCCTGAACGGTAATGTTGGGACCCTCACCTCCTTGGATCAGGTTCTCTCCAGTAGAAAATTCAGCCTCTTGCCCTACCAGATTTAGCGAGGGCACAGGCTCATTGTTTTGCTTGGCGACAGGTGAAGCAGAAGCCATGATATCTTCCACTAGAGAAGGGTTCTCCTCCATCTCCAAGTCAACTTCCTGTAACATAACTGGTTTCTTCATTCCATCATGGACAGGATTAACACCTCCCAAGATAGCATTCTCCTCAGGAATACCAGCATCCTTTGGAGATCCATCATTAACTAAATCATCCATACTATCTTCCTAGGATTCTTCTTGACTTGGATTAACATCTCTAGCGCTATTCAGATTTGATCTATTGGTATGATCTCCTGTCTTCTTGCTAGGATCTCCCTTTTCCTCTTTATCCTGTCCCTTTCCACTCTTGTCATTGTTGTTGCCTGCTCCTGGGGGACCATCTCCTTGCCCCTGATTCTTCAAATGAAATCCTTCAGCAATGAACCTGATTTCATGTCCTACTCCATTGAAGAATATTTCCACTGCTCCTCTCACCTTGGCAGGGTCTCTGCAGTTAATTCTCACCCTTACAGGCTCATCCCTAACCAGACTGAACTCATCTACTTTAATAGGCTCTCCCACCAGAGAGGTAATTTCTCTCACAATATCTTCCTCTTTAGCATAGCTAGGTATGCAATAGACTTTTACCCAAGCTGTTTGAAGCACTGCTGTGGCTTCAGGGTCAACATTTGAGTTAATAATCTGAACAGTTAACCCAAACAAAGGGAGCTTGAGTCCAGTTAATTTTGAGTATGTATCAATTGATCCTTGATCTGGAAAGGATGCTCTGAACTCATCTTTGGCTACCTGTTTAATTTCAAAATCCCAATCTGCTCTTATGAGGTGCTGTAGCTCTTTGGCAATCCTTTCCTCTGAAGCTATTCCTTCCTGAACTACAATGAGAGCACCAAACTTTTCATCTTTCTTCTTGTCGGGAACTTCAATTGCATAGAAACCTTGTCCATGCACTCCAAACCCAAACATTTTAAGCTTCCTGCTTTGGACTTGAGCACAATCCATCGCCATGTGTCCAGTCTTCTTGCATTTGTAACACACAGGCTCATTAGTGCAATCCAGCTGATGATGGCCCAGTTCTGTACATCTAAAACATTTGATTGTATTGGCCGCTTTTGATGCACCATCAGTATTCCCTCTCTTGGCCTTGTTCTTCTGATTCTCCTGAGAACCACGAACTGTCTCTTCCGAATTGTAGAATCTTCGAGCATCCCCTTGCGCTCTATGATCAGGGGTTGGACGAGGATGAGCAGGGCCCCTGCCTCCTCCTCCTCCTCCCCCTCTGTACTGCCTTGGGCGATCTCCCCGATCATACCCCTGATTGTAGCGTGCATCCCTTGCACCATGGTACTGATCGTACTGGTTGAAGCGATGCTCACCTTCCCGATCACGACCCCCACGGAATCCCTCTCGATCACTTTCCCGTTCTCCTCCACGGTTTAACCTGTTGCGCAGATCCCTTTCTCGATTTAGATCCCCCCTAGGAGATCATCCTCTTCCATCCAGTCTTCATGCTCCGGTCTTCTCTTCCTGAGTCTTTGTTGCGGCGGTTGTCTCGCCATCCCTTCGCCTTGGACTGCTTAGCAAACGATCTCTGTAGCGGTGGTGGTTCTCCAAGCCTACGAACTCTCCTTGCTCGATGTCCAAAACGGCGGATTTCGCTAACCCTAGCTGGATACCCAAATCCCTGTGCCGCGCTCACTTTGGATATCCAAATCCAAGCCGGCCCAGTCGGTCGCCACTAGTGGGCATTTATCTCTTCATGGGTCGGCCCAACCCAATTTGGAGAATCCCCATTCCCCCCTCCCGCCCTTGTGAGTTCTTCGTCCGGCTCAAACTTTTCTGATTTACCGCTGCCAATGTGATTTCCAAATGGAATGTTTAGCAACGATTCTTCCAATCGATTCACAGCCGCATCTAATTCCTCCAAATCTCCCCCCACTGGTGACCCAAATAGGTGTTGTTTGATTTCATTTGCAAGCTTCTCTCTCTCAACCTGTCTTCTCCACGCCTCCCCTGCTGAAATTGGGGATGAACGCAATCGACTCGTATGATATACTGTTTGCGCTTGGTTATTGACAATTGAGGGGAATTCGTCGATCCCACGACATGCGATTGTTAGCCTGCGAGGCCTAGGCTGTAAATCCGGAGATGCACTAGAAGGAACCACAACCACCTGTTCGGATCGGGCTCTGTGATCTCTCTGCCGCACCCTTGCTGCAGAGAGACCCCGGATCTCCCCCTGCAATACCCCTGCGCGGGGAACCCGGGCTCGCCACCCCTCTGGGCAGAGCACTCGCCATTGCCAAAAAATGTTCCCCACTCTGTAGACACCCCACGAATCGAGCGAAACGTAGGAGAGATTGATGCGGGGCCGACGCCCGAACGATCCCCCTAGTTTCCGACGGAATCAATGGCTGGATCCTGAGATCGCCGTCGAAGTCGCCGGAGTCACGCCTTCCTATTATATAATTCTTACGCCCCATAGATTGAACGCTGGAACTTTCTAGAGTAGTTTAGTATTGAAACTATAGTTTCTCCAGGTGTTTTTAAGTACAAAACATGCAGAAATGATCTTGCACATGGAAGACACTATTATATCTGTATACATTGCACTAAAGTTAACTACTTTGCTTTGGGAAGTCATTACTTATCTATAAATCAGACAATGTAAATCCTTCCGTTCAAATTGACATACCCTATGTACGTATCATCTGCCTTAACGACTTTGATTTGATAACTAAACCACGTGCACTTATTTGTCTATAGTATATGTAGATTATATATGATTGTAACGCAATATTACTTTATACGCAATCGCATTAGAACGAATACGATACGAATACGCATTAGAACGGACACAAATACGCATTAGAACGGATACGTTACGGAATACGCATTAGAAATAAAATTAAAAAAAAGAAAAAAGAAAAAACAGTTTAGTACCGGCTGGTGTTACTAGCCGGTACTAAACTGCGTACCCGCAACAGCGACAACGGGCACGCAGTTTAGTACCGGCTGGTGTGAACGTGCACGATTTATTAGACTAGACGACTGCCAATTTAGTCTCGAAACTTTAGTACTGGTTCCAGAACCGGTACTAACGTGGCCTTACCGACCGGCACTTAAAGTCGTTTTTCTTGTAGTGTATGGACAGGAAAAACATATATTATATAACTTTTGGCAACTCCTATGTTTTAGTACAACACCAGTGTTGTCCGTATCTTAAGGAATACACATTACAAAAATCGAATTCAATAACATCATTTGAACTAAGCATTAACGCCAATAACACGGCATATTCGTCAACCAAAAAGTGCCACTAGCATCAACACCAATAACACGGCAGAGAAATTAATCTGGATGGCCACACCAATAAGCATTACTCACGCTATCGGAGAAGGATGCGCACCGGTTAGGCGCAGGTATATACATGGGCTAACCATAGAGCTCATATCGACAGAAAAAACATATATTCTATAACTTTTGGCAACTCCTATATTTTAGTACAACACCAGTGTTATCCGTATCTTAAGGAATACACATTACAAAAATCGAATTCAATAACATCATTTGAACTAGCCAGTGCGAATGCACGGGTTTACGACTATTAACTTAAAATGATAACATCTAGTATAAGTTCGAAACCGTTGTTTTTTTCTAAGGGAACTACGACAGGCAAGGAGTGGGCCTGAAGGATTATATTAATATGCTAAGTTGTTACATAAATTTGGGAAGAAGGGTTGAAACAGGGAGCTAAATTAGATTACATATTGATGGAAAGGATTGCTCCATAACTAATGAAGAGAGTGAGGGGCCGGTTTCCGCAGGCTGATGCTTGCACAACTCTAGTTACTCTGTGGTGGCGCACTTCAGCCTGAAAGACGATGTTGTTCTGGCTTTTCCAGATATTCCATAGGACGGCCGTGATGATCGCTGAGGTGACCGTCGGCGGCGAGATGTCCTCGAGCTCCGGGAGCGACCATAGGTCATGAAACGTGACGAGGTATGGCGCAGATGGCCAACCGATCTGACGCCTAATACGTCTGGCATGAGGACAGTGCAACAGCAGATGATCCTGTGCAAATGAGGCGCTCCGCTGGGGTGCTTGTGCACCCCGAATTGCGCCGCCGCCGCTGCAGGCCCGGTTAAGGTTCGGGGTTGGGGGGCCTCGATCTCCGGTGACTATAGAAGGTGTTCGGGGGCGGCGGCCGGTCCGGAGTAGGTGGCGGGCGGCGAGGGCGCCGCCGGCCACACGGTGGGGGAAATCCGGTGGGCAGACCCGGCGGCGGCAGAGAGGAATCGCGAGATTAGTGTGGACCGCGGCAGTGGAGCGGCCAGAGCCAGGAGCGGCGCCGGCGGCGGAGGCTTTGGCCCCACCTGACAGTGGCGGCGGCAGAATTCGGGGTGCACAAGCACCCCGATTTACAAAATCCGCGTTAGATGATCCTGATATTTGTGTGCGCCGCAGAATGCACAGGATGGCATGTCGATAATGTTCCGGTGGTGATTGGTGAAGCAGCGCGGCCGCCGGCCACGGGAAATGTTTGCAGCGTGGAGTAGCGGCGTTGGTCCAGATCATTGCGGCGAAGGGGTCGACCGGCCTGGACTGCATTGACCATTTGTAGAAGGCTGAGGAAGTGAACTGGACTAATGTGGTTCCAATGCTCTTCTTCCGGCCACTGCATCTAAACCGTGTAGTTCATAATAATAGAGTACTAGTAATCAGCAATGGTGAGTTTGTTGACGCAGTGGAAGATCACCGATTTAATTATCCCACCAACTCCAGGTGCGGCACTGGATCAGAGCTTATTGATGTCTTCAGAAGATGGAAGAAGAGCTAGCAATATTGTATTCGCCAATGACCTCATCTTTCACTAGCATGAAGCGGTAATGCCTAATCCTCTTGGCGATGTGGTCATGCCCAATCTTCTTGGCGATCGATGCAAACGCTTGCAGTGAAAAATGGACCAAACTTGTTCTTGTTCACGTACGACACTTACACTACTACGCCTGCTGAATATGCAACACCACCAAGCTGGACAATGACATGGTGCAAGACCAACATCTCATCGATAGTAGGAATGAACTTAGCCATGCTGCCGTCCAGACCGTCAATTTATCAAAAACAAAAGCAGAGGATAAATAAACAATGCAACACGTTAAGAAATTAGTATCAAACATTCATCTGGAATCAAAAATAGAATAGAGAACATGAACTACTTACTATATATGCCTTGCTGATTTGTTCATTATTCACTCGCCCTTACACCACACGTGCATGTGAAAAATGAAGGAAGAGGCTCAACATGTCTATATACATGAATGTATGTTGTGCAACAACTTAAATCTTCTGAGATACAAAGAAACTTGGAAAAAATAAATAAAGGATCCAAGTAATTTTAATTGCAAGACAACGCAGGCCAGCCCGGGTAGATGCGGCCGGCGTCGACCGCAAAGGACGACACGTTACACTTCACGACTCTGCCTACTCAGGTAAAATTCTGATGTGTATATCCCCTCCTGCTGTCCATGCGATAGATTTCTGTCCCTGTGTAGCGCTCTACCCAGCGATGTGATCATTCGGTCCCCAATCTATTGCCATCTGCCTTCCATCGTCTCATCTCAATCTAGAGCTGTGTCACTCCAAGTGCCCTCTGGTCAAGGGCACAGTGCAGGACCAGGGTGTGGAGGTCTTAAGGGATAGTACGTGAGAGTGGAGGGTCTTAACTACGGCGAGCTGTACTCCACTGAGCTTCGCCCCCGCCTGTTCCTGACATTTCCATAGATTCAAAACAGCAGGTTAGGATCTACCAATGGTTAGTCCACACTATGTGCACGATGTTATCATGGCACTCCCATCTACCGTATTTAATACGAGTGCAACACAAATGTCCTTCATATTCAAGAGAAGAAGGATACATCCAACTGCAACCTACTTTGCATGCATTATTGTTTAACGTGAATCGTGTATCTCGTTGCGTTTTTGCACTATAAATACCACCATGCCACAAGCATCCTTCCTCAGTCCTCACTCCAAAGCCATCAGGCGAGCTCGAACCCTAAGCTACTAGCTTGTATTTGGAGGGGACAATAATAATCTTTTGAATCAGCCATGAGCAATAGAGCGGTCATTTCTCTACTAGCTCTAGCCACCTTCCTTTTCTCCATTGCTACCCTCTCCTTGGCCACTGAGGCTGTTGAGCTGACCAGGCACTTAGTCCCATCCATCTATGTGTTTGGTGATTCAATTGTCCGATGTTGGCAATAACAATTTCCTTCCGCCTCCTGCACCCCGGGCGAAATCTCCATATGGCATTGACTCCCCAGCCAGTATCACTGGGCGATTCACAAATGGCTACAATATTGCCGATTTAGTTGGTACATGCTCATTATATGCTTGTTCATATTTTTTATATGCTGATATTCTTTACACATACAAAAATAACGTTCCAGTTTATAGATTTTTGAAAATGTGACTTTATTCAATGTTTTTGTATTGTGTATGAATATAATTAATCCAATTATATATAGTAGTATAAAAGATACCACTTTTACAACAAATCTTGCCGTATGTTCTATACAGCAGGTAGGTAATAGAATATTTGACTTCACAGCTCCAAGACAACGTAGACTGTAGACAGTACGTTATAGTTACAGCCCTCTAAGAATGGCTGAAAGATGTCTACAAGAAAGTCTATGTACATATTCGTTGCAACTAGAGATTATGGCAATATACCGAAATTTGGACATCCTACAATTGCCATGAGCTATATAACCATGTAGGTAGAAATTAAATGCTGATGTTCATGTACAGCACGGCGTCTGGGGTTCATGAAGAGTCCACCTGCTTACCTCTCGTTGACACCAGAAACAAGTTATGATCTATTGAGATGCCGAGTTGGTGTCAGTTACGCTTCTGGTGGATCCGGCATTCTGAGCACAACGGTATGCACCTAAGTTGTATATGCATACAACTTCTCATGATGAGTTCACAAGTATATAATATAATCTCCTAGTAACTACGATAACCCATGTTTAAATTCAATCATATAGTGGATGAGTAGTTAGGGTATATACAACAACTACATATATATTTCTCTTGGCTAAAAGCAGAACTACATATATTGATATACTAATTCCTGTATGTCTTGCTGCCGGTGAATATGCATGCAGGGAAATGGAACACTTACACTGCAAAAACAAGTCATGTTGTTCTACAAAACCAAATCGAGAATGAGCTGTGGCTGGAAACTCAATTATTTGCTCTCAAAGTCGTTATTTCTTATTAGTGCCGGAGGCAACGACTTCTCCGCCTTCAGCGAAAGGGGCATGGCCAAAGAAGATGCCCCAGCCTACATCAATAGCATGGTTTCAACTTATGTCAAGTACATCAACGTACGTGATCGAGTGCAACAGCGCATTATTATTGCACATCACAAGCATGCATGCAAGCAAAAATAAAATTATAATATTGTTCCTGGTTATACTATATGCTACTTACACCAATCGTCATAAAAAGAGTAACAGTTTGATATTGACAAGGTCTCCAAAATAATTTTTGATTAATAATTTCTACTATAACACAGACAAACCATAGGAGAACTGTACTATTAAAAGACTAACTTTTTCATACAAATCTGCCGATAGAATTTGTAGATATTCAATCCCAAAATGTATGCAATGTAATTGAGGATGAAAGTTTTAAAATGTTGAGTGCACGCATCTCACAACGTCACTATTTGTGAGTGGAGGGACACAGTACCAAGTTAGCTAGCTAGATATATTCATATGTATGGTCTTTTATTCACCTTTTTTATATACAGTCACAAACTATCTTTGAGGTTAACTTGATACAGAAATAAATAATGAGAACCCACAATTTTTTTTGGAAAACCATAGGAGAGTTTCCCACATTGCTTCATTCTATTTAAAAAGATATGTGCAAAAGTTCATGGAATACTTACAAAATGGAGGAAAAGAAACAATTAAATGCCTTAAACTTTTAGAAGGGGCTACGTGTGATTGGAGAAAGTATGTTAACAAAAGGTTACAGAGGTAACATGTCATGAAAGTTTTACATTAAAAATGCAATATGATAATTTCACTACGGGGAACCAGACTACGCCGAGTGTCTCAAACACTCGGCACAAACCCAAAAACACTGGGCAAATCGTTTGCCGAGCAAAGAGCACTCGGCGAGTGCTGACTCGGCAAAGGGCTCCTTTGCCGAGTGTCCTTCTACGGCACTCGGCAAAGATTTTGTGAAAAAAAAACATGGCATGTCGTCGGCCACACCACGCCGACCTCCGCGCGCCGCCATGGCCGGCCACCGGGCGCCGGCCTCCACGCGCCGCGCCGCCGCGCCGGCCCCAGGGCGACAGCCGTGAGCTCGCGTGCCACCGCGCCAGCCCCCGTGCGTCGCCCTCCACGCGTCGGCCACCGGGCGCCGGCCTCCGCGTGCCGCCGCCGTCCCCCTGGCGCCAGCCGCGTGAGGGAGAGAGAGAGCATGATAAGAGAGAGAGGGAGAGAGAGGATAAGGAGAGGTGGGAGAGAGCAGGGTCTGCATGAGGGATAGTGGACCAATAGGATTCAAGCATTTCAATGACGCGGATTGATGACGTGGACAAGTGTGTTTCTTTAGCTGTCTTCTAATACAATTTAACATAGCCAAATAAGCTCAAATGAAAAAGTCATAAATTACAAACTTTGTATCTTTTCAAGATTTACAACTTTGGTATAGAACTTATTTACATCCGAAGTCATTTGAAATTTTAAACTTTTAAAATTTGAAATCGGAAGGCTTATAATGATATTTTGAAGTTTAAAACATTGTCAAATAAAAAAGTGTACAACTACAAAGTCTTAAATCTCGTCTAGCTCTACAACTTTGGTATAAAATTTATAAAAGAGTGTGTATTCAAAAAATACATTGACTAACTCTTTCGCATAGAGAACACATATACTTCTTGTGTGATGTTTCAATTTTGTAAACATCGTTATGATAAAATGTGTGAAATCTTCTCAACTTTTTATCACAGACTTTATGTATGAATCATCACATCATGCCAAATCTCATGACTATTATACTTCATTTGCTTTTTTAGAAATTTAAAAACTCTCATCTTTGCCTAGTTTCAAAAAAATACACTCGGCAAAGAAGTGCTTTGCCGAGTGTCAAAAAATACACTTGGCAAACACGGATCCTTGCCAAGTGTTTTTTGTTTTTACACTCGGCAAAGCGCTTCTTTGCCGAGTGTTTTCTATTTGCCGAGTGTTTTTTATTTACACCCGGCAAAACACTTCTTTGCCGAGTGTCCGAAATAATACACTCTTCAAAGATTTAACACTCGGCAACTTCAAGGTTTCCGGTAGCGTTTGTAGTATAAACTTGCTGCTAGGTGTGTTAATGTAGCATGTGTGAATAATGCAGGCCTTGTACAAGATGGGAGCACGGAGATTGGGGATTCTAGACGTGCCAGCAATCGGGTGTACTCCAGGTGCGAGAGTCCCCATGATGAACGGTGTATGCAACGATGCTGCCAACTCTATGGCACAGATCTTCAACAAACTCCTCAGGGTCGAAGTGGCGAGAGCTGTCAAAACCTCCATGCCTGGCATGAAATACTCCATAGGGAGCACCTACAATGTTCTCATTGATTTGATCAACAACCCATTCGTGGCAGGTTGGCAGATTTTTTTTTTTGGTGAAAAAAAAAGAATGGATGATTGATTACTAAGATCGATTATTATTTTTTAGTATTCTGCAGCATATGAAACGAACTGCAGATAACTCTAACTCAATTAACTGTGTACCTATGATCATTCAGGGCTTAGGGAGGTCGAGAGGGCATGCTGCGGATCAGGAACATTGAACGCGGAGGACAATGTGCAGCATGCCAAACACAACTTATTGCATGGATCGTGATGAGTACATGTTCTGGGACAAGTTGCACCCTACACAAGCTATGTATGAAAGAGGGGTGATGGCAATCTTCTACGGCTCACAGAAATATGCGGATCCCATCAATTTCGCAGGGTTGATCCCAAGCATGAACGATACTATGACGCCACCAGACGTCTATTCCATATAATAAGTTATCTGGGCCTGCAGCGTGTGATTATCACTATATACCTAAAAAGTAATAATTTGGTCTTCTGCAGGCAGATAAGAGAAAATAAATGTTGCATTAGTATGATCGCAGTCTGTGTGGGTAACTAAATAAGGAGCAAGCCTTGATTAACTGCATGGTCATGGGGTGTTAATACCCAGAGGCTTGCAGCTAAAAGTTGGCCTGCCGTTTGTATTCCTCATATGTAATGTTTTCTATGGGCTATGAATAAATGAATGTTACCGCTTGCACGGTAAAATATATGGTCTATAGTTTGTTTCTAGCTACAACTCGAGATATGATAACAAAGTCGTGCGAATGTTTGACGGGTTGAATTAGTGATATTATATATTTTTTCACCACATATATTACTACTCTCTTCGTTTTAAATTATAGTTCATTTGACTTTTTACCTCAAGTTAACCGCATGTCTTTTAAAAAAAATGTACAAATATAGCTAAATTTCAGTCTTGAATATCTTTTTTTACCGAAAATTATATGTGCTTACTTAAAATCATATAATATTGACCAAGAGCTTTTTTATAAGCCAAATAGTTTTTGATCTTCGGGGTGCGGAGAGGTGGTGCCATCACTTTTGTAGTTTTATAATTTATAGTCGTGGGAAGGAGGAGGCAGTAACCGGCAGCGGCACAGGCACAGAGCGAGGACGATGGGGCCCAGGCAATGGCGTGCTCGGGCATGGCCACGGCCGCCGCAAACTACTGGTGTGTTTAGACCCTAGAAAAGGGATAGAAAATACAAAAAATATTGTTTTTATGAAAACGACTATAGAAATAAAAATGAACTGACAGATGTTTTAAATGGATAACTGTTCGTCAAAAGCAGATAATTTTTCGACCACCGAGGCCTCGTCAACGGCAACACAGGAGCTGGCGCGCTGGCCCGAGAGGCAAGGCAGCCACAAAGCTGGTGTGAATGCTGCGCGGCCTCGATTGCCTCGGGCAGCACTACGGCGCGGTGCTACTGCCGGCACAGCAAGCGGTCGCGTCACCACGCCGGGATGTCGCGCGTGCATGCGCTGCGGCTTGTGGAGCAGAGGGTCTCTGTGCGCGTCCTAGTTAACTTTTTGACTAAAATCTTATCAAACTTTCAAAATTCGATCATCAACGGTTGGGAAAATAATTATTGTCTAAACACATAAAGTTATAAGGATTTATCGTACCTATTAGTCATTATATAATTATATTATAATAAGAAAAAATAATGGTCAAAATCAAAAGCTCGAAGGCAAAACTTTGATGGCATAAGTATTTATGTAAATTAAATGTAGCTCGGCTGATAAGGTTCCATGCGGTACGTTGTAACCTTCGACACGGGTGCTTGATTTCCCCGTGATAAGCGACTTGCTTGTCGACAACAAGACACCTATGATAACTTCGTTAATCTCAAGATCTAACACCTCAATATGTATGGCTCGGTCAGAGCCCGCCGGGTTTTGCCCATTCGCGACCCTTCGTGGGCCGAGCCTAGACAAACAATCCGAAACTCGAAAAAATTGATAGAAAATGGATAGTTTCATAAAACGACTTCTTTATTGTGAAAATGTGGAATATCCATAATATCTTTATCTCTTTTCTCTCTTTTCGTCTTCTATTTTCTTTTCTCCCTCTTTATTTCTTATTATCTCTTCTTTAGTCATTCTCCCATTCTACTATGACACTTTACTCCCTTGCCTCCCTTGGGCATGCCGGTTGGCCAGTAGTCGTCTCACCCACACATTGTAGGACTGAAACGGGCGACCAGAGAGGGGGTGAATAGGAGCTAATAAAAATTTCTCGATAGAAACTTTTCCCTATGTCCTAAACAAACTCAAATACACTAAGGCGGAAGCAAACGGAACTAAAGACCAAAAGCCAAAGGAGCACCGATCTATTCGCTGGTGTGTAGGAGAGAGCACCAACGCAATTCAAGGGACTAGAGGACAGATACCACCAAATGATACGGTTCTCAACCAAGGGTAGCACCGTATGAATTGGTGCTCAAACGAAATCAGAAAAACTCTCTAGGTAGAAACTGCACTTACCATCGATTTGTCTAGTGCTCTACCAAGGTAGCATCAGATGGATCGGTGCTAGACAAGAACCTGTAAAAACTCTCTGGTAGAAACTCGATATACCACCAATTGGTTTGGTGCTCTACCAAGGTAGCATCAGATAGATCGGTGCTAGGTAAGAACCTGTAAAAACACTCTGGTAAAAACTCGATATACCACCGACTTGTCTGATGTTAAAGGGGCAATTCCTTGTTTGACACTCAACGATAACTCAATTCTTATCTTGACACTCAAAAATTTTCCCTTCCCAATATGACACCAATATGTAATTTTCATGCCTTATTTGACATTTTCGTTATGTTTGTCACTTAAATCGGGCAAAACAACCTCCAAAACACCATAAAAAATAATGAAACGTTTTCTAGTGATAGGACAAATAAGGATGAGCCCATTTCTACTAAAAACGCACATATATCTTTACAATTTTGAAACTAAAATTTAGCAAACTAGACTACTTATGAAACTTACATGAATTTTCATGACACCAAAATCATTTAAAAAATTATGGAAAAATTACAAGAATTCCTCTCATTAGATGCAATAATTAACTAAATTATTTTGTACCATAATTTACATACAAAATTATGAGAAGCAGAAAATTTCAAATAAAAAATAACAAGCATCACAAGTGTCTATGTAAATCTGATGGAAAATAATTATTAGTCAATATAATTAGTTTGAAAAATATAAATTATTTTTTGAGTATTTTTAAGAGTGTTTTGGTGCCATAAAATTTAGATAAGTATGAAAAGCAACATAATTTGTTGAATTTTAGATTTAAAACTACTGAGGTAAATGTGTGGTTTTAAGCATAATGAGTTTGTCTCCATTTAATCTAAGACCATAAAAAGTTTCATGATTTTTCGAGATGATTTGGTGGTCATTTCACGCAACTTAACCGACAAAAGTAATAAAAATGTCAAATAAGGAATGAAAGTTAGATGTGGTGTCATTCAAGGAATGAAAAACTTTCTAGTGTCAAATAAGGAATTGAGTCATCTTCTAGTGTCAAATAAGGAATTTTCTCGACGTTAAACCAGGAGTAGCATCGGATGGATCGGTGCTCGACTTGGTCCAGCAAAGACTTCTGTCAAACTGCGAGAGACCACCGATTAGTCCGCTGCTCTACCAGGAATAACATCGGATGAGTCGGTGCCCTACGTCGTCTCTGGACCGAGCAAAAATCGAATAAAAAAACGATCAAACGAAGTTCAAATCAAACCAAATTTTGATCAGATGATTCTTGCCTCGATATGAACCAGATCCAACTTATAGACTTGAAAAAGATCAAGTAGTTCTCCCGGAATCTTCGATCTAGCGTAAAGAGGAAGAACACCAAGAACTCGTGCAAAGATCCGAAATTACTCGTGCTCAAGTGG
Organism: Urochloa ruziziensis; assembly: GCA_015476505.1. Lineage (NCBI taxonomy): Eukaryota > Viridiplantae > Streptophyta > Magnoliopsida > Poales > Poaceae > Urochloa > Urochloa ruziziensis. Next base: position 58,045,733 of record CM027121.1, on the reverse strand, counting down.
TTGATTCACTAGGAGATCATCCTAGGCAAACTCACAAGATCTCAGCACATCATCTCACGGAAGGAATCGCTCCAAAAACACAGCTAGATGTGAAGAACGAAAATCACCCAAAAATAGCCACGAAAATAGAAAATCCAAGAGATACGAAACTAGAAGGGGATGAGCACGAATTTCAGATTCCAACACAAGATGTCACCATGAGGAACTCATCTATACAAAACCATGATAGATTCCAAGGTCTAGAATTGCAAGAATTAAAGATACAAAGATGGAGGGCTGTGGATGACTACTTGGATGGATGTCTCTCCCCTCCCACCTACCTTCTATTTATAGCCCAAGGCAAGGCTAAACTTCCACTATCTAAACTACCCCCGAACCGACTTAACTAGATACACACCCTATAGGGGCAAGATGGTCAAGTTGATATTTTTGCCATCGGACGGACCCGGCTTCTCCACAATTCGCTTCGTCTCAACGCAAACTCTATGAACCCGCCACGTGTCCTCCAATCTCGCAATCCTCCCCTTGCGGGGTCGCCCTGGTTTTGAGGCCCAAACCGGAAAACCCATATCCAACTTCATGCCATTGGGCTGCCGCACGACCGCATGTGGTTTTGTGGTCCAAACCACCGAAACCCGCCTCCATGTGCTTTTGCTCTTCCGTGCACCATGTGAACTGTCCATGGTCCCGCATGGTCTCTTCGGGTCCCTGGTCCAAGCCCTCCGTTCATCCTTCACTGCCTCATGGTACATCGGCATGGCACGCCTTGCCTGACCTTCACCTCGCACCATCAACCACCATGTCGCATTCATCACCTACACATCACAAGCACAAAGTCACATCATACGCCACGGTTATCAATCACTCATCATCAGAGAGTGGCAACCCTTGTCTCTCACATCAACTACGCCCATCGGTCACCCACCTCCAAAGTCAGGACTTTGGCCCAGCAAAAGAGGTGGAGCTGCGAAGAACTATATATTCTTTGCTCTTTCATGCATGGATTGTCTCTATAACCTCATCTTTGTGACGCCCTTTAGTACCTGTTGAAGCCTCAACACAGTACTAAATGCCTCCCGTGGAGTCGTGGACACTGCACTGCAAAGTCGGTACTTAATCCGAGCGTTTGTACCAGCCAAAGTGGAGTCGGTACGACTCTCCAAGCACGTCAAATAGAAAACTCTTCTTGCACTATACGGGAAAAGAAGTGATTGCAAACTCCAAAGCAAACCATACATATATAGAACAAGAACAAAAACATCATATACGTAATTCACCTTCCACCTTGGACTGTACCTCGGCTCGTTTTGGCTCGACTCGTTATAGCTCAGCTCGTTTTGGCTCGACTTGTTATAGCTCGTTTAGATAACGATCTAAAACCCTGGCTCAGCTCGACTCGTTTGGCAGCTCGAGCCAGCTCATTAGCTCGTGAGCTAGGCCATCAAAAGTTTGACCATTGAGCATATATTGAGGTATACACATATTAATCTATATTTTATATAATTCCCAACAATAAAATAAAAGGAACAAATACATATAGTGTATCCAAACATTAAATAAAGCATAAATGTTTGATGCATCAAGTTGGTCCTCACGCCTCATCATCGCTCTCCATGCGTGGGCACGTGTTGGCGCTCTTAATTGACACCCTTTTAGTGTTGTTTAGGTGACGATTTAATGCTTACTCTTATACTAACCCCGCCACTTGGCATCGAATTGAAATAACCCCGTTTTCGCATGTGCACATATTTTTGGACAATTTTGGTTTACGCAGGTTATTTGGCTACTTTGGAGCGGTTATGGGCCGAATTCGAGACTAGTTGTCGGTGATATTATCTCCGGCAGTCTTCCACGGGGTAGCCCATGGAAGTGATTTGTAATGCAGGGAAGATCGCAAAGATCGGAAGCAAGATGGTTAGGATGGACAGACATGGGGGTTTAGACAGGTTCGGGCCGTCGACTCGACGTAATACCCTACGTCCTGTTTTGGGGTGTTGTATTGCGTGGATTTCGCTATGAGTTGAGATGTGGTGATTTGAGTTGTTTTGGAGGGGGTCCCTGCCCGCCTTATATATCGGGGGGCAGGGTTACAAGTCGGTTTGTATCCGATCCTATCTCTATGAATCCTTCCCTTCTTTACAATAATTCCTATTCCAACTAGAACTTCTCCTTCCAGATCCTTCCTCCGTGCGCCGACTTGTCCCGCACGTCTTCAGGTCCAGAACGGTGGGCTGGGCCGCCCCCTTTTGGTGGGCTGCCAGGCTTGCTCGTGAGGTACCCGGGTACTATATCCCCCACAGTAGCCCCCGAGCACTTCTTGACCGATCGTTGGCTGTAATTGATTCGTCTTTTCTTGCATGATCCGAGTGCTCCCAAGTTGTTTAAGATCTCATCCGAGTGATTTCGAAGAAGATCCGAGTGATTATGAGGAAAATCTGAGTGGTTTCGAGGAAGATCTGAGTGCATGATCAGACGCTCCTGAAAACAATTCTTCAATTATGGCCATAGTGAGGGGAAGGAGTGCTCTTTTTCACGACGCGACAGCGAAGTGAATACACTTAGCCCCCGGGCTTTGGGCAATTTGAGTATGAAATTGGCCAAAGGTCTTTAACTTTTATCCATCTATATCTTGATCTTCAATGGTGTGCACCTCCAGGTGCACCCATTGGGTGTAGCCCCCGAGCCTTGAGCAGAATAGAATATTCTGGTCGAGGGTCAAAAATAAAATATTATGAATCTCTTTTTGAACTTAATCCATCAATGGTGTGCACCTCCAGGTGCACCCATTGGGTGTAGCCCCCGAGTCTTGTTACGACTCAGCATGATCGTGTCAAGACTCTGAAAGCCGTGAATTCTGACTAATTTTTTCAGCCCCCATGCCTCTGGACATGGATTTTAGATAATCTTTTCCTTCTGGGGCTTTTTTGTTTCCCCTTTATAAGGATTCTGTCCTCAAGTTCTTTGAACTCGGCATGACCTCCGAGTCATGTCCCACGACTCAGCTTGACCATATGGTAAGCCATCTTCTCGCAAGATTTATACTTGTCAGCATTTGACCCAGATTTCTGAGCGAATTTAGCGATAGTATCGCATGCCTTACATAAAAATCAATTGCAAGGATGCAATATTAATTGCAAAATCAAGTCTGGCCGTCGACTAATTTTAGCCTCACGACCGAGTGGTTTTTGCCCCTGAACACTAGCTCAGGAACCCACAAATTTGTCAGCGTAACAGAACCGAAAGGTCGCGCTACATTTCAGCCCATTTGGGCCCACTACTCCCGCAAAGTCCGTTGTTCCCTAACGGTTGCTTTACAGAAGGCGAAATATCGCGAGATATCGCGACTCCTTACCGCATCTTTGAATTCAAAGCGACGGGACGTGCCTGCGTCGGTTGAGTTCCCGAGACACGCATCGCGCCGCGCCGGGAGGAACGGTTCATTCCATTATAAGCCATCCCCGCCGCAATCTTCTTCCTTTACTCGCCATTTGCCTTCCCAGCGCTCCAGTTCTCCTCCGCGCGCAAGAGCAAACCCTAGATCCACTCCCGCAGCTTTCCTCCTCGATCTTCAGCCCCCGCTCATCGCCATGGCGCCCAAGAGGAAGGAAGCCCCGAAGCGGAAGGAGAGGTCGCCGGGAAGGGCCCGGTCGTCCAAGTCCAAGGCCACCGTCGAGGTCGCCGTGGATCGCGCCGCCGAATGGAGGGAGTCCATCACCACCACCAGGCGCCTCAAGCAGCACGTCGTCGACGGCATCCTCCCCGACCAGCAAACCGCCGAGTGGCGTGCAGCCGCCGGTGAGTCTTTCCCCACCCCAAATTCCTCTGATTTGGTGGTGTTTGAATCTTTCTTTCTTCGTGGTTTCGGCGTGCCCGCGCATCCTTTCCTCCGCGGGCTGCTGCACTTCTATGGGATCAGTCTTTGCGCACTGAATCCCAAATCCATTCTTCACATCGCCATCTTCATCAACCTCTGTGAGGCCTATCTTGGGATAGAGCCTCACTTCAATCTTTTTCTTCATCTTTTTCTTCTAAAACCTTATCCCAGAACCGAGTGCCCGCAAGTAGTCGGGGGCGCCGGATTCCAACTCCGCGAGGGTCAAACTCGGGAGTATTTTGACATTCCTTTTCTTACCTCCAACAAGGGGTGGCAGTCCGAGTGGTTTTACGTAGGAAACCACTCGCCTGCCATCTCTCCTGAAATCGATTCTCGTCCTGTTCCCTCCCAATCCTGGACTGCTCTTCCCAAGGAGAGTGAGATGGATCAGGTTCGGGAACTCCTGGGTCTCATAGCCCAGTTGAAGGACAGAGGGTTGTCTGCCGTCGGAGTGGCAGCCAACTTCGTGCTGCGCCGGATCCAGCCCCTCAAGCAGCGGGCTCATCCGGCGTATGAGTACTACGCCGAGGGGGACAACACGCGCGAAGCCCCCGAGCGTGTCGACAAAGTCCAAGCCGCAGCTCGGCTTGGCAAATTCTTCGCGACCGGAACCTCCCTGAGGACTACTGACTGTCCTCCGGCGTTCAACTTAGGGAATCCATGCCCTGAGGTATTTAACCAGTTTGTTGCTGTTTTTATTTCAATTCCACCCATTGGGTGTAATCTCAGAACTGAACCCAACTTTTGCAGGGTCGATGTAGTCCTCAGGCGTTTTTATTTCAATTCAGATCCCACGTACCATCAGGCGTTTTATTTCAATTCCACCCATTGGGTGTAATCCAGATCCCACGTACCATCAGGCGTTTTTATTTCAATTCCACCCATTGGGTGTAATCTCAGAACTGAACCCAACTTTTGCAGGGTCTATCCCAATGTCGTCGATGTAAGCTTCTACTATGTCTGGGATCAATTGATCCAGACATGCTTGAATCGTCCTCTGATAGGTTGCGCCTGCGTTCTTCAGACCGAAGGCCATTGTGTTATAACAAAAGGCCACAAACGGCGTGATGAACGCGGTCTTTATCTGGTCTTCCAGCTTCAGGCCTATCTGGTGATAGCCTGAGTAGCAATCGAGAAGGCAGAGCAGGGCGGAGCCTGCCGTGGAGTCAACGACTTGATCGATGCGGGGGGGAACGAAGGGGTCTTTAGGGCAAGCTTTGTTGAGATCTGTATAATCAACGCACATTCTCCAATCATTATTATTCTTTTTTCTTACAAGAACTGGATTAGCTAACCAGTCGGGGTGGAACACCTCCTGAATAAACCCGGCCGCTAACAGCTTTGTAATCTCTGCCCTAATCGCCTCCTTGCGGTCCTGTGCGAATCGACGAAGCCTCTGCTTGATCGGTTTGGCAGTCGGATTGACCTTCAAGGAGTGCTCGGCAAGTTCCCTTGGGACACCTGGCATATCGGATGGTTTCCACGCGAATATGTCGGCGTTTTCCCTTAGGAATTTGACGAGAACTTCTTCCTATTTGGGGTCTAATTCTGCCCCGATGATGGCCGTCTTCTTCGGGTCATCCAGGTCCAGAGAGATCCTCTTCAGCTCCGTCTCCTTGCTTGGCACGATGGCTTCTCTTGCTGGCTTCTTGGTGGGGATCTCTAGAGCGTCCTTGTCCACCTCCTGTGATGCAGCCAGTACTTGTTCCATGCGCTTGGACATGTCCAGGGCAGCTGCCGCGTTGAGGGTTTCCTGCTCGCATGTGTATGCGACTCGGATGTCCCCCAAGACGGTAATTACGCCTTTAGGTCCTGGCATTTGACCTGCAAGTAGACGTAGTGAGGAATCGCCATGAACTTGGCGAGCGCGGGCCTCCCGAGGATGGCGTGGTATGCAGTTTCAAAGTTCGCCACCGTGAACTGCATATGCTCGGTCCGGTAGTTGTTCCGGTCTCCGAAGGTGACGGGCAGTGTGATGTGCCCGAGTGGTTCTGCCCCCTCTCCCGGTATCAAACCGTAGAATGCGGATTGGGGGGGACTTAGGTCGAGAGTAGTTAGGCCGAGCTCCTTCAATGTGTTAGCAAAGAGGATGTTCAGGCCACTGCCACCGTCGACTATTACCTTGGTGAGCCGAACGTTGCGAATCGTCGGAGCTACTACCAAGGCATGGGACCCGGGCTTCGGTATGAAGTTTGGATGGTCCTCCCAGGTGAAGGTGATCGGAACTTCCGACCACTTGAGGTACTCAGGTACCGGTGGTTCCCTCGCGTGCGTGACCTGGCGATGGGTGAGCTTCTGCTGGCGCTTTGACTCAAACTCTGGTCCGCCATAGATCATGCGTACCACTCGGTCGGCTTCCTGGAAGTCGTCGCCGGGCTCGTCGTTTCGCCTGTCGTCTCGCGGGGAACCATCGTTCCTTTTTCTGTATGGAGGGCCTCTGTTGCCCCCAGTGAAGGCTCGCTTGAGCCCGTAGCACTCTCGCGCCGAGTGCTTGTGCTTGTGGTAAGGACATTGCTCATCGAGCATGCGCTGGAAGTCCTCTGGAGTTACCCGGCCTCTGGACCGGTCCAGGGCGGCGACCATATCTCCCTCGCTCTTCTTCTTGCGAGGGTGACTGTCGGTGCGCCGATGGTCGTCGTGTCGGTCTTCGTCTTCGCGGCGGTCGCGCTTGCGGGTTGTCTTGTTCTCTTCTTCCCAGCGACTCCTGATCTCGCTGAGTTGTTCCTTTTCCGCGATCTCTGCGTCCGCCCACGTGCTAGCGACCCGGAACATGTCATTGACAGTCGCGGGTGGCTTCCGAGTCCACTTGTGAATCAGTCTCCCATCGGAGATGCCGCGCTGGAAAGCTGACATCACCTCCTGATCCGTGACGTCCGTGATGGAGTTGCGCTTCTCTGAAAACCTGCGCACGAAGTCGTGCAGGGTCTCGTTCTTGCGCTGCCTGATCTGACCGAGGAGCCGCTTGCTCCCGGGCCTTTCCCAGGTACCGAGATAGTTACCGATAAAGAGTTCGGTAAGCTGCTCCCAGTTGTCGATGGCGTCCTGCTGGAGTCCTGCCAGCCAGTTGCGGCAGTCCTTGGTGAGCATGATGGGAAGGTAATTTGCCATCACGTCCTCGTCGCCGCCGGCCGCTTGCACGGCGGTGTAGTAGATCTGAAGCCATTGAGATGGATCAGATTTCCCGTCGTATTTATCGATGTCCGACAGCTTGAAGCCTCTGGGCCATGTCACGCTTCTCAAGCGCTCGGTGAACGACTGGAATCCGCCGATCCGACCTCTAGGGCGGGAATCGCTCGGACCCGATCCGTCTGTTGTTCTTGGGGGAGTGCTGTCCCTCCTACGATCCCGGTCCCTGGGCGGGGAACGGGTCCTCCGATAGTTTCGAGTCCTGGGTGGAGTTCGGTCCCGTCGGTAGGTCCTGCTACGCGGTGGAGTTCGCTCCCTTGGCGGAGTCGGTCGCCTGGGTGGTGGAAGCGCTCGTCCTCGTGGCGGAGTGCGACCGCCGTTGTTGCCGCGCCTTGGGCTACCGGAGGGGTCAGTGCAGTCTGACTCCGTCGAGTAGCCGCTCCTGTTGGAGTTACGACGGGGATTTCCATGATCCCGATCGTACTCTTCGCGCCGTCGGATTTCCTCACGGTGGCGCTCTTCGGTGCTGTTACGGATGACGTTCCTCGCATCTCGATCTCTGTTGATCGTGGTGCGGAGGTCTTCATCACGATCCGATCCGCCACTGGCCCGGTGTCGAGACGGACCGGGCTCAGGAGCGTCCGTGGTCGCTCTACCCTGCATCTGGTGTACCTGGACGGAGGCGGCCTGCACGAGAGCCCTTACCTTTTCCAGGCCCAGAGTGCTAGGTGGCAACCGACTGATTTCCTCGTTAATAGTAACGAGGTTCTGGACCGGCGTCTCGTAGACGTCGTATCCGTTGAACTCGAACATGCCGTCGCGCATCAAGTTCCGGGTGCTCCTCCGGTCGTGCTGATCCCGTTGGCGACGATGATCTTCAGAGTGTGGTTCCTGGAGTCGAGCAGTGCCAGATCCTGACGCGGTGGCTCCGTGCGGTCGTGCGGCTCTGCGAGTCGCCCGACTGGCGTTGCGTCCTCGACGCTGATTCCTGGCTTCAGTCGTCTCCTCAGCTGGAGTGACCTCATCTTCTGAGACAGGATTGGTTGGCGTTGCTGGCGCCACCATGTAGCAATATGACCCGACTCCTTCTTGCGCGAGGTAGTCTTCCTCGGACTCGGAGAAGTCGGATGTGGGCGTATAACGCTCCAAACTACTCGGAGTCAGTTCTCCAAGTGATCCTAGCAGTTCCGGCTCTGTAGAGGCATCGGACACTGTGTATCCTTCCGGCAGATCGTCCAGGATTGAGGGTACCTGTAGATCTAACTCGTAGGAGTCGCTCCCAGAGAAGTAATCATCCGTCTGGACGATGTCCTTCATCTTCTGCTTCTGAGCAAGCGCTCAAAAGCCAGGGGTCTGGACAGTAATGACCTCAGGGCTCTGGACGCGTGCTGGTAGAGCGTTTACGCTCTGCGATGACTCGGCGACGCGACTCTCAGAAGCCGGATCGGAACCGAGTGATTGTAGATCTGTTCCCGACTGGTCAGGCCTCGCGTTTTGCGATGGACTCAGCGGGGTAGAGTCGGCACGATCAGATGTGATCGGACTAGACTGGGCCGTGATGGCCGAAGTTGGCGCCAGAGAGGAGACCTCCGTGGCGACCGTAGCTCCCGCCGCTTGGGTATCCAAGGCTGGCGGTGATGACGTCCCTGAACTGGATCTCGACTTCGTCGACGTCCGGGAGGTTGCAGCTGTCCAAGATCTTGACGCGATCCATCGAGCTTACCAGATTGATCTCGGCGATATCCCCTACCTGGCGCACCACTGTCGGTGATATTATCTCCGGCAGTCTTCCACGGGGTAGCCCACGGAAGTGATTTGTAATGCAGGGAAGATCGCAAAGATCGGAAGCAAGATGGTTAGGATGGACAGACACGGGGGTTTAGACAGGTTTGGGCCGTCGACTCGACGTAATACCCTACGTCCTGTTTTGGGGTGTTGTATTGCGTGGATTTCGCTATGAGTTGAGATGTGGTGATTTGAGTTGTTTTGGAGGGGGTCCCTGCCCGCCTTATATATCGGGGGGCAGGGTTACAAGTCGGTTTGTATCCGATCCTATCTCTAAGAATCCTTCCCTTCTTTACAATAATTCCTATTCCAACTAGGACTTCTCCTTCCAGATCCTTCCTCCGTGCGCCGACTTGTCCCGCACGTCTTCAGGTCCAGAACGGTGGGCTGGGCCGCCCCCTTTTGGTGGGCTGCCAGGCTTGCTCGTGAGGTACCCGGGTACTATATCCCCCACACTAGTGACAACATGGCGAAAGATGAAGGCAAAAGCCCTAATAAAGCCCAAACAGATCGAAGCCTGGTTATGCTCTACTCCAACGGGCCACCTCCAACAAGGCTTAATAGTAGATGATAAGGCCGGAGTCCAAGGCAAATCCAGCGTAGACTCACGGGACACATAAAGACTCATCCATATCCCAGAGCAACCGACGTCCAAAGCCCACAAGAATTGGAACATGAACTCATAAACATCAGAGAAGCTTGCACGCGAAAGATGGGCTCGAGCCGAGCCAAAAAAAGATGGGCCCGCTTGGCCGGCCGCACTAGCCCATTTTTGAGGCGGTTCGGCCTCCCCTTTGAGCTAGGGTTTTCTCGGTACATAAATAGTTCATCTTCCACAGTAGGGCATTATCCATTCACCAGAAGTCGGCAAAACCTAGAAGTGAGCACCGGAGGGAGACGGCGGCCACTACAAGTCCTCGAAGTTGTCTAGGGAATGGCCTAGGCCATCTCTAGCTGCCATGGCCTCCCTACGTGGCTGTGCTGTAACACCCTAGAATTTAAAAAACATTTGAAAAAAATAGAAAAATTATAAGCAATTAAAACTTGAATTATTTAAATAAGATTATGCACTAGAAATTTGATGCATTAGTTTATTTCAGAAACAAACCATGTGCATAAGCTTGTTCTAACCCTAGAATAAACCTAGAGCATAAAGCCTACCCAAAAACTCAAGTTGGATTTGAAATGTAATTCAAATTCAAATTCAAACTCAAAACAGAAAAGAAAAGGGGAAATAGAAAAAGGAAAAGGTTAAAACCCCGCCTCTGGCCGAAAGCTGGCAGTCGGCCCAACTCTTCCCCGCGGCCCAGCCCAGCTATGCCTCCCTCTCCCTAAGTCCGCTCTGCCCCCTCCAACTCACTCGCGCGCGCAGCCCACCTCCCTGGTCATGTCGCGCTGACGTCACCATCCATTCCCCCTTCTTCCTCCTTCCGCCGCCGTGCCCATCCCTCTGCCGTCACCGCCTGATCCGCCTCCATTGGCACGGATCAAGCCAAGAGGGAAGAGCACGCCGCGTGTCGCCCCCACGGCCCTCCACCGCACCCAAGTGTGGCCCCGACCACTCTCCCCGGCCACGCGTCCGGCCACGGAGGGCGCCGGAGGAGTTCTGGAGCACCACCTCCGGGCTATAAATAGCCTCCGCGCCCCCTCCTGGCCCTTCATCCCCACACTCACACCCCACACACACACCCACACCCGTCGGCACACGGCCGAGCACGAGCCCCGCTGCTGCCGCACGCCGGCCAAGCAGCAACGACCACCCTCCGCTCGCCGCTTCACGGTAAGTAACCCCGACGCCACGCCGCCTGTTTTCCCTCCACCTCACCCTGCTCTCCGCACGCCTAGGCCAAGCACGGCCGGCCGCAGTGCGCACCGCCGTGCCCCGGCGAGCCGCCGGCCGCCTCGGCCAGGTTCTCCCCGCGCACGGGCACGCTGCACGCCCCACACTACCCCCAGGCCGCGTACCGACTCCCGCGGGGGGCCAAAGAGTACGCCTACCCCTCTCCTTCCCTTTGCGCCGCCCGCCGCCCAAGTTCCGGCAAGCTCGAGCCACCGCCTCGAGCCTCGCCGCCGCGCCAGAGCATGCCCCGCCGCCCCGCCGTGCCGCCCTCCACGCCCGCGCTAGTTTCTAGCCTCTCCCGTGGTCCAAAACGGCCGGCGCGCCTAGCTCCGGCGAGGCCCCTGCCTCGGCCGCCACGCGCCGCCACGCACCGCCGCCCCTCTCCCAGCTGGCGCTGGTGTGGTGCTTGCGTGGCCGCCACGTTGGTCGTGGCCCACGAGCCAGTGACCAGCCGCGCCAGCGCGGCCGCCACCTCTCCCGCTCCTCCCTCCGTGCACCCGATCCACGTGAACTAAGGATCCGGCGGTCCTTCGGTCCATGGGTCGTGGTCCACGGGACCACTGCACAGTAACAGGCGCGGTTCCGCGCCCCCCCCCCCCCCGGCTGGCCTGTCTGTCTACTCCCCCTGGAAATTGCTAGGTACACCCGGCTTAGTGCACACAAGAAGTTAGTTCTCCACCTTAGAGCTTTCCAAAAATTCCCAAAAATTCACCAAAAATCCTAGAATAATTCCTAAGCCTAGAAATACCCTTTTCTCCCAAAAACCATTCGCACAACTCCTAGAATAAATTATTTTCCTTTCTAGGTCAAAATCCATTTAAATAGCAAAGCCACCCTTTTAACCCTTCATTGGTGTATTGATCTGTGTGATTAACCCGCAGACTCTGACCCCGAAAACGACGCCGAGGATCCCGACTACGAAGAGGAAGCAGGGAACAACCCTGATGCAGGGCAAGGCAAGTCCCGCCAATAATAATAATTATGCAAAACTACTTTTCTTACATAAGCATGCAATGATGAATAATCTTGAAAACCGGCACTTAAATTACATTGTTTATTTTGAAAGATCGGAGAGTGGAAGGATAACCCCGATGGGGATTCTATCCTAAGATCCACTCCGGGTCGCCACTAAAGACCGGTCTGCGGGAGAATCTTTTCATTGCCTAGTACAGTCCCGCATGCCAAAAAGGCATAGCCTTTGGGAATCCTTATTTATGTGAGGCCTTGATTCACACCCCGCTAGCCAGCCTTGGTAAACTGTCCCAAGGGTCCACGGATGGGCAACGAAACTATTGGAGACAGACACCGACAGAGGGCTGGGTCTGGTCAGTACGAGTCGCAGGTGACAGGGTCGGTAGGGCCTGGTGGCAGAGTTGCCACGATAAATATCTTTGATGCATCAATACCCCGGGAAGGTCCTTTTGTGGACGTGCGCAACTCCTACTTAGGCCCCAGCAGTATCAGTGGACAGAGCTAGGGAGGGGCTGTCTAGAGATAGACACTGGTGGGAAAGGATCTCATAGGGCAGTACCGCCTAAGTACACGGTATGTGCTGACTGAATGCGGGACAGAGAAGTATGACCTTTGCAGAGCAAAGAATCTATCTGGGGAAGAGTCCAATTGGTTAAAGTCCCCGACGATTAGATCACATTGAATTTAAGGTGACCCGCGGACTCTCCTTACCGCAAGTTGATAAATACTTTTGCTCACTAACCGGGACTGGCAGGGAGATTGTGCCCCTCCAGACCAAACTTATAAAATTCATAAAATTACTATGGGTCTTGTTGAGTACCCCTGTCAGGAGTGCTCACCCCTGCTTCCCCTTCATACCAGAGGAGTTCGTCGAGGACGGGGCGGACGACGAAGGTCCAGAATGGTGACGTGCTCATCCGCAACGCTGAAGCTCTACGTAGTACCGGTAGCTTTGTACTTTCTGAATAATGTGGAGGCCTTGAGGCCCGCTTGTAAACCGTACAGACTCTAAGTTGTACATTGATGTAAATTATCAATAAAATTTACTCGGTGTTGGTTTTGACACCCCTTGTGCAGAATTACTTGTATTAAGATTATTCCAGGGTCAATGCAAGTACTTCGGGAGACCCGTAACACGGGCACTCCCCACATGTGCTATGGCAGAGTTCAGGAGACCGATCATTCATCATCCATGGTATGTACTCGGAGGTGATGATGTAATGAATATATTTGTGTGAGTAATGATAATCCTGTCAGTCCGATCCATTAGCGACTCAATGCCTTTTTCTATGCTTTCTATCTATTGTGAATGTGTTTATTCCTTAGTCTAATTCATGATTAGACTACTTAGCATGCTTTATGTAATCATGGTGATTAGATCTAGCGTGTGGAACCTTCATGATATCTAGACACGTTCACTTGTGGGCATGCCCTTGTAATTCCCATGCCGATAGGGAGCGTCATGACAGGGCGTGGCCTGTGTAAGATAGTGTTCTCAGGAGGTTGACCGGAGGTAGGAGTTTAAAGACGCTTTGGATGAGATGCATGATTTGTTTGCTCGTTGGCTAGAACTACAACTAGAAGGCGTTAGGCCTAGTTACCCCTTTGGTTGAGCTTTATCTTTGCCTATGCTTGTGAATGAGATCAATCCAATACTTCTTATGGTTTACCTCTTCATATGCAATCTATACTTCATGTTAGGATTAGATCCGTTTAGCTAGATGGAAAACGTTAGGTATTTCGCTATCAATCCATGGAATGATAAACCATGGGGGAAACTCTGAGGGAAGAGCTACACACGATCCGTGCGCTTGCGGTGGAGCTTGGCGTGCGTTTGCGCCGTCAACAAGCTTTTCTGGCGCCGTTGCCGAGGATCGGCAACACGAACCCTAGGGAGATCTATCTAACTTTTTGGACTAACCCTAATTTTATTATTGCATATATCTATGTGTTTCTTGTTTGTGTCCATGAGCGCAGGTAAAATCCTAGACACAAAGCGATCGAGAAGCTGTCAACATTCGGGCTTCAACAAGTTCAACGCCGTTTCAACACAATGATGAAGACGCTAAGATTAAACTCTTTGGTGGTAGGTGCTAACTTTGTTAGTGGCCCAGCATCCGCCATTGAGTCGACACGCTACGCAAGAAAAGATGAACAAGGTATGTCGTTGTGTCATTTAGTTTTAAAGACTAATACCTTTCGGAGATTTGTTTGTTCAAACACTAGGAATTGGAAAGCGACCATGTCGAGCAAAGAGAAAAAGTGGAGAAGCTCTATACATTGAAGAAGATGATTTGGAATCGATCTACATTGATGGAGAAGGTTAGAATATCAAGGGAGACTTATGCATGAAGCAAGTGAAAGATCATCCACAAGATCAACTCAATCTCAGATTATTCGCGTCATCTAGGACAGCGTTACCTTTCGGTGCAGATTCAGCAAACCTAAATGGACTCCAATGAAAAAAGTTTGACTACCAAAGTTGTAGCCAGCATCGATGGCTTCGATTTGGACCTATGGAACACATGATTTGGAATTTGAAGCTAGGAGATATGGCCCCCGAAATACATGCTGCACATAGAACCCGAAATCAGACAGATTATCTTGCAACATATTTTCAGGGATCTCAACTTCGTTTTCAAGCCGAGTCATCAATAGAAAAGTTGGAGAACATTTCGTGCTACACAATTTAGGCTCTCAATTTGCCCTATTTGGAGTTTTGACGTGGGAGATATGACATCAGGAAAGGAGGACTTCGAATCTGGAAATTCTGGGCGAGATAAATCTTGTGGAAGTCAAGTTTGCCTAAACTCCTAAGCAAGAAGCTCGTGCAAGGAAGGATGAGGCATGCCCCGAGGCTTCCACTACAACTCCCTAATACCAGGACACCTTCAAACTGCTCCATTAAGATGTTCAAGAACCTCCCATGGTGATTGAGTGACGCGACCAAGGAAGAAGATTGTTCGGATCGTCGTAACGAAGTGTAAGCACCTCCTCCATCCTCATCACTTTGGCTAAGGCAAAAACCATAGACGATGCACACCATTGCCACCACGGAGTTGCTGGTATACCAATGGTGACAACCTTGAAGCTGAAGAACATGCGACATGACGCCCGAAGACCACAAGATCGAGTTTATCCCATCTCCAGATCAATTCACAAGAAATAAAGATGTCATCAAGATTTTTGCACCACTTCAGAAGAAAACAACATGATATATATGGATATTCAGAGCTCCCGTGAAGTCTACATTCCAACGGATCAAGCAGCAAGGCGATCGGAGTTTCCTACGAACGGTAATGGCCAAATTATCCAACGTCGCACGTCCTGAAATCAGCTCAGGACAGCACGCAGCGCCGGAATAGAATGAGCATAACTCCCTCATTTGAATTCCGATTTTGATTACCGACCACCCATTGGAAAGGCTAATTTCATGAGCTATTCGATAAAAATATATTTCGGTATATATTTTGTACTGGATGCAGGGGTAAATTCACAAACAAGAGGCAGCAGCAAGACGATGACAATAAGAAAGATGAGATGGAGATGATGATCATGAAGAAGAGATGGGGTAACAGTTCCGCAACACGTACACAATCAAATTCAGAGGCTTAGGCTAGCGACAAACCCTCCAAGACATCTAAAAATAAAGACACAAGTGGGCAACCTAGGACACACGAAGATGTTGCAAGCAAGCCACGGTGAATTATCAAAAGGCGACATCAAGCTGCATGATACTTCGGATTCTCGCACGAAAGACCATGGCTTCGTCGGCGTTTCTTAACGTCACTACTAATTTCTCAGTAGTGCTGCTAGAAATACCGTATGGTAATCTAACAATTGCGAATGAATCCGCAAGCGCACGGATATACCATTGTAGCACTTCACCCATGATTGTTCCCAAGGGTATCGTATTTCCCAAAGGAAGGCTTGATGGTTGAAGAATACTATTGCGAATCATGTATATAGCAAAGCATGGATAGAGTCACACTCAAGAGGGGGAAACCAGATAAATGGATATGATGGTAGTGTGACACACACAAGGGATCAACTCAAGGTCATCTAGGCTAGGGAGAAGGACTAAGAGTTAGCATCTAGGTTCTTATGTACTTCCTATATATGGCACAGGTCAATCTAGAACTACGGATCCACACAATTATACGGTCTGAGTCTATGCACCCTATAAGGGGGAGATAACCACCCTTGTTGCTTATGCACAACCAGGCTGTTACTCATTTCAGAACTCCTACAACGAACCCGAACATGGGGGATTTCATAGGGTCCAACGGAGCTGTAACCACCTGCGGCCTACCCCGGCCAAACCGTAGGGAACGCTCATAATCTCTCGATGATTCCAACCCAAGCACCATGCTTATGTTGTTCACAACACATTGACCACCTCGAGCTCTTGAGCTATTGATCAATGAGGCTACAAAGATAGCCTGAGAACCCAAACCAAGGCATAGCCCATGAAAAGCATATAAAGTACGAAACCATACTCTAATTGAACTAGAGCAAAGGTCTAACATGTATGAGGGCACTCAATTCTATACTATCAATGCTAGGGTATAGGACTTCACAAGCATATAAGCCAAGCATCATGAGAGAGCAAGAACTTGAGCACAGCTCACCCATGTCATGACAGAGACAAACCATATAATGAGGAAATGCATAATCAAAGTAGAATAAAGTCTTCCAAGAACTAAGAGATACAAGTGTCGGTGTTTTACCTGCAATCCCACCGAGGGGTATCCCTAGGTAGTAGAGTTTTGGTAGAGTGTTCGTAGAATCAGGAACTCGACGATTACGTGACACGAGATTTATACAGGTTCGGTCCTCTAACTAGGCGTAATACCCTACGTCCTGTTGTTGATCTTGTATTATGTAGTGTGAATATGAGTACAAGCTTGCCCTATCAATCTAGTTATTGATCAATAAGACCAGTTGTGATTCTCTAGATTTTTGTTTTGAGAGGGGTCCCTGCCCACCCTTATATACTGGCAGGCAGGGTTACAAGAGTGGAATCCTAGTCTAGTTTGAGTAGTAACCCAAGCAAGCCTCGCTATGCAAGTGCTTTCTATATATCGACTAGTTTCCATATCCGTAGAGCCCTGTGGTCACCTTGTGCCACGGTCTCCACTCGTCGCCATATCCTCCTTTGGAGTTCTTCTTGCGTCCGTGATGGGCCCTAGGCCTCCATGTCCGACAAGCCCCCGAGCGCTTCATAGCCAACTTCTTTTCTTGTCTTGAGATTGCTTGGCCCGCTGGTTCGAGTACTTATCAGTCTTTCTTGGGGATCTTCGAGTACTTCCTTGGACTGTAGTTCTTTGGTCTTTTAAGGATGAGGCTGTGAGGTACTCAAGCCTTGTGATGTTCATCGATCATTTGGAGTGCAATTTTGAAATCGCACTTCATATGAAGTAGCCCCCGAGCTTTAGGTTGAATCGATAATTTAAGCTGAAGGTCCTGAGAAAATCTTGAATCTTTGGTGGATATTTGAAAAAGTTCGCCTTAGCGATCCGTGTGCCTTGTATCCCCCGAGCCTTGAGCCACTCTTTTGGAGTGCTAAAAAGGATCAAAGTACTCATGGTTTGTGTTAGATGGATAATGAAAGTCCCCGAATTTAAGAAAGGCTAAGATTGTTGAATAGACTTTTGAGTTTAGGAGCTCTTGTAAAAACAAAGATACAGACAACGTCTTTTCTTCCTTAAAAGCTGAACGATGTCTGTTATCCGAAATAGGCACTTTTCCCTATGTTTCTTCTGTCCTTGGTTATAAAATAACCTTTTTTTAAGGTTTTTACCTTTCCCTTAGGCAAGAAAGACCTTTGCCCCTTCTTCTCTTTTGCTGGAGGTCTGCCGCCGCCGCTATTCGCCTTCTCTTGATCTTTCCTATTTTTGATTCCCTTGACCGCGATGAGTCCAAAGAAACTTGTGACATGGAAACCAGTGCCTAAGAAGAAGCAATCTAGAAAACGCAGGCATGCGGGTTTAGATCCGGTTCTTCCCCTCTGAAGCTTGGGAATGTTGATGGTCCGCGTTATCCGCAACGACCAAATTACATCAACAAGTCAGTGGTGAAACATGCTGATCTTGAGCGTCTTGTGGATCTTGGTTTGTTGAAAGATCAAATGTTTTTGCAATGGTCTCCTCCTCCCCCGACTGAAAATCATCCTTTTGATCCAGTTAGTAAGATCTGTATGTTCTCTTCTTTCGTGGAGAGGGGTCTTGGATTCCCATCTTGCCGCTTCCTCCGTGATCTTCTTAGTTTTTATCATCTTGAACTCCAGAACCTTGATCCCAATGGGATTTTCCATATTTCTGTTTTTGTTCACTTCTGTGAAGCTTTTCTTGAGATATATCCAGATTTCGACTTGTTTCGAGAGTTGTTTGTCCTTATTCCCTTTCTGAAAGAGTTCTCTGTCTCTCCTGTTGGGGGAGCAGTTGTTCAATTTCGACTAGGTTCTAGACAAAGATATCTCGACTACTCTTTGCCTCCGTCTGGTACCGAGTGGAGACAATCATGGTGGTATGTTGGGAATCATCCACCCACTCTACCAGAGTTTACTGGAAAAGCCCTGGTGAGTTAATCGTGTTGGAGTGAGGCTCCCACCCATGGTGATTCCAAGAAGTTGTCATCTTATTTCAAGACTATCGACTACTTGAAGGGACAGGGTGTATCAGCTGCCTCGGTTGTGTATAGCTGGGTTGAGCGTAGGATTCAACCTTTAAGTCTGATGGAGACACTTGTCTACGAGTATAGTGGTCGTGATGACCCTTCTCATATGAGTGCAGAGGACCTTTCTGAAGGAGAGATCTTGGAGAGGGTCCGACTGATGCTTCCTGGGGTTGTGAAGAAACCTTATGTGCCTCAACTCTACGATCGAGAGCATCCTCCTTTCCAGGTATTTGATATCGTTCGTCTGCTTTATCAACTGGTTCTTGTGTGTTGAGTGCTTTTGACGTGTCGCCTTTGTAGGTTCATGCTGCCTCCTTTCTTGTTAAGGAAGAGGAAGGTGATGATTTTTGGGAGAGCGGGAGGCCTCCTCTTGATGATCTTGGGATGAGACGAAAACCACGGATTTGTGTTCGTACGGTTAAGATTCCTCGCGATGCGTTGCAGAGTAGTTCTTCTACCTTGTCGGCGGAGCCCTCGAGCTCCTTTGTTGAGAAGCCTGAGTCTCGGTAACCCTCTTGCTTCTTATATGAGTTCTCTAACTTCTCTTTTCACTTTTGTGGGTCCTTTTTGACTATGCTTCTATAGGATGGATCTTGAGACTTTGTCTTCGTCAGCCCTCGAGCCTACCCCTGAGAAGGCAAGTACCTCATCCGTTTTGAGGGAGGCAATGGAGACTGCTTTTGTGATGTCGTCCGGGCAAACGAGTGAGGATGTCGTGGTTGACTCATCGGCTGTGAGATCTTCGTTGCCCATGAAGCCAAGTGCCACTGTGAAGAAATCACAGAAGCTGGTATTTGGCGCTCCTCGTCTCCACGTATCTGGCTCGGACAGGTTTGAATCTAAAGACTCTTGTTTGGGCTAGTTTTTTTTAGAAAATGTTTCCTGACTGCCTTTTTGTAGGGTCTCTATCTGC
This sequence comes from Urochloa ruziziensis, assembly GCA_015476505.1. NCBI lineage: Eukaryota > Viridiplantae > Streptophyta > Magnoliopsida > Poales > Poaceae > Urochloa > Urochloa ruziziensis. The sequence continues at coordinate 58,026,545 of CM027121.1, read as the reverse complement.
TTGTCTGATTTAAAGAAGTCTTCGACTTGTCTGCCCTCTGACTCTTCTCCACTGAGGAAGGATGATTCTTGCTTGGGGACGAGTACATTGCGGACACCAGTCGATGTTGATGATTCTTTGTCTTCTGAGGAAGTAGTCATTGTTGCTTCTACTGTTGCTGGTTCGAGGCTGGAGGAGAATCCTGTTTTGCCATCTGACGATCTTTTGCCTGATGGTCTAGTCTTGAAACAAATAGTATTTTCTCTTGAATCCGAAGTGGCAGAGCTCAAAATACTTAATGCTGATCTCAAAGTTCGCTATAAAGAGTCATAGGATGCTCGTTGGAATAATATTGGAGATCACAACGAGGCTACTGCCAGGATTATCAAGAATATTGACAATTATGTTGATATTGAAGCTGTCAAAGCTAAGCATGCCACTGAGATCCAGTCTTGGAGGAAAAAGATGTAAAGTGAGTACTTGTCTTATGGCCTTTGTCTTTCTTTTTCTATTTGCTTACTGACTTCTTTTTCCTTTTAGAATTAGAAAATGACTATGTGACGCTTTAGGTTGATCGCAACAAGTGGAAGGGTGGTATGCAAAGTGCCGTTGATGAGAACGAGCAGTTGAAGCGATCGTTGAAGAGTCTTCAAGGCTTGTATATGCTCTGAAGCTTGACCAAGAAGCTCTCATCAAGCGTTATGAAGATCTGGATGCGGCTCGACTGCTTCTTGATCGTCTCGCGGAGCTTCCGGAGAGCTTTGACTTGTATTTGCGTCGTACCTGTACCTTTGTGGCTAACCATGTCCTTGTTGTTGTACAATCCTTAGTTCCAGAACTTAGGTTGGAAAGCGTATCGGGCGGTAAGGCTAAGGGATGTTCAGATGCCAAGTTTGAGGAGTACTTGGAGTCCACTAGGTCGATTGCCGAACAAGTCGTGGAAAAGTTAGATCTCAAATAGGGTAGTTTCTATCTCTTCGATGAAGAGGAAGTACTCTTTTTGAGATGATCCTTTGCAAAGAGTGGAAACAATTTATGCTTTTGCCATAGTGTATGCTCGTGTTTTCCTACTCTTGTAATGTTCTTGGTTAATGAGATGCCTGTCAACCAGGCTCTGTTTAGTTGTACTTATAAGAAGTACTTGGATCATGTCCAATTTGCTTCTGAGACCAGGGTGGTTTTTCGTGTAGTTTGCCTGACATGCTCTTCCCCTTTTTGTTTGGTCTAGACTTTTGGCTTGCTGATGTAAGGCCAGCATACCTCATCAGTTATCTCTCGCTTTGAGCTTACTTCTCTTGGAAGTAACATCTCGGAGATCCTGGAAAAAATCTTACTTCCCTTAGAAGTACTCGGATCGGGTCCGATTGTTTTTTCTGAAACCAGTTTAGCGGAGTGGTTTGCCTGACATGTTGTTCCACTCTCTAAGCTTTTGTTATCTGGCCCAGTTTTTGGTTTGCTGCTGTAAAGCCAAGCGTACCTCTTCAGTTACCTCTCTCTTTGAGTTATTTCTCTTGGAAATAAGCACTCGGAGGTCTTGGATAATAAGCATTCGTTTGCTTTGAACTCGTTTGTGGGTGTCTTTTGTATTTTTCCCTGAACGATCTGTTGGGAGGGTGTAGACATTCTTGTGCTCATTGAATTTGACTGGGCATCTTGTCTTGGTCTTGGTTTTTGTTTGTTCCAAGTACTCGAAGAGCCCGGGAGGAGCTTGATCAGACGTGTCTTTCTGAGAAAGTTCTGCTTTTGCAGTCCCGTCTTTGTCCTTGATTGTTTTGATCTTTTGTTGCGATCCTCCTGCTTGTTGAGTCTGTGACTTGGGTGTGGATTCAGTGCATTGTTGTCATCTTGCTATTTTTGGATAGGATCGAATCTTTTGTCATATGTGCCCGAAAGCTTCATGTGTAAGCAGTGAATCTTTGTTTGATTGCGCCGTTTTTTGGCTATAAATAAGCCCTGATTCAAGGATTGTCTTCCATAATTCGGATATGGAAAATGGGTTTTGATTTGCCAAAGATTTGCTTTCAAGTCTTGGTGATACGGCTGCTTTTCTGGCTATAAATTGGCCTTAGGTTGCTGATGGCTTGCTTTCATGCTTCTGAAGTCATGGCTGCCATAGCTTTCCTCCGAGCTTCCTTCTTTCTTCATCCTCCTGGACTGGGTCATCGTCATGCTTGAAGTCTTGATGCCAGAAGAGTAGTTGCAAAGGAGTGGCGGGAGGTAGTCACAAGTAGCCGGGCGTGGTATTTTTTGTGCCGTGTTGGGTGTAGACAGTACAGTGTTGTCCTCTACTTCCCTCTGAAAGGTCTTGTTGATCTTGGGATGGAAGTACGTGGTGTCGCCAGTGACTGGCTGATCCAGCGTGTTGATGCCATGCTGCGTGTAGACGGTCAGGTCTTTTGTGACCTGGTCTCTTGCTGTGTGCTCCTTCCCTCCACAGATTTTCCGCCCGTGCCCCAGATGCTAGAAGAGAAGGTGTAAGATGCCAGATATGGGCATTTGCAGCCTGTTCTTGGGTCAAAGGCACGGTGATTTCTTGTATGGTTGCTTTTAGTGGCCTGCCATCTTTGTTCTAGTAAATGTTTGTCGCTTTGCTGTTCTTGTTCTTGTAAATGCTGTCGATTTTCGATAGCTCTTGTAACCAAGGATTTTTAGTAAAGTGTGGATGTTTCACCTTTGTATCATGTGAATTGTTCTCTTGATGTATGGTTATCTAATCCTTTGGCTAGTGCCTCAAGGTTTCAACCTTCCACAATAATTTTGGAACCAAAGCCCCCAGATGTTGGCTGTCGAACTTTATTTGAGGAAGTTTTAACTTTCCAAGTCTGTGACTGAGTGGTTTTCATAGACAAAGTAGTCGAAGGACCAGCGCAAAAAGGGAGTTTTTATGCGGCAACACGGTCGATAGTACTTTTATTAGTCTATAGTATATAATCCTTGGTTACATAAGTAGTAGAATCTTTTGTAAGGAAACTACTCGATGACTTAGTTGTCTGGACTAGTCTCTATGGAGATCTAATTTACTGTTAAATGTGAAACTACTTCATAGCGTACTGCCCTTTATAGATTAGGGTCTTTTTCACATGGTACGAGTGGCCGCGCCTTTCCTTGATAGGAGTAGTCCTATTGCTACAGCTAGATTTGTTTGATTGAAGGAGTGACTTTTCTGACGACTCTTTATGACACCAGCGACATTGTCCTAGGCTTCCTCGAAGTGATAGGACGCCGTTTCGAGTAGTCATCTTGAGGACGAGGTAGTTGTAATTTGGAACAGCTTGAAATTTGACTAATGCAGGCCTTCAGAGAATTGTGTTGTACGGAGTTCTGAAGTCGATTACTTTGAAGCTTAGATACTCTATCCTCGATTTGTTGCTATCGCTGAAGGTTACTGGGAGAGTTGATCCAATTGGCATAGCTTCTATGCATGGGATGATTCCAAAGAACGGAGCGGTTGCGGGTACCATCCACTTTTTTGGTCGAAACCCATGTCATGTAGAGATGAGACTGTCACCAGATTAAGCCCGGCCCCTCCGTCTATTAGCACCTTTGTAGTCTTGAGCGTACCAATCTCTAGTTTTACTACGAGTGGTGGTGGGTTTGTTTCTGAGAATGTTGCCCATTGATCCTTTTCTAAGAAGGACATGTTGGTGTCTGTTTTTCTTGGGAAGAAACATCTGGATACTGGTATAGTTTTCTTGCCCTGAGGTTCCTTCATTGGTCGAGAGATCACCATTACCATAGCATCATGGTGCTGATATGTGTAAGGCTCTTTCCGGTACATCCTGAACTAGGGTAGTCTTTTGATTCTTCACAGGGATCCCCAGTGCCTTTTTCAATGTGTAGAATTCTTTAGTGAAGTGCTTTTGATTTGGGTGCAGTGTGCAACTCTTGTTAAGCGCTTCCTTGAATGTTGCTGAATTGGAGTTTGATTTTAGCTCGTTGACCTGTTGGATGACAGTTGTTGTGTCCTCGACTGGTTTCCTCTTGAGAGTACTCAGGACTTCTTGAGGCTGAATTTTCCAGTTGCTTTGAGGATCATATTGTTCTACCATGGCGATTTGGCAGACGTGCCTTTGAGTCATCACTTTCTTCTTCATGCGGGGCCTCATAATCATCGAGTTGTTTGATGATTGTGGTGGTCAACCCGAGAAGATTTTTTATTTCAGCAGTTTGGTGCATGAGAGATAGCCTGAAATGCAGTTCCATGGCAGTGGCCGCTAGAGAGTTGCAGTACTTGCTTGACTGTGCTAATCTACTCTTGCTTGTCTTGTTATGTAGAATAGCACGACGCTCGGCCCTCCTCTGATTTTTAACCACTCGACTGTTCTTTCTTTCCTGCTCCTAGGTATTGTTTAGTGCTTCAGAGAGTTCGACGAGTGCTTCCCTTTTGTAAAGATTGATTCTTTGAAGTCCTTGAGGCCAATCATGTATATGGCACGGCCCTGAGTGTGGTGTGCCATGTTGTTGTTCCTGATTTGGGCTTTGTCTTGATCGAGACTAGAGCTTATGACAGAGAAACCACAGCTTTTGTTGATTGAGTAACCTGTTTGCCTCCAATCTGCTGTTCTTCCTTCTGGTGTCGAGGTTATGAATAGGCACTGCCTGGTCGTACCATCAGGATCTTCATCATCTGAGTCCGAGTTGTGATCGAGTACTGGGACTGCCTCCTTACAAGAAGTAGCATACTCTAGACCGATCCGGATTAGGATATCCACATACTGCTCTATCATTGACTCGAATTGGGAGCATATGAGTCTTTGGTAAGTTGACGCCAAGTTGTGTAGTCCGAAACTGGGTAGGGTTGGGTGGGTGCTCGAACCACTCGTCAAACTCGAGTCGGACTCGGGGTGAATTTCCTGAGAAGTGTTCGAGAGCAATCTTGATTCGAGCGCTTGCCCTTGACGATGTCAGACAGCTGAATTTCGTCGAAATTTTTCATGAGTTCTTCCATACTTGGCGGTGCCCTTCCTGACTGATGTGAATTGCTATCGTCGACTATCTCCTCGTTCTTGGTTCTGAGAGCTGCGCCTTCCCGGACCATCTTGTCTTGTTTTGAAGTCGTCGAATTCTCCACGGGATTCCTGGCGAACACCCCTACCTGGCACATCAGATGTCGGTGTTTTACCAGCAATCCCACCGAGGGGTATCCCTAGGTAGTAGAGTTTTGGTGGAGTGTTCGTAGAATCAGGAACTCGACGATTACGTGACACGAGATTTACAGGTTTGTGCCGCCAACTAGGCGTAATACCCTACGTACTGTTACTAATCTTGTATTATGTAGTGTGAATATGAGTACAAGCTTGCCCTATCCATCTAGTTGTTGATCAATAAGACTAGTTGTGATTCTCTAGATTTCTGTTTTGAGAGGGGTCCCTTCCCAGCCTTATATACTGGCAGGCAGGGTTACAAGAGTGGCATCCTAGTCTAGTTCAAGTAGTAACCTGAGCAAGCCTCGCTATGCAAGTTTCTATATATCGACTAGTTTCCATATCCGTAGAGCCCTGTTGTCGCCTTGCGCCACGGTCTCCACTCGTTGCCATATCCTCCTTTGGAGTTCTTCCTGCATTCGTGTGGGCCCTAGGCCTCTATGTATGACAATAAGAGCCATACCCTTGCTCCAAGAGACTTGGAACCTGAATAGAGCTACTCTAGCCTAACTCCACTAAGCCTAGAGCCTAAAGAAGAGAGTGATTGCCCAAGAGTTGTGTGTCTCATTTGGACACCCCTCCCTCTTATTTATAGACCCCAAGCAGTAGCATCTCGAGCGAGTATTCCTTGGAGCACCTCAGAACTGACCTTGGGAGAGCACCAGGAGCTGACACGTGGAAGCAGCAGATGAGAGGAGGTAGAGGCGGTTCGGCCGATCTGTGGTTCGGCCGACCCCTCTCTGGCCTCCCTCGGATTGTGCTTCTTCAGGGTAGCTGACAGGTAGGTCCCAAGTGTTGTCTGCACGTGCACTCACTGAGTTGAGTCGGTTTGGTCCCTGGTGGGCCCCTTAATCCATGTGATGCACACGTGGCGGCGTCTGATTCGTCGAGAGGTTGTCACTTGGATCCATGGGATGGATTCTCCTTCCATTTACTTTATTTTCTGCAGCAAATCACCTAAATCCAAATATTCTCTAGGACATGTGGAACTACATTATTTGAAGGGAAATATGCGTGTTAGCATTGCAAATACTTCACTTTAGTAGAGAATGTTGGCGGTTATTTCGGTACTTAACAGCCGCCAACAGGCTTCACAACAATAAAAAGGTACATGAGAAAGTCGAGCTCTATGACTTTAAATGAAACGCTTTGCGGGAGGCAACCCGTTCTATCTATACATATATATGAAGATGACCGTCTACATTGGGATCAATAATCGAAAACATCAAGTAACATTGTACCATTGCTCTAATAAACACCACAACAACATGTTGTATGATCTAAAAGTATTGAGAGAGCACTTTGTTTCTTGATCTTGGAAAACTTGTAGACCTTTTTGTGTGCCTATTAGTGTTTAGAGTCTTTTTCTTTGTCTTTGTACATAGATTTATGAGGATTTGTGCAACTCTTTGACTCTAAACTTGTGGCTAGTTGACTTAGGCTAACATTTTGTTTTAGACAACCACCATATCATGTCATGTTCATGTTGTTCTCCACCTTGCATTGCATTGCATGTTTTGTTTTATTCTAACTTTTGTCAAACCTAACTAAGCCTTTCTATTTCTTGTTCTAACTAAATTTTTTGACTAGCCTTCCTACACAAACTTAAAGCTGAGGAAACATCTTATACCTTTAACCATCCTAATATAAACCATAGGTTTTGTTTTTCATCTAAAAATCTAACTTTTGTTTTCTTTTCTTTTGAAAATCACCTTAGATAGAATTTCTATACCCGACTTCTCTCTTCAAAATTCTTGTTTTAAACCAAAATCATAGGACACCCATAAACATACTCCTAACCCTTGTTCTCTCTAACTTTTTACATTTTGCATGTTGCATTCATCCCCTTTGTTCCACCTTGCATTTGTTAAATTTAGTTTTTCCATAAAACTTTATGATGAGTTCATTAATTTTCATGTTAATGTTTGGACGACATTATCCTTTATAAATTTGTGTAAGCATGGTGTTTAGACAAGTTTGCAGACCATCATCTTATTGTTTTATAAACCTAGTTAGCATTTTTGCATTGGTTGATTTAAAAACTTAGCAATGCACTCTATTTTTCTAGCGCTTTAAAGAATTGTTGGTCTTGTGATGAGCATGGTGTTTTGACCTTGGTTAACAAAACTTTATGGTTATGGAGGAGCTGAGCAACCTAGTTGTAAACATGGTGTTTAAAACTTGGTGTAAACATTGTCTTTGTTTTTATCTCTTCCTATCATTTGCATGCTCACTTGCACAGACGTACACTCATTAGGGTTGACTTTTACTAAGCTAGCTATGCCACAAGTTAATGTCTTAGGGAAGTCATTGGTTTGTTGGCATTTGTATAGTGGTGAGTACTCCTGACCATCACCCCGGGGTAGTATATGCACTTGAATTGTTTTGCAGGCATGACGAAACGCTCCCAAGAATTTGTGATCGAAGAGTTGAAACCAAAATCATAGACACCTCCAAATCTCGAAAGGAACGCTGCTGTTTTCATCAGTTTTAGGCACATGTTCAGACATGTATGTTGGTGGTCGTTACGATACGGTTTCACCACCAACATTCTGTCACATTTTAGGCTCATCTTGCTCATAACAAAGTAAAATTGATTAATTCTAATGAGTTCCACAAGTTTTGTATAATTTGTGAGTGCAGGAGCAAGCAAGTAAAAGATGAGCCACATTGGGCACCAAGCCAGGCCGGCCGGCCTATGCCAGGCCGACCGGCCCCCTTCTATGGCCACTTGCCACGTCACTGATCCAGGAGATCACAAACACAACACAAATGATCATGAGACGTGCGATCAACGTCGGTTTGATCCAAGAACCCGAAAGGCCTAAGCTACATTTGCATGGATTGAAGGGCCCACCAACATTGGATTCTCGGACAGCTTTGATCCAAAGCAACTGTTACCGACCTCAAGGATCAATCCAGAGTGTCCCTGAAGAAGGCGGTGCCACGGGGCAGCCAGGCCAGGCCGATCGGCCTGGCCTAGGCCGGCCGGCCTCCCCCAGAGGCCGCCACCTGTCCCCCTTCGCGTGGTAGTTAAGCAGAGAGTTAGCTTAATCTTGACGCCTGCAACCGCCCTTGAAGACTATAAAAGGGACCCCTCTTCACCTTGAGAAAGCATCCATCAAATCATCCAAAGGAGAGAAGAGTAGCTTAGTGGTTTTTGCTCTCATCTTTAGAGTTAGGGAGAGAGTGGGTGAGTTCCTCGGGTGACAGCCGAGCTTTGTAGAGAGAGTCCGGGATTTCTCTCTCGGTCTCGTCTCAACATTTCCGCCCCCGAGGAATATATTCAAGAGTTATCTTCAGTAAGTCCTCAGTCTCTTGCCTTTAGTACCTCGCTAGTTTACAACTTACTTTCAGCAAGTTATCTATTTATCTTGATCTGCGGGTACCTGAGTCTGTGCGAGTGACAGCGACTCTTGTTTGGGGTTTCCTCTATAGCCCTTCGCGTTGGGTGGAGGTCAGTGACTGAAAGCTTAGGCGTGGTGCCTGTGCTGGCTAGTCACCTCAGGTTGTGTTGCACCCCACGGAACTGCAGTGGTAGGCGGCAGGTGGTGACAGCCCTGTCCGTCCTTTGTAGTCCACCACGTTCAGGTGTACTCATAACAGTAGTGTTGAGCCCGGAAGAACCCCTCTCTCATCCCGTTCTGAGTTCTTCCCGTTCTAGCCGTCGAAGCAGATCAGGTTAGATATAGATAGTTTGTCTGGGGTAACGAGTAGCTAACTAAAGTCAAGCTCTCTACTCATTTATCCTTTTGCTCCTTGGTGGGTCCGGTTGGAAAAGTTCTAGGCTAGTCGCATCTACTGTTCCTTGGATTCGATATCCAGGTTCTTACTCCCCTGGTGAAAGGCTACATCAGACTTCGTGCGCTTGCGGATTTTAGTTAGGCTAAGGAGTGCCAACAAGCTTTTCTGGCGCCGTTGCCGGGAAACGGTAGCAACACTAGTGTAGGATCTTTTTAGCCGTACACCTTTACCCCCATAACCATCTACCACATGGAGTTTTCTCCTAGTTACCCGACGGTTCCATCTAGCGAGTATTTGGAACCGCCTTCATCTTGCCACCCCATACCACCTCATGGCTTCGAGATCCGTCCCAGTCTCGTTGCCATGGTTCGTGCACAGTCTTTCGGTGGAATGAAGGACGAAAGTCCCTATGCTCACTTGCAGGTTTTTGAAGAGAATTGCTCTCTTCTTATTATACCCGGCGTAAACCAAGACACTATACGATGGAAACTTTTCCCATTTTCTCTGATGGGAAATGCAAAATCTTGGTACGACCGGACTGCTAGGGGATTTAGCGGAGATTGGATCAAGTTGAAAGACGAGTTTTGTCTGTTCTTTTACCCTGTCTCCAAGATCTTGAAGCTCAGAGTTGAGTTGATGACATATCAGCAAGGCGATGAGTCACTTGGAGCCACGTGGGAGCGGTTCATAAAATTGGCCAACTCAGGGCCACCGCATAACATTCCAGAGGAAATGCTTATGCAGCATTTTGTTGGTGCATTGAAGCCGGAGAGTGCACAGTTCTTGAACATCACCTCCGCAGGGTCAGTGCTATACAAGACAGTGGATGAGGTACGAGAGATATTGGAAAAAGTTCTCAACTCTACTGAGTACACTGGCGTTTTCGACGACCCAACAACACCACCAACAACCCCCACAGACAAACAGCCACTTCTCACCCTCACATTCGATCCGCCTCCTCCGATCATAGAGGAAGTGCTCGAACACCCCAAGTCCTCAGACCAAGAAAATATTCTTGACGATCTGCCACACTTCATTCCCGAGCTCTTTACAGAAGAAGAGTACTTGGAGATCGGCAATACATCACGTATGCCCATGGAACAAGTGTGCGCAAGTTCAAGGTCTAAGGCGTTCATTCCAGAAGCCGTATCGCAGATCGAGGGTTTATCTGCGATCATGAGCAAGGAATGGACGGAGGAAATTGAAAGTTGCGAAGACATCATCCGAACCACCCGCAACTTCAGAGTACTCCATTGCGCTACTGAGGGAACTGACTCTCAGGAAGTTGCCTATGACCCGAAGGTCGGGAGTAATATCATATCAAGTGCACTCGCATCACGAGTGCAACCAGACGAACCCCGGTCCTTCTCCCGTAATCACCTCAAGTGGATTGACGGCCAAATGATGGAATGCAGAGGAATCATCCGTGTTATGACCGTACACATGGGACGCAACAGGATTTTCCTAGACTTCCACATTTTCGATATCCCTAGAGGTGACAACTTCTTCCTGATCGGACAGCCAATAGAGCACCTTGCCAACCCGAACCATGATCGAGCAACGATACAGTTCAAGGTTGGTAAAGAGATCATCCCGGTCAGCCTTGTGCGGTCAGTGAACACTATCGCAGAGGCCCGATCCGAGACAGACCCAGTGGAAAAAGCAGTTAGCTCTGTTCAAGAAGAGCAAGCTCAGTCCTCACAGGCTGAAGAGGCTAACCATTTCATCCAAGAGGCAGAAACGGACGGTTTTATAAAACTCGACGAGGAAGAAAAGCCACAACACCCCCCTCCTGAGTTGAAGCCGCTGCCTCCTGGGCTTAGATACGCTTTCCTCCACAATGACCGACGCTCGCCAGTCGTCATCAGTGACAAACTGACAGAGAATGAGACTCGGCAGCTTATCACAATCTTAGAGAAACACCGGTTTGTCTTCGGGTATTCTCTACAGGACTTGAAGTGGATCAACCCCAGCCTATGCACCCATCGCATACCTATGGAGCCGGACCATACACCGTCTAGAGAACATCAAAGACGGTTGAATGATGCGATGAGGGAGGTAGTCAAGAAAGAAGTGTTGAAGCTTCTGCACGCGGGTATAATCTACCCCGGCAAGACAGTGAATGGGTCAGCCCAGTTCAAGTTGTGCTGAAGAAGGGTGGAATGACAGTTATCCAGAACGAGAAGAACGAACTTATCCCTCAGAGGACCGTTACTGGATGGAGGATGTGCATCGATTACAGGAAGCTTAACAAAGCTACCCGTAAAGATCACTTTCCTCTCCCCTTAAATGAACGAGATGCTTGAGCGGTTGGCAAACCACTCATTTTTCTGCTTCCTTGATGGATGCTCTGGTTATCATCAAATTCCTATTCATCCCGATGACCAGAGCAAGACTACCTTCACCTGCCCCTACGGAACGTTCGCTTACCGGCGGATGTCTTTCGGCCTATGCAATGCACCTGCTTCATTTCAGCGGTGTATGATGGCGATATTCTCTGACTTGATCGAAAAGATCATGGAAGTATTCATGGATGACTTTACCGTCTATGGTAAAACCTTCGACAACTGTCTCGAGCACTTGGAAAGAGTCCTCAAGAGGTGCGAAGAGCATCACCTTATCCTAAATTGGGAAAAGTGCCACTTCATGGTCAGAGAAGGAATTGTGCTGGGACACAAGGTGTCAGAAAGAGGAATAGAAGTTGATAAGGCAAAAATAGAAGTTATTGAGCAACTACCACCCCGACAAATGTCAAGGGTGTGCGAAGTTTTCTGGGTCATGCTGGCTTTTACCGAAGATTCATCAAATATTTCTCTCAGGTAGCCAGACCTCTGACAAGCCTTCTGGCTAAAGAAGCACCCTTCAACTTCGACGATGATTGCCTTCTCGCCTTCTACACCCTCAAGAAGGCACTTATCTCAGCTCCAATCATACAACCGCCCGATTGGAATCTTCCATTCGAGATCATGTGCGACGCTAGCGACTATGCAGTCGGGGCAGTGCTCGGTCAATGCAAGGATAAACAGCATTACGCTATATCTTATGCAAGCAAGACATTGACCGGAGCTCAGTTAAACTATGCGACAACGGAGAAGGAACTCCTCGCAGTGGTGTTTACCATGGACAAGTTCAGATCTTACTTGGTTGGTGCCAAAGTGATAGTATACACAGACCATGCTGCACTAAAGTACCTCTTGACCAAGAAAGATGCCAAGCCACGACTCATCCGTTGGATTCTGCTCTTTCAAGAGTTTGATTTAGAAATACGAGACAAGAAGGGGACAAATAATTGTGTGGCGGATCATCTCTCAAGAATGCAGGTTCAAGGGTCGGATCTTCCGATCAATGACTATCTCAGAGATGATACTCTCCTCAAGGTCACCACATCCAGTCCATGGTACGCAAATTTAGTAAACTTCATGGTGACTGGGTATGTGCCTCCAGGAGAAGACAAGAAGAAGTTAATCTACCTCAGCAGATTTAACCTTTAGGATGACCCCTATCTGTTCAAGGTTTGTGCTGACGGATTACTCCGACGATGCATCCCTCACGAGGAAACACACAAGATCCTTGATCGTTGCCATTCATCACCGTACGGAGGACACTACGGAATTTTCCGAACCCATGCAAAGGTCTGGCAGAGTGGATTCTTCTGGCCGACCATGTATGGAGACGCTAAGGCATTCATACGGAGATGTGCCAGGTGTCAGAAACACGGGAATATCAACGCCCGTGATGCTATGCCACTGCAAAATAACCTCCAGTTGGAGATTTTCGACGTGTGGGGAATAGACTTTATGGGTCCTTTCCCTGCATCCGAGCAGTGTGAATATATCCTGGTGGCAGTCGATTATGTTTCCAAATGGGTGGAGGCACTTCCGTGCACGACAGCCGACTCGAAGAATTCAAGGAAGATGTTCGAAGAGATCAGTCTTTCCCCGTTTTGGAGTACCCCGAGTCGTGATCAGTGATGGAGGATCACACTTCATCGACAAGACGTTCCGGAAGTGCCTAAGCGACTTAGGAGTGGACCACCGAGTGGCTACACCTTATCACCCCCAGACCAGCGGGCAAGCAGAAACATCAAACAAACAAATCAAGAACATTCTGCAAAAGACGGTCAATGCAATGGGGACGGGGTGGAAGCGAAAGCTACGGAAGCACTTTGGGCATATAGAACAGCATTCAAAACACCGATAGGGATGACTCCCTACCAACTGGTATATGGCAAGACATGCCACTTACCGGTTGAGCTAGAATTCAAGTCCCATTGGGCGATCAAGAGGTGGAATATGGATCTCCAGACAGCCGGACTCAAAAGAAGAATGCAATTGGCTGAACTGGATGAATGGAGGGAAAAAGCCTACCACAACGCCAAGCTATATAAAGAAAGAACAAAGAGATGGCATGACAAGCGCATCAAGATCAAGCATTTCAAAGCGGGAGATCAGGTATTACTCTTTAACTCCCGTATTCGCTTGTTTGGTCATGGTAAGCTTAGAAGTAAGTGGGAAGGTCCTTTTAAAGTCTTAGATGCCGCCGATCATGGCGCGATAACCCTCCAGGATAATGACGGAAATACTTTCAAGGCCAATGGCCAAAGATTGAAAATATTTCTCGAATCCGAAATGCCAGAGCTCAAAGAGATGGACGTCTACGAGCTAGCCGAGATACCTAGTCCAGGTCCGGGCAGGACCTAAAAATGGCCCTTATCTAGGATAGATTTCCCTTTTCTATTTTCATTTTCTTTCCCTTAAACTTTTTTCTATCCAAATCCTAAATAATTTCTGGAAGAAGTGCAAAGGGGGCACACATGAAAAATTTCAGGGGCCCCTGAGACAGAGCCAGGCCGGCCGGCCTCACCCAGGCCGACCGGCCCAGCCCTGGCTCGTCTCGGGATGCTCCTTGTTTGAATTGGTCTCCCTGCTATCCTTTCCGAGAATTTGTGGGATTTTGAAAAGAGGAGCGTCGTTTTAAATCGAAAGGCCCCCTCTCTTCTTCTCCCTCAGAACTCTCGAGCCTCCCTTCTCCAGAAACTTCCCCTCCTTTGAGAAATCCAAGCCATGGCCTCCCAATCAAGCCACCAAGATTCCAACTCGGTCTCCCAAGGCAGCCATTCTCCATCCAAGTCCTTGAAAAGGACACCCAGCTCCTCCAACACCAGCAGCGTCAGGATCATCGAGAGGGCGGCGTTCGTCGAAGCCGTCGCCTCGCAGCCGGAGGCCCGGCGGCCCCTTGCCCAGTCCGATCAGCCTGGGGCAGACCGGCCGGCCTCCCCTCGCCGCCTCTCTGGCTCACCTTGGGCAGAGCCTCCCTCCGTGATCCTAAGGAGGAGGGTCAGGGGAGTTCACTACTGAAGACGCCCCGAAGGCCAACTACGGGACTTTTGTCCCCAAAGAAGGCCATCGGGAAGCGCCTCGCCGCCTCTCCGCTCAAGAAGGAGATCGTGCCGCTGTTCATCTCCACCTCGCCGGAGTACTCACCGCAGTACACTCCGGGAAGTCCTAGCCCTCCACGCCGGGAAGGGCCAGGCATCGGGAAAGGGCTCTTCTTAGCCCCTAAGAAGCCCGACGAGGGGAGGAAGCGCTTCATGATGCCCCCTCCGATCCAAGGACCTCCCGGGCAGATGGAGTGGTCCGAGGAAGAGGAGGAGGAGGACGTGGAGGAGCTGAGGAGGAAGCTCGCCGCGCTGCAACTCAAGGTCAACAATATGGACGAGCGCGTGGCGGAGGCGGTGATCGGGCAGATGGAGGCCGACGACAAGATTGAGATCCTTCGCAAGGCAATGGCCTCTAAGGTCAAGCGCCTCGCGAAGGCCACCGGCAATGAACACCTCTATCGCCCGAAGGAGGAGTAGTTTAGGCTAGGAATAGTTTAGATTTTTGGGTGCTTAGTTTAAATTTCCTTTTGATTCATTTTATTCAAATTTCCCTTTGTATTCAGCACCCCCATGTTTGTTTCCCTTCATTTTGGAATAAAATAAATTTATTTATTTGAAAGAAGAGACTCATCTAAAAGAAAAAAATGATGAATGGTTGGTGCACACTTGTGTGCCAACCAACCCCTCGGACTGATATTTCAGTGAAGCACACAGAAACACTGATGAACAGGAGGGCAAGACTCGACCTGGCACAATGCCAGGCCGGCCGGCCGGCCTAGGCCAGGCCGGCCGGCCCCCTAATACAGCCGCTCGAGGAGATCCCGTGCCCACTGCGTAATCTCGCGAATCACATAAACGAGGAACCTGAATCGGGACGCCTGGTTACAATGCCAGGCCGGCCGGCCTGTACTGGGCCGATCGGCCTGGGCCTATGGCCGTCGTCGTCGACTCGACTCCAGGACACGGTTTGCAACCCCTACATTTGATCTTTTCATGATTTTGATCTAAATAAAATTCCTGGCTAAATAATTTTAAAACTTGATCAAAACTCATGAAAGTGAACCCCTGCGCATGGCACCTTGGATATACTTGTGATATTTCATGACAGAGTATTTCATTTCCTTGGAACTTTTTGATAGGATTGCCTGATTCTTGTTAATTGATTCTTATGATATGATGATTTGAGAAGTTGAGCCTTCTGATTCGAGGTTTTGGAGATTGTTTTTGAAAATAAAACTTAAGGCAACCCTTGTTATCATCAACCTGACATGTCCTATCCAAAGCCATATAACAAATTCAAGTTGAAACTTCTACATAGCTACCTTCTAAATTTTGAGCTTGCTCGAATTACTTGCCTTCACGTTCGTGCTATCTTGTTCATCATGGCCATCCACGTACACGAGCATCAATAAAGTCCAAATTGTCGAAAGCTCTTCATCCCCCTGAAAAAAAATGAAGAAAGGAATGATACACTCCTTATCTTCAGAAAAAAAAGAGAGAGAGAAAGAGAAAGGGGAAAGATGAAAGATGCTTGAACAAGGACTCAAACATCATAGTACACATGCACTTGGCCAAGATGTATGAGTAGTAGGAATGATTAGACAAGCTCTTCGATCTTGCAAAATAAATAAAGAAGAGTGAGCAACATCTCAAAAGCTCTACCTTACAACATAGAGAGGCTTGATTTTAAGCCCAGGGGAGGATCCAAACACTATGAGTGATCGAGAGATGTTGAGAAATAACAAGGGAATGCCTCGTTTTCTTTATAAAATTATCAAAAACTCCAAATGCCAAGAGGAAGAAGTGCTCGACCAATCAATGAGTTGTTCTAAGACTCAATTGATGAAGATGAGGGTGTTAGCCACCAGAATCCAAGGTATGAAAGAAAACTCAGAGATATGACTTGTGTATACCTTGAGCTCATGACCCTGATCTTGCTAAAGTCCCGGTGGTTTAATTCATTCTTTGCTAAGGGACTAGCAAAGTTCAGGTAGGGGGGCGTGTTGGTGGTCGTTACGATACGGTTTCACCACCAACATTCAGTCACATTTCAGGCTCATCTTGCTCATAACAAAGTAAAATTGATTAATTCTAATGAGTTCCACAAGTTTTGTATAATTTGTGAGTGCAGGAGCAAGCAAGTAAAAGATGAGCCACATTGGGCACCAAGCCAGGCCGGCCGGCCTATGCCAGGCCGACCGGCCCCCTTCTGTGGCCACTTTGCCATGTCACTGATCCAGGAGATCACAAACACAACACAAATGATCATGAGACGTGCGATCAACGTCGGTTTGATCCAAGAACCGAAAGGCCTAAGCTACATTTGCATGGATTGAAGGGCCCACCAACATTGGATTCTCGGACAGCTTTGATCCAAAGCAACTGTTACCGACCTCAAGGATCAATCCAGAGCGTCCCTGAAGAAGGCGGTGCCACGGGGCAGCCAGGCCAGGCCGATCGGCCTGGCCTAGGCCGGCCGGCCTCCCCCTAGAGGCCGCCACCTGTCCCCCTTCGCGTGGTAGTTAAGCAGAGAGTTAGCTTAATCTTGACGCCTGCAACCGCCCTTGAAGACTAAGGACCCTCTTCACCTTGAGAAAGCATCCATCAAATCATCCAAAGAGAGAAGAGTAGCTTAGTGGTTTTTGCTCTCATCTTTAGAGTTAGGGAGAGAGTGGGTGAGTTGCTCGGGTGACAGCCGAGCTTTGTAGAGAGAGTCCGGGATTTCTCTCGGTCTCGTCTCAACATTTCCGCCCCGAGGAATATATTCAAGAGTTATCTTCAGTAAGTCCTCGGTCTCTTGCCTTTAGTACCTCGCTAGTTTACAACTTACTTTCAGCAAGTTATCGTATTTATCTTGATCTGCGGGTACCTGAGTCTGCGCGAGTGACAGCGACTCTTGTTTGGGGTTTCCTCTATAGCCCTTCGCGTTGGGTGGAGGTCAGTGACTGAAAGCTTAGGCATGGTGCCTGTGCTGGCTAGTCACCTCAGGTTGTGTTGCACCCCACGGAACTGCAGTGGTAGGCGGCTAGGTGGTGACAGCCCTGTCCGTCCTTTGTACTCCACCACGTTCGGGTGTACTCATAACAGTAGTGCTGAGCCCGGAAGAACCCCTCTCTCGTCCCGTTCTGAGTTCTTCCCGTTCTAGCCGTCGAAGCAGATCAGGTTAGATATAGATAGTTTGTCTGGGGTAACGAGTAGCTAACTAAAGTCAAGCCTCTCTACCCATTTATCCTTTTGCTCCTTGGTGGGTCCGGTTGGAAAAGTTCTAGGCTAGTCGCGTCTACCGTTCCTTGGATTCGATATCCAGGTTCTTACTCCCCTGGTGAAAGGCTACATCGGACTCCGTACGCTTGCGGATTTTAGTTAGGCTAAAGAGTGCCAACAATGTACAACAAGGAAAAGTGAATATTCAGAAGCATCATCAAGTTCTCATTCCAAAGCATCCAAGATCATGAAATTTGAAGACCCGTACAAGGAGTTATGGTGAAAACATTGAGCGCTGTCGTATATATACATGCCATCGACCTTAGTGTAGAAAACTTTTGTATATCTCTCTTAATAACATGGCTACTAGGAGGACAACCTAGGCTTATTTTAGTTTTGAATAAATAAGAACCACCATCATATTTGTGCTCATCACGATGATATCATTTGTATATGTTTTGCTTATGGAAAAGTAATGAAAGTTGCCGCTTTGTTTTACCTACACTATGTTGTATATGACTTGATTATTTACTCTCCATAAAATGAACTCAAATTGACTTAAGCACCGGCACTTTAATTGTGGAGGTTAAATGACTAATTTCTAGACCCACATGTTATATGATTGCTCTTTGATTTAAGTTTACCGACGACCTTATGCCTTGTAGTGTTTTGCTTAAAACCTACTCTTATGCTATCTACACTTGTGAGTCTCTTGCAAAGTTCTACCTACCAAAGCCTACACATATTTGTTCTTTCATGATGAAACCTTTAGATTGCAAACTTATATTTTTGATGAGTTGGATTAGGATTGATGACTAAGAAGCTGGCCATTCCGTTTTGTGTATCTTCTTTTTGCTAGCCTTTTCTATCCATGCATTGCTAGTTTCCACACTGAGAATTTTGTAAACCTCGCTAGATATCCACCCAAACCCAAAATTGTCTTTTGTGATTACCTCCTTGACATCAACCCACATTTGAGTATGGAGAGCTATTCGACAGAGTTTCAGAAAGAATAGAGGCACCACACGAGGAATATAACTTTGGGAAGCATCTACAAGTACACTCGAGAAAAATAAGAAGCAACAGAGGGGGAGGAGCCTAGGCGGCGCGGCCAGGCAGCCCCTTTGCCGCACGGCCAGACGCGTTTTTTTCCTCTGATGGCTTCAAAAATTTTTGTAGATCATCTCCCTGAAGATTCAAGTCATTCTCTGTAAGATTAGAAGAATTTACATTGAACTCAGCGGTCATTTAATTTTCCACTCATTTGCTCGAGGACGAGCAATCGTTTAACCATGGGGGGAGAGTCATCTCATCATCGCTGACCACCGCTGAGTAAGTATCTTGATTACAAAAGGTTCTAAGGAGCATAAAAGAAAAAAAGAAGAAAAGAAAGAAGAATAAAGAAAAAGATTGAAAAAAAGAAAGAAAATAAAAATAAAATGCTCCTTAGTTCTTTTTGTTTCATTAAATTCTTGGCGCCTAAAAGATTTATTCCATACTCATTTATTCCAACCATGTGCAATCTGATAACGAGGACTTCATTTGTGCTTCGGTGTCACCCTTTGCCATTTGCACATGTCCACCATCTAAAAAGTGTGTGTTCCATCTCTCTCCCTCTCCAACATTTAATTTCTCATGGCCTTTTTGACGAGTCTCGAGTAAATCCAATAGATCTCTCTCTTAGTTTGACAATATTTCAGATATAACGTTTTGCTAGGATTATTTTGACCTACCAAGCTCACATAAACCTTCCACTTTCAATATGAGTAGAATAGGTTGAAAATAATCTAGTATAGGCTTGAGCGACTTGATGAGATGAGAGTTTCCATGAACTTTTGCAAGAGAACCTCACTTATGTTTGATGTGTCATGATTTTGAAAACTCTTCACGATGTAACAAGGTAATGGTTTGAAGTTCACTTAAATTTGAGAGCATTATATTTATTTCAATTGTGTCTTGTTCTTTATTGATAGTCTATCTTCCACAATGAAAAGTAGTCGCTCACAACTTAAACTTTAAATGCTAAACACTTGAGAGAGCAATGTGTCTTGTTGTGTATGACTAAGTCTAGGGAAGGCATTGAAGGGCAACGCTGATTTCTATGGTAACCATGTTCCTGGACTTACTCGAGGACGAGCAAGGTTTAAGCATGGAGGGATTGTTGGCGCTCTTAATTGACACCCTTTTAGTGTTGTTTAGGTAGCGATTTAATGCTTATTCTTATACTAGCCCCACCACTCGGGTCTGTGGCTGTTGCGAGCATGCAGTGCTTTTGTGTTTGTGTGTGTCAGTAGTATGTGGGTCATGAGCTCGTGGCCCATGGGGTTTTGTGGGCCTGATCCCTAATTTATATTTGATAGTTTGGCACTTGCCAGTTTGCCACTTGAGCTGCTAAACTAACTTGGCTCGTTTTGACTCACGAGCGGCTCGTGAGCCAGCTCGAGCTGGCGCTCGAGATGGCTCGTTATAAGACCGAGCTGAACCCTTGGCTCAACTCGTTTAAAAATCATAACGAGTCGAGTCGAGCCAAGCCAATAACGAACGAGTTCGAACGAGCTATGAGTTTTTCGTCCAGCCCTAATTGTACGTGGACACCTCAATAAAGAACCTCATGATTCTTTCTAGTTCGTGCCTGCAACATATAGCTACGGTCAACCCAATGTCACAAGCTAGCCTTTGGACCAAACAAGCGGCTGGATAATACATTCTCTCGTCAGCAAGCCCGTCACCAATGATTCCGATCAATTTCTGCAAAAGACAACGTGTACCGTAATGTTTTGGCTACAATCTCATCAAACTTTCGAAGTTTCTATCGTCAATATAGTTGGCAAACATAATTAGTTTCAAAACACAAAATTATTTTAAGAAGATTTCTTTAAAATAACTTTGTAATCAAACCTATTAGATATTATAAAAATATGCTACTAATATCGAGTATTTATTATACTACTTTGATTTTAGTTTGCATATGTTTTCACTTTTATGATTTTTTGAGAGTTTGCTTTAAATTAACTTTTTTGTGTTTTTGTCCTAACTTCGTACAAAGGTTGCAAAGTTAATTAGGTTCCTCAAGCCACATATTTATGACCAGTTTGTTTCAGCTTATGGCGAGCTTTTCGTGAATAATTTTCCATATATCCAAAAGCTGGAAAGCTATGAAAGTGCCTTTCCACTTTCATAGCTTTCCAGATTTTACATATATGGAAAGCTATCTACCTAAAAGTCACTAAAAGCTTTAACAAATAGGCCCTCAACTGGTCGAGCTCCTCTTGGTTAGGCAGTATGTAAATGTCTCTTGCTGTAGCTAGTGCTCTGAAATGGTTGAATAACTGCACCAAACCCAGATCAAATTCATTAACCATTGCTCCACCACCAAACTCACCCACACTCATATGCTATCACCCAACCACTAGTCCAAACTAGTCTGCAAGCGTAATTTAAGCAAAAGGAACCCGTGTTACATGGATGACCAACGCCCATCAATAGTTGAAAATGCTGCTTGCCCGTCGGAGCCGTTCCACCCGGCCGATGAGCTGCCGAGAGCACCACGGCGCAGCGTGCGTCGGTGCTGAAACCCACGCGGCGTGATGACGGCGAGCTCACCAAAGGAGGCGGCGCAATGATAGCGAGCTCCCGGCAGGGTTCTGGGCTGAATTTCGCCCATCTCGGCTCCTGCCAAAATGAAATTTATGCTCTAAAATTCGAATGTTCCTTAGAGTCTATCCGAAAACCGACCGAATTGACCGAAATTCGTCCATTTCGGTTGAGAGCAATTTTTTTCCGCAATTGAATCCCAAAATCTTGGCTCCCGTCGAGTGGCGGCGTGATGACGGCGAGCTCCCGAAAGGCGTTGGCGCGATGTGACAGCGAGCTCCCGACGAGCGACGGTGCGATGATGGCGAGCTTCCGGCGGGCGGCGGCACGATGACGGACAGCTCTCGGCGGGCGACGACGCTGTGGATCGAAAAAGACTTCGATGCGTGCGGACTGAGCCTGTAGCCCTATTGGCTTGCCAGAGCCACTAAGGCCTAAACCAAATTGGCCCAAATCATTTTTCTTGTAAACTAAATTGAACTGAACTATTTAGCACTGGGCCACCTATTTTCACCCAATCAGAGCCCAACTAGCATATGCTCAAACTAAATAAACCAGTTTTCCATCGAACCATTTCCAGCTTTAATTTTGGCCCAACATCCATGGGCTGGACTGTTACGGTAATAATGAATAGCATGTAGAAGCCGAAACAGAAAGAGAAATTTCTTTTTTCTAAAAGTTATTATACTAAGGAGCGAAAAACATATAATTCCACCTTCGCCGGAGCCGCAAATATACACATTTGAAGATTTCCGCGGCTTCCTGTCAAAAGAAGATTTCCGCGGCTCTCTCGCGTCCAGTTTCAAATTCTCTCACACACACAGAGTTATTTTCCGTCCACGCAGGCAGCCGTTGCACCGCCAGCTTTACCGCGCCGACGTGGCCGAATCCACGGCCCAGGTTGCCCCTATCCGATAAGGGGCGAGCGGACCATACAAAGCCACGGCCGCCGGCTCGGCCACGCAGCCAGGCGCGCACGCACGCCCAGGCCTCCACGCTCCCGCCCCCGCCAGGCCGGCAGCCCCGCCTGTGGTAGCCTGCCGCGTCGCGTGTCACCGCTCACCACAAAGCTCCCAAGAACCCGCAACGCCCGGGGCCGCGCGCACTGCTGTCTGTCACCACCGGCGGGCACCCCAAAAGGAACATGGCGGCGCCGTCGTCCTCCCTCGCCTGCTCCTCCCACCTCTCCCGGCGCACTACGGCCGCGGCCGTCCCGTCGTCTCCCCTGCAGCCGCAGCCGCAGCTCCTCCGGCACTCGTGCCACGCCCGCCGCCCGTATCGCGCCCGGTGCGGCGGCAGGGCGGCTGCCAGGCGGCGCGCGCCAGGTGTTTGCTTCGTGGTCTCACCCAGCCAGCCAGGTCCGTGCGTGTTTGGGGTTTCTGTTGCTGCTAGGCTGCGTGATTTCAGCGGGGCACTGGCGTTGGATGGATGCTGAGTTTGGCTTTCATATATATATATATCTGTTCAGGTCTTGCTGCGATCGACGTGCCGACGGCGACCATTCCTAACGCGGCGACCATCACCGAGCGTATTTCGGTGTCTTCGCTTTTGGAGGTTGTCTCAGACGATCTGCTGAAGCTCAACAACAATCTCAAATCAGTGAGTTTCTTGCTCTCCTATTGTCACGTGCACCCCTTTCGTTCTGTTCTCTCGAAATGCTCTGGAAAGTTTCTGTTATGACTAATAATGTCTTTCCGTTTTAGTGCATTATAAAGCTGATAGATGAAATGATATAGGCCTGTTTTGGAATCCCTCGAAAGGATGTTGATTAGTGCTTGCAGTTGCATTTGAATATGAGCACTACTGCCAACAAAACAATTCTAAAGGATCCTATCAAAGTTATTTTCCATTCCATTACTAGTATATCATCAATTTCTCTTATGATATGCCGTCAATTACTACAAATTCATTATCATACTAAAAGTTTTGTGAAATACGAATCTATTGATATAGCTTCCAAACATTAAGTATGGATATAATTTAACCAATTGCAGTCCAAATCACATATTTGGCCTTTTCAAATCCAAAAGGAAATGGAATGAGTCCATTTTCAACAATGATGTAGAACATAATAATTAACCTACTAGACCTGGAAATGTGTATTTGATTTTTTGAGAGCGGACTTGAGATCATCCAAGGTGAACGTAAACTATGGTTAATGAGGGTGCTGGACTGCTGGCTCACCTTGTTCTGCAAATTATGCATTGGGCATTTAGGCTACATGATATCACTTCGTAGTTTCTACCATGAATTCCTAGATGCAGTGCGCTTGCTCATTTTCTAGGAGGGTCTGAATGTACCTATGACTCGAGCTGTCACAACTGTCTGCACTGACTCCACAACATGGATGCCCCCCTCTGTGGATTCTGGATGTATAGGTGTCTGTGTCTCTGATGGGGTAACAAAGAGTGGGTTCTAACTTCTACTAAGCAATATGAAGTTGGACCTTGGGTGGATATGATCATGTGAAGTTGGCCATAAGCTATATGCTATCATGTAGTTATCGCACATGACTTTCTGCAGGCTTTTAGTTGAGGTGGTACTCCAGGAAAGTATACAAACAAGCTCCAAAAGCATGTAGAAATTATTTCTTTTGCACCAGTGTGGACCATACTGCAAAGTGCATGGGGGATTCGTTATCTAAATGACTAAAGGCAGCAAGGGCTGCTTAAATGGTGTATCCCAATTGAAACCATCCTTGGCTCCATATTTTGATGGGTGTTGGGTGGTTCGGTATTGACAGCAATTTGAGTAAGCAAATCGCTTTAGTTTGTTCTTCTTGGCATTTTTTCATCCAAACTTCATCTGCTGAATCACTGTTTGTATAAGGCAAGACATTGTCAAATTGGGCTCCTAGTTGCCACAATAACACCTAACATGACTTCAATAGCTTGTTGGTGCAGAAAATCCAGTTTTGGTTTCTGCGGCTGAACAAATCTTTGGTGCCGGTGGGAAGAGATTACGACCGGCACTAGTTTTTCTGGTGTCTAGAGCAACTGCCGAATTAGCTGGTTTGTCGTAAGTTCTCTTTGTTATTGTAACTTTACCATTTTTAAGGGAATACTTTGAAATTATTAACTGAGCTTTTTTTTTTCTGGAATCCAGGGAGCTAACTACAGAACATCAACGGTTGGCAGAGATTATAGAGATGATTCACACTGCCAGTTTAATACATGACGATGTCATAGATGACAGTGGGATGCGAAGAGGTACATGTTATGTTGTCTCCAAATAAATATTGTGAATAAATCTGTTCATTTTCTTTTCAGTTTTATAGATGCATTGTCTCTACTTTCTTTTTTCTTGGAAACACTTCCAACATTAGAGAGCACTGATTAATTGGGGAGTTATGATTAATTGTGGGAGTTCTACTGTCGCTACCTTCTTTCACATTCATTATAGTGTGACTGTAATCAAATAAAATCATCATAGGAAATTGCAGTTTTCATGTTTCCATTTACAGTTTCTTTAAAATTTATCAAGGGGTTTATGCATTGACTTAAGAAAGAGATGAGCATTGGGTCATGGACCTAGGTTAACAAAAGGATAAACATCCACCCCACCACATTGACAGCACACGTATCTTGTTCATTAGGGCAGTAGGGTTCAGGATTCAATTGAATGATAGTCTAATGTAGACTTTGATTCTTTTTCAGGGAAGGAAACTATTCACCAGCTATATGGTACACGGGTGGCTGTACTTGCTGGCGATTTTATGTTTGCGCAATCTTCTTGGTTCCTTGCAAACCTAGAAAACATTGAAGTTATAAAGCTGATCAGTCAGGTAATCGAGGACTTAGCAAGCTTTCATACCTTGTTGAAGACTGTACTTGATTTTATTTACATAGCTTGTGCTGTAACAGGTAATCAAGGACTTCGCGAGTGGTGAGATAAAACAAGCATCCACTCTCTTTGACTGTGACATCACGCTTGACGATTATCTTCTCAAGAGCTACTACAAAACTGCGTCTCTGATCGCAGCAAGCACAAGGTCAGCCGCCATATTCAGTGGCGTCAGCACTGCAATTTGTGAACAAATGTATGAATACGGCAGGAATCTTGGGCTCTCCTTCCAGATAGTTGATGACATCCTGGATTTCACCCAATCTGCCGAGCAACTGGGCAAGCCAGCAGGAAGTGACTTGGCAAAGGGAAATCTGACGGCTCCTGTCATCTTCGCTTTGCAAGATGAACCAGAGCTGAGGGAGATCATCGATTCCGAGTTCAGTGAGACAGATTCGTTAGCTGCTGCAATAGACCTTGTTCATAGAAGTGGTGGAATAAGGAGGGCACATGAGCTTGCAAGAGAAAAGGGTGACTTGGCTATCCAAAATCTGCAGTGCCTTCCAAGAAGCGACTTCCGAAGTACCCTTGAGAAGATGGTAAAATATAATCTTGAAAGGATTGATTAGATGGATTTACTTTAATGCTCCATCAAATACAGATCTCATGTGCATGGGCTTGCAGTAGCTCCTATATAAATCCATCTTGTCGACAATTTTGGTGGATATGATTGTGAAGGAAATTTGGAGGAAAAATGCGCTATAGCATACGCTTTCTGGGGAACCTTGTGAAGAAGGCCATTGATATTGTTGATCCTGTGAGGTGATTTATGCAGGATCCTCAGAAAAGCAAGGATTTCACCACATACATGAACCCCCAACACCTCTGCCTACATTTGATCTGAATGTGAGCTTACTTTGCAGCTCTTGTAAATAAAAGAAGCGTAAAGTAACTTAGCATTCTTTTATTTTGCAATTTGCGCATGCTTAGAAGCAACAAATTATGCGCTATACTTGTACGGGCACTTGACTGGCTAACACTTTGTATAACAGTTGTGCACTTTGATCACTGGTATGTTTCTACATATATGATGGCCAATGGACAATGGTGCACATACTCCAACATCACCAACATGTAGACATCACAATTCATGAATGTTAATTCACTGTAGACTCGGCGAGTATGATACTTCTATTTACCCTACTCTGAAGCTTACAAGAACGTGCCTAGGATACTCAAATATAACACTGAATTGCAGAGGAATAGTGTAGTCATAAAAAGTCCAGAGTATAGAAGAAACAGGCAAAACATACATATATAAAATTATGTCAGTAATTTACTGCAAGGCGCAATCAACTACCAGAATATTATACAGATTACGGCATCCCACCATGAATTCGAGTTTGGATATTTCAACTCGTAAACAAGAGCTTCAGATAGATTACACAGATTTTTCCCCAGGAAGGTATGACGGAGAACTGCTGCCAGCGTGGCCCTTCTTCTTGTGGAACATGCTAGTGATGTTTGGCAGCATAAAGCTCTTCCTCAGTAGTGTCCTGCTGTTTCTTTGATGCCCGTCATTCTTCTCAGACGCTTTCCCAGCAGAAGCCTGCGGTACAGGTGGAGATGCACCTGCAAGTTCCTGTGCTCCTGTGGAAGGCTGAGCCTCTGCAGTTTTCTTCTGCTCCTTCTCGCGCCATCTCTTAAGCTCACCTTCTACAGCCTTTTTGGCTGCCTCAGCCATCTCTGCCCTCTTCAGTGCCTCCTCTGTTGCCAACTCCATGTCCTCCATCTCCTTGCGGGCAGCTTCCAGCTTCTTGATTGCCTCATTCTCACTGGCTCTGACAGCTTCAACTTGAGCCATAGCTGCAGCAACTTTCATCTCACTCAGCTTCTCTGATTCCTCGACCTTTCGGCT
Organism: Urochloa ruziziensis; assembly: GCA_015476505.1. NCBI lineage: Eukaryota > Viridiplantae > Streptophyta > Magnoliopsida > Poales > Poaceae > Urochloa > Urochloa ruziziensis. The sequence continues at coordinate 57,999,799 of CM027121.1, read as the reverse complement.
TAGAGAATCAAACTCGTCTTTTGAGATTGTGATATTTGCTGCAGACTCTGAAGTCGAGGCTCGAGCAGCACTTGCTCTGTCTGAGAGTTCCTTGATCTGATCAAGGGCCCTTGCTTCAGCTACCTTGGCCTCTTCTGCTTCCTTCAAAGCCAACTGCAACTTTTGCTCAGCCTCAGCTAATTCAACCCGAGCTTTTTCAGCTTCGTCTCTTAGCTCTGCCGCACTCTTCTGCATCATCTCAGCTTCCTGCAGGGCACTCTTTGACTCAGAAGACAGCTGCTGAAGGGCCAACATCAAGTCATCAGAAGCTGATGTTGCTTTGGATTCAGCAGCTACAGCTGCCTCAAGCTCGGATTTGCATTTCTGAAGCTTAACATGTAAATCCCCAACAATGGATTCTGTTTCGGTATCCTTCTCTTTCAGCTGGTTGTGCTCCTGCTTTACAGCTTCTAACTCAACTTTCAGTGATTCCACCAGACTACGAAGAGAACTTTCCTCCTCTGCTACTTTCTGCAACATTTCCTTAGCATCATCCAACTCTGTGCTGACAACAGCAACAGACTCTAAATCCTGAGCCCGAGCATCTTCTATCTTTTTCTGCATAGATGCAATCTCAGAATTGGTTTCGTCTAACTTCTCTTTGAGACTTTCATAAGCAGCAGGATCAAAATCATTCTTCAAAGATGATAATTTCTTCTGTGTTTCTTCCAAAGCTTGTTTGTAGGTGGTCCTAGCAACATCCTTTTCAGCAAGGATTTGTGCCTCCTCATCATGTGCTTGCTGTGTAGCTGCCTTAACGTGCTTAAGCGACTCTTGAATTTCTGCAATCTCATTACGAAGTTGATTGGCTTTTTCCTTGTTGGTTTCAGTTGTGTGCAGCGATTCCTCTTCCTGCTGAGCAGCAGACAACCTCATATCCAACGAGGTTTCAAAATCTTTCTTGAGCTTTCTAAGCTCCTGTTTTGCTGCATCAAGGTCAGCTAAAGCAACAGTATACTGCTCCCTTGCACTCTCCAGTTCCTGCTTCAGTGGACCATCTGTGCCAAGAGCTTCATTTGAGCTTCCACCTTCAAGCTGCTTGGTTCGAGTCTTTGCATCCTCTGTAGCCTGAATGGCCAGCTCTTTCGACTTGTTGATTGCATCCAACTTGGTGGTTAGCTCCTCAACAGTTTTTTTAGCTTTCTCTAGCTCAGAGAGGGCCTGTACTCTGGTTGTCTCGGCATTACTCAGCTGTTCCTTGTATTTATTCAACTCTTTCTGGGCCAAGTGCAGCTCTGTCTCCTTAGCTAAGACCCTCTGTGACAAATATAATTTTAAAAGTACAAGGCATTAGGGTAATGTTTAGAGAACAAAGCAGACCTGAAAGATGAGACTAAAACACTTGGGCAATGTCAATGTATCTGTGTTTAATCTTGAGGAGCAAAACATTAAGGAAAAATCAGATTTAATAATCCATTTCAATATTTGGAAATTGGAAGCAGGAGGTTGCTATTCCTCTAAATCTGCATATAGAGCTTATTTCTATGGTTCAGTAACCTTTGAATCATGGAAAAGGGTTTGGAAGTCCTGGGCACCGAATAAATGCAAAGTTTTCCTATGGTTAGCAATCCGTAATAGATGTTGGACTGCAGATAGGCTGGCAAAAAGAGGTCTGCCCCATCCAGAAAAATGCCCATTATGTGATCAAGAGGAAGAGACTACAACATCTGTTAGCTTCTTGTGTGGTGGCCAGACAGTTCTGGTTCAACTTACTTCGGCTGCTGAACCTGGGAAATTATGTGCCTAAGCGAAGGGAACGAAGTTTTGCTGACTGGTGGACAAAGGTTATCAAGAAAGTACCAAAGGATCAGAAAAAAGGGGTGAATTTCCTAATTATCTTGGGTGCTTGGATGATATGGAAGCACCGGAATGCTTGTGTATTTGAAGGAGCTGCCCCATCAGTCAATGCTATCATGAGAGAGCTTAAGGATGAGCATGTTCTTTGGTGCCTGGCTGGTGCTAAGAAGCTACACGGCCTGGGCTTAGCAGGCGTGCTCTAAAAGGCTAGGTCTAGGTGTTGGTCAAGTTTGTATTTCCTTTTCTTCAGTTAGTCTTTTGTAAACTGTTAAACCCACTCTCATATTTGATCCCCATATGAGAGATGGATAGGAGTGTGTGGGACCTTTTTTCTTCTCCATAATACAAAGAAGCGCAGTTCTCCTGCGTTTTCGAAAAATAAAAAATAATCCATTTCAAACCAGAGAAGTTTAAATGCAGGAGAAAATATTGTCAGCTATAATATTAAAGTACATTTTCAAGACAATATAATCGAAAGAGTAAAATAGGAAAACAATAACTCAGAACTGCAGTACTCAATAAGCAACCATGGTTAAAAGATGGTGCAGTAAGTTGGCAACAAAAATTTAGTCCTCTAATTGGTTGACAATCAAGTAATCAACACTGGGCAATGTGATCTATAGTTTTATACCCATCTGTTCAACATTTTTTTAAACATCCTGTACAGATAACTTCTAGATAGTTACAAGATTTGAGAAAAATTTCACCATCAATTTACTGATGTTCCCTAATCATATTGTCCATTTAAAATCATGCAAACTAATTTGAAAAAATCAGCTATTTTTTTTTAAAACAAAGTTCTAGGTTAAACTAGTTACATAAATTGCAAACTAATTGATCAAAGAATCCAACTATTGCCATTTACCAGCTATAGAATCAAACTAATTACTTGAGGTTCACTAAATAAGTCCTGAATAAAAAGGAAAAGGAGTATGCTAAGGATCAACTGGGCTGGGCTACATGCCAACATTCCCATATGAACTAAACTATTAATATAGTCAAGATAAATAAATCAAACAAAAGTTGTGCAGGGTGAAATTAATGCAAGACAATCCTTTGTTTCCACAAGACTCATCACTAACTACAGAAGGCCCATTTATAGAAAGACTAAAAAGAACATATGATACTCATATAATTATATTACAAACGAAAAAGGCTATAAAGATGAAAATTTTCCCACTCCCTAAATAAACAAAATAAAGAGATGCATTTCTTTTCAGGAGAAAACACTCCCATCATTATAGTTGAGCAGCAGAGATTTTCCAAATAAAAATTAAAAAAAATCCATTACAGTCAAAATCTCGTAGGCCTAATTTTCCATTACACAAAAACAACATTTAAAACAGTCAGAACGAGTTTTCAAGACTGGGGCAGAATTATTTTTAGTGTTAAGCAAACAGTGCATCATAAGTAACAGGACATGAATGGAGACAAACAAGAAAACTACCATCTGATCTTTCATTGGTCAAATTAGACCAACTATATCTATGTTTAGACATATATTCCTTAGAGCCAACAAATGGTTGAGCTACTCCAAGAGGGAGTCAGAGGCTACCTGATTAGAGAACTTGCTGATGTAAATTTTGAAGCACTAGTTTTGGCATCGAAGAAGGCTTAAGAATTATAAGACTGTTTTATTTAATGTTCTGTGTGGAAGGTCAGATCAAGCATCCCCCATGGAATGCCAAAATAGGCATGCACAAACAAACATGTAGCTGGATTCAGTATTTTAGCACTCAAAAATATTTAAAAGTTACTACCTCTGCTTGAGGAGCCTTGGGCTTTCTCGCAGCTGATTTGTCGGATGAAAACCGGACTTCACCAAATAAACTAACTGCAGCTTTAACAGATTCAAAAGGAGCCCTCGTATCTATTTCACCGATCTCCCCTTTGTCTGCATCAGCAGGCGGTGGCCGAGCTTTTGCACCCATGTTGGCCTTCATTTAAATACTTTATGCAAGCTGCAACGGGAAAGCAAACAAAGTTAAAGAAAGATGTCAGGAAAGTATTTAAAGCAAGTCAACAATGAATATAATAAATCCGACAAAATAAATTTCTAGTCAGTTCTAATATGTAAAAAAATATATATGGCTTCTTGACATTTCGAAAACACATGCTTCAATTATTCGAGTCATAACAATATCACAACATTCAAATACGTAAAAGATAATTGTGAATCTTGGGTGAGGCCTATCCATGAGATATTTGAGCCCCCAACAGCCATCATATGGATAAAAGGCTGATCCCTGTCTTTTTGTTCTTCCCCATCCCCATGAATTCTAGGAACAAGATTGTAGAAGCAGACCTTCATGTATCAACACTAAAGATTTGATCATATCGTATCGCTCAGCAAAAGAAGTTCGCCAATCATGAAGAGCTTAAACAATGCTACCAGTGTGCAGAATGCCCAAGCCCACCCTCCACATGCCCTCAGCATCACGCTTGAAATCGCATACAATACATATTGCAACAATAATGTCCTTTCTCCAGCGGCCTATTATTCGTTGTGGGGAATATAGGGGGTTCAGTTGAAACACCGCTGATAAGAAAAATGGGGAAATAAACTTGACATTTGCAACAATCCACCACGCAGAGAACAAATACGCGATGAAACCGGACGGATCGGAGCGCCAACGCATGAACAAGCATTCGTATTCTAATCCTCACAACAAAGCGACGGATTCTACAGACCCAAATTCGAAAAGAAAAAAATCAGCAATTTAGGGCGTTCTTACCAGCACAAACGAAGTCTGCACGCAGGGGTGATTGGGGACGACCGGTGCCCCTGCCAACGGGAGGAGGGAAAGGAATGCAGCCGCGGTGGGAGGGTGGCTAAATCTGGGTGGGGCCTCGTGGTGCCGTGTTCGTCGGGGAGGAGAGGATATGGGGCGGTGGTGGTGGTGGAGGAGGAGGGGAAGGGGATGCTGAAAAGTTTTGGGGAGAGGAGCCGAGGAGGAGGAGAAGGGTAGTGGCCGCCTGGCCGGTGAGGTGGGCCGTGGACTTTGGGTGGGTTCACGAGCGGGTGATGAACACGGTTGGGTCGGACCGGACCGGGTCCGTGTGCGGGGTGGGGGGCACGATCTGGCATGCGGGCCCGGGACATGCCGTGCGTGCGTCTTCATAAATGGCGTTGGACATGCCACAACACAAGATTTGCCTGCACCGGTTTTAAAACTTTTGGTCGATCGTTTATTACAAGGCCTGTTCCTGCATAAAAAAATTTTCAACCTCATATCAAAAGAAATCTTACATAGTATACATGGAGTACTAAATATGAACCAAAAAAACTTACTAGATGGTAGATGGATGAAGTGTATTTCGCGAGACGAATCTAACGAGCCTACTTAATCTATGATTTGCAACAATGATGCTACAGTAACTATCCGCTAATCATAGATCTACAAACCAAATCTATAATTAGTTTTATTATTAGTCCACATTTACTATTTCTAAATGGTATTTTTCACTTCACAGAAAATTTATAAAATGGAACCAAACAAGGCCTTGTGGCCAGCTACACACTTGAATTTTAATATTTTTTAGTTAATATAATTGAATGTTTGAACTAGTTTGTTGCAAAGAAAAGAATAAGAGAATAGTTGAGTCGGCTTGCATTCGGTTAACTTTCTTTTATTTTTTCACTCTTTGTTTTTCTTTCACGCAGCATGAGAGTGTGAATCTTTTTTTGCCTGCCTATTGCGAACAAAGGATATAGAATTTGAAGTTTTGTAAGTTATATTTTGACCAACTTCATGCATGTTGGGGAAAGAGGCCGAAACCTTGTCGCGTTGGTGGTATGTTAAGATCGGGCCCCTCGACTAGAGCGATCCCTCCAGAAGGTCTCGGATTCGGAAGAGGCGGGATCCTTCTGAATCCGAGGCCGCATACTAACCCCTCCATAGCTCCAAAACGGTAACGAAAGGGAGGATAGTTCGAAAGGGAGACCATCGGTCAGGCTCTAGGGGCATGATAGCTCACGTCAGCTCCACGGAGTGGAGTCGTCATGGGTACGGGAGAGGCGTTAGCCCTAGTGTCACACCCAGATTTACACAAAATCTGAATGCGGTCGTATGTGTGTCCAGGACGTCCACAGAGCACATACAGCTTACAAATATGGATCTCAGAGAACACAATGCTCGAATAAAAATAGTTTACAACCAGAGTTTAACACAAAGACATAGTCTTACATAAATAACACAGCGGAAGTCTATTTATTAAAACTCTCAACTAAAGACGAATGGCGCCTCAACCCCACAGGGACGCCGACTGGTTGATCGCAGCTCAGAAGTAGGGGAGATCCTCCGGGAAGTCTGCGATCGGATCCTCATTCACTGCTCCATCTGTTACCCGTCCGGGATTTTGTTGATTGTTGGCAAGTGTAAGTAACTCATCTTCCTTAGCGAGTATAACAGGAGTTTATGCAAGGCTAAAAAGGCTGACTCGGGTTGACTCCTTTAGCACTTTTAGTTGGTTCGTTTTATTATTCGCCTAATTACTACAAGTGTATAAGAACTCCCAGTTATAACCCCATTAAAGATGTAAGAACATTAGAACCATCGAGCATCATCATTAACATCATCTTCTAATAAAAAAGGATCCAGGCCGCTCGTGACCGTGAGCACGGCTATCATGATAGATGTACACTCTGCAGAGGTTTCGCCATTTCCCCAACCGTTAGCGTAAAAGCTCAAAGGAGCTTTCAACCCAACCACGCACGTACCACACTTCCGAGGTGTGAGTGCATCGGGACGCTACAAAGCTTTTCACAAAACACCCTAACAAGCATAGTGGCCACTATGGTTTCGGCAAGGCGCATGACCCTGAGGCATCGAGATCGACCCATACTCACGACGCTCCGCGAGCGGTATCAATGGCATCCAGAGCGCTAAACCAACAGACGCAACGTGCGGAGCTCCCAGAGCGCAGGTAAGGCGCTCCCAACACGGGACATTGCCAACGGGGCAGAGCCTACGGTACTCATGTAGCAACATAAGACCGTCCTCGATAGATCAAGTCCACATTAAAACCCATACCCCCCCCCCCCACTTAGTGCCTTTCGGTAACCACTAGCAAGCTAGAGACGTACATGTTACTTGTCCAAGACTAGAGCCATAATAGTTACGGCGGCGGCGACAGGTTCCTGGGTTGCCGCTTAATGAACCAGACCTTACGGAGAGACACTAGAGCATACACGAAGCAAAGCTCTAGCTCCCTGAACCATGTTGCTAAAAAGCAGGTTTTATCATTAAGTTAAAGTGAACCATTAAGTCATGATTAACAGTTAAATAAAAGTGATGTAACTGCGCTTAGCAAAAGACTACCCATATGCATGAACCCGAGGTATAACAAGGACAGGATAAAAGTACTAGTAATAGCCTTAAGGTAAACAATTTAAGACACATGCATATGTATAAATGATTGCGGTAGTGTATAGGTATCAAGGATGTTCCATGCTATACTTGCCTTCCTCAAAGCCGGCTGCAGCTGCAAGTCTTGCTCCTCGAACTCCTGGTCACCCACGAACTCGAACGGCTCTCCGGCTGCTCACGCAATCACCACACAATCACCACACAGGCCAATACATGCAAGCAAAGTTACTCTATTAGAACAGTACACCAAACAGTAACAAAAGAGCAAGAAAAGGCTATAAAACTATTCTACGCTTCGCTACGAACACCTGAGCGCGAGAATCACCCAAAACGGAGCTAAAACGTGAAAACTACGCTAAAAACAAGATCCAGGGGCTTGCTGGCAAGAAACAGGAACTTCCAAGGCTTAAACGTAAAGAAAAGGACTAAACTGAAATAAATCTAAAACTGCGCTGGACTGATTTGTAAATCAAAGAAAGATCAGGAGTTTTCTGCAAAAAGGGCTGACAGTGTCAGCTCTGCTGACGTCATGCCGACGTCAGCAGCCGACGGCGGCTGACAGGCGTCAAGGCGGCGGGGTACTGTGCCATGGACGCGGCCGTGGACCGCGCAGGGGGCGCACGTCCACCGGTCCACGGTGCGCCGGCCGCGTACCGCTTCGGCGGTTCTGATCCGGGCCGTTGCGCCCGGATCGAACGGCAGGCGGCGACTGGCAGCGACGCGCGGCGACGGCGAGCGGCGGCGCCATGGCCGAGGCGGCCGTAGCTCCTCGTCTGGGCGCTACGGTGCACGCGGAAGCGCAGGACCACGGAATGACGCGGAGGTTCACCGGGAACACGACGAGGGCGACGGTGACAGCGAGCAGCGAAGCGAGGCGGCGGCGCGGCTCGACTAGGGTTTGGGCTCGCGGCGGCGCGACGGGGGGTTCGGGCGCTAGGGTTGTGGGGGCTGGGGTCGTGGGGGCGCACATCAAATAGGCCGGGGGTGGCCTAGGCGTGCGCGCCAAGCCACGCGGGCGCGAGGCGACGGCGAGCCAGACTCGAGCTCGTGCCTGAGTCGGACACGGCGGCGGCAGCGAGAGGTGGGGGCTGACGGGTGGGCCCCGCCTGGCAGCGAGCGCGGGCGGCGAGCGCTGGCTGGCAGGGCTGCGGCGCGCGCGCGCGCGAGCGGGCTGGGCTGCGGCCCACCAAGCAGGGAGGCGAGGCGCGAGCGGGCGGCGGGGCGGCTAGGCCAAAAGCGCGGTGCAGCGCTGGGCTGCAGCGGCTGAGCTGGGCCGGGGAAAAGGAAAAGGGGGAGAGGGGGAAAAAGAGAAAGGGAGGGAGAGTTAGAGGAAGTTTTCTGGACTTCGGGAAAAAGGAGAAAAAGAAAGAAGAGAGAGCAACCAAAACATTAAAAAAAATATATGCACCAGCATGAATGCAACGAGATGTTCCTAAACCTTATATTTGCTTTTAATTTCTGAAAAAGTTTTATTTCTCCTATATTAATTATGGCACTTTAATAAAAAGGGTAATTTAATCACTAATTCAGAAAAGGCATTTTTAGGGTGTTACACCTAGGCACGAAAGAGAGAGGAGCGGGTCGTCAAGAGGAAAAGGCGACCTAGAAATATGGTCCATCCGAACGCTTTTGGTACCGGGGTAAGGTCTTTTCTAAAGCTCATTAGGGTCATACACCTAGAAATAGAGGGCATTAGGACCCTCCGATATGGAAGGTCATGGTCCTATTTGATCCAGTCCCTGCCCTCCTAGCCAGCCAACTTGACTAAGGACCTCACCTTACTATTTTGGCTTTCGTAACCACGAATAATGCCACCGCAGAAACTGCACTTGCTTGCACTAAATATTGGATTAGAGATCCAGTTACATAATATGGGTGTGTTTTCTTATAATACAGAACTAGCAAAAGGGCACGTGCCACAGGCACGTGTTTTAAAACAATTACTAAATTAGAGATGTAGTCAACATGAACTCTTTATATTAATCTAGAGCGTTCAATCATCATAAAATCTGACTGTTGTAGGCATTATAAGAGTAAGATGTAAAATTTGACATCAAAATTTTGTCGTCTCCCTTCCCTGCCGTTCAACCAACACGCGGCGAAAGGTTGAACCCGACCAAAGGTGGCAACGTCACTTGGCTGTGATGGACGGAGCTTAGCCGGCGGATACGACGTGAGGATGGGATGAATGACGTTCGGCGTGATCATGCTCGGCAGCGGCCGGTGACGGGTCGGGGTGGTGCTAGTGGTTGCGGCTCCCGTCGCGGGATTGGGTGGCGACGACTTCGGGGATGGGATGGCTGGCGATCCGCGGCGCGGCCGGTGATGGGACGAGGTGGCGCTGCGGTGACGACCTCGAGAATGGGATGGCCGGTGATCGGTGTGATGGTGCTCGGCGGCGGCCGGTGACAGGACGGGGTGGTAATTTCAAATCTTTGAGTACTTATTTGAAAGTACTACAGAGTCTACTCGACAAGAAAAGTAGTGATTTCAAATCTTTGAGTACTTATTTGAAAGTACTACAGAGTCTACTCCATAATAAGAGTAGTGATTTTAAAATCTCTGAGTACTTATTTGAATGTACTACATAGTCTACTCCACAATGCAAGTAGTAACTTCAAACCTGGATTCTACTCGAAACTACTCGGATTGCCTTGAAAAGCACTCTCCGAGTAGTAATTGGTTAGGATGCTACTGGAAACCAACCTTGTAACCCTGCCCGCCGTGAATATAAGGGACACATGGATTCTCTCCAGACAGAGTCGTACCAGGCGTGAAGAGCAAGAGTAGAGTACTGCAAGGACTCTTCTCGATATGGAAATTAGTCGTATGACTTGTAAACTACTCGGATTGCCTTGAAAAGCACTCTCCGGGTAGTAATTGGTTAGGATTCTACTCGAAACCAACCTTCTAACCAAGATTCTGTGGACCCTCAACCTGATTCTTCGATTCAACTTAAAGCTCGGGGGCTACCCCATATGGAGTGCGATTCTTATCGCACACCATATAATATTTTGAAGACTACTGATTTAATCAGAATAAACGGGGCTTAAGCACCTCATGGCCACGTGACAACCAAGACCTGTCCAAGACTGATCATGAACTCGAAAAAGCACTCGATTGGCTTGGCAAGCACTCGGTTGATGATACTCGACGATGAAGCATTTGGGGGCTTGTTGGAGGTACGACCATGGGCCCACAGGGACACATGGATTCTCTCCAGACAGAGTCGTACCAGGCGTGAAGAACAAGAGTAGAGTACTGCAAGGACTCTTCTCGATATGGAAATTAGTCGTATGACTTGTAAACTACTCGGATTGCCTTGAAAAGCACTCTCCGAGTAGTAATTGGTTAGGATTCTACTCGAAACCAACCTCCTGCCCGCCGTGAATATAAGGCTGGGCAGGGACCCTTCAAGAGGAACCGAAGTCGTGAATGTTTTTTGTGGAAAGGTGTAATTTCATGCAAGGAGCTCATTCAAAGGAAACTTTGCTGGCCGTGTATTTCATGCAAGGAGTACGTTGATAGGAACTTTGCTGGCCGTGTAAAAGGAAACGTAGCTGGCCGTGTAAAATTGGCACATTTCAAGAACAAGATGAAGATTCAAGATTCTGTGGACCCTCAACCTGATTCTTCGATTCAACTTAAGGCTCGGGGGCTACTCCATATGGAGTGTGATTCTTATCGCACACCATATAATATTTTGAAGACTACTGATTTAATCAGAATAAACGGGGCTTAAGCACCTCATTGGCCTCGTGACAACCAAGACCTGTCCAAGACTGATCAAGAACTCGAAAAAGCACTCGATTGGCTTGGCAAGCACTCGGTTGATGATACTCGACGATGAAGCGCTTGGGGGCTTGTTGGAGGTACGACCATGGGCCCACAGGGACACATGGATTCTCTCCAGACAGAGTCGTACTAGGCGTGAAGAACAAGAGTAGAGTACTGCAAGGACTCTTCTCGATATGGAAATTAGTCGTATGACTTGTAAACTACTCGGATTGCCTTGAAAAGCACTCTCTGAGTAGTAATTGGTTAGGATTCTACTCGAAACCAACCTTGTAACCCTGCCCGCCGTCCAAGACTGATCAAGAACTCGAAAACGCACTCGATTGGCTTACTCGAACATTGAAAGTATATATGTCCTCTCCAGACAGAGTCGTACCAGGCGTGAAGAACAAGAGTAGAGTACTGCAAGGACTCTTCTCGATATGGAAATTAGTCGTATGACTTGTAAACTACTCGGATTGCCTTGAAAAGCACTCTTCGAGTAGTAATTGGTTAGGATTCTACTCGAAACCAACCTTGTAACCCTGCCCGCCGTCCAAGACTGATCAAGAACTCGAAAACGCACTCGATTGGCTTACTCGAACATTGAAAGTATATATGTCCTCTACAGACAGAGTCGTACCAGGCATGAAGAACAAGAGTAGAGTACTGCAAGGACTCTTCTCGATATGGAAATTAGTCGTATGACTTGTAAACTACTCGGATTGCCTTGAAAAGCACTCTCTGAGTAGTAATTGGTTAGGATTCTACTCGAAACCAACCTTGTAACCCTGCCCGCCGTCCAAGACTGATCAAGAACTCGAAAACGCACTCGATTAGCTTACTCGAACATTGAAAGTATATATGTCCTCTCCAGACAGAGTCGTACCAGGCGTGAAGAACAAGAGTAGAGTACTGCAAGGACTTTTCTCGATATGGAAATTAGTCGTATGACTTGTAAACTACTCGGATTGTCTTGAAAAGCACTCTCTGAGTAGTAATTGGTTAGGATTCTACTCGAAACCAACCTTGTAACCCTGCCCGCCGTCCAAGACTGATGAAGAACTTGAAAAAGCACTCGATTGGCTTGGCAAGCACTCGGTTGATGATACTCGACGATGAAGCGCTTGGGGGCTTGTTGGAGGTACGACCATGGGCCCACAGGGACACATGGATTGTCTCCAGACAGAGTCGTACCAGGCGTGAAGAACAAGAGTAGAGTACTGCAAGGACTCTTCTCGATATGGAAATTAGTCGTATGACTTGTAAACTACTCGGATTGCCTTGAAAAGCACTCGAATTGCCTTTAGATCGCATATTTAAATTATTCAATAGCATCTCATATTAAAAATTATATATTCATACATCGAAAGCTTGGGCCTCCGGCGGAAACAGAAGGAAAATATTCACGATACATGTATCCATGATCAACTCGGCACCGCAGCCAGCTTTTTGATGACGGGGAGGCCGAGAAGGTTGCTCTCCTCGTCACCGGTGTCGTGGAGCAACGACGCCATGCACTCGACGGCACCGGACACCGTCACAATGCGGAGCACGTTCCGCTTCTACCTGGCGAGCTTGGACACGACGAGCATCGTGGCCACCCTTGAGCCGCGCTCGACGCCAACGCCCTTGCAAAGAAATCAGTGGTCTTGAATAGATGATGAGAATGAAGGGAGAGATTGTGTGCTTTGAGAATAAGGAGGGGCGCCTTATATAGGGGGCAGGAGGGCTAAGGAGATGAACCTGACGCTCACGACTATGGTAAGTAATCGATATGATGTATTGTGGCTATTATGGAAATAAAGTTTATGGAAAGAACGATTTCGGTTCGAAATCACCTAACAATTGCATCTATGGCGCGGTAAATCACCTAACAATTCCATCTATGACGCGGTAGGGTGCAGGGGGCGGGTAGATTGGGCGGTGGTGAGTGAAATTTTTTCGGTTTTCCTGAAATAATGCCGCCTAAACTATCCCTCATGTGTTGGATCGGCCACGGACGCCCACAGGGCCTTCATTTGAATTGGTTGATGCCCAAACATTTTAGGTGGGTTTAGGCAGGGTTCCTTACAAGTGGGGACGCTGTGAGGGGTACGGGAGGTTTTATAAAAGCACTTTTTTACCAATTGTTTTGGATCCTTATAGTATAGATATTGGTGTGTTAAATCATGAGGTTATACCACACGACAAGAAAGAGAGTTGAGGAATAAGGGGTGATGTTTGGCATCACCCAAGTGTAAACCATCACCGAAGACCCACGGCGCCCCCTCGGCCCATAACGTGAATTCGGCCCACAACATGCCCGAGCTCATCTTCTACCTCCCAGCAGCGCCGCTGATCTAGTTTCTTCCTCGATGCCGACGTCCTGCGCCCTTGCCTCCTCCTCTATCGCCCCAGCGGCGGCTCTCGCGCCAGGTCCTGCGCCGTTCGCCTACCGTCGCACATCGGGAGTCCTGTCTTGCCCGGTCGACGGCTCTCTCACGCTATCGCGCCCTCCGCCGTCGGCCGAACCGTCGCTACCATCGGGCCTCCACCGCCCGGGCCCCTCCCTCTATACGTGGAGCTCATATCCCGTCCCCCTGTAGTAACCCCCAAACTTTGAAGCTCTACAACGGCAACAGGCTGGCGTCGGCGGCGATGCGGCGCGAGCAACCGGGGGAAGGAGGAGGCTAGGCCGTTGTGGGCTATGGAAAGGAGTTTTGGGCTGAAATTCGGGCGCTGTGCCTGCTCGTGGGTGGGGTGTTGGGGGGTTGGGGGGCGGTTCTGCTATTTACCGCACGTGCTGCATCTCACCATCCACCGCACGCCTCGTTTTGAAGGAAAGCGTATCCAGCATGTCTTTGGGTCACGTCGTTTTCAGGGGTTCCATCAGCATACACATGCAAAGTCCAGCGGCACACAACATGCATGCTCGTGGCATGATTTGACGAAAAAATTCATATCTTCTAAATTAGATGTTCAAATTAAATTCCGGTTACACCATTGTATTTCTTAAGATGAGACCTTCGAAACTAGACTACACTCAACTATGTTTAGATGCACTTTTTGTTGGAACATTTTTTTCTGAAGTTGAAACAATTGTACCCTGTTCATGGTGAATTTGTTCCACTTGTTAACGGAATTGTTCCGTCTTCATGAAAATTTGTTCCAGCAAAAATTGAATCAAAATATACTCAAGTGTGATCTAGTTTTGTAGATCTCGTCATAAGAAATATAGTGGTGAAATCAAAATTTGATTTGGTTACTCGGTTTATGAAATACAATTTCTTTTCAAAATCTCCTCTGTGGGCCCGAGATGCACTGCATGTATGCATGGAGATAGGAAAAAGTCTGTGCGTGGATGGAGGACTGCCGCACATGTGGCCTACAGTTGCTCCGTTGGGGGAGGGGGCGGTACGAGGTTTGTGGACAAATAAGAAGCGGTGAGCCCAGAGTTGCGAACTCCTCCGTTGAAATGGGCCAAATCTCTGTCTAATGTTACAACACACGAATGCCCAGCTAGTACAGACCCACCAACTTACCGCAGCCAAATAGCCAATCCCTACTACTACCTCCTATCCAGTAGTAGACGGGTCCAAGTTTTACGCCACCGCTTCAGTAATGCTGAGATTGGCCTTCCCGCTCGTCTCCCACCTCCCACCAAAGAAACCGCCCCCAATCCGCCCACGCCCTCCACCTGCTCGACGATATGCCGCCGCCGCCACCTCGCCTTCCTCTCCCCTTTCCCCTCCCCCGCTCCCGCCGCTCCCTCCGTCCTCCGCCTACGTCCACCTCCCCTTCTGCCGTAAGCGCTGCCACTACTGCGACTTCCCCATCGTCGCCCTCGGCTCCTCCTCCGACACCACCGCCCCCTCCCGCGGCGACGACCCCAGGATCGTCGACTACGTGCGCCTCCTCCTCCGCGAGGTCGCCGCCACTCTCCCGGTCTCCGACGACGGCGTGCCCCTCGAGACCGTCTTCTTCGGAGGCGGCACGCCGTCGCTCGTCCCTCCGCGCCTCGTCGCGGCGGTCCTCGACGCGCTGCGGGGCCGGTTCGGCTTGTCGGCTTGCCCCGAGGTGTCCATCGAGATGGACCCGGGCACCTTCGACGCCGCCAGGCTCAGGGAGCTCGTCGGCGTCGGCGTCAACCGTGTCTCGCTCGGCGTGCAGGCGTTCCAGGAGGATCTGCTCCGCGCGTGCGGCCGCGCCCACGGCGTGGAGGAGGTGCGCGAGGCGGTAGGGATCGTCACGGCGTGCGAGGGGCTGCAGAACTGGAGCATGGACCTCATCTCTTCACTGCCGAACCAGACAGAGGAGATGTGGGAGGAGAGCCTGAGGTGCACGGTGGAAGCCAGGCCCACGCACGTCTCCGTGTATGACCTGCAGATTGAAAAGGGCACCAAGTTTGGGCAAATGTGAGTGACTCTTCTTCTTCTTGCTTTGCTTTATTAACTTCAAAGCGCAGGGTCATTTGCTATACCCAACTGAATATATAATGGTCCTGATTGTGTTAACTTCTATGGCTTCAGTTGCATTAAACTTCTACCAGCAGGCATATTCTTTTACTTTCTTCACTACAACTTAACCTTGTAATTCATTTTGGGATTGTTTCTCCCTCTTCTTAGCGCATCTGCTGCCAGAATTCTATAAATTTCATTCTGTTCATAGTAGCTTACAATCACCATATGCTTAAGGCATGCTTAATTTCCTTGCCCGTTATAGATAGTGCGCAAGAAAATCCTTCCTTGGTGCTCGTTTCATGTTACATTAAGTATTTCCAAGCAGTATTTGGATTGTATGTGCGCAGATCAGCAAAATTATTTGTTGTGTGTATGTTTCGACCTTGTCAAGACCCTTATGCTTAAGTTCAGGAGACAATTTGATGCTTATATTTAGGGAGTGTCTATGTCATAAGAGTGTGTTTCATAACAAAACGAACACACGTGTATTCAGCCACGAAAAAACACACAGATTATTACAAACCAAAAAGGGTGTGTTTTGTTATGAAGGCAACACACTGATTTTTTTCTAGGCAATTACCTAGCTCAAATGAGAGTGTTTCAATATATAGCCAGCACACGAATTTTTCAACCATCAGATCTTCATTTGGCGGCACACAAAAAAAACAAGCACACATATTTTAATACCATCAGATTAAGATCCGACGGAAGCAAAAAAATGTCAATTAACCACTATGACAATAACAAAGACTAAGAAATAGTAAAAACAATATACTGTCAGCAAAAATAATATTGCACCAAATCAAGCGGTCATGCCACTAGATGATTTCAAGCAGATTTCAACCAGACCCAAAAACCAAGAGATAACACAACATTCAACCAGAATGACAGTTGACATGTGCTGAATTGACAGCCATTTTTCACTGTCAAATTAGGTAACCTGGACTGTCAAATCAGGTGAATTAGGTAACAGAACCGGAATTCCTTCAACTTATTAGAACAACAAGGCAAGTTCATGCTTGAAGTGAAAGCCTAACTATACAGATTAAAAGAATGGTGAAAAGCGAGTGAAAGATATGAACACAGAGGACTTTTCTGGAATTCTCTAGGAGTAGACACGGCTATCAAAACCAACCAGTAAAACTGTTCTAGAATTACATTTCTTCAATGGCAACGAGAAAGTCAATCTGTTCTATACTTCTATTGCATTTCTTCAAAACCAACCTGCAGGCCATAAATGACCATTTACCTGCAACTCTGTAGGGTGTGCTCGAAGATCCTGTACATGGAAATGCAGAAAGAACCAAATGTAAAACAAAAAATAAGATTATAGGAACCCACCAATTGAAACTACATTCAACCAGAATTTGTTGTGCTTGAGAACAACTTTCCGGTAAGAAGTTACAGTATTGTGCAATACTGCATGGTGATTAGCGACACAAATCTGAACTTTTTGAAATATTTACACAAATAACAAGTACAAATGAGAAAGATGTTGTACCAAATAAATGCCTTTGCTGGTAAATGACTTCTTGCATTTTGAACACTTGAATACTGATGGTTGTCCATCAACTTAATATTACAAATGCTTCTCTGAAACCAAAAGCAAATGAAGAAAAAAAAAATTAAAGGCAAAAGATAAAAAAGATAAACATACCTTTTCTATAATTAATCAAATTACAAATTTAATTGGATTGCTTGGAAATCCTGGAAGATGCAAATAACAGAGAACAAATTAAAAAGGTTCATAATAACAAATATATTTTATAGTTAGGAAGAATGCAGATTTAATTGGGTGCTCAGAAACCCTAGAAGATGCAGATTTAATAAAGTACAAATTTAAAAGGTAAAATACATATTACAAGATTTCACTAGGAAGGTTAAACTGCACTAAAAAGTAAAAAATGCAGATATAAAAGGTTCCTAAAAGCAAATGACAGCTAGGTAATTAGGATTTGCCGGTGAATTTAAACTGTCATTTGTCAAACTATTGACTGTGAAACCTAATGTTGGTGACTATCAACATTAAAACATGTCAATTTTACCAAATGCTTCACTTAATTACATTAGTTATTGTCGTCGATCAAATCAAGCTTTGATCCAATGAACAAAAGGGAAGTTAACAAAACTGAAAAATGAAGCATAAGCAGATATTTTCGTATAGTTACTAAAATTACAGATTTTAGGAGAAGAAGAAAATAACATTTACATATCACCAAATCAGTTTCTGAAGAAGTCCAACACAAGATAAATAAGTAACAGAACAGTGAGAAGGAGTTTACCTGCTAGATGGGGCTTATCACCAAGACCATATAAAATTTGTGCAAGCCACAGCACCTAATTCAAAGACCAATGACAAAAACTTAGTAATTCAATCTTGTTGATAATGCTTATAAGGCCTAATGAAAAAAATGTTTAAATGGAGTGCTCAGGAACATAAGGCAGTTCAAGGCCTGAAGTAGTATGGAGTGCTCACGAACACAAGGCAGTTCATGGCTTAAATGGAGTGCTCAGGACCAAAAACATACAGATTTGCAAATTATTCATATAATCAACTAAAAAGGTAAACTGCAGATTATAAGATTACAATGGCAAGGTTAAAAGGCAAAAAATATAGATATGAAATAATAAAATTTCAAAACTTAAAATGACGGCTTCCTGATTAGGATTTGACAGTGAATTGAAACTGTCATTTGTAAAAGTTTTGAGTGTGAATTCAACAAGTATTGGATGGGAGACTGCAGATATGACGATGCCTGGATAATATTGAAATTGAAGAAAGGCATAGGCAAGACAAACCTGAAATGGTGATATTCTTGTTGTTCTAGTTCCCTAGGCCTAAAGTAAAGCATAAACTGATGATAAACAAAGGGATCACCTAAACCTCTCCTTTTCTGAACCATCTACAACACATGTAGAAACAAATGATCAAATGTTTGCATAAGTACTAATCAAAATAAACATTGATAAGATAGATAAATAACAAGCATTCTCAGTGCGTGAACAGAAACTAATAAGATGGCATCACTCAACTAATAACAAGTATTCTCAGTACACAAAGTAAATGAGAGATGACCCAGTGACTACCCACTAAAAAATTTCAGTCCTTCATTACTGTTAAATCAATGCAGAACATGAGCTATATATGGGAAAATGAGTGAAGTCTAGCTGATGTAGAAAAAAGGTAATGAAAAACTAAGCTGCTTACCATCATGTGTTCCACAGTCCATTGCCAAGAATTTGAGAGTGCAGTTGAAGCTGCCATTACAACCATGACCAAGCAGAAGATCCAGCAAGACTTGAACCAGAAAAAATAAAAACCACAACCAGCAACAGCGGGAGTCCTTGTCTCCAAACATGGCTCAGTACAGAACCTTTTATACATATCATCCCCTATTCTGGTCATACCACAAGCAGTCTGAGATAAAGTTTTCCCACCAAGAACCTGAATATCAGGTGATTGCTACATATGAATACAATTCAAAACAATGAATTATGCATAGTTAAAAAGAGGAGGATAATTAACAGGGTAAGTATATATATAGAAAAAAGTGAAACTGAGAGAGAGTAGTTATAAATATGAAAGGACAGGGTACACCATCAAATCCAGTTATGAAGACTGGAGTTTAGACAAAATGGACCAAAGAACAAGTCAACAACGAACACAATGGGCAACAGTTGATCTGGGCCAACAGTTCAAACATAGAAAAGAAGCCAAAGTACCTTTACAACTCTCCCTGATCTAGAGCATTAACAAAGATATCACATATTTTCAGATATAGTAACTGAGAATAAAAATAGGAACTAGTAGCATGGAGCCACCATGAGAACAGAGCCATGATGTGAAGTAGGGGTAGACAAGTAAGCTAAAAACAACAAACTAGTAGCTGTATATAGCCTATTTTGTGAAAGAAAATATGATTAAGTAGAGAAAAAAACAGTGACAGGAATATTTGATTGCAGTGACAGCATTGGTCCCACTGTCAATATGGTGTTAAAAACCTGTCAAATAACAGATATCTCTCATCCACTCCTCTGTTCTAAGGTCAAACGGCACGATATAGTCCATATATCTTACTAACAGGCAAATGAAGAAGAAATGAATGAAAGGTAAAAGAAAAGTTAAGATAAACAAAAAATTTTCTATAGTTAGTAAAATCGCATATTTAATTGGGGTGCTCGGAAACCCAGGAAGATGCAAATGCTACAAAGAACAAATGTAAAAGTAACTAATAAAAAAGCAAATGCAGAGGAAATGAAGCAAAGGAAAAAGAAAATGTAAGATAAACAATTTTTTTCTATAGTTAGTAAAAGTGCAGATTTAATTGGGGGTTTTAGAAACCCAGGAAGATGCAAATTCTACAGAGAACAAATTTAAAAGGCAAACTACAGATTAGAATATTTCACTGGAAAGGTTTAACTACACGAATGTGAAAAATTCAGATTCAAAAGGTTACAAAAGTAAAATGACGCCTTTGTAATTATGATTTCACAGTGAACTTATACTGTCATTTTTAAAACTTTTGACTGTGAAACCTTATATTGGTTACTGTCAGCATTAGCTGCAAGCAGAAATGAAATCTTAATCTAATAGGTTGAATAAAGAAAGTAGAGAAAGAAAAAAAAAAGCACAACTCATGTTTGATGGTATATAAGAAAATCTAAAAAAATATCATATGCGAGCATGCTAACTAAATCACTTGCTTAAACTATTATGCCGTGTAACATACATGAGAACTAAGAGAATAAATAAGTAAAACCTTGGAGCATGTAATGATTGGTTTACTGTTCCAAGAAAGCAATCTTTTACTAAGAATTAATGGAATCAGGCTTCTTGACTTATAACTGCTGTTATCAGATAGCTACTACCGCTGAACCATAGAGAGGCAAGCAAATATAGATCAAGCAATTAACTAGCTTCCAGTCGAGACATGTGTATATCAGTTACTTGGCATGGATCAAATAGGAAGTTACAAGGCGCAAGCAAATAGCCAAAATAGAATAAGGACAACTGACCAGAGACATGATGACTATTGGTTTTCTTGGTTAGCATACCAAAAATAGAATAAGAAGAACTGACCAGAGGCCTTAGCTGCAGGTACAAATGAAATCTTAATCTAATAGGTTGAATAAAGAAATTAGAGAAAAAAAAAGTGCAACTCACTTTTTATGGTATATATGCAAAACTAAAAATGATAGCATGCTAACATCCTAGGCATGCTAATATGTCAGAACAGAGATTGAACATCCTGGATCAGTGAACTGGCAGTCATCATTTCAGAGTAAAATAAGTGAACTGTATTGAGCAAAACATAGGGGATCAAGGTGTGCTTGATATGGAAGAGAGCAGAGGACAAATATGATCAGAGCATGGTGGAAGAAATGGTAGCAATCGTACTGAAAAATAACAGAGTCCTACCTGACAAGAGCAAGCATTTTGCTGGTATCCTTAGTCCTCAACCTACATCCCATTTCAGACTATTAAAATTATGAGATTGAAACCCACTAAAAAAAACTTGTTCAGAACAACAACATGAGCACATTTTATAACAATAAAGGGATACCTTAAACAAAGAAGCGCCTTTGTGCAAAAAAAACTTGCAAACGAAAAAAAAAGAACAGAGGATTAAGATCAAGATAAACAAGAAATAGAGAAATGCATTTTATAGTTAACCTTGTGGCTGCCAAAAAAATCATACCTAGAAGCTAATTTAGCATGGAATATATTTTTCATATTACAAAACAAAAAATATATGAAGCACAAAAATGCATCTAACACTAATGACAGTAACATGAAGAGAGGGCAATTGGATTGTTCTCATCCTGTTCCTCTTCTCTTCCTCTTTGAGCATCTGCTCCTCCTCTAGCTTCTTCCTCTACCCCTCCCTCTTCTTCACGCTGCACGCATCAACCGCACAACAACCAACCATCGCATCAGAAAACTTACATCACAGGAAGCCAAAATCACTAGATAGGAATTCAAAATTAGAACACTCTAGGGTTCAGAAACGTCACAGGAAGGCAAAATCGAGTCTACCCGAGCTACACAGCAATCAAATCAAACCAATTAGAAAACAATGGCACAAGCAACTACGAGATCTATGGTGAAGGAATAGAAATCAGAGGAAAAACTAACCAAAATGGATGAACCCTAGAGCTGCTTATCTGGGCAAGCACAGGAGCCATGAGGCGGCTCCCTTCCTCCTCCGCGCCGTCCCTCCTCCAGATCTCGCGGCCAGCAAGTGGGATTTGCACGCTGAGGCGGGCGGAAGCATCGCCAGCAGGTCGGGCTCGGGGGACGGGGACAGGGCGAGGACAGGGGCGGGGCGCGGGGCGGGCTCCAGGACCGGCGACGGGGCTGGCTCCGGGGCTTCGCCGGCGGCGGCAGGGCAAGTTTCGGGGGCATGACCGGCGGCGACGGAGGCGGGGATGACGAGCACCTGACCAAAGCACCGGAAGTAGAGAAGTGGAGGAAGGAATGGCCGATCAGGAAGTCGGGCAGACAAAAACAGAGACGGACAAGTGGAGCCCACACGCTGGGAAAAAAAACAAAAAAAAAAACAACCACATCCAACATCGGACGGATGAGATGCAAAGCCAACAGATCAGACGGACACAAAATCAGTGTGTTGGCTTTAGTAAGAAACGCAATTGTGATAGTTAGCTTTTCCCTATATTTATACTCTTATGCAATTTGTGGCAGGTATACTCCTGGTGTCTTTCCTCTTCCAAGTGACACTGAGTCTGCAAACTTCTACAAGATTGCTTCAAAGCGGCTTTCTGAAGCAGGATATAACCACTATGAGATCAGCAGCTACTGCAAGCCTGGATATGAGTGCAAGCACAATCTAACGTACTGGCAGAACAGACCCTTCTATGCCTTTGGTCTTGGATCTGCAAGCTACATTAATGGTGTCAGGTACTCTAGGCCAAGAAGAATGAAGGAGTATGCAGAATGGGTTCAGAAGTTAGAGGATGGAACATGGAGCCATGAGTCTAGAAGCTCTGACATGAAGGACATGGCGATGGATGTGGTTATGCTATCATTGAGAACAGCTTGGGGGCTTGATTTGCAGAGTTTCAGTAAATCCTTTGGGAAAAGTCTGGCACTATCACTGTGTAACACATTTAAGCCTTTTGTGGAGAGTGGGCTTGTAATTGCCATGGATATGGAGCAACGAGCCTTGCCACATGTTGATTTTGAGTTGGACCTGCAAAATGAAGGCGATTTCGGTAGCAGAGTTGCATTCATCCGTCTCAGTGACCCAGATGGATTTTTGTTGTCCAATGAGTTGATTTCACTTGCTTTTGGAATTATCTCACCATAACAAGGTTATACATTTCACACTGAGATAGATTCTCTTTTTTTTTTTCATTTGATTGATTTGATTTGGCCACACTGAGGTCTGCGCATCTGTTTAATCTTATAGGTTCACATTAGCTGGTTGTTGTGACGCATAGTATGCAGTAAAATAGACTAATCACATCATCAATTGCATAAACCAATCAACTGATTTGCTGGCTTCTTGTTGACAGTCACTGTTTCCCATCTGAAGTTTGTTTAATGATCCCTGTTGCAGTCTGTCATTACTAACTTATATCGTGCATACTTGTTTGTTCGATTTTCTGAACCTTTTCCCTTTTTTTCAAGACAAAATGATTTTACATTTTTGGTGCGATGGATAAATCTTGAACCATGATGTACAGTTTTTTTTTTTTTTTTAGTTAGAGGACATACGATTTCCCTTAGTCAATCTGCAAGTAAGATTCAAAATGCAAGACTTGCTGAGACCACCTAAGAGCAGCTGGAGTTCATTGTGCAATAGCTGACCTGATGTGACCGGGCAAAAGGATCTATTTACATTTTGCAAAATTCTCATTCTCTGGTTTCCAGTTCGATGGCCATAGATCTCAAAGTTATGGCCTTGACATGTTGATGCTATATCAAAGCTTAATCAGATTTCATGATGATTGAATACTAAGGATGAGAGAACTGCAAGGTCTACTCTATTCAGTTTTTGCCTCAACATCCACAAGTCAGGTATGCAGAGTATATCTTCAGTGAAATGGATGGCCATGAGGCTTCAAAAGAAAGAGAACAGAGATAAAGAGCGACCTCTGATTAAATTGGTCGCTGAATGTCTTTGTTAAATTACAATGTGCATATCTCTGGTTGAGATGAAGGGGCATTCCGTGTTTTAATAATTTAGCAAATAATCAATTTGTTTTGAAGCTACAAGCCTGTATAACTACCTACTGTATGAGTTGGCAAATGCCATGCTGAAGATACCTATTGTTGCAGCACAACATATCATGGGAAAGCAAGACATGTACGTACCGGAGTTTGGTGAAAACTCTGCTGTCGAAGCAAATTCTATACATGTCGGGAGACAGTTAATCCAATAAACTTTTAGTAAGGCTAAAAAAATAAACTCTCGCAAGGACTGATGTCACGAAGGCATTGACAAAGCCGGTAATCCAGTAGTAGACCTAAATAACGAGCCACAACGAATAGTGCTGGCATTTCAAGGGACATTTGTTGACGGGACTTGCCGCATGGCATTGTCCTCTGTTTAGACACTGACGTCTCTCGGTCAAAAATGCAAGCTCCGGTTGGGTACGGCCATGTTTAGTTTCCATCCGAAATATTTTCATTCATCACATCAAAGGAGAATCTTTGATGCATGAAGTATTAAATGTAAACGAAAAAGGTGAAAAGTTATATGGATAGACTGTAAATTGCGAGACGAATCTAATGAGTCTACTTAATCCATGATTTGCAACAGTAGTGCTACAGTACTCATCCGCTAATTATGGATTAATTACCTTCTAATTACCATCGTTAGATTCGTCTCGAGATTTCCAACCTATCCATATAACTTTCCACCTTTTTCGTCTACATTTACTACTTCTAAATTGATAAATCAAAACCCGAAATCTTTTCGCGAACTAAACACGGGCTATGTGTGAAATGTTTCTGCCTGAAGTACATGACATTCAAGGGTCAGCAGGTCCAGGTCCTTGAAAACAAAAGAAAATAGTCACATCACCATGCCAGGCCAATCTTGCACTCTTGCTACTGCCATTCCGCTTGCTCATGTGCTGGCTGATCCTTTCATCTTAGAAGCATGGCCTTTGTCTAGACTTTTCTTGGTTATTACACGTCTAAGGAGTTACTTAGGGCAGTCCCAACCCTCCAAATATGATGGTTTCTGTGACACCCTCAAAATTAATAAGGATTATTTAATTAATTAATAGATAATTATTAGATTTATAAGGACTATTATAAGCTAGAATGAGAAATATTAGGAATTATAGAATATAAAATAATAACAGAAAAATAAAAATAAAGTTCTATAACTTGAGTGCTCTATGAGGACGAAACTAGTGTCGGAAACCCTAGACTCACATTAAAAAGAACCTAGTTCAAATTTGAATTCAAAAACTCATTTCAAAATCCCTTAGGAAAAGAAAAAGGAATTCCAAGCTTGGTGGGCCGGCCAGCCATGGCCCAGACCTCCCAAAGTCCGCTTTAGGCCCTCCAACTCCCTCCCCCGGCTCACCCTCGCGCGGCCCAGCCCGGCGCGCCACTCCCCCTTCAGCCTTCCCCGTGAAGTCCACAAAACCCCCTTCAACTTCTTCTCCCGGCACACCTCCGCGCGGTCCGGCCCAGCCCACACCGCCGTCGTCTTCCTCCTCTCTCCTTCCTCCGGTTCCTCCCCCCTCCCTCATTTCTCCGGCGCCGACGCCGCCGCGCGCCCATCCCGCCACCGCGACGCCCCCAGCCCGCGTGGCGCCCCAAAACTAACGCCACGCCACCCCTGCCACGCCCAGCGCGCGTCAGGGAGGCCATCCCGGCACGGGAGCCCTTCCCCCCTCCATTCCGCCGCGCCCCTGCCGCCGCCGTCGCCGCTCGATTTCCCTTCTCCGGCCAAGATAGGCCAGACAAAGGCACGCGGGACGCGTGTCACCACCACGCGAGGCCACCGCACATGAAGTGCGGCGCCGACACTCCTTCGCCGGCCATTTGCACGAAACGCCGTGGCCGCACGCGTCGCACGCCGGCGAGCTTGCCATGCCGCGTGTCATCACCCCGCTACCCCGGTGAGCCCCCAGGGAGCATCGCCGGGCTATAAATAGCCCTGCGCGCATCCCTGGATGGAGCTCACCCTCACCACAAGACCACCACACCACCGCCGCCGCCGCCGCTGCAAGCACAAGAGCGCCGCCGCGCTGCTCCGGCACCTCGCCGCCGCCAAGCCCTGATTCCCCCTTCGGCCGCCGTAACACCGCTCGGAGCACCCCCTATGCCCACGGCGTGAAGCGACGTACCCCAGAGGACCCTCACGCCCTCAAGAGCGCCGCCCGAGCTCCGCCGCGACAGGAGACCGCCGCCGGTCGACCCCGCCGCTGCTCCGGCCGTTCCTCACCTCTGCGAAACCACGGTGAGCCCCCTAGCACCGCCACGGCCCTCCCCGCTCTCTTTCTCCCCTTCACAATGCCCAGCCGCGCCCCAGCCGGCGGCCGTAAGCGCCGCCGTGCCCCGGCTAGTCGCCGGCCAGCTCCGGCGTCCCTCCTCCGCGCCTCTAGGCCCCAACCCACTCTGTGCGACCCCCAGGATGTGCGCAGCCCTTAGCCAAAGCCCAGAAACCCCCTGCCGTGCCTCTCCCTTCTTCACCGCCCGCCGCTCGAACTCCGGCGAGCTCGCACCGCCGCACCGGCCACCAACCTTCGACGTGATCATCCTCATCACGTCCGCCGTGCTCCCCTGAATCCATAGATGCCCCCACCGCCGCGGGAGACGGCCTGTCGCCGCCGGCGGCGAGCTCTCCGGCGAACTCCCCCTGCAGCCCCTCCGCGCCGCCGCGAAGCCCGGCAGCCGCGCTGGCGCCTGCGTGGCAGCCACGCCAGCGCAGGGCCCGCCTGCCAGCCACCCGCCTCGCCACGTCAACCACCACCTCCCCCTCCCCGCCTCGCGTGCACGCGGTCCAGTGGACCGCAGGCCCATGAGCCGCGCGGTCCACATGCCCACGGGCACCGGTCCACAGCACAGTGGCCTGCGGGCAGGCGCCAGTGCTGGCGTCAGCTGGGCCCACTCGTCAGCCGCACAACCCTAGGAAAAATGCTAGGCACACCCAGCTTAGTGCACCCAAGAAGTTATTTCTCCACTTTAGAAATTCCCAAAAATTCCCAGAAAATACCTAAAAATATTAGGGAAAATAATAAGCTATTTAGTACCATCCAAATTATTTATACCCATTTCTAGGGCTTAGGATTAAAAGGATTCTTTTTCAGCCTATAGAAAGCCTCCGTTAGCGTACCCCGGTTTATACCTAATTCAAAATAGAGCCCCATAAATAGCCAATAAATTCCTAAAATTTCTAGGATATATTCTAAGGTTTTTCATAAGGTTAGATTCCCTAGAAGCCTTCCCTAAACTTAGAAATAATTTATTGCCTTCCACCGACATTTCCAAACCCCGCCAAACCCCGCAAAGACCCTAAGATACCCCGTGAAAACCCCGTCAATCCACTATTTACCTTAGAAACCACCCTTATGGCCATTCTCTCTCTAGCCTCTCCCCTTACAAGAAATTCATTCGCTGTGATGATTGATTAGTCATAAATTTGTATTTGCATAGATACTCCGCCAGGAAATCTCCAGACTATAGCCCCGGCGGAGACTACCACCGTATCAGGCAAGTCTTAGCAATTTCCTTGCTCATGATAATCAAATGCATTAACATGCTCTTCTCTTAGCTAAATATCTGTAGTTGCATGGAGAGTTAGCCACTCAGATATTCCCAGCTACTAAGACACTACCCAGAGCCAGAAACCCTGGTTGCGAGAGGCACCCAGGGGGAAGAAGATGCGAGGTAGGGTGGATAGTCTCGGAGGAGCTCCTGTCCAGAGGCCTACCTTGGTCGATTAAGGACCGGTTCTTGGGAAAGTCTTTCCAACGCCATGTACGGCTATACGGGCCAAAAAGGACATAGCCTTCGGGAATGCCCTGTAATGTGAGGCCTCGACTCACACTCCACCAGCTACCTCTGGCCAAGCTACCCCAGGGGCCACGGTGGGCAACGGAAATGCTGGAGACAGCCCCAGACAGAGGGCTGGGACTGGTCAGCACGGGTCGCATGTGACAGGGCTGGTAGGGCCCACGGGCGATGCATGCCCTAACTTATATGATGCATCCATACCCGGGTTGATGTCCCTGAGTGGACGTTTATGCGATCCCTGTTTAGACCCCAGTAGCATCCGTGGGTAGACCCAGATGGAAGCTATCCAGAGATGGACGCCAGTGGATACGAGTCCCGTAGGGGGACCCTACCGTTGGCCACGGGAGGGTCGCCTGACCGTATAGTTTCAAGAGTACAAACCTCTGCAGAGTTATCTAATCTATCGATAGCCGTGGCTCTCGGATATGAGCCCGTCTGGTTAAAGCTCCCACAGATTAGCAAAAAATAGCCCATAAGAGCGATAATAACGAGATGAGGGTGATTGCGGGATCGACAGAAGGATCCGGGCCAGAATCACCACGGGGACTGGTAGGGAGGTTCTTGCCCCTCCAGGACCCAACACCGATTTATTAATCACCAGTCAACTAATAATGCATGTTTATACCTTCAATTGTTCTGTACTTGCTGAGTGCGGTGGTACTCAGACTTGCTTAATCTTGCAGCTCCATCGGAAGGTCTTCCCTCCCTTCATCGGCTCTGCAAGTCGTCTTAATCAGGTCCTAGTTCGATCTTTACTTTTCAATTCTGATTAGCCGCTGCCAACTCTTATGCAATTAATGTTTTCCTTTACCAGGAAATGACATTATTTCATGCTAGGTGGGCCCGCCAGGGTGGCGGGGCCCACAGGGTTGGTATCAGAGCCGCGTTAAGCCGTAAAATACATCTTTAATTCCTACTTTAAACACCCTGAGGGCTAGAATACGCAAACAAGTAGAATTAATCTGTTTCTCACCTGAATATGGCTCTCTTCTATCTTATTCTGCAAAGGAAGGGAATTCTCTAAACCTTCCTTTCTACACTACAGGTAAATGGCAGAGGATCAGCGCTGGGATAGTTGGGACAATTGGGTCGATGAAGAAGGATGGACGCACGGGCACTACATCACGAAGCATGGATTTCCCCGAATTCTGTGGGATACTCCCCAAAGGTTGGGATACGGCCAATACCCAGAGTATTCGGGGAAAGAGACAAAAAGAAATGGAGTAAGGAGTTGCGAGATGTACCTCCAAATGCTCGGCATCCAGGCACATCCAGAATGGGTACCATGGGTAGAGCATAGCCGAGGGAACCGAATTTTCAGATACGCTCCAGATTATAGCCTTCCGAACCCTTACCAAAATCCTCTCCAGACATGTGACTGAAACCGAACATACCCCAGCCAAATACCTTCCTGTACTAGACCTCACAGATCATCGCTGGCTACAACGAATTGAACACCTACAGCTGGTCCAACCCACCGAACTCCACCATGTTCTAGCCACCACAACTCAATATGCAGTCTCCCTATATAACCTTCATACCCAGAAAGAAATGGATGCACAAACTTATCGCCAAGAGGCGGAAGAAGCACGTCACCGAGAAAGAAGTGCCCGATTTCGATTGATGAAGACCAAAGATCAAGCCG
Organism: Urochloa ruziziensis; assembly: GCA_015476505.1. NCBI lineage: Eukaryota > Viridiplantae > Streptophyta > Magnoliopsida > Poales > Poaceae > Urochloa > Urochloa ruziziensis. The sequence continues at coordinate 57,970,732 of CM027121.1, read as the reverse complement.
CTTTATCGGAATATCAGACTGAAACCGCTATGAGGAATATGACCTCTACCATAGATGAGCTCCAACTAATCATTGAAAACCTTACCCAGACCTTAGCTCAACGGCAGGAGGAGATTGAGGCACTTACTGAGGCATTAAATCAGGCTCAGCACGACGCTCAAAATCAGCAAAATCTGATCGAAGAAGAGGAAGTGGAAATAATTGACAAAGAGGAATCTTCGGAGGAAGAACCCACGGAAGAGGATTTGTCTGGACTAGACTCCACCTCCACCATTCCCTCCGCTCATTCCCCGCTGCGTTTCGAATCAGCGGGAGAAAATTCTGATAATCGATCCCCTGACCCCGACACCCCCGACCAAGCAGTTACCTCTAAACCCCACCTAAATCAGGGCAAAACCTACTTAGTAGTGGGACCGCGGGATAAGATGCTGAAAGTTCTCCACCGACATGGACTAACAGAAGAAGATGTGGGGCCCTCTCGCCTGGGATCGCCTTCCCCATAGTTTTGATGGTAATGCTCAGTATAGGCGAAGGGATCACGAGAATAGTAAAAGGAAAAGGAAACGAGTGGGAATATGTACTTATGTACATGAAATAAGAGTTGTAAAATAGCTTGTGTAGTAGGGGATGTTCCAAATCATACAGTATGCTTAAATAAAGGAATGTTTGTGCAGAAAAGATGGACCGTTGGAACGAGGTTCGGTTCTGCGGTGACCACCACCAGGGATTCCCAGCCTTGCTACGCCAATGTCTTCAGGATCTTCGATTTGATTCACAACATACCCAGTTCTATGGAAGTATGTATGGGTTAAATCATGAGCAAGGAACTGCCATGATTACCCTTACTGTGCCGGCTGCACCTGAGAATCCGGATCGTCACCCTACCAATGTAATGGTAGTGGAGAACTCACTTGATCTAGCCGTGCAGTCAGCCGCCCAAAAAATGTTGTGTCAAATACACACCGAGAACCCTGACCGCTTTGCAGATTCTCCGTACTGATTATTGCCAAGAATGCTGCATGGGCAAGGACCGGAAAACATAACACGGATAGCCGAAGAAATGGAAGAAGCACCCAGTAATGAAGATGACTCGTGCTGTAGAGTCACAGGGCAATATGTCCTAGCTCAACACAAGCATATCCTGGCCCTAGAAGGACAGCGAAGAGGCTATAATTTGCAACTCGAGACTAGTGCCAGGGTTCTAAAGGAACTAAGGGAAGACATTGGAAAAGGAGAATTTAGGCAGATGGTATTGAAAGGACAGACCGAGACTTATGAAAGAATGCTGGAACATCAAGGAGAACGCTGCCGTCGTTACCAGCAAGAGCGAGACAACTTAAGGGAGAGATTACAAGCTTTGCAGACGGAATACAAGCAGCTACAAAACTCCTTTCATGAGCAAATTGGTGCTCTGCAAAGCCAGGTAGAATCTCTAACCAAGACCGACTCTGGAAATCAAGCCAAAAGAAACAAGGAGTTGAGATATCGCTTAGGTCGCCAGCGTAGCTACCTGGCCGACAACCAAATCCATCTGACCACCCTGACTCAAAAGGTGATATACCTGCAAGATAAAGTAAGAAGAATGAAGATGGGATGGCAACAATCAGATACCGGAAGACTTCAAGAGATAGAGCAAATGCTCTACCAAGTACCTATGAAATTTAGCAAGGAGATCAAACCGACCACTTACACCATCCCTATCACCACCCTGGATTTAGGAGCATGCGATGATGAAGTTCACCCTGCACCTCCCCTGACAACGGAGGCACAAATGGCGGCTACCATCGCTCTACGAATGATTCCAGGATCAAAGACTACATCCGAGAAAGAACGAATCATCCAAGAGATTTACCGTGACCCAGCTGAGGAAGAGTACCTGGGAGAAAGAGCTGAGACTCCCGAAGAAGAGGAACCGCTGCCGGATGAAGACATCTTCTACTCCATCTAGGGTAATATACGAGATAATATGTAAAAATGTAAATAGGAAACATGAACTCTAAGACGCTAGAATAATGTACAGGCCTGGGTATATCCCGGATGTATATGCCACTAGCTAGAAATCTGTGTGGAAGGAAATTGTTCAAAATGTAAAAATTTCCTTCAATAAAAATTGTTTGATGTTTGAACTAAGGACCAACCCCAAACGAATAAATCCACCCCTCGAAATACCTTGAAACCTTGATTCTCCTATCCATACCTACCTTTTAAAAATATACCCTAACCCAGTTACTTTAGGTGGGGTAGACATAACCCCAAAACCGATCAAAAGAAAATCCTTGACCACCCTTACCCCCCCTCCACCAAATTATTTCCTAACCCACATCAAGCCCCATTCACCCCAATCCAAAGAAGAATAACCATTGAATACCTACGGGAACACTTCTCAGAGCTTCCAAAAGAATCACCACACCAAAATAAAAATGAGAAGTGATCCTCCTAAAAGTCCCTCGCCCAGAAAACCCAACCTTTAACCAATAACCACCCTCCAATCTCGAGGACGAGATTTCTTTAAGTGGGGTAGATCTGTGACACCCTCAAAATTAATAAAGATTATTTAATTAATTAATAGATAAATTATTAGATTTATAAGGACTATTATAAGCTAGAATGCGAAATATTAGGAATTATAGAATATAAAATAATAACAGAAAAATAAAAATAAAGTTCTATAACTTGAGTGCTCTATGAGGACGAAACTAGTGTCGGAAACCCTAGACTCACATTAAAAAGAACCTAGTTCAAATTTGAATTCAAAAACTCATTTCAAAATCCCTTAGGAAAAGAAAACGGAATTCCAAGCTTGGTGGGCCGGCCAGCCATGGCCCAGACCTCCCAAAGTCCGCTTTAGGCCCTCCAACTCCCTCCCCCGGCTCACCCTCGCGCGGCCCAGCCCGGCGCGCCACTCCCCCTTCAGCCTTCCCCGTGAAGTCCACAAAACCCCCTTCAACTTCTTCTCCCGGCACACCTCCGCGCGGTCCGGCCCAGCCCACACCGCCGTCGTCTTCCTCCTCTCTCCTTCCTCCGGTTCCTCCCCCCCCCCTCATTTCTCCGGCGCCGATGCCGCCGCGCGCCCATCCCGCCACCGCGACGCCCCCAGCCCGCGTGGACGCCCCAAAACTAACGCCACGCCACCCCTGCCACTGCCCAGCGCGCGTCAGGGAGGCCATCCCGGCACGGGAGCCCTTCCCCCCTCCATTCCGCCGCGCCCCTGCTGCCGCTGTCGCCGCTCGATTTCCCTTCTCTGGCCAAGATAGGCCAGACAAAGGCACACGGGACGCGTGTCACCACCACGCGAGGCCACCGCACATGAAGAGCGGCGCCGACACTCCTTCGCCGGCCATTTGCACGAAACGCCACGGCCTGCACGCGTCGCATGCCGGCGAGCTTGCCATGCCGCGTGTCATCACCCCGCTACCCCGGTGAGCCCCCAGGGAGCATCGCCGGGCTATAAATAGCCCTGCGCGCGCCCTGGATGGAGCTCACCCTCACCACAAGACCACCACATCACCACCACCGCCGCTGCTGCAAGCACAAGAGCGCCGCCGCGCTGCTCCGGCACCCCGCCGCCGCCAAGCCCTGATTCCCCCTTCGGCCGCCGTAACACCGCTCGGAGCACCCCCTGATGCCCACGGCGTGAAGCGACGTACCCCAGAGGACCCTCACGCCCTCAAGAGCGCCGCCCGAGCTCCGCCGCGACAGGAGACCGCCGCCGGTCGACCCCGCCGCTGCTCCGGCCGTTCCTCACCTCTGTGACACCACGGTGAGCCCCCTAGCACCGCCACGGCCCTCCCCTGCTCTCTTTCTCCCCTTCACAATGCCCAGCCGCGCCCCAGCCGGCGGCCGTAAGCGCCGCCGTGCCCCGGCTAGTCGCCGGCCAGCTCCGGCGTCCCTCCTCCGCGCCTCTAGGCCCCAACCCACTCTGTGCGACCCCCAGGATGCGCGCAGCCCTTAGCCAAAGCCCAGAAACCCCCTGCCGTGCCTCTCCCTTCTTCACCGCCCGCCGCTCGAACTCCGGCGAGCTCGCACCGCCGCACCGGCCACCAACCTTCGACGTGATCATCCTCATCACGTCCGCCGTGCTCCCCTGAATCCAGAGATGCCCCCACCGCCGCGGGAGACGGCCTGTCGCCGGCGGCGGCGAGTTCTCCGGCGAACTCCCCCAGCAGCCCCTCCGTGCCGCCGCGTAGCCCGGCAGCCGCGCTGGCGCCTACGTGGCAGCCACGCCTGCCAGCCACCCGCCTCGCCACGTCAACCACCACCTCCCCCTCCTCGCCTCGCGTGCACGCGGTCCAGTGGACCGCAGGCCCATGAGCCGCGCGGTCCACATGCCCACGGGCACCGGTCCACAGCACAGTGGCCTGCGGGCTGGCGCCAGTGCTGGCTTCAGCTGGCCCCACTCGTCAGCCGAACAACCCTAGGAAAAATGCTAGGTACACCCAGCTTAGTGCATGCAAGAAGTTATTTCTCCACTTTAGAAATTCCCAAAAATTCCCAGAAAATACCTAAAAATATTAGGGAAAATAATAAGCTATTTAGTACCATCCAAATTATCTATACCCATTTCTAGGGCTTAGGATTAAAAGGATTCTTTTTTCAGCCTATAGAAAGCCTCCGTTAGCGTACCTCAGTTTATACCTAATTCAAAATAGAGCCCCATAAATAGCCAATAAATTCCTAAAATTTCTAGGATATATTCTAAGGTTTTTCATAAGGTTAGATTCCCTAGAAGCCTTCCCTAAATTTAGAAATAATTTATTGCCTTCCACCGACATTTCCAAACCCCGCCAAACCCCGCAAAGACCCTAAGATACCCCGTGAAAACCCCGGCAATCCACTATTTACCTTAGAAACCACCCTTATGGCCATTCTCTCTCTAGCCTCTCCCCTTACAAGAAATTCATTCACTGTGATGATTGATTAGTCATAAATTTGTATTTGCATAGATACTCCGCCAGGAAATCTCCAGACTATAGCCCCGGCGGAGACTACCACCGTATCAGGCAAGTCTTAACAATTTCCTTGCTCATGATAATCAAATGCATTAACATGCTCTTCTCTTAGCTAAATATCTGTAGTTGCATGGAGAGTTAGCCACTCAGATATTCCCAGCTACTAAGACACTACCCTAGAGCCAGAAACCCTGGTTGCGAGAGGCACCCAGGGGGAAGAAGATGCGAGGTAGGGTGGATAGTCTCGGAGGAGCTCCTGTCCAGAGGCCTACCTTGGTCGATTAAGGACCGGTTCTTGGGAAAGTCTTTCCAACGCCATGTACGGCTATACGGGCCTAAAAAGGACATAGCCTTCGGGAATGCCCTGTAATGTGAGGCCTCGACTCACACTCCACCAGCTACCTCTGGCCAAGCTACCCCAGGGGCCACGGTGGGCAACGGAAATGCTGGAGACAGCCCCAGACAGAGGGCTGGGACTGGTCAGCACAGGTCGCATGTGACAGGGCTGGTAGGGCCCACGGGCGATGCATGCCCTAACTTATATGATGCATCCATACCCGGGTTGATGTCCCTGAGTGGACGTTTATGCGATCCCTGTTTAGACCCCAGTAGCATCCATGGGTAGACCCAGATGGAAGCTGTCCAGAGATGGACGCCAGTGGATACGAGTCCCGTAGGGGGACCCTACCGTTGGCCACGGGAGGGTCGCCTGACCATATAGTTTCAAGAGTACAAACCTCTGCAGAGTTATCTAATCTATCGATAGCCGTGGCTCTCGGATATGAGCCCGTCTGATTAAAGCTCCCACAGATTAGCCAAAAATAGCCCATAAGAGCGATAATAACGAGATGAGGGTGATTGCGGGATCGACGAGAAGGATCCGGGCCAGAATCACCAGGAGGACTGGTAGGGAGGTTCTTGCCCCTCCAGGACCCAACACCGATTTATTAATCAGCAGTCAACTAATAATGCATGTTTATACCTTCAATTGTTCTGTACTTGCTGAGTGCGGTGGTACTCAGACTTGCTTAATCTTGCAGCTCCATCGGAAGGTCTTCCCTCCCTTCATCGGCTCTGCAAGTCGTCTTAATCAGGTCCTAGTTCCGATCTTTACTTTTCAATTCTGATTAGCCGCTGCCAACTCTTATGCAATTAATGTTTTCCTTTACCAGGAAATGACATTATTTCATGCTAGGTGGGCCCGCTGGTGGCGGGGCCCACAGTTTCTATACCATTAATTAGAGTGCCACATAGGAATTTTAGCTTAGGTGGCAACATATTAAATAAGAAAGAGAGTAGAGAGAGGAAGAAAATAGGTCTTGCATGAGACTCAGTTTCTACACGAAAACGTATGCGCTAGACACTATCAAACATTGCATTGAGAGATGATGGTTTCTTCATGATAGATGGAGAACAAATATGATTGGTAGAGAGGAGAGATGATGTATTTATTAACAATCCACATCAAGAAACTATGGGTTGTGGAGTATAGTTTCTATAGAGGTTTCTTGCTTATGTGGCGATATACAAACTACTCATAGACTCTATGAGTTGGGACTGCCCTTAGGCTACTCCCAGTGGGGAGTTTCATGGAGTTTCATGCACATTAATTAGCATGCCACATAAGATTTCTTGATGACATGGCACCCAATTTAATAAGAGAGATGAAACTAGTTTCATCTAGATGAAACACCCTCTACACGGATACCAACTCTCTTTGAGTCATAAAATTAAATGTTATTTGAAGCCTATAAAACCACACCATGAAATTTTGCATTGAGAGAAGTAGTTTCAAACCCCATTTCATTTTCTTGTTGCTATCATTATGAAATCCTCCATTGGAACTGGAGCCTTATTACTATACCTCATGCTTGTTGATCTTGAGTGCAAAAATGCAATTAGCTACTAGATATATATTAAATGTTGCATTTGACTTTAGGTAATTTATATGATTTCTTCAACAAAGCCCCGTTACCTATCTATTTGCTTGTGTAGACAAAGCTTCTGACCACATTGGTATTAATTTAGTTCATTTTGGAGTGTACATAAATCGTTGATACTTAGCATATGCACAATTCTCATCGCCGGAAATGGAGTGTATTGTCATGGAGATAGTACTATGCTAACATCAGAAAAACAGCAAACTGGATCTAATTAAGGCATTATTTAGATCCAGAAAAAGTGTTCTCTTTTTTACGAAAAGTTATTCACTCTCTATGCACGCTTACATAGAAACATTGATTTTCCGTACTTTCCACCTTTTTTTCAATCTAAACATGTCCTAAGGGCAGTCCCAACCCAGACTCCATGGTAGAGTCTATCTCTATTAATTACATTACCATGTAGGCATTTTGCTAATGTGACAAGCAATTTAATGAGCAGAGAGAGGCAAAAACGTAGAAACCATGTCTAAGTTAGACACCAAGTCTACACGCAAAACGAGAAAAATCTGGTTGAATGATTGGAGAGGAGTATGGTTGAATGATTGGATAGACTCCAAGATACAAAATCTGCATTGGAGGCTATGGTTCCTTGTGATAGAGTCTTCGTCATATGGACTCTATGGTAGAGTCTGGGTTGGGACTGCCCTAACTGCAACAGCGGATACTGCATCTGTCATTGATTTGTTGGACTTGCAAAATGAGAGTTATTTTGGAATCAGAGTTGGGTTTAATTATCTGTGACCCAAGATGTTCTTTTTCCGGCAAGCCCAACGGGCTGATTTCACGGTATTGCTATTTTACGGTCGCCCGGACGGAGACTTCCGTCCGGCAATTTCCGACAGCCCGCCGTTTTCAGCTTGTGCGTCCTCCTTCCTCTTTCTTTTTTGATAAAGTTTTCGAAAACTTTTCAAGTAAAGTTTAGTTTTTAAGCAAGTTTTTCGAAAACATTTCAAGTAATGTTTTCAAGCAAGTTTTTCAAAAACTTTTTAAGTAAAGTTTTCAAGCAAGTTTTTCGAAAACTTTGAAAGTAAAGGGGAGCGCAGAGATCCAGACGGAGGACAGGAGTAATGGTCTTTTTCAAGTAAAGTTTTCCAGCAAGTTTTTCGAAAACTTTCCAAGTAAAGCTTTCAAGAAGTTTTTTGAAAACTTTAAGTAAAGGGAAGTGTGTGGTCGTCGACCGTTCCGAACGGGCGAGCGCAAATTTAGCATTCCGCTGATTTCACCTCCTCTGTGAGTGCAATAGCTCTAAAATGGGACATACTACGACGTCAGCATGTTTTATTGCAAATCAAATTAAATAACATCAATTTGTACCACAAAAATTATATACTGATAAAGCAAATTTTGGTCAATGACTTTTCCTAATGAAATGAAATAATGCTTGTAATTTAAATGGATGGAGAGCAATGTATGTAAGATTAAATAGAGGTATAGTGAATAATTTGTCCAGTCTCAACCTCCGTAAATGTCAGTTAAAGTCAGATTATATAAAAAAAAGGGCGTACCCAGTGCCGTAGGCTCCCGCACTATACGGGGTCTGGGGGCAGGTTGTTTAGCACACAGCCTTTCCTGCACATAAATGTGCAGAGGCTGGGGCTTGAACCCTGGACCTTCCGGTCACAAGGCGGTGAAGCTCTACCACTGCGGTCAGTTAAAGTCAGATTATTCTTGTAACAATTTAGTCCATACTACAAAATGCGCAAAAACTAAGCACAATACTTGATCTCCCATATCTTAGTCAAAAACCCCTAAAATCAACCTATCAAGGCTCTGTCTTAGTCTATGATGGCGTTTGGTTCACCAAATGTAACGTTTAATACGGAGTGATATCAGGTAGCGTTACGGCCGTTTGTTTCGAGTTGGTCTGTAATTTGTTACCGTGTAATCGGATACCGGCTTATTCAGATCCGATACCGCTCCCGTAATCACATCGCTTCCGTTATCCCGGTTGGCGGCTGCCTGAAGACACGAGCAATGGCGGCCAACAGCGGCTGCACACCGAGCAACACGCCATCCAGGATTGATCGCTTCTTTCTTCTCCCGTTGCAGGATTTCGCTCTCGTCGTCTCCCTCTCCTTCTCTCCAAGCTGTGAGGAATCCTTGGAGAGCTAGATCCAGTAGAAAAGACCTTGATTTGGGCAAGCAGGAGCTCTGCTGAAGCAGCAGATGTCGATTTGGCCTGGTTGAAACTGATTTGGCCGTGTTTCTGCTCCTTTGCGGCAGCTTTTTGATCTGCGGCAATGACGAAACAGGGAGAACAGAAGGCGGAAGCAGTCACTGGGAACTCGATTTTGGCACATGTGAAATCGCTCTGGGCTATGTGAATGTTCAATTCAAAGTGTGAGTGCTCGATTTTGATGGTCAGTATCTCGATTATGGAGGCACGTGGAGTTCAATTTTGCAATCCGGAAGAACCCAGAGGATGAACAACGTTGAGATCTTGAGCCATCTTTTTTACAGATTCGTCCTGGTAAGTTGAGCTCTTGAATTCTTAGGCACGGTGGTGGAGGGATACAAAGCAATCTATGGATGGAGAGGGGGAACTGAACAAGCATACCACCTCCATCAGGGAGCGCCGCCAAGGCTAGTTGGCGATTTTCTACTCTGTGGCGATACCGTTACCTTCATGAACCAAACAAAGACTGTAATCGTCGTTTCCAGCGTTGATCCCCATGTGATCTGATTACATTTACGTTTGCGTTACCACTCGCTGAACCAAACACTCTCTATAATTCGTCATGATGACAATAAAGTCCAGATCTAACCTTTGTTATTCATAGACCTTGTACCATTTGACTATAATTGTTTAACACAATGCCATAGGATCTCGATCGTCTTTGACATCTTATATTAATCAAATTCTCAATTCCTAGATGTTCAGTATGTAGCATATGCATACTTGTCTCGAAAGTAATTTCTTCTGCCGGTAACATTACTTATAGTGAAAATCTTGTATCAGTGAGCACTTGGTAACTTTCTAGTAGAAGAGTCAAATACTCATATCTGTTTATATTTCTCCAAGGAGATCGTTTTCGTTATTAGCGAACGAAGCTGGTAATTCCATATTGAGATCCAAATTACGTGTGGTAACAAATCACACCTTGACGGTACGTCTTGAGTCAGTAAAGAGTACTAAAGACCGCACACAAGACACAAAGTTGGCCAGCCTTGCTTCTTGATCCTAAACATAATATTCTGAAAGTGATGGGGACACACACACACACGCATTGATGACAAGTAAACGGAAGGATGAGGTAAAGTCCTTAAAAAACCCTTGCCAATTAATATTCGACTCCTTGGCCGGTTGCTATTCGCAATTCTCGCAGATCGATTAGCATGCAGATAAATAATAAGTAATTTACAGTCAGTCGTTTAGACCTTGGATTCAAAGTAAACTCCCCATCGTTTACACGGTTCGAGCTGAGTAGTAAAATTCGATTAGGAGATGGATGATCTGCGGTAAAACAAACTAGAGAGAAATGTGTATAAATAATATGCCATGCCGATCCGTGTGAGCGGATGAATTCTCTAATCTCTGGAAGTCTGAAACGCGCACGTGGCACGGCATCACTCGCCATGCATGGCACGGCGCTTGCTATTGGCGCTACCTACCAACCTCTCTGCTGAGTGCTGAACTGCACGCTGACCCGGCCGGCTCCGATCCAGGCATATAGAAGAAGGAAAAGACAAGATCATCGATCGGTCAAGAGACCAACACACACTACTTACGTATGCATATATATAGAGAGGTAAGCGAGACGAAATTAAAACGTACACCAGCTACGAATTCAAGCTAGCTGTTCGACGCCGTGTGAGACCCGCACTTGCTTTGTGTTGGCTGCTAGAGTTCCGATCCCTGGACCAAGAATCTGCTGATATGGATCGACCGGCCTCAGATCGGATCGAGCAATGCCCTGGCCTGATCGGCCTCGCTCGCGTCTTCAAGAGCAGCCAGTGAGTCGAAAAAAAAGAGAGTCGCAGCCAGTATCTTTTCTCATGTTCTTTTTTCGATTATTTTACTTACGATCGATGCGTAGTCAACGTGCGGCTGCTGCATATATATACGTCGTAGACAAACTAATTAGTTTAAAAATAAACTAAATTTGTTATTCAATTTTAAACGCCATATACATTCGAGAACAGCTGGAGTATTTCTTTTTCTTTTACTACGTCAGGCGGATTGAAGATGCAAGAGGATGCGTGCTGTCCTGCCGGCGGCAGTTTCTGTGTGCCCGGCCGGCGGCCGCCGCCGTGGGTTTCGGTGTACCGCTCGTAGGTCGTAGCGACTCGTATGCGTTTGGGAATTGGGATGGTGGCGTTAAAATATGGCACCACATACACATACACGGGGGCGCGCTAACGCCGCGCCAAATAAGTTTTTCAGTGTAAAAGATTATGTATAGTGATGGTATTATGTTGGCATGGTTCTTATGCAAACTCGATGACAGTAAGGCAGATGTTCTCGACCATGGAGAGCATGGTCGTGTTGACATAGAATGCGCACGTAAGAGGGCCTTTTGCTACTATGGCGTCAGAGCTAGTGGAACTGAGGACGGGAGTGACGCAAAATGACGTTGTTGGCCACCTAGCTGACGAATAACAAAGAGAGAGAGAGGAGAGGAAAATCCGGAGGTAGGAACCGTTCGACGAACTCACCTCAGAAGAAACAATGGTCGCGTGTTTTAGTGAGGCAGATGAGCCCGGGGTGGACGATATCTCCATCCAAGGCAGCGGCACTACCTCTGATCCAAACTGGAGCTCGAGAGAAGGGATAGAGAAGGCGAGTTGACACGTGAGGCGAGTAGACAATATTTGTGTCACGTTTTATTAAATTTTGTTGGGAGGCAACGACGGCTCTAACGCGTGAAGGGCACCACAATTTAATTTGACAACAATACATAAGCGTAACATGCAACAACCGAAAAATTGTGTGACAGCGTAACGTTGGAATCATGTGGCGGGGACGCACCGACTCTGGTTGGACGCATTTTTTTACCGGTATGGATGCATGTATTTCTTCTGAAGATAATTCTAAGCTACCACCAGACGTGACACTCATGTGGGAGAAAACAAACATACTGTAAGGAAAAGAAGCATGGTGTAAAAAATCAGCATACTATGCAACGAATCGGCAGACTACGATTGCGGTTTTAAAAGGTAAAAAAAAGAAATCTGTGCACTGTAGCTCACTACAGTAGACAGGGTCGCTGGGAGGAGCGGAAAGCTCCCCGCGTTATATAGAGTAGAGTAGTATGCGTGATATTTTACCTCTGATCACTAGATCTGATAAAGGCCACAAATTAACCATATAGGAAAAACGGGTGCAGTGGCCACGAAACTAGCTACATAGTACCTCCGTATCGAAATACTTGTCGCCATTGACTTTTTTCGCAACATTTGACCATTCGTCTTATTCAAAAAATCATACAAATATCATTTGTTTTATTTATGACCTACTTTATTATCAAATGAATTTTGAGTTTGACTTATCTTTTCGTATATTTACAATAATTTTTTGAATGAGACGAATGGTCAAAGTTTGCAAAAAAAAAAGCAACGGCGACGAGTATTTCGATACGGATGGAACGGACGGAGTACTTGGCAAGCGCATCCCGGGCGTGTCAACGCATTGACGTCGCAGCACGTGCACGCAACGTGCCGGAGCCGGAGGAGCTGACCCTGATGAAGGGGGCCACTGCACTGCGCGTAATATATAATACTACGTATGCATACGAGACGAGAGATCAAAATAACCTACTGCCCCCAATGCAATTCTTATACTTGTAGCCGCGGGCAGCGGCAGCGTGTGAACTGGCCCGTCGCACAGCATCGCATCGCATCTGTTGGTTTTTGTCGTCGTCGCCATGCATGCGACGACGCCGGCCGGCCGGTCTGGCGCTCTCACCAGTCACCACCACCAGGCGCCTGGCTACCTACCTATCTGCCACCGATGATCGAACCTCCGATCCGGTCGCGGTCGTGGCGCCAAAACGAAGATAGTCGCGAGGTCTAATTTTCAAAAAAAAGATCGTCGCCACTCGCCAGAGAGACGCCCGGTCAAGGCGAGCGCCGCTCTGCTCGCGCTGACAACCGACATGCGTTTGAATTGGGATATCGAGCTGGACCAGCCGTACGTACGCCCGGGTCAGCGTCGGGGCTCCGTCGCGTCGCGCGTCAGCCCAGCTGCCGAGAGAGCGACGCATGCGTGCACGGGCCTCCTCCGCTTCGCGCGCGCGATCCCAGCGAGCGGCGGGTAAAACGGCGGCGCTCGCACCCCTGCGCAGGGGACACGCCGGGGAGACGTCGCAAAGCATGCGCCCCAAACACGGGAAACATTTCTGCTTTTATATCGTAGCACTGAAAAAAGTAGTCTGCGGTCTCCATCTCCATTTCGAGGACGCTCTTGCACTTTTATTTATATCTATATTTCAGTTGCGGGCCGGGCTCAACGCAATAACATACGTACGTTGCGGTAATTTAACACGATCCTATATAGCAAATGGCAACAGCAGATTATGAATTGCCTTTATTTACTCTCAAGGAATAATAGATGAATCGAGTCGGATGTATTGTACAGTATTTATCCAGGGATTGATCATAAAAACTCAAGTGATGATCGAGGAACACACGCATGCATGCTTTCGTCATAAGTAAACGGTAATGCTCTGCCTCGGACGTCCGACGCGCGTCGGACGCCTCTGGCCCTCTGCCGCGCCCACACGCTTTCACGTGACCACCGTCTGACTGCCTCCTCTTAGCTTGCCTCGTTCATTCCTATCTACACTTTTCTCTCCTTCCCTCCATCAGCACCACGGCACCTCCGCTGCCCGCTGCAGCGGCAGCCCAGAGAAGCTGCACACACTCGCAACAACGACGGCGCTGGCGACGACAAGCCCCATGCCTATGGCAGCCACACGAGATTTAGGACGACAGTCCTAGGCGAGGTCTGGGCGGGCGGCGGCGCACGAGGCCAAGCTCGCTCGCCGGCGAGCTCCTATTCTTCTCCGACGTGGCCGGCAGCGAGCTCTTCTTCCGCATTCCCATGGTTGCCGGCGGTGTGAGATCCTCCATGGTAGGCGGCACGAGGTCCCCTTCCCCATGGACGGCGATGAGGTCCTCTTTCTCTCTCCATGGCCGGCGGCACGAGCTCCTCTCCCTCTGCCCCAATGCCGGCGCACGAGCTTCTCTCCCTTTATCCCCCCATGGTCGGGGTCGAGCTCCCCTCATCATGGCCAGGGGCGAGCTCCCCCATGGCCGGGGTCGAGCTCCCTGCTCGTCATCCTCATCCTCCTCTTCTTCGTGCTTGCTACCTGTGGTAGGGTTTTGCTACATGTTGCAGGTGTATGTTTCGCGTGTTTCGTATGTTTCAGAAGAATGTTACAACTGCTTTATGCGGATGTTGCAAAAGTAGATCTGGATGTTTCGATCGATGATATTTCTATACGCATTCCTGATTTTGCAAATATTGACTTTCATGTTGCAATCGTGCATTCTTGATGTTGCAAATGCACTTTTTTATGTTGCAAAAAAATTTACATGTTTCATGCAACATTACCTGATGTTGCGGCGGGAATTTTATTCATCGGATGATGTTCGATCGATGGTATTCGATGGCATTTCTATACGCATTCCCGATGTTGCAAATATTGACTTTTCATGTTGCAATCGCATGTTGCAAATGCATTTTTTTATGTTGCAAAAAAAATTATATGTTTCATGCAACATTAGCCGATGTTACGACGGGAATTTTCATGCTACAGTACCGTTCGATATTTTTCTCCCGTCCCGGTGCTGACATGTAGCACCGTTCGATAATTTCTCCCGTCCCGGTGCTGACACTTCCGATAAGTAAACCCTTTTGCGTGCATGTTTGTTCCAGCACCGTACCCTATGTGCAGTGTTTTTGTTTCCGTCGAAATTTTAATTTTCTTGGGAATTGTCAACTTGGAGACATCGGACATCATCGTGTTCCCCAAGATGTGAACATGCCTCAATCAAATAATCTATTTCTCCTTTTCCTGTGCCTGGGTCCGCGCCTCCACAAAGAAATCCATTCGCGTAGCTTTGCTCACCTAAAGTATTGACGGATTTCGTACGAACACACATCTCTTTCTCATGTTGGACACTGCACAAAATATCTTTCTCTAAAACGTCATGTATACGATGCGTCTCGTAGCCGGAGGTAACAAGAAATTAAGTTACGATGTCGTCTCGTAGCAGCGGACATATCTCTATAACAAATGACCAAGGATTTCAAGAGCCGAATGCATGGTTTGTTCAAACATACTACAAAATCTAAGGAATCCGTGCATGACGTACGTATTGCCGCACGCAATGCGTTTGTTGCCGCTGACATTTCTTTTCTCTGGTTTCTACGTCACACCTGAAGAATTTAGGTTCTTAAGGTTCGATTGTAACAATGCTCATATATACATCTAGTAGACGTTATTTAGGCAAGCTCGTAAATTTGCAGTGCAAACCCAATTTGAAGTTTCAAACCTGGTACCAAAAAAAAAACTATTTGCTAAGTCCTCTGTGTCTCTCTTTGAAAGGTGACTTCTCTAACATGAAGGAGTAAAATGGTATAATAAGTGTAGGGAAAGAGGAAAAGAGATGGAAGAAAGAAAAATAAACAAGAGAAACGAGAAACCAGAAAGAAAAAAAAAGGAGAGAGAGGAAAGAATGGAGGGTGCGGGTAGATGCATCGCGCGGTTAGTGCGCTGATCAGCTGAGAATTGATGCGTCTTTATTTGCTCTATTCCTCGTTTCCTATTATAATTGTAGATAGATCTAGCTAATGCTAAGACCACCTAAAATTTGCAAATATACTAGATCTAATTATATTATTGTATTAAAAATATGGTGGTACTCAACTGAAACGCATGCTTTGGCACTAGCTTAACAAAGAGAGATGCATTATCTTAATTCCTACAATGACTCAGATGCATGCATGGGTACCCTGTACACAGTATACTGTGCTCTTCTTATTGAGCAGCGTCCTTGAATAATCGATAACACGATGAATCGGGAGCATCTTGCCACGTGCCTGAAATGGCGGCTGAGTACAGTTGCATTCAATGATCTGAACTGGACATTGCCTATTTGCAGACTCGTGCATTCAATGATCCAACTTTTTTTATTAAAAGATTATTGCATTAATTAATAGAGGGAATACTAAGGCCTGTCTCCGTGACAGTGTCCTGAAGTTTTATGGCAACATGACACGTCAGCATTTTTCTAACATGGTAGAGTTTTAAGGCTAGTCGATTTCATTTTTGTCTTTCCATGAATGCCACATAAGCAACATCATATTTTTAATTGATGGATGAAATAATATCCACAATGCATAGTTTCATGTTGGTGTTTCATAGGCAATACATGCAAGACACAAAGTAGTTGGAAACCGTGCATACATGATTTCATCTAGATGAACTCATTTCATCTCTTTTCTCATTAACTCCTTGCCACATCATCAAAACTGCTGACATGACACCCTATTTAATGTGCATGAAACCTCTATGAAACTTGCACTGGGACTGGCCTAACTGAGGGGAGAGAAGAAAAGAGTTTTCATAGCTATGAAACTCCTCATGTACAGTTACTAGTCCCATGATACTGTATGAAATTCCCATTGAGAGAATTTTTTTCATTACATAACACAATTGATCATAACACCATGTAGGAATTAAATGGTACATCTATCTATGAAACTGTGCGATCTGAGAGTGTCAGTTTCATTCCACCGAAAAAGCTGACGTGACACTTTAGATAATTGTATAATGAAACTCTACACTGAGACTGGCCTAATATGCTAAACTTCTTTATCATTGCATCACTAGATTGAACAACATAGGAAAGTTACATGAACCAAGCGAACAAATTAAATTAAGCATAAGGACAAGGGTCCTATGGCCCTAGAGGAAGGACGAACCTAATGAGTGGCCGCCATAAAGTTTGGTTCCTGTGATCATATAATCTTGCACGATTAATGGCCACACATGCAATTATGTGGTATTTAATCTGCTAGCTCTACAATTTGTGCAAACTACGATATTGTCCAAACAAAGTTAATAAGCAAACTCAGCCGAGGTAAACAAGTGCATGTGCCGAACCCTTCCTATGGCTTTAGTTGCTCAGTACTTCTGCACTACACGATCTTTTATGCAATCAGGCACCGGGAGATACAAAACCGCACCACTTTATATGTTTGCAGACATGTTCCATAAAACAATTAAAAGACGTACAATTTCACAAATTCATATATAGTAGACGCATATGATTATACAGTGCCTCCATTAACAAAGTATCCTAAGGCAACCAGAATGAAAGAATCCAAAGATACGTGTGTAAATGGAAGAGACCCATACGTCGAGATCACACCCAATATCACCACGTGCAAGCACTACGTGCGTGCCACTACGGATTACACTTGCATTGCATTGTCTTAATAACCCATCATGGCCTTTTACCTCTTCCTCTCAACACGAAATAATTAGGCTAATCCAAGTACAAAGAGTGACACGTCATCAAAGGATTTTAAAAACTATAGATCAAACAAGATCTCCCAAATGCATAGTTAGACGACCCATTGCATTCAATTACTACGAACTTGATTTGATGAAATTGGATCAAATGAAACTTTCTAACTTTATCAAGTTTCATATTCTTGGAAACAATGTAAAATTTCTTGCCATATTATCATTTTTACCTACATAGCACTTCATTTAATGAGACTGAAACTCCTCTAAAATGTCCTTTGGGAGTGGCTTTACTACTGCCCAACTGAACTTCATTGTCATCCGCGCCCATTCAGTCGAAGCTTTGACAGCAACGCGTAGAAAACTTACATACCGGATACCGCCCCACAACCCAATCCAGTTGGCTGTGTGTAATTTTCCAACTTGATCTATCTTAACAAATGTGCACAACCCAATGGCCAGTGGTGCCACACACCCGTTTCTTGGATCAAGTAAAAAAGTCCATCTCCACGCAACCCTTGCCTCCCACACGATCTCATTCTCAACTCCTCACACCTACCACCACCACGTCAACTGTATGCACCACATTTTACCTATATATAAACCCCACACACTCACCAAAGCTTATTCACGCAATCGGAAACCTCCAAACCCAAACCCAAAGCCAAGCCAAAGCTTGCACACAAAAACAAGACACAAATTAACTTTGGCACGCTCAAGCGCTCCATCATGGAGCTCAACCTCGTGTCGTGGGCGTCGCTCCTCCTCCTGGCGCTCTCCGCCGCGTACGTCTACTACACGACGCGTTGCCGGTCGCCGGCGCGTCTGCCGCCTTCGCCGCCGGGTTGGCCGGTGATCGGCCACCTCCACCTTCTCTCCTCCGGCATGCCGCACCACGTCATGGCCGACCTGGCTCGCTCCATGAAGGCTCCTCTCCTCGCCCTCCGCATGGGCAGCGTCCGCGCCGTGGTGATCTCCAAGCCGGAGCTCGCCCGCGCCGCGCTCACCTCCAACGACGCCGCGCTCGCGTCGCGCCCGCACCTCCTCTCCGGCCAGTTCCTCTCCTTCGGCTGCTCCGACGTCACGTTCGCGCCCGCGGGCGCCTACCACCGCATGGCGCGACGCGTCGTGGTCTCGGAGCTCCTCTCGTCGCGCCGCGTCGCGACGTACGGCGCCGTCCGCGTCAAGGAGCTCCGGCGGCTCCTTGCGCACCTGGCCAAGAACACGACCCCGGGCGTCCCCGTCGACCTCAGCGAGTGCTTCCTCAACCTGGCCAACGACGTGCTCTGCCGCGTCGCGTTCGGGAGGAGGTTCCCGCACGGCAAGGGGGACAGGCTCGGTGCCGTGCTCGCCGAGGCGCAGGACCTCTTCGCTGGATTTACTGTCGGGGACTTCTTCCCGGAGCTAGAGCCCGTCGCTAGCACCGTCACGGGGCTCCGACGCCGGCTCAAGAACTGCCTCGCCGACCTCCGCGAGGTCTGCGACGAGATCGTTGACGAGCACCTCAGTGGCAAGCGCCCACACATCCCCGGCGACCGCGACGAGGACTTCGTCGACGTGCTCCTGAGGGTCCAGAAGTCCCCCGACCTCGAGGTCCCCCTCACCGACGACAACCTCAAGGCCCTCGTCCTGGTCCGTCCGTCACTCTCCCTCTCCGATCCGCTTAATTCATTCAAACGACATTCATGTGCAATAATTCATTTTTCATGCATGGTACATCTGACACTGACCTGTCATCACAATATCTGACTAGAAGACTACAAGAGTATACCATAAAACAATTTAATTAATTGAATCTTTTGATCATTTGGTACTCTCTGACTATGACATATATATATAAATCTGCTGCAGGACATGTTCGTCGCCGGCACGGACACGACGTTCGCGACGCTGGAGTGGACGATGACGGAGCTGGTCCGGCACCCGCGCATCCTTCGGAAGGCGCAGGAGGAGGTGCGGCGCGTCGTCGGCGGCAAGGGCCGCGTGGAGGAGGCCGACCTGGGCGAGCTCCACTACATGCGCGCCGTGATCAAGGAGACGTTCCGGCTGCACCCGGCCGTCCCACTGCTGGTGCCCCGGGAGTCGGTGTCCCCCTGCACGCTCGGCGGCTACGACATCCCGGCCAGGACACGCGTGTTCATCAACACGTTCGCCATGGGCCGGGACCCGGAGATCTGGGAGAACCCCATGGAGTACTCGCCGGAGCGGTTCGAGAACGGCGGCGGCGAGATCGACCTCAAGGACCCGGATTTCAAGCTGCTGCCGTTCGGCGGCGGCCGGAGAGGCTGCCCCGGGTACACGTTCGCGCTGGCAACCGTGCAGGTGTCGCTGGCGAGCCTGCTGTACCACTTCGACTGGGCGCTGCCGGTCGGCGTGCGCGCCGAGGATGTCAGCCTTGAGGAGAGCTTCGGACTCGCGACAAGGAAGAAGGAGTCGCTCTTCGTGGTCGTGAAGAAGAGCGAGGGGTACGAGTTCAAGGGGGAGGAGCTTAGCGAGGTCTAAGAACTAGCAATTAGTAAATGCTATTTTAATGGTTCATGTCTTTGTTGCCTTTGTTCTTACTTCTTATTAGTAGAGCAAATAAGTGTCAGGTCGAAGAAGGGATGGCGATTAACTTTATTATAGAGTATGTAGGTGATGATCTTGCCACAAGGTGAGCGGTAAAAAGGAACCGTGTAATATTTCTTTAATAAATTACTAGAGGTGGTTCATGGTGGACTGGTGGAGAATAAAAAATGCATCATATCTGAGCAATTACTGGAAGTTTATTTTTTTTATTTCAAACCATATATAGGTCCCGCTCCCTTTCATCACCTAGCATAAAAGACTCCCATGAATAAAAATGTCCGTTTATTAACTTGATCTTTTTTTTCAAAATCTAAGTACTCCCTTCCTATCAAAAATATTTGACACCATTGATTTTTTACAACTTTGACTATTCGTCTTATTCAGAAAATCATGTAAGTATCATTTAGTGACATGATTTGCTACTATAGGTAGCATAAGCATGTCTTAACTTTTTGTATGTTTGTAATAAATTTTTGAGTAAGACCAATGGTCAAAATTGTAAGAAAAAGTTAACAACAACAAATATTTTGATACGGAGGGAGTACATCCTAGCACACTAATACAAACGCATACAAGCCTTACTCCCATATGAGCACATTTGAAAGACTGCGTTGGAAGATCTTGACATTGACGAAGACACCTCAAGCACATAGCTGGTGACGAAAACTTGAGAGCATAGCACTGTTATATCTTACAGTAAGTCTATTATATTTAATCAATATATTGGACGTTTTGGTTGCCTTTCAATCTTGTAATAAATCTATCATATTTAATCAATATATTCAAAGTTTCGGTTGCCGTTCATGCATGGTCTCGCCAAACGACGGCATATAGAAGACTGAGTACGTGCAAAAGTGACTTTTTTCATGAGTTGATACTCAACCATTGCAAGGAAGAACCAGAGTTATTACAATGTGGATGCCATAATTAAGATTAAGCCTTTCACATTGGTATTTTAGGGTTAAAATATTCGCGTATTATGGAAACTATTCCATAGAAATGTTGGAGAAACCAAAATATAGTCCAACCTTATATTCTTCTTTCTTTTCTTTGCACAATTCTAGTGCTTTTCTAGCATAGTGTTCCTTAAGATTTATTGAAAGAAAAAAATTGCGGTAGAACACTCTCATGCCTGTAGCTGTTAGACGCTTAAAAGCAATGTTTGCCCACGGTTTTTTCGCAGCAGCAGGCAGGACCTGCCGAGCTTGTATTAATACAGAAGGAGGTGTTCGTCCACTTTTTTTTTTCAGAACTGCTTGCAGGATGGATGTGTGCCGAGCTTGAGCTTGGCCCTACCAAGATTTTTTGGCTGCCAATTTCTGTTTGGCTCACTAACGTGGAGTTTTTCTGGCGACAACATTATAAGAACCTGTATACGTTCCCGTCTGATTAGACAGATGTGAACCGGTTACCACTATCTTCTGCATTTTACTTTTCAGTGTTCCAATGTTCTCTTTCTCCCAGTGATGTCTTATCTTGCGGTTGGATTTAACTTGACTTGCTACCCTACCTCCATGGGAAGCTTTGCTACCGGCGGCGTCGCCTTTTCAAATGGCATACTTCTGCAGTTGCTCGCGTTACTCGGATCAGGCATCGGAGAATAAGGTTTGGAATCAATGGAATCTTTTGCTCTTCCCATTCTGGCGTGGTCAAAGAATGGGGTGCGCCGCCTCTGTAAAATCGATGAGGAAATGTTCTATTTTGAAGATGAATAATTCGCTAGGTTGCTTGGGTTAGACTAGGACTAGGACCATCAGGCAGGAAACTCATGGGACCTATTGTTCTTGAAAAGGTCATCAAACCTCTGTTCAGATAAAGGTCCTGTTACGTTGTTTCCCAGAGCTGTCAATAATCTGTTGAGTAGTGGAGTTTTTCTAGCATGACGATACCTCTACCTACGGCATCACATCATGTGGTAGATTATTTTTTTTCTAGTGGTATTCATCAAGGACCCCATCATCTAAAAAATTCATCAAGGACCCGTTTTTTTACTTTTCAGTGCTCCGGCGTTCTCCTTTTCCCAGTGCTGTCCTTTCTTGCTTGCCCCTAATGCTTATATGCACAATACGTGTGTGGTTGGATTTAATTAGACGTCGCTAGCTCCATGGACATGAGTTGCCTTTTTCGTTTTGTGTTGCATCTCTGAGTTGCTCACGTTACCCACAGCTCAGGCTTACGGCTTACCTTGCTACATCCTAACATCCAACATCTTCATCGGAGAACAAGGGTTCTGCGAATGAGTCTATTAACGAAATCTTTATCTTTTACAGTACGTACCATGGTCAAAGAATAGGTTGCGGTGCCTCCATAACACGTTGGGGAAATGATCGGTTTGGAAGATGGATAATTTGCTACGTTGCTTGGGTTAGACCAGAAAGTCACGGAACCTGTTCTTGAAAAGGTCATGTAACTCGTTCTGATAAAGGTCCTTTTGCGTTTGTTTCGAGCCAATTTCTTCTTGATATATTATGATCACATATCTGGGTGCGATGCCGATGCATGATAACAACATTTTGGATAACTACACGCTTATCCTTTACCTTTTGGTATCATTTTCTTATGCCACTGTCCTGCTGCAACAACAAATGAGAGCCTACTGAGACCTACCATAGTTGTTCCCCGAGAATGTGGTGACAACTGCATCAGATCCTGGGCAAACATAGCATAGGTGGCCTCTGGATTTGCTGATAGCTCTTCATACTTCAAACCTCTTATCCCTTCACTTCATAGCCCATCAGAAAGACAAGGAAAATAAGATCATAACTACCAACATAACATTGTTGCCCAAAATGCAGAATACTGCCGTAATATTATCAGCATTTATTCTTTTGAATACAAACTTGACACCATTGCCACCAGATTAATAACCTCACATTAAAAATTGCATACATGACTGAATTGCTAGGAATGCCATGGTTGTACTCAGAAAGCCCAGTAACGATTAAAAATTATATTGACTGATGACTTGTAAATCTGTGAATTCAATGATTTTCAACAAAATCAGCTAGCTAGGAATGGCATATGCAGCACATGTAAAACCTATCTGTTAAACCTGGCACACCTAACGAAGTCAGAACGGTATTGTACATCAGTGAATAAGGAGTGCCAATGAATTATGGCCACCCACAATACAATGGACAATCATTATTAAGTGGCAAATTTGATCAGGCCACTTAATATTACAATACAATAGCAAACAGATTCCTGCAAAGAGTTGACCAGAAGAAGAGAGAGCTATCAATAAACCAAAGACAAGCAGGCAAAAGAACACTAAACAGGCCAGCCTCGAGCACGGAGGCGAATGGCCCGGGAGGCCATGGCTCTCAAATTATCTCGGGCTATGGACACGGTATTCCGTGATTGTCTCTCCTGCTCAGGCTCCTCGAAGGCATTAATGAACTCCTCTTGTTGCAACCTATAAGCCAATGCAGCATCTTCAGATTGATCTGATCTTACAGCAGTCCTATTGACCAATTGCGAAGCTGGGACGAAGGCTCCCCCGCTGTTACTACTTCTTGTGCTGCCATGTGTTCTGATGAAGTTTCCATTGGTGTTGCTGCTTGTTGTGCTAGCAGGTGTGGTGAAGGTCCTGTAGCCGCTTCTTGTTCTGCCTTCTGTGGTGAGACCGCTGCTGCTCCTGTAGCCGCTTCTTGTTCTGCCTTCTGTGGTGAGACCACTGCTGCTCCTTGTTCTCATGCCGTGTCCACCTTGTGAAAAACTATTTCTGGGCGGGCTATCCTCGTTGCATGATGAAGGTGACGCGATCGAAGTCCTTGCCTCAACTTCACTGGGAAACAGGAGCTGTATGGTGTTCCAGAGTACAGTATTGATGGTGCACGACCTTGAATTGCTGCAGAGTTATAATCATTTAGCCAAGTCTGTAGAGTTTATTTAACATAGAACTTTTTGGACAACTACAAGTCTTTGAATGAAGATTTACCTGATTAACTGCCTGCACTTAGGACAACGTTTTCCGCACTTGGCTGCAGCATGTTTTAAGCATTTCATGCAGAAGCTGTTAAATAGAAGGGTAACAATAATGAGTATCAATTTCAGAAAGTATACAGAATAACCAGAAGAATCATATAAGCATGTCCTCTAAATTGTCATAATCTGCACGAAAATGACGTTCATTTCAAAATATTTTCAGGTAAAACTGGAATGTGCAAAATTTAGATTGGGGAACGATGTACTAATAGATGACCATAGCAGTCAGTAAATTGAGATGAATAAGGTTAATTCGAAATGATAAACCCAGGGATTCAAGGGAAAATTCAAAATGATAAACCCAGGATTCAAGAGAAAAATGTATAAAATAATTTCTTTTGCAGGCCTGCCAAAATCAATGAAAAGATTGTATACCAGACTTCTATAATACAGAATCAGAAAAAGAGAAAGATTTGTGAATACTAAAACTGACCATTTACATTATAAATAACTTTTTGTGGTCTATTTTTGCTGTGTAATTAATAGACTAATTCATTAAAAATGAACTGCAACCAATTGGAGCAGTGGTATATTTTCATTTCCTTAGAGGGAAGCAAACCAGACCCCGCATAGTGCGGGAGCCTACGGCACTGGGTACGCCCTTAGAGGGAAGCAAACAAAATGAACTAAGCATCTTCAGAATGCAATTGCATCATACAGTTACCATAACAAATGAACTATACGGCAGTTCTTTCCACATTCCCCTTTTACATACATATTTTCTGAATTCAGGTAACCTTTTCTGTCTCCATGCACAGTGAAATTAGTGATGAAATCACAGTATTCCAGTCATGATAAATGCAGAGTCAGAAAAAATAAGGAATTGGAAATGCAGTAAAAAATGCTCATGTACATCGAAAATAAGCTGTTCTGGTCCATTTACCCATGTAACTAACAGACTCATCCTACACTAATCTGCACAGATGAACTAAGTTTTCTGATAATTTGTGGAACTGCACTTTGCTACTTTCCATAACAGAAAAAACAAGGAATTCCAGTCTTCACACACAATCAGGGAAAACAAAGAATTTGAAATGCAGTAAAAATGCACATTTACATCGCAAAAAAGCTTTCATGGTCCATTTCCCAGTGTAATTAACAGACTCATCCTACATTAATCTGCACAGATGTACAAAACTTCCCCGGTAATTCGTGGGACTGCACTTTCCATAACAGAAGAACCCATCTACTGTACATCCCTTCTCAAAACGAATCAGCAAAACGAAAGGAAATAAGAAACTCCAGGAAGCAAGTGACATCCTACAGTTGCTGTAAGAAATTGAACTATGCAAAAGTTCTTGCTTTCGTTCCCTTTTGTATTCATATTTTTAGAATTCAAGCAACCATTTTTTAGAAAGCAGAGTTCCAAATTACCTGTGCCCACAAGGCGTGGTGCTGGGCTCGAAGCAGATGTCCAGGCAAATCTGCACGAAGTGAATCTCAGAAATCATTCCCCGAAACCATGAAGCATTTCAATCACGGATCGAACCTGAAGCAAAAGAACCACCCTTACCGCGCAAGAGAGCTCCTCCCGAAGCCGATCCATACAAGGCAGGTTGCCCATCGCCGCTGCCTTCTCGCCAGATCCGGACGCCTCCTTCTCGCCCACAACGACAACCTTCTCTTTCTCTTCCTTGGCGTTCTTCACTTCCGATTTGCCATCTACAGGTCCCCAAATCAACGCCAGATCGAGAATGCCTAAACAGATGTGCCAAGAATTCGCCCAAGAAACTAATCGATCGAAGGGACAAACCTGCCGCAGGGTCCGGCTTGTCGTCTTCGTCGTCGAGCGCGAGAACTACCGCCGGCATCTTGCCCGGCGACTGCCTACGGGACCTCCTCTTCCTGCAAGAACCGTGCGGACCGGAGGGGCTCAAGAAATCAACCAAGAAAAGGAGAGGGGGAATCACGTGCGCCGCTGAACGGATGGGCATACCTGGTGCTGGATCCGGCGCTGCCGCCGCCGGCGGAGGAGGAGGAGATGGAGGCCCGCCTCTTGCGTCGGGACTCGCGGACGGGGGTGTCCTCGACTACGAGCGCCGCGAGGAGGACTGACTCCTCGTCCCACCCGGCCAGCGCGGCGGCGGAACGGAACCGCGGGCTGAGCAGGCCGTCGCCGTCCTTGGGCGCCGCCGCCGCCACAGGGCGCCGCGGCCCGGATCTGGGGCTGTCCGCCACGTCTCGCGACGCCATCCCTCTCGCTCTCCGGCGTGGTGGCGACGGATTGGGGTTGGGGGAGGGGGCGAGTGGGGAGAAGCAACAACGGTCGGGAGTTTCGAAATGGAGCGGCGGCGCGTGGTGCGGTGCGGTTTGGGGTTATACGGATGGACTAGGATACGGTGCGTTTCTGTATCTGCCACTGGTAGGTGGGGCCGCCCTAATTTACGGAGGCGCGTGTAGTTATGAAAACTTTTTTTTTTTGCGAATGTGTAGTTATGAAACTTGTAGTGGAAGGAAAATGATAAGTTTTACCCTTTATGAAAGTTGATAATTTAGGGAATTTTTAAAGATGTTATCCGGGTAATTTTACACGTGCTTTCATCTTGTATAGATCTACTCAACCGTTTCAAATTATATATGGTTTTTGTTTTTCTAGGTACTATATATCTGCATATAATACATTTTTAGCTGTATAGCAAAATTTTTGAATGTAGAAAAGAGTACAATACACGGGTGGTCCTCGAACTTGTTGCCAGGTGTCATCTAGGTACCTAAACTCTCAAAATGCATTTTCAGATTTCTGAACTTGTCTATAGGTATCATCTGGATCGCTGAACTCTCAAAATACATTTTTAGGTTCTCAAACTTCTCCCGAGCGTTATTCAAATCCATAAACTTTCAAAATACATATTAAAATCTCAACATTTATCACAGGCCGCTAAATAGTGGTGTCATTTGGGCCCCCAAAATCTCAAATGTTGAGAGTTTTTGGACCCAAATGACACCAAAAGACAAGTTTAGAGAGTTGAAAATGCATTTTGGGAGTTCAGGGATCTAGATGATGTGTCATGACAAGTTTGGAGACAACCCATGTTTGCCCTTGGCGTTGGCCATGTGCAGAATGGAAATGCCACCTGCCCTTGTTTTCCAAGATGTGTGGTGGGTTCGATTTGTTTTAGCCCGGGGAGTAGCCTGAACTCTCTCACCAAGTTAGGCCTTCTCTAACAATGGTAGATGTCACTAGCTCAAAAATTATTTTAATCCATAAACAGTGAAAAAACATCTCACTAGCGGTGAGATAATTAAAACCTGAGATAATCGTCTATCTCACACGATCCTCGACACCTAAACCCCTCCCCTCTCCCACGCACAGTATAGGGATGGTAATGGGCCATGGCCCTTATGCCCTCTACACGATCAAACTCGACCATAATCATCTGTAGGCCAAATTTGTATAGAATTTTGGCCTAATCCGTTTAGAGCCCAATCCTTAATTAATTTAGTAGTCTTAACAGTTGGGCCCATTACCACCCCTACGCGTATTCCCTAAAAGTTGGGCCCATGACTAGCTTTTGGCATGTAACCACAGCCTAGACATGACATGTATAAGCATGCATAAATTTGGAACTTATTTTGAAAAAAATAGTATTATAACCCGTCCTATTTTCCAAAACTAGACTACCTAGATTTAGATATAGAGATGAGGACATATTGCAAATTGGATTCCTTCATTGCGTAGCATTATTGAGACAAACAAAATGCGTATAAAGATTGTTAAGTTGACTCCGTGGAATCAAGTTGTAATTCGACATGATCTAAGTGATTTAATTGTTATTAATAAAGTTCCCTATGCCCCAGTTTGAAAAAAAAATTAACCTTTGCGGATGGGCCAGTGGCCCAGTGGCTTGCTTCCAAGGGTGGGATGCCGCCGGGCGGGGGTTCGAGCCCCTCGCTCCCACACCTGCCTCCTGTGAAGGCCGCACCGAGGGTGGTTGTGACGAACCGGATTTTCGTAATCGAGAATCCGACTCTCTGTACCCTTGTGATAGTCCCTGGATCAGTAGCTATCACGTACATAACTCATCTCAGCATAATATCATAGTCATACAAAGAATTTAGATTACAAGAAGAGGTTTACATCCATACCAAATATGGAAATACGAGTATAGTACAAGCCTCACGGGCTGAGCGACAAGCGGAAGTCCTACGTAGCTGTAGCTAAGTCTTCAAGTCTTCATCTTCAATCCACAGGCATCCTTGAGCGAAGCAGCGCTACCCATCTAACACTTTCGGACTTGAACACCAAGTCCTGACCTGCAACTCACAGACTGTCCCCAAGGAATAGGATAGGTTCACGTCACCATCTATATGCAAGCTTTAAGTGGCCTATATTCTAAAGGGTAAAATTATATCAAGGAAAAGCTCGGGTTTCCTATGCAGCAGCAAAGTATAAAATACCATAATCTTCATCCCCAACTATATCACAACAACACGGGCTATTCTGGCGCACCAGACTCCCGTCTCATCCTCACCACCTTCTCCTCTCGAGTCGATGGGAAAGCTTCTGACCTTTCCCATCTCAATGGCAAACGCCGGTCCTTATCCTGAACTAGTAGCTCTCATCCCAACCTATAGTTTTAGAAGTGGGGGAGGTAGAAGGTCCCAAAACACTAATCAGAAGAAGCCGGTAAACAGGGGGTGTCCATGACCGAGGACACGGCTATACGTATAGATTCTAACTCTGCAGAGCGTGTACACCTGGAACCACTCGGGCTGCGATCGGTTGCAAGCCGATCGAGACACAACCCACAACCATGACTCCCTAATCAGACCGGTACCATTTTGTATTCCCGGACTTGGACCCATTCAGTAAACCGAACGATCCGGGATCGTGAGTCCCTATCCCACCCAAAAGTACTCACGCCAAGAGGTTTAAAACCACCACTATATCCCACACATGCAAGCAAAGCATAGCAATCATATATAGTAGTGTAGTAGACAATCAAGGAATCATGATATACAAAAGGCTATGCGGGCTCATCATCATCTCATCAATGCAATAAAGCGCTAGCAAATCTACTTGCAATGCCTAATAGGTACAAAGAAGCAGAATGGGCATGAACCTAGAGTTACGTTCTTAGCTTCGTCTTCTGTGTAGTCAACGTCGTCGAAGAAGTCCGGGTCCTCCGGGGATTCTTTTGGACGCAAATACAAATAAACAACGACATCTACTAGCAAATGAACTCCAAATAAGAATCAATAGAGATCCAAATAACAGCAAACACTATTCTATCGTGTTTGTCATGATTTTAGAAAAATACTGAAACTGGCTTCATATTTTTCTGAGCTACGTTTGATTTATTATGATTTTCTGATGTTTAAATCCATTTTTGGGATTTATAAATCATTCCGAAAAAAAAATAAAAGTTAGATCAAAAGTTAGCAGCTGGAAAGCGTCAACTGCCGACTCGAGGTTATACCGCGAGTCGGGCTGGCGAAGGCCTTGGTCGGGGCTGATGACATCATCACGGGCCCTGATGATGTCATCGTTGACCTGGACAAAGTTGGCTAGGTCAACGGTCAAAGGGGGGTCAAGGTCTCGGTCAACGGGTCAAAGGCCGGGTCGGTCAAAGGGTCAGCGGGTCCACATGTCAACATGCGGGCCCTACGGTCAGGTGGGTCCAGGCTGACGGTCAGTGGGTCCCATAAGTGGGCCCACGGTCCTACGGGGCAAAAGTCACGATAGCCACGTGGCGGTCGACTCGGCACCGGGTCGACGCCACGTGTTGGGCAAAGGTGGGCCGGCTAGGTTTGCGTGGCGGTCACGTGACTAAGTCGCGGACGCCACTCGGGTAGGTCTAGGGTGAAGGGCGCGATTTTAGGGACCCAACGCAACTGGTTTGGCATTAAACGGAGCTAGGATGGATAAGATATGAATTTCCTAAGGTTTAACCCCATTTAATATGAAGAAAATGAATTTGTAAAAGAATAAACCCATTTCTTAGAAGTCTAGAGGGCTCTGTGCAAAACTGCCAAGGTGGGAGGACCTTTTTGTAAAAACCGAAAAGATCAGGGCCTCAGCGCAAAAGAACCAGGGGCTAGGTTGAGAAGGGCCGGCCAGGGGTGAAACTGCAAAAGTGCAGTGGTGGAAGGGCTCATCCGTAAATACGCGGAAACATGAGGGTCCTTCTGCAAAAGTGCAGGGGCTCACGTGAAATACAGCCGGCGGCCGGTGACGTCATCGCTGATGTCAGCGAGCGCACGGGATCTTCGTGCGGCTGTGCACCGTGAGGCCGGGGGTGTGGCTTGCGCGGGAAGCCGACACGTGCCACGGCCGATCCGGTGTGGCCGCGGCGATCCGGTGCGACTGCAGCTGGTGTGGTCGTCCGTGTGGTAAGGAAAGGGGCGAACGGGAACGCGCCTAAGGTGTTCAGTGGAATGCCGCAAGGGACATGGCGCACATGCCGTGGGGCGGAGCGACGGCGTGGCGGCGGCAAGACGCAATGGCGAGGCTCGGCTCGGCAAGGATGGTTCAAGGCAGCCTAAAGGCACTGCCTTGGGGTTGGATCTTGCGCGCGGGATCATGGAGCTCCCATGGCCGCAGCGGCGGCGGGGCCGTGGCGCTCACGAGCTCGGCACGAAACGCCAGAGCGCGCTCGCGCGCGCGCGAAGCAGCTGCGGGTTCCTGCAAGAGAGATGAGCACGACGCGAAGGCTGGCTCCAGAGGATTCAAGGCGACGGCTTGCGCACGGATGGCTCATCGTTGAAGATCACCGGGCAAGGGGAGGAGAGAGCGGGGCTAGGTTCAAGCTCACCTTGGGCTCGCTGGAGGGATGCGGCGGTGCAGGCCGGGCTCGCAGTACGGGGAGGTGTGTGGCGTCGTCTTCGTGCTCCTCCTGGCGGCGGTGTCGACGGCGAGGAAGTAGAGGCGGCGGCGTCTTTGAGTCTGTGGTCGTCGCGACGCGGTGGAGACGGCGGCGCTGTGGCGGCTTGACGCAGCGCAGGGAGACGACGTGGTGGAGCAGCGTGGCTTGAGGGTCAGCTCCAGCTTGGTGGCGATGTCCTGACACTTGGTGGTGGTGATGTCGAGCTCCACTGCGCGGCAATGAAGGACGGCGGCCGGGCTGCTCTTCCTCGTCCTGGTGTCGACGCGGCGTGCGGCAAGGGCTGCGTCGTGGCGGCGACTCCTTCCCCTTCCCTCTCCCCCTTTCTCTCGATGAGATGGGGTTTTCCCCTGAAGTGGCTTAGTGGCGGCCCGGTCTGGGAAGGCGAGAGGGGTGGCGGCGCCCGGTATTTAAGGGGGGAGGCCGCTAGGGTTTGAGGGGGAGCTGGCCGCTGCGCTGGAAAGGGGAGGTGCTGGTGACGCGGTCGAGCAGAGCTGGCGGAGCGAGATTGGAGCGACGGGGCGCGGCGAGAGGAGGTAGCGACGGTGTGCTGTAAAGGGAGGAGGTGGAAAGGGGGAAGAGGAATAGTGGGGGCGACGTTGACGCGTGGGGTCGGGCTGGCGGTGAGAGGGAGAGGGAAGAGGAGTAGGTGGAGACGGGCCAGGCGCTATTGGGCCGAGCGGTTTCGCTCCGTGGGCTGTGGCACTGGGCCATGCGGGGTGAATGGGCTGAGCGGGAAAAGAGGATTAGCAGGCCGGAAGGGTGACCTGGGCTTTGGTTTGGTTTGGGCCAAGCTGAGCTGCGACCTGGGCCAAGCAAGCGCGACGAGCTGGGCCGGCTGGCTAGAGGTAGGCCGAGTTAGGGCTCGTTCGGTTTCATTGGAATGGTTCCACTCTAGTCAGGTTCCCATAGCATCATGTACACCCTGCTAGAACTTCGCTGTGAATTGGGGTCCTCTATCGGAGACAATAGTCTTCGGTGCCACATGCAATTTCAGGATGTTATCAACATAGAGTTCGGCTAACTGTTCAACTCGGTGAGTCTCCTTGATGGGTATGAAGTGAGCTACTTTTGTGAGTCTATCCACAATTACCCAAATTGCATCATTTCCTTTCTGGGTTCGGGGTAATCCATTGATGAAGTCCATGCTGATATCCTCCCATTTCCAAAGTGGAATGTCGAGGGGCTTAAGCAATCCTGCGGGCCTTTGGTGTTTGGCCTTGATCCTTCGGCAAATGTCACATCGGGCGATGAACTCTGCTATGTCAATTTTCATTCTCTTCCACCAGAATTGACTCTTGAGGTCATGGTACATCTTGGTGCATCCGGGGTGGATTGAGTACCTCGAATCATGTGCTTCGGTGAGTATTGTCTTTCTGATTCCTTCATCTTGAGGGACACAAATCCGATCTTTCAACCATGCGGTTCCTAGCTCATCAACGCGGTAGTTAGGGGCTACTCCTTCCTCGATGGACTTAATCAACTCCTTTATCTCGGAGCATTGTTTCTGCGCTTGCCTGATGCGCTCTTCTAGGTTGTACTTCACTCTCAACTCATTCAGTTGTCCAGCTTCGACGATTTCAAGCTTCAGCTTCTCCATCTGTTCATGCAGCTCTGGTTGGCTCTCCTTCACCATTAAGTTGTTACAAAAGCTCTTCCTCCTCAAGGCATCGGCTACTACGTTAGCCTTACCGGGGTGGTAATGAATCTCCAGGTGGTAATCCTTGATTAACTCCAACCACTTTCTCTGTCTCATGTTCAGCTCTGACTGTGTGAAGAAGTACTTCAAGCTCTTGTGGCCGGTGTATATGTCACACTTGTTGCCAATCAAATAGTGCCTCCTTATCTTTAGTGCATGCACAACAACAGCTAGTTCTAGTTCATGAATAGGATAGTTTACCTCATTCTTCATGAGCTGGCGAGAAGCATATGCAATGACCTTGTTGTCTTGCATCAACACACATCCAATTCCTTGTCTGGAAGCATCACAATATACTATGAAACCTTTGCTGGTATCTGGAAGTGTCAGCACCGGGGTAGTGGTAAGTCGGGTCTTGAGCTCTTGAAAGCTAGATTCACATTTGTCTGACCAAACAAATGGTATGTTCTTCTTCTTGCACAACTCTGACATGGGTCTGCAATCTTCGAGAAGTTCTCAATGAATCTTCGGTAGAATCCTGCCAATCCAAGGAAACTTCTTAGCTCTGCGGCGTTTCTTGGTTGCTTCCATTCTGATAAACTTCTTAGCTCTGTGGCGTTTCTTGGTTGCTTCCATTCTGATATGGCCTTAACACTCTCCTTGTCGTCTGCTACTCCTTCTGACGAGAATACGTGGCCAAGTAGGGCAATCTGTTCTAGCCAGAACTCACACTTACTGAACTTCCCATACAGCTGGTGTTGTCTGAGCTTCTCTAACACAATTCACAAATGCTGCTCATGTTCTTCAACTGACTCTGAATAGATCAAGATGTCGTCGGTGAGGGTAATGACAAACTTACCTAGTTCTCCCCTGAACACTCAGTTCATCAACTCCATAAAGCAGGCATGTACGTTGGTCAATCCGGATGGTACAACAGTGAATTCATACTGCCCATACCTGGTGACAAAGGCTGTCTTGTGAATGTCGCCTGCACGAATCTTCATCTGATAGTAGCCTGATCTGAGATCAATCCTGCTAACGTACTTCGCTTTCTTCAACTGGGCAAGCAAAACTTCAATCTTGGGCAAAGGGTACTTGGTCTTGATGGTGACTGCATTTAAGGATCGGTAGTCAATGTACATCTTCATGGATCCATCCTTGCTCCTCACGAACAACACAGGTGATCCCCATGGTGAGGCACTAGGCCTAATGATTTTCTTGTCTAACATATCCTTCAGTTGCTTCTTCAACTCTCCCAATTCTTCAACTGTCATGCAATAAGGTCTCTTGCCTATCGGTGCGGTTCCGGGTACTTGTTGACGGCCATTACAACCCAGTTTTGACCGTCAACAATTCAGTGAAATGAGGATGATCATACCATGTTTCATGCATAAATGTGTTTATACTAACAAATTCCATAAGTTTTGGATGAGTTATGGTGGCAGGATGAAACACGTGGAACAAGGGCCAAACCTGGCACAGAGCTAGGTCGGCCGGCCTAGCCCAGGCCGACCGGCCTCCCCTGGCCAGGTCTGGCCACGTCACTGATCCAGGAACTCAAGTAGACACCTAGGATGATCAAGCACCGTGCAATCAACATCGGTTTGATCCAAGGACCTGAAAGGCTTAGATGGGAAAAACATGGATTGAAGGGCCCACTTACCTCAGTTGGACAGCCTCAACTAAACGCAACTGTTACCGACCTCAGGAAGCAATCAGGAGCATCCACGATGAAGGCGGTGGCCAGGGGCGCCAGGTGTAGGCCGATCGGCCTACACCAGGCCGGCCGGCCTGCTGCTGCCTCCTCACGCGACCAACTTCAGCGTGGAGGTTAAGCAGGCCGGTGGCGTGACGGTTAAGCTGGCTACCGACCTTGGGAGACTATAAAAGGCCACCTCCTCTTCACCCCAAGACACACACCACACTTCTCAAGTCTTTACTTGAAGGGAGCTCTTGTATCTTTTCCATTTCTTAGATTAGGATTAGAGTTGGGAGTAGAGTCGAGTCGAGCTTCACTCGGATCTTCGGAGTCTTCGAAGTTCTGGTAAAGCTCTTGTATCCTTTTCTTCTTTTTGAAGAGTTTATCATAACAATACTATCTTATTCAGAGCTTAAGTTGTCTTTCATATTTATTTCTTGCTCTTTCTTAGAGTAAAGTTCTTAGCTCTTTTCAGAGTTAAGTTTTGTCTTCCTTTAGTTTTAGTGTAGAGTTTTGTTTTAGCTCTACCGGGCTTTATCTCGCGGGTTTGCTCGCCCATGGTTTTAAATAGCGGGCTAAGAAGATTTAGCGGTTGGGCTCAAAAACAGCTAATAGCGGGCTAAATGAGGCCATAGTGGCTAAATTGTACATGAGTACAAATAGCGGTACCTTGCTCTCAAATGGCTATAGCGGACTATAGCGCAGCTATAGCAGGAGATTTAAAACCTTGTGCTCGCTTGACCGGGCCGTAAGACGCCTTAGGGAAGACGGAGATTTCTCTTGACAGGCCTCAAGAGAAATCTTAATCTTCGAGTGCAGACGTGGTGTCTGGCTTGTTGATTAGCTAGGAAGTGTGTTGCACCCCACGGAACTGCAGTGGTAGGCGGCAGGTGGTGATAGCCCTGTCTGTCCTTCGTAGTCCACCACGTTTGGGTGTATTCATAACAGTAGTGCTGAGCCCGGAGAGCCCCCTCTCTCCCCCCGTTCTGAGGTTCTCCCGTTCTAGCCGTCGAAGCGAGCTCTGTTCCCGGTATCTAAGCTAGAGTCTAGGCTAAGGCTAGAGTGTCTTTCGCTCTGAGTTAGGAAGTATCTAAGTCCGGTCTCTCCCAACATCTTTCCTTTTCTCCTGCCCCCCTCGAGCGAGGCGGAACTCCGCCTCGCTCGAGACTTCTCGCTCGAGGCCCGGAGGCCGCTCCCGATGCCCAACTCCGCCTCGCTCGAGACCCCTCGCTCGAGGGCCCACTGACGGCTCACCTACCCGCGGACAAGGGCATTAAATGGCTCTGCGCGGTCTGGGGCAAGGAAGTCAAGCAGCGAATCATTAGCCCATCCCCGGTCATCTCCGCCAACCCCTGACCCCGCGCGGTCATTTCCGACACCGTGCGGTCATCATCTGACCCCCTGCGGTCATCCTCTGCGTCATGCAGCGTGGTGAACCTGTGTGGCGTCACGGGCCCGAGCGATGTGACAGCCCTGTACTGTCACGCTCCCCCGTTCTACCAACTCCGGTACGGGGACCCCTCGAACGAATAGGGGGAACCCTCGAACGGGCCCGTGGCCTGCTGTACTTGATGATGACGACCCACACCGACCCACAAAATCAGAAGCATAAGGAACGCACGTCATGTACAGGGAACGTCGCGTCTTCCGTCAGAACGCCATACGCCGGGGAGTCGCCTAATCCGACAACACAAGCCAAGACAAAGGTCACGCCCGAGGTCACGCCCCGTCGTACGCCGACACTGTACTAAGTACTGTCCTCCTACTGTTTGTAACTGCCCCTCTTTGAGCTATAAAAGGAGGAGGCAGCCCCACGGAACAAAGGACCGACCGGAGACTGATTCACGCACTCACTACTTAGTTCAAACCAAGAACACGACTCTCACTCGTTCTAAGGGACCTGGAGGCTCATCCTCCTCTCCCGCCAAGCTTGTAGCCCCCTACTACGAGCACCCCCGGTGCGAGGCAATACAAGTGCGC
This sequence comes from Urochloa ruziziensis, assembly GCA_015476505.1. Classification (NCBI taxonomy): domain Eukaryota; kingdom Viridiplantae; phylum Streptophyta; class Magnoliopsida; order Poales; family Poaceae; genus Urochloa; species Urochloa ruziziensis. The sequence continues at coordinate 57,934,665 of CM027121.1, read as the reverse complement.
AAGCACACCCTGCTGGACGTACGATCGATAGATCGGAACCAGGATAAACCTCGCGTCACCATATTGCCCTTGCATCGACCATCGAGAGACGGGACACAGCGCACTTTTCTGCAGGTGATTGGAGCCCCGCGCGGTTCCGGCACCGACAAATAGTGACGTCCTTTGTCTACCTTTTCGGGTTGCATGCCTTGTCATTGTTGTAGTTCATGCATGTCACGCCTCGCGCCATTGTGTCTTTTGAGTTCTTACCATGCACTCCCAGGAAGCCTAGTACGTTCAGGCAAAGATTCTTTGTCAGATGCATCACATCAATTGCGTTGCCAACCTGTAAGAATTGCCAATAAGGTAGGTCCCACAATATAGACTTCTTCTTCCACATTGGAGCATGTCCCTGGTCATCCTTGGGAACAGGTTGGCTACCGTGACTCTTTCCAAATATACACTTCACATCCTTGATCATCGAGAACACACGCTTTCCATTACGAAACACAGGCTTAGGGCGAGTTTCGGACTGTCATTTAAAATGTTTCCCTTCATTTCTTAGGGGGTGATCGGAAGGAAGGAATCGGCGATGGCCCATGTGTACGCATTTCTTAGAGTGTTTCAAATAAATGCAATCGGTTTCTTCTAGACAGTGGGTACAGGCATTGTATCCCATGTTCGACTGTCCCGATAGTTTTGCAAGTGCAAGCCAATCATTGATGGTTACGAAAAGCAAAGCTCGGAGGTCGAAAGACTGCTGTTTATACTCATCCCACACATGTACGCCTTCTTTCTTCCAGTGCAGTAAGAGATCGTCAACCAAGGGTCACAGGAACACATCAATGTCGTTGCCAGGTTCTTTTGACCCTTGTATAAGCAACGACATCATGAGAAACTTCCGCTTCATGCATAGCCAAGGAGGGAGGTTGAAGATACATAGCGTCACCGGCCATGTACTGTGACTGTAGCCAAATTCATCGAACGGATTCATTCCATGAGTACTCAGACTGAATCTTATGTTCCTTGGGTCGTTATCAAATTTAGGATACTCGGTGTTTAGGTTTCTCCATTGGGATCCATCTGCGGGGTGTCTCATCATGTGATCTTGCTTACGATCTTCTCTGTGCCACCGCATCAACTTAGCGTTATCCTTGTTCTTGAAGAAGCGCTTCAGACGTGGTATTATAGGAAAGTACCACAACAACTTTGCGGGAACTTTCTTCCTGACTCGCTTCCCATCAACATCGCCTGGATCGTCTCGTCTGATCTTATACCGTAATGCGCTGCAAACTGGACAAGATTCCAAGTTCTCGTATTCCTTGCCACGATATAGTATACAATCGTTAGGACATGCGTGAATCTTCTGTACCTCTAATCCAAGAGGGCAAACCATCTTTTTAGCTTCATATGTTGTCGACGGCAGCTCGTTGCCATCTGGAAGCATGTTCTTTACAATTTTTAATAGCTCACTGAATCCCTTATCGGTGACGCCATTAGTTGCCTTCCATTTCAGCATCTCCAGCGCGGTACCCAACTTCTTATGCTCTGGTTTGCAACCAGGGTACAACGGCTTTTTGTGATCGTCCAGCATCTTCTCAAACTTTAATGACTCCTTCGCAGTTTCATTGTCTTTCTGTGCATCAAGCAACACCTGACGTAGCTCGTTAGGTGGCTCGTCTTGTGCAACATTTGCTTCACCCTCGTCCATTGGGTCATCTTCAAACCCACCAGCTGCATGAACAAATGCCCAGTCTGGAAGTGCATTGTTATCTTCATCATCATCTTCTTCATTTTCTTCCATCATAACTCCAGGTTCACCGTGTTTGGTCCAAACGGTATAGTTACTCATGAAACCTCTTTCATAAATGTGGTTCCACAGAGTAGCTCTTTTATAGTATTCTTTTTTATTTTTGCATGTAGCGCATGGACAACACATTAAACCCTTCGATGATTTGTTGGCCTCCGCCGCATCGAGAAAATCTTTAATGCCTTCAACCCATGCCGAGGTGCTGCAACTGCCGTACATCCAGCGCCGATCCATCTGCAATATTTAGTTGGCGGTTCAAAATTGATCTAAATTATTATACATTGTAAAAAAAAAGCGCTGACATCAGCACAATTAAGTGCTGGCGTCAGCGTGGGGGTTCTATACATGTCCAAATATTTTCTAGTAATTACTACCAAATTTCTATCTTTTTCTGCTATTTTCTAGTATTTTCTAATATTTTCTATAGCAATTACATGAAATAAAAAAAGCAAAAAAAAAGCGCAATACAGTGAAGTGCTGGCTTCAGCGCGGGCGTTCTATACATGTCCAAATATTTTCTAGTAATTAGTACCAAATTTCTATCTTTTTCTGCTATTTTCTAATATTTTCTATAGCAATTACATGAAATAAAAAATGCAAAAAAAAGCGCTGACGTCAGCACAATTAAGTGCTGGCGTCAGCGCGGGGTTCTATACATGTCCAAATATTTTCTAGTAATTAATTTATAAATAAAAATTTACATAACATTTTCTTAAAGAAAAAAATAGAATAATAATATGTACACATGCATGTCATATACACATAACTCCAATTATTGTACTATAAAATAATTTAAAAAAATAACTCTAAAAATGCCACATACAAAATATCTACTAAACCTTCTCTATAAATGAACTAAACATTTCCACACATCTCTAATTAATTTATAAATAAAAATCATATATGCACATTCTCCATAATATTAAAATCATTAATTTGTCTATCTAGAAAGCATGAAACGAAAAATAAACACCGTGAAAAAAGAGAGAATGAAGTTGCTAATCTTTGGTGCACTTGGATGAGTAAAATCCCCACAATTTTTGAAAAAAATGGGCAGCACCTCCCCTAATAAAGAGCCATGGGAGAGGAGAGCTCGAGCTCGGTCTGGTATGCTGGCACGGGCTCGGGCAGGAGGTAATGGTATAGAGGGCAGTTTAGTCCCGGCTAGTAACACCAGCCGGGACTAACATGCTCAACTGGCCCCACCCCCAACGGCCAGATGGCACGTTAGTACCGGCTGGTAACTAAACGTGCTTTTTTGGCACTGTTTCCCGAAGCCGGGACTAAAGGCCGCCTTTGGTCCCGGCTCCGGCCGACGGGGACTAAGAAACATGGATCAAAGGTCAGTTCTCCCATAGTTGTGGCTTGTAACAGTACATCACGCAGCAATACAAGTTTCCATCTCGTGCACTCCATCTGTCCCGGGTTCTTTTTCTTTTTCTGTATTTTCGGGTGATTTTCTTTGGATTTTTGTTCGTCGGATTTGAGCGCGAGTTTAGGGGAATTTCTTCGGGGGAATTCGTGCTAGTGCATCCATGAGCCTGCCCACAGAGATTCCCCAAGATATCGGCACCCAAGTCTCTCGATTTTGAAGATTTCCCCAACTTGTTCTTCACCTAGGGTTGCCTCGAGATTTCTGAAATTGGAGCTGAAGGCCAAATCTTTTCGGGGCTTTTCGGTTGGATTAGTTTGCCCACGATGCAATGAGGCTGCGATTCAAATCTTTTGTTAATTGGATTTAACTTGCTTTGCTTTTGGTGAATCTATCGGGCAGCTCGGTTTCTCCTTGTATGTTCTGTTCGAGCTCTCTGGTTTCAGTTGTACTCCTATTTTGGTTGGCTCGCAGCAGAAGCACTCCAGCTCGTCGATCCTAGTGCTGGTTTGCTCCCTGCAGCATCCGTTCGTTGGGGACAGCAGTAGCGGCTATCTGGGTCAGGTTCTCGATTCCAGCAACACAGGCACGGCAGATTAAATCGGTTCTTGCTCATTCAGCTGCAGCTTGGCCTAGTGTTTTGGCCCAAAGCTTCGATCTTGTCTTGTGCCTGTTTATTTTTTTGTTAGCTTGGTCAATCTGCAGGAGTGGCTCGGCACCTCTTCCCTCCAGGAGCTTGTTCCTTTTGAGTGCGTGTTCTTCTGCGTAGGCAGTGAAGCTTCTGCCTTTCTTTGTCAGCATTTCAGAGCAGCAGCAGGCCAATCTTGTTTCTGAGATGTTTATCAATTTGCAACAGCAATAGCTTGACACCGTGTTTGATGCAAAGCTTTGATTTTTCCCCTGCTTTGACACTGCTTTGCCCGATCTTGCAGCTATGCTATTCATCTCTGCTCGGCAGCTTTGTTTCTTGATCAATTAGCCATAGCTGCTTGTTTTGCTCTCTCTGTTGTATGAAGGTCTCCAGCAGCAAGGTCGGCACTTCTCTCATGGACAGCAGCAGCTCAACTGCTTTGTTTTGGCCTGTGTTTCCCTGTGCAGGTTGAGCTCAACAGGTCTAGCAGCTGGATGTGTTTTCAAGTTTGCACTGTGATTCAGAATAGCAGCTTAGCTTGTTTTGTTTTTCCTCGTGCATGGTCGGTGGCACTATGGCAGCAGTAGCACTGAAACAAGCAGAAGCATAATGTTGGTTGTTTATTTATTCAGAGCAACAGTGAATGTTATCAGTGCAAGGTAGCTTGAGCTCTAGTTTGTCGTTAATCATTTCATGCTTATGAGCATTCTTGGAGGGTCACTTTCATGCAGCAGTACTCCCTCCGTATAGAAAATAGATGATGTTTTGTACAAGGTTTTAGTCAAACATTGGAGATACAAATCATGAATAATTTTTAAGTCGTTGAGTTTGGAAATGTGAAAACCATATGAATAGATTTGTCTTGAGAAGTATTTTTAGAAAAGTATACATGCATTATTTTTTAATAAATGTTTTTGTAAAAATAAGAAATCAAAGTTACGTTTCGAAGACCGTGTCGTTGTCCAAAACGTCATCTATTTCCTATACGGAGGGAGTAACTCCCTTGGTTAATCAAATCTTTTATACATGTGTGGCCGACAACCGTTCTTTTATTTGCTCTTGACTAGCTAATGTTTCAGGTTGTCTTTGAGTTAGCAGCAATATAATTTGACAAAGTGAATGCTTCACTGTTATCTCCCTTCTGCACTAGTTATTTGGTTATTTGGATGAACAGTAAGCTCATCAATTCATGTTCGTTGCTGCCTAGCTTCTATAGTGGATCCAATATTTTATTCACTCTTTTTCTTGACCTTTGGTAACATACATGCATGCTGCTTGAGTTATTCGTGAGCGATTGACTTGGATCAGCTACATCGAAAGTTTGTTTTTTTTTATCCCGGTCATGAGAAATAGTCTTGCAACTCGTTTTATTTGGTTCTCATGTATGTTCCATGACATGACTATTAAGTGGTTAGCAAATTAAGTTGCGAGATTTGATTTGGAGTTTAATCTTTGTGTTTCCGCGTAGCGCATATATAGCTTTGAGAAATTCCTAATTGTTCCTAAGGTGAGCACGACACGAGTTTGCGTGTGTCACCTTAGCAATTAGAAGAGAAGTGCATCGGGTCACAATTAGGACACATAGCCTTCATTCTCGGAGAGAATTTTTAAAGGCTCCCCCCTCTCTAGTCGCCTACTCGGTCCTTTCAGGCAGAGTAGAAAAGATTTCATTTGGAAGTTTTGGATGGAACGTATATGATGAATTATGCAATGATTGAACCTTAAATTAGTCGGCTATTAGTGCTTATAATCAAGATGGTAATATAATCCAGTTTGCCTTATTTGTGTGGATGACAATGAGTGCTAGTACCGTAGTACGCACAGATTTGTTGTACCACTGATCAGCAGCACCGCTGAAACCTTGTATTAGAGAGTAGTAGAGTACCAATGTAACAATGTTTGTAGCATCACTGAACTGACAGCTTCAACTTTGATGGACCACACTATACTTCACTGAAGGCAGCAGATATATTGATAGAACCCCTATTGAAGCAATCAAAACTTGATGTCTTGATGCTAACACTACCTGAAGTAGTCTCATAGCAACACTTGTAAGCATCATATATTACAATTACATGGAGCATGCGTGAAAATAGCATGAACATTAAAGTTGGGAGTCTTGGGACACATGGGTTTCAGAGGCCAAAGCTTCACTGAACCACCACTGGCACTGTGGGCCAAAGATTGTTTCCAAATAAAGGAGCTTTAACTTTCAAAGCACATGCATGGCGCACAAGCACAAGATTTCTTCAGGCTCATCGGTCCCCTGCCGGCCTCCATTCTTTCCGGCCCCTTTATTTTTGTATGTCCTGCAAACCCATTTCTTATTCCCTTGATCTTTGTTGTTGCAACTCTTTTGCCTTTCTACTGTATCGCATGTGCTCTGCATTTGGGCATTTTGGTAGTGCAATCATTTGCTGCTTTGGAGAAATAAAGCAGTAGTTATCTCTCAAAGAGGAGATTAAATTGCTGATCAACATGGGAGGCCTAGCTCCTAAGACAACGTGATGATTAGCAGCTCATGCACCAGCCTTTTGGACTTCCCGGATCCCTTTCCGTGAGCGTCAAGACTAAACAAATCGAAAAGGTGGTGCTAAGTGCGCATCAGTAGTAAACAATATGTATAGTAGTCCTCATTCCCAAGGCGTGCGAAGATCGGCCATCATCATCATCGGCTCATCGAAAGATCAGTCATCATCAGTGAGTAAGCATGATGTAACTAACACGGCGGTAGGGCAGGTGATGAGCCAATGCCAAGCGATGGATCTGGGAATAATAATTGAGGATGTGCACCATCACCGTGTACTGATGGATCAGGCAATTACAGGAGATATATCAGCGTGGAGAACGGAGTTCGCTGAGATCGACGGTAATCCCTGCGCTCAGTAGCTGTTGTTCAAACCGTTCGCGTTCCGATCGTCCTGTTGTGTGTGTTTCAGAGCCTAGCTAATTAACTACAACTGCAAGACTGCATGATTGATAGGTGCGCTGCAACTTTTCAACAGGGGCCCCCGATCCTGCAGGAGGGCAAGAAAAGGAATGATCAGACTTTGGCAGCCTTTGGACGTACGCGACGCGCGCGGTGGGAAGGCCGGGGAACCCGACGAATCGAGTAGGGAGGCCGGCGTGGCTAAAGCGAAGGAAGGAGGAGGGGTCGGAATCCATGGAGGTCAGAAAGATGGTGGATGGGCGCGTGCCCCACTTTCTATTTTTCCTTCCCCTTCTGGTCTTTCCATTCCCCTCCCCGTTTTCACTCTACCTTCTCTCTCCCCAAGATCCACCACCGAGGAAGGCCTCCCCTGCGGGGAGCTCCAACAGCGGACCAGCCGCGCCCGCTCGCGAGCATGGGCGAGCGGTGAGCTCCGCCGTGCGTGCTCAGCGGGAGGCCCGACGGCAGCGAGCGCGGGGGCGGGCCATGCGAGGCTCCGTGCGGTTGAGCTCCGATGACGGCGAGCGTGGGGGACGCGGCGGGTAGAGGCCCGACGGTGGCGAGCGTAGGGGCGGGCCGTGTGAGGCTCCGCCAGGGGGCGCAGCGCTGCGGCGAGCTCCGACGATGGCAGGCCCGGCGAGGCTCTGCCTGGGCGCGCGTCGCGGAACCTGGCAGCGGCGGGCCAGGCAAGGCTCCGCCTGGGGGGCGGCACGGCGACGAGTTCGATGGCGGGCCCGGCAAGGCTCCGCCTGGGGAGCGGTGCGGCGGCGAGCTCCAACGACGACGGGCCCTGGCGAGGCTGTGCCTTGGGAAGCGCGATGGGTCGCCCGACGGGTTCCTCCCCGGCTGGATCTGCGCTTCCCAGATCGGGTAGGGTACGTTGGTGGGGAAGGCGGCTCAGGTGAACCTCGTGCGAAGAGCCGCCGGCCTCCACCTCTTTTTATAGCGCAGCGCAACAGGGGCCCGCCAACCATCTAGGGTTGGTGCGCCCCCGATCAAGGCGCGGGATCAAAGGCCCAGTGGGCCGTTGGGCTCACTGGGAGGGAGATCAACCTAATATTCTCCCTCTTGATGTCACTTTTAACTTTGTACTCTGAAATAACCGTTTTTTTCAAAGTACTTTGTCTCATCACATATTGACGCGTAGAGCATGCTTCATCGTTACGGTAACTTCCGATAGAATCAAACAGCTACAACTCATCTCTCTGTTTTGAAACAGCAAAACTCTTTTCTTTTCGGACCCTTTGTAATCCAGGAATCATAGGCTTTCCCTCAACCCTATGCCGGCCAAGTGTTCCTTGAATACATTGGGTGGTAAGCCTTTCGTTAGCGGATCCGTAAGCATATTCTTTGTCCCTATATGCTCGAGACTTATGGTGTAATCCTAGATTCTATCTTTCACAACATAATATTTTATCTCAATTGGTTTGGAAGCATTACTAGACTTGTTGTTGTGAGCATAGAATACTGCTACCTGATTGTCGCAGTACCCTCTTCTGTTCTTGACACCGGACGCCCATCTTCCTCCAGTTATCCTTCGTGTCTCAATCTGGCAGACGAGCCACTCAAGGACTAGGATTTGAATATTTCCTTCTCAAATAGGCATAATAGGCATGTCGCGCCTTGATTCTAGGAAGGGCGGCCAGCGGCAGCGCCGCACACGTACTCGACTTATCCGACCACACTGCGTAGATGCTGGAGTGGCGCGGCGGTTGCACCAAAGTTGGGTCTGCCCTTGGCATGACCCTCCACACTTCTGTCGCCATGGCTACAGTCACTCAGATGGGCTCAATTTTTGTCAATCCATGTTTGCTGGCTTCGTCCCGGACGTCATCGAGCATCAGACATTCAGACCGCCATGGACATCTAGAATTTCAGCTTGTGCGCTCCACCAATCCCATAGTGAAGAGTCTCCTCTTCCTTCCAAAATATTGAAGGGTTTGTACCCGGCGCGGCGTTAGCGCGCCTCCCTTCCTAGTATCCCAGGTGCAAGCATCGTTCGTGAAAATATCAGGAAGCTACTTTATATATAGTATATGATCGTTTGCGCCACTGCTTCCATACTGGCCCCATCTGTCAGTCCTTTCTTCCTCATCTGGTCGCTCCACACGCCATCAGAGCCAGCAGCGCTGTAGTTGGCACTAACTAGATAGAGGTGCCCCATCCCAACTAATTGATATGCTCTTCTATCCTGACTCTAGTTGATGGAGCCGGCGACCTTATGGAACAATGAAGGGGAACAAGTTCATCATGAATACAGTGTCCTTTCATCTTTTAATCTTTAACTAAAACTTAAAACTAGTCTATCTCACTCGAATGAACTCCAAATAAGACAATTCTTTTTCCACAATTTATCTAAAATCATTGTCTATCATACCATGTGCTTATGTTTGCTTCTAAGTTGAACTTCTCCTGGTTCAGTGCTTGTGTGCCTCAATTAGTTATTTGAAAATAGCATAAATTGTTTAAACTATAGAAAATAACATAACAAGTTGCAATGTAAATTGACATTTGTTAATATGAGGGTAGAGGTAAAGTTGTGTCCAAATTTAAAGTATATATGAACAACAAAAAGTTTTATGGTGTGTAAACATCAAATTTTGCCTTAAGTTGTATGAAATAGTTTGAGTGATGTATCCATTTGTGAACAATATATAGTCTAGCTTTTGCAAAATCATTTTAATTTTTTACATGAAGCTTATGCAACTGTAAAATGATTCCATAGCAATTTGTAGAATGTTTGGACCACTTTAAGGTATAAATATATTTTTTCTAAACAAAATAGTGAATAGAAGTTTAAATTACACAAAGTAGTAAATAGCAAATCGTTTGATTTTTTTAATATTTCTACACAACAACTTCTATGTATTCTTTTATTTATAAAAATGTATTGAGGTAAATAAGATAATGTTTTTTTTTTGCATCTTACTTGCAAGATTTTTTAAAATGGAAAAAGAAAAGGAAATACATTAAGTAGTGAAGGTTTGAGGCAATCCGGTTTCGGCCCATTTAACTTCTTCCCTACATTCTGAGCCCAAACCAAAACGCATTCTATAGCCGTCAGATCGAATTGATTGTCACACCCGGTTCTGAAAAAAAACCAGGTGAATACCGTATGTGTGCCAGGATCAAGTTTCACATATACGGTAAACAAAAATAAGTAGCAGATACAATATCAAGTATAAAAAATAAATAAATAACTAAAAAGACTATCAGAGTATTACAACTAATCCTGGAAACGAAGGCTCCAACTCCACAAACAATCGACCGGAGGTTGCGTACACCTAGCACATCTTCAACAACTTCACACCTTTTTTTTTTTGAGCATCAATTTAGCAAAGGGTGAGTACACTTTATGGTTGGTACTCAGTAAGGCCACAAAGATTAACCAGAGAATGCTTTAATATCAACTTAAAGTATATTACTCATGTGAGGGTCCAGGCCGCTCTTGACCGTGAGCACGGCTGATATATCAGTTTTACACTCTGCAGAGGTTGTACACTTCCACCATAGGTCGCGTAAAAGTTCAATAGAACTTTAGACTCAACCACGCTGTGCTGAACAGGCACGTATCACACTACCGAGGTGTGACTGCATAGGGACGTCACGAGGCCTTTACATAGATTCCTTAGTAAATAATAGTCCGCTAAGGATTTAGGTCGAAGCAGGCCATAACCCTCCCTAGTGAGCACAATATCTTAGCAAAGCAAACGTCTCAAGAGGACCAGGCTATACCCCATCAACGCCTGCCCTTTTGCCCTTTTCAGGTAAGACTACCACCCACTAAAGTTTATAATTAGTAAGCTAAGACCAGAGCCCATTAGTCTTATGGTTGTACTGTTTTCCCGGGTGGTCGCTCCATGGTCCGATTAAGCAAAGTATTCTTGTAACAAGGCATAGGTTAGGGTCACTTGCCTTTCACCAAAGTGTAACTGCTCATTTTCAGTTCTTCAACTCTTGATCTTCAATATAGTCGAACTGCATTCCGTTTACTCGTAGCAATCAATGGCACAAGCATACAAGCAAATAGACAAGAATAACTAAGAACAATACACCAATTAAAAGAAAATCTTGAAAAGAACGTACTAAAGGGTAGGGCTCGATGCTACAAACGCAAAGGCACAAGAACGTTGAAAACGGGACTACGAGATTGAAAAGAAAAACAACTATCAGAAGACATTGATTATAAGGCAAACGACTATAAGCTTGATACATTTTAATTTAGTAAAATCATATGTATATAGGTTATTTCAGAGAAATACCCTATTTCATAATTAACACAACTTATGTTTGCATTTGAAAACACGAATTAGCCTAGTTTAATTTTATTTATGAATATTTAAGTAGAGATTATACAAATTAAACAATTAACTTTAAAAAGAAATGCATATGGAACATCTAATCGAATAACTTTATTATTCGTGTTGAACTTATCCAAGTTATAATTCAGAAGCACATTTATATTTATAGTATCCAAATTAACATTTAATTATGAAAGCTCGGGATATGGCCTAATTTGCTTTTAATTAGAAAAGCTAGTTATAAATAAGCATTAATCAAGTTAACATTTAATCAGAAACACGAGGTATAACTCTAATGGACTTTTATTTGGAAAACACAATTAAATAGCTTTAATCAATTAAACTTTTATTATGAAAACACGTGGTATAGACCTATGTTGATTTTAATTGCAAAAAGTATATCCATAAGACATTAATCAAATTAATTTCACAATAAATTGTAAAAACACACACTACGGAGAACATCATGACTGCCTCGTATTTTAAGTTGAAACGAGTCTAACGAAATAAGAACGGATTTAAACGGGCTTAAAACGTGGAAACTATGGATTAAACAAGGCTGCAGGGACTAGAACGAGATTAACTGTAGTCTACAGGGGTTAGCAAAGAAGAAACACTAGACTCAGTGAATAGTCACTGCGAATAGAGGAATCTTCGGGATTAGATCTGCAAAAGGGCATAGCTTGGGTTTGGTTGTAGGCATCTAATAGATGTAGGGGGTTTTCTGTATATTTGGCAAGACACAAAACATTGTCAAAGAATAACAGATTGGTTTAGGGGCTTGAGTGCAAAAGCTCAGAGAGCTTTGGCCATGGCGGCCAATGGTTCTGGGCGTCGGTCTCGCCGGCGCTACGGCAGTGCAGGGCTCGACTAGGGCGGCAAACAGGAGGAGGAGGTCAAGGGGATCGCGATGGGTGGCTCACCAGCGGCGGAGATGGACAACGTCGGCTGGGACTGACGACGGACGGCGGACGGCGGCAGCTCGGGTTCCTTGGGCGACAGTGCTCCAGCGACATGGAGGCGACGAGGACAGGCGACGGACATGCTGCTCGATCTCGCGGACCTCCTGGCGGTGTCATCTTGCGTCGGTGGTCGGTGGAGGCGGTGAACTGGGCGGGCGGCGGCGATCCTTCTTTGATTCCAGTGGCGACGGGTCTCCACATGGTGGCCGTGCTTCGGTGGCGTTGAGGGGCTGAGGATGGGCGGCGGGCGTGTGTGTAAGAACCGCCCAATTTGCACTCGGCTCAAGTGAACGATTAGCCGTTTCATTGAGATGAGGGTTAGTACTTAGCCGCCTTTCGACGATTCAAGTACTAAACCACATCTAGAAGATCGACGGCCTCTTACAATTTCACTTCAAACGAGCACAAACCCGGTAGTCCCGGTAGGTGTTCCACATACGCCCAAGATCGAGCACACCCACCGTTACAAATCACATCATCACAATGAACCATAAAGAGCAATTTTAAACGACATGGTTTCACAATTAAGTTACAAATTCTTACATAAATGGTTTCAACAAGAAATAAAAGAGAGCAAAAGTAACAAGTTTAAGCTCTCAACAAGACAACATAAAACATAAGTGAATTCATGTTATTCCAAGCTCTAACTTAGACGATAGGAGTAAAACGCAGCGGATAAACGATAGTAACGCAAAATAAACAATGGTGTTGTTGCCCAAAACACCATCGCCACACGCCACAACAAGTTTAATCACTCGTCACCCACCCTTGGATCGGCGGGGGAAAAGTAACCAAACACAAGCTCCGGTTCACCTGCAACTTAGAGTTTTGAAAGCAACGTGAGTACGTGGGGTACTCGCAAGACTTACGCAAGGAGAATATTTAGCACCATGCAAGAATATATCAAGGTTAGGCTTTAAGGTTAAATAAAATTTAGCAAAAGCCTAAGCGACACATCCTTAATTTTTAACCATAAGCATGATGAACAACAACCTATGAACATCTAGTTCATTTTACTTAACTTGCCCAAGCCCACACAATATTTTAGTTGAAACAAGAATTATATCGTGATAACATAGAGCATGAACATATGACAAGAACAAATATAACCAACGGTAACTCTACGAGAGATCCATGGGAGTGAGCTTGCTCATAACCGAGAGCGCGGCAATTCGAATTGATTTAACCTTGCAAGGGTTATACTCTTTACCCGCTCAACACGAGAATGAACTCACGTCAACCCTTCCCAATAAGCCCCAAACGTTGGGAGTCCACGCCTAGCTTACGCAGAGGGAGCTCTAGGTCCACCGGGGACATCCCTAGAACCCCTCTACATAGCCCGAAGCCACGTATCTAGGACCGTGCCCCAATGATCGAGACAACAATCGGAAAAAGGGCTTACCCAACAATAATTGGACAACGGTAGCACAAAATGGTGCTCCAACCAACGTCACAATCGGACGGACCTTAACCAACTCAAACGGGCTATGTCACCAAGACTCCGTTCTCGTGACCCTATCTCCCGTTCAAGTCTCGCATTCAATTTTAACATACTCATAAACATTGCTCATTATTAATTAACCAAAGTAAAGGCGACGAAGTTGATTAGCCTATAGCCCATCCCTCCCAAGTTGACTAGACCAAGACTAAGCATCTAAGCATTAATCAAATTAAATTAGTAAGAGCCCCTTTTTCTACACGAGCGACAAGGAAGGGTATAAAACAAGGAAGGCTTAAAGATAGGGTTCTAATGCAACTAAACCCACATGCAACCCATAGCGGCATAATATTAATTAAGAAAATCATAGGATAGGACATATGAGCTGCTTGCCTTGGTTCTCTTCCGACTCGACAAACTCTTCCTCGGCAATTTCACGCCTGGGCTCAAAGGTCTCGCTCTCCGGCACCTCGTTCACTAAAGAATGAAATGCATGCATGCATTAGTGGTGATGCCATGAATGCAATGCTAATGAAATGAGTATGAAGTGGTATATGCAACCAAGATCATAATAATGACAGCACATGAAGCTAAAGCATTGATCAAACAATTCCAAAAGCATAAAAGGGCACCCCTAGCTAAATAAACCACTAGCAAGCAAGAAAAAGCCGAAACAAAATCTATTAATACCTAAAAATTATGAAACATGACATGCTTCCAGAGAATCATCATACCAGCTCATTAGAGTTGGTTTCATCTCCAAAATAATTTTTATCGCAGAGAAATAAATTAAGTAATATAATGCACTAGTAAACAACTTAAATCAGAAAAGGCATGCAAAACTAATAGAAAAACAGAGGAGGAAATTTTCCAGGATGACATACAGATAAATAAGACTAACACAAGTGGTTTCACCATTTTATCATTTTTCTACTAATTACTAAGTCTTTAACAAGATTTCAGCTCAAAAAGAAAGAAATAATCCAAACCCATGTCAAATATTCACAAACTGAGAAAGGCAACTATAGATCTGATTATAGTGTGCCTTAAGAGATCTAACACAATTGGAATAAAGATTATTGGAGCAACAAATTCATCATAAGGCAATGAACAAGATCTGCATGAAATAAATCATAATAAAATAAGTACAACAGTAGCATGAGCAAACACATTTTTGTATCAAACGAGATCATCTCAGGAACTCAACAAAACAAGAGCCATCATTTTTGGGTCTATATTTATTTTTCTACAAATTTTGCAAACTCATGAACATACAAGTATAACTAAGCAACACCTATTAGCTTGTACTGTTCATCTTCTTCAAGCAGAACCTACGCACGCACGGCTGCAGCACTTGGAGACGGGCGCCGGAGGAACCAGCACGCGTGCAGGGAAAGGAAAAACGGCGGCAAGCTGCGAGAGAGCTCACCACGTGCACAGCTCAAGCGGAGGAGGTCGGAGGTGGCTTGCCGGCGTGGAGCTTCGGGCGGTGTCCATGGTGGCCGGCCGTGGGATTCAAAATCCCCGGCGAGCGGCGGCTGGTACTGCAGGAATGAGTCGATGAGGGTGTCAAGGAGGAGTAGTGGAAGTCCCGCGCACAAGGAATTGGCCGGAGCCTTACCGACGGCGACGAGAGCTCGGTGGTGGTGGAAATGGAGATGGGGCGGCTAGGGTTTGGAATAGGGCGCCGGCTCTCGGGTTTATAAGGGCGAGGAGGAGCGGGGGCAAGGCTAGGATTTCGCGTGGCCATGGCCACGGTGGCCAGTCCGGTGGCGAGGGCCTGGTCGACGCCGCCCCTGCTGCCCAACCGGCGGGCGAGCTGCAGCGTGAGATGAGGAAGATGACGCTGACGAGTGGGTCCCGCGTCGGTTTGAATTCTTTTTCGGGATTTCAAACTTTGAACCACTAATTAGGTGCCTTCCCGAGGTCCAAAATTTACAAATAAATACTCGTTGGAAAGCTAAAAACATAAAGAAGAAACTAAGAGCAAGATCAACACTAGCACTGCTATGGTTTGGTCGCAAATCAAAAAAGCAAAACAGCTAAAGCTGAAAGTTCCACGAGCTTTTAAGCATAGCAAACCAAAACCAAAAATTCGGCCAAAATTCAACAAATCCCCAATTGACGTGAAGTAGATGAATAAAATAACAGTAGGCCAAGTTGCATAACGAAAATTGAAGTTCCTTCACAAGGTAGCATTCATTCCAAAAATAAAAATGCATGACTTAAATAAATTGCTATGCAATGATGCTCAATTATGCCTAAATGATGCTTATGATGCTCATGGTTATATGTTAAGCATGTTATTAAATTTTGGGACGTTACAAATCTCTCCCCCTTAAACGAATCTCGTCCCGAGATTCAAGTGATAAGAACAAGTGGTAAAAAGGGATAAGGAACTAGCGATAAAACCCCAAGGTTGGAGTAGGCCACATTCACCTAGATGAAATAAATAACCAAAAGATTTCACAAAGGACATGGTTGGGTGGTGGTGAATTATTTGGACGTTTTCTCTTGGTGATTGTGTACTCGTCTAAGGATATGTATAGATAGTTCTTCACAAAGAGAGTAGGGTGGGTTGGAGTAGGTAGATCTTACTCATTAGAGAAGAGTTTGGGATATTTCTCTCGTATCTTATCTTCATGTTCTCAAGGAGCTTCATACTTGGATTGATTTCTCCATTGGACCTTGACAAATTTGATAATTCCATTTCTCATTTTTCTCTCAACATGGTCAAGAATACCAATAGGATGTTCATCATAAGTAAGACCCGGTTGAAGATTGAGAGTATTCACATCAACAGCTTCGGTCGGAACACGAAGGCACTTTCTGAGTTGAGATAGATGGGACACATTATGAATAGAGGAGAGCGATGGAGGAAGATCCCATTGATAGGCCACGGTACCAACCCTTTTGTAACTTGGAAGGATCCAACATCCCGCATGGCTCCTTGCTTCACGCGAGTCCACCAAAACCTTTTGTTTGAGATATTGATACATTTTGGTACTACTCGGATGAATAGAAAGTTGAGAATGAGAGCACTAGAAATGTTTAAGAACAAAATGGTTGCATTAGTGGGCTTTTGTAGCATGTCACAACCACAAGCCCGAGCACCAGCGCGCACCTAGCGGCACAACCATGTGGCTGCAGCACACAGGGGGCCCTAGGTTCCGTCACGGCACTATAGTTCGCATGTCATGACGCTACCACAAACAATCCACCAATAATCACTAGATGGAACAAGTTATTAAAGAAAATCGATTGATTTCTAATGGATAGCATTAGGAGGTTAGAGTAATTCTAGAGAAGGAATTTGGTGAGAGTGATGTTTGATGTAGATGGTGCATTGCAATAAGGATGCACATATTCATGGATATTCGGATGGTGCACACAAGAGGTTTTAGAGAGCTAGATATGGTCATGGTTAGAAGGTATAGATAGTTTCAATATGGTGTATAGACACTTTCGATCAAGGATGATTGGAATTAACACTAAGAGTTGTAAAGAAAACTCCTTTGACCGCTCCGATTCCAAGTTTTCGAAGGCCATCTCATAAAGTATTGATGTGAGACACCATGGTTAGGCAATAGATAATATTTTGTATAAGATGGACCGGGATTGGGAACCATTGAGAAGAAAACATGCATAGTGTATTAGGGGGATAAAGATGATATGGATAGATTTTTGGGCAGCAAGCACATCATGTGATTTTTGCTCGGATTTGGACACCAAAGGGAGGAAAACACCATATTTTTGTTCAAGTGACCCATATGTGCATTATACATGTATGCAATGAATGGATGCAACATGACGTCTCCTCTCAACGTACTAAGCAAGATTAGCACATAGGGCACGATAACTTAATAAGCGTCCTAACGTCGCGATACATGACCAAAGGCCAACAATATCGCCTCGCAAGCCACTATCGATCAAAAGTGCTTCAAAAACCCTCTTACAAGCACATCGGTTAGCGGCTAACCCCATTAAAGATGAGATAAGTTAAGAGCATTTTTATTAAACAAGTGAAGCAAGATGAAGGATAAGTTCTATGATAGAAAAGAGATAGAACGTATAACCTTAAGTTCAAAATTTTAGGACATAACATTTAGTGTAAGTGGTCACATTTTAATTTGTTTTTATCCACCCACTAAGCAAGTTTTAAGTTCACTTTATGGAACCAGCTCTGATGCCACTTGTAAGAACCGCCCAATTTGCACTCGGCTCAAGTGAACGATTAGCCGTTTCATCGAGATGAGGGTTAGTACTTAGCCGCCTTTCGACGATTCAAGTACTAAACCACATCTAGAAGATCGACGGCCTCTTACAATTTCACTTCAAACGAGCACAAACCCGGTAGTCCCGGTAGGTGTTCCACATACGCCCAAGATCGAGCACACCCACCGTTACAAATCACATCATCACAATGAACCATAAAGAGCAATTTTAAACGACATGGTTTCACAATTAAGTTACAAATTCTTACATAAATGGTTTCAACAAGAAATAAAAGAGAGCAAAGTAACAAGTTTAAGCTCTCAACAAGACAACATAAAACATAAGTGAATTCATGTTCTTCCAAGCTCTAACTTAGACGATAGGAGTAAAACGCAGCGGATAAACGATAGTAACGCAAATAAACAATGGTGTTGTTGCCCAAAACACCATCGCCACACGCCACAACAAGTTTAATCACTCGTCACCCACCCTTGGATCGGCGGGGAAAAGTAACCAAACACAAGCTCCGGTTCACCTGCAACTTAGAGTTTTGATAGCAACGTGAGTACGTGGGGTACTCGCAAGACTTACGCAAGGAGAATATTTAGCACCATGCAAGAATATATCAAGGTTAGGCTTTAAGGTTAAATAAAATTTAGCAAAAGCCTAAGCGACACATCCTTAATTTTTAACCATAAGCATGATGAACAACAACCTATGAACATCTAGTTCATTTTACTTAACTTGCCCAAGCCCACACAATATTTTAGTTGAAACAAGAATTATATCGTGATAACATAGAGCATGAACATATGACAAGAACAAATATAACCAACGGTAACTCTACGAGAGATCCATGGGAGTGAGCTTGCTCATAACCGAGAGCGCGGCAATTCGAATTGATTTAACCTTGCAAGGGTTGTACTCTTTACCCGCTCAACACGAGAATGAACTCACGTCAACCCTTCCCAATAAGCCCCAAACGTTGGGAGTCCACGCCTAGCTTACGCAGAGGGAGCTCTAGGTCCACCGGGGACATCACTAGAACCCCTCTACATAGCCCGAAGCCACGTATCTAGGACCGTGCCCCAATGATCGAGACAACAATCGGAAAAAGGGCTTACCCAACAATAATTGGACAACGGTAGCACAAAATGGTGCTCAAACCAACGTCACAATCGGACGGACCTTAACCAACTCAAACGGGCTATGTCACCAAGACTCCGTTCTCGTGACCCTATCTCCCGTTCAAGTCTCGCATTCAACTTTAACATACTCATAAACATTGCTCATTATTAATTAACCAAAGTAAAGGCGACAAAGTTGATTAGCCTATAGCCCATCCCTCCCAAGTTGACTAGACCAAGACTAAGCATCTAAGCATTAATCAAATTAAATTAGTAAGAGCCCCTTTTTCTACACGAGCGACAAGGAAGGGTATAAAACAAGGAAGGCTTAAAGATAGGGTTCTAATGCAACTAAACCCACATGCAACCCATAGCGGCATAATATTACTTAAGAAAATCATAGGATAGGACATATGAGCTGCTTGCATTGGTTCTCTTCCGACTCGACAAACTCTTCCTCGGCAATTTCACGCCCGGGCTCAAAGGTCTCGCTCTCCGGCACCTCGTTCGCTAAAGAATGAAATGCATGCATGCATTAGTGGTGATGCCATGAATGCAATGCTAATGAAATGAGTATGAAGTGGTATATGCAACCAAGATCATAATAATGACAGCACATGAAGCTAAAGCATTGATCAAAGAATTCCAAAAGCATAAAAGGGCACCCCTAGCTAAATAAACCACTAGCAAGCAAGAAAAAGCCGAAACAAAATCTATTAATACCCAAAAATTATGAAACATGACATGCTTCCAGAGAATCATCATACCAGCTCATTAGAGTTGGTTTCATCTCCAAAATAATTTTTATCGCAGAGAAATAAATTAAGTAATATAATGCACTAGTAAACAACTTAAATCAGAAAAGGCATGCAAAACTAATAGAAAAACAGAGGAGGAAATTTTCCAGGATGACATACAGATAAATAAGACTAACACAAGTGGTTTCACCATTTTATCATTTTTCTACTAATTACTAAGTCTTTAACAAGATTTCAGCTCAAAAAGAAAGAAATAATCCAAACCCATGTCAAATATTCACAAACTGAGAAAGGCAACTATAGATCTGATTATAGTGTGCCTTAAGAGATCTAACACAATTGGAATAAAGATTATTGGAGCAACAAATTCATCATAAGGCAATGAACAAGATCTGCATGAAATAAATCATAATAAAATAAGTACAACAGTAGCATGAGCAAACACATTTTTGTATCAAACGAGATCATCTCAGGAACTCAACAAAACAAGAGCCATCATTTTTGGGTCTATATTTATTTTTATACAAATTTTGCAAACTCATGAACATACAAGTATAACTAAGCAACACCTATTAGCTTGTACTGTTCATCTTCTTCAAGCAGAACCTACGCACGCACGGCTGCAGCACTTGGAGACGGGCGCCGGAGGAACCAGCACGCGTGCAGGGAAAGGAAAAACGGCGGCAAGCTGCGAGAGAGCTCACCACGTGCACAGCTCGAGCGGAGGAGGTCGGAGGTGGCTTGCCGGCGTGGAGCTTCGGGCGGTGTCCATGGTGGCCGGCCGTGGGATTCAAAATCCCCGGCGAGCGGCGGCTGGTACTGCAGGAATGAGTCGATGAGGGTGTCAAGGAGGAGTAGTGGAAGTCCCGCGCACAAGGAATTGGCCGGAGCCTTACCGACGGCGACGAGAGCTCGGTGGTGGTGGAAATGGAGATGGGGCGGCTAGGGTTTGGAATAGGGCGCCGGCTCTCGGGTTTATAAGGGCGAGGAGGAGCGGGGGCAAGGCTAGGATTTCGCGTGGCCATGGCCACGGTGGCCAGTCCGGTGGCGAGGGCCTGGTCGACGCCGCCCCTGCTGCCCAACCGGCGGGCGAGCTGCAGCGTGAGATGAGGAAGATGACGCTGACGAGTGGGTCCCGCGTCGGTTTGAATTCTTTTCGGGATTTCAAACTTTGAACCACTAATTAGGTGCCTTCCCGAGGTCCAAAATTTACAAATAAATACTCGTTGGAAAGCTAAAAACATAAAGAAGAAACTAAGAGCAAGATCAACACTAGCACTGCTATGGTTTGGTCGCAAATCAAAAAAGCAAAACAGCTAAAGCTGAAAGTTCCACGAGCTTTTAAGCATAGCAAACCAAAACCAAAAATTCGGTCAAAATTCAACAAATCCCCAATTGACGTGAAGTAGATGAATAAAATAACAGTAGGCCAAGTTGCATAACGAAAATTGAAGTTCCTTCACAAGGTAGCATTCATTCCAAAAATAAAAATGCATGACTTAAATAAATTGCTATGCAATGATGCTCAATTATGCCTAAATGATGCTTATGATGCTCATGGTTATATGTTAAGCATGTTATTAAATTTTGGGACGTTACAGTGTGGCACGACGTCGTGGATCCCGTAGTGGAGTCGTTGGCCTCCGGTGAGCAATGAAGCCGGCGAATCGGGCGACGGAGTTCCGGTGGCGGCGCTCGGCTCTTGCCGGCTTGTTCGGCGGCGGCGCTGCGTAGATGACGAAGGCGATGGCGGGTGAAGCAGCAGCGGGCGCAGGGCGCACGGGTGGCGGCATTTATAGGGGCCGGAGCCCTAGGATGGCTAGTGCGGAGGCCGAGGAAGGCTGGCGGCGCACAGGCCGTGCGGAAGGCGGCCGGGCCTAGATGGGCCCCGATGGGCTTTGACAGGTCAGCCCGGGTTGGCTCGGCCCGTTAGGGATTAGGGTTATTTATGTTTTTTTGGAAACAATTTCTAGTGCGAAAACAATTCTAGAAATTCTAGATAAAGCTTTTAAAGCACCAAAAACATCTAGAAAATCCCAAAAATTCTAGGAAAAATCCTAGAGATAGTTTGGGATACGAGGAGTCCAAATAAAATATCCAGAGCTCGTGAAAAAGATTTTAAAGCCTTCTAATAAATAGATTTAGCTCTAGAGAAATGAGAATAAATTCTAAAAAAGTCTAGAAAATTCTCAGAAGAACCTAAACGTTGGATGAACGCATTTTGAAACCTTTTTTCACTCATGAAATACTAAGATGCATCGACATGAGTGCAACACACATAAAACAACTTTATTTAATTTTAGAAATACAACCAATTGTTTTTATGCTAAATTCTCTGTAAAATAAACAAATGTTGAAAAAGTTTTAAAATTATGAGAAAATCGTTGTATTAATTTTCATTATATTCACATCCTAAAATTGGAGAATTTTAAGGTGTGACATTGATGGCTGAGATGCTGTACGCTCCGAATAAATACCTCTACCCGCCCAGTGGTGAAACCCTACTCGTCGTCGGCCATTCTCTTCGCCTTAACCACTACTCCCCCTGTCCCTAATTAAAAATCGTTCAAGCTACAGGCTGTCTCCAAATAATCGTTGTCACCTACTCCTGCAGTCCTGCCTGCCAGCAACCTATAGCTCTGTAGTACGCGCCATGCACCTGTCGTGTGCTTTCCTCTCCACTTAGCACTCATGGCCTGACGACTGACACAACCAGGCGCACTACTTTAGGGCACCGCCAGCAGTCTAGCTATTTGAGGCCAGCTACTTGGAGGAGTATAAAAAAGCAAAGCAAGTCGGCATAGTAAAGCGAGAAACGGTGTGTCATCAACTACTTAGATGAACATGAGGTCCTAATGATATTTGTTCACAAGCATCAAGATGTTAGCGAGGAATAAAACATATGCAAGCCAACCATAGAGAACATGTAAAGCAGGCATAGCACATTGGTTCATTTTATTTGAGCTTGATTTTAATGGATAGGATTTGAACTCATTCAAAACTCATGAATCAGGAAGTAGAGAGGTAGGGTGCACATACCATCGTTCTTGAACAAGATAGGGTTCAAGAGAAACCAGCAGTGAGTTGGACAACCCAGGGGGTGGCCAACTCATTATGGTGTTCTCACCTTGTCTCTTTGTCATGGTTGCACAATCAATGATGTGCGGCATCTTTGTGGGAGGTCTCGAGTGTGTATGTTGATGATGAGCTTGAGAGATCTCCCCCACGCTTGTACTTGTACTGGTGCTGTCATTCTAACAAAAGATGTAAACAAAAGAGGGACTCTTCTGGTTCGAGAACCAGAGAGCCTTTATTCGAATTCAAAAATGTTTGGTTTTTTTTCTTTTTTTAGTTGATAGCAAGTTGCAAGAACCAACACCATCTCCAAACCAAGATAAGCTTTGCTATGATAGAACTTATTCGAAATACTCACATACCACCCCCACACTTAGAGTTTGGATTGCTAGGCAACTCAACTCAAGTGTGTGGAGTTCAAATCTTCTTTCATAATCGTTCCCTACCAAGACTTATCAAGGTGTTGTAGTTGATGTAGTTCACATGTTCTTAGCTATCATTTGTCCATCATCATTCTTTAATCTCCACCTGAAAAGGTTAGTGACAAAAAAATACTCGAAGGACAACTTTATCCTAGAAAGAAAGCCTTGCTTTTTATTCAAAGGGAAAACAAAAGATGATCGTCCGGGCTATCTCCTGGTAGTGCTTTGATTATGGTCGCAAGCTTGACCTTGGGAACATTCTCCTGCAGCTACCATTGATGGTGTCATTCCCGTTTCACCACCAATTGTTGATGTGTCATAGAAGCTTTAGCTGCAAGGTTAGTGCCACAACACATACACGAAATCTGCAATGCTTATGGTAAACATATGCATCTACAACCAACCTTCTAAACTTTTTATAGAAGTAGACCTTAAGGTGGTTGTAGTCCTCGTGTGTGCTCGGGGCACAAAGCATAGCTGACTTTGGAAAGGCATTGAACGAGCATGATCTTTGTGGGATTTCAAGAATGAAGCTCCCATGCTCACCCAAGAGATCCTCTTCTATAGACTCCGGAGTCAGCGCCTCACAAACTTCCTTGGCCCATGGGTTCTCCATCTCAAGAGATTTATCATGAAAGCTCAATGTTGATTCTTGATCATGGTTGAGATCAATGTAGCGCGGGCTAGCAGGAAGAGGATCAAACTCGTTTGAGGGTGATGATGATCGTTCGTCACCATGAAGGTGAAGGGTCTCTTCCAAGTCAAACTTTTCAAGTGTAGGAAACTCCGCAACCTGAAAGAGAACGGGCTCGGATGATACGAACGGAGATACATGCATCATCTTCTCGAGCGAGTTTTGCTTGAGAAGTGGCTTTGCCGTAGATTTTTTGGACAAGAGATAACGGTGGCAAAAGCGGCTTCCTTAAGCTTTTCATCTAGGCTCCCTTGATATGTATCAAGAAACTTTTCTAGCGGGGAGCCTAGGAGAAGATCAAGATCGAAGACATCAAAGATGTGAAAGTCTAGGCTTACCTCGATCTTGTCTATCATGAGCGGCACGATACTTGCAACCCCCCGACATTCAAGGATGTGTCCATAGGGACAACTCTTGAGGAGTTTATCGGATGGTCTTAGCGACACTTTGCTCAAAAGAGTGTACGCTAAATGCCATGGCATGATGTTAACCTCCATGATGGGGTTAAGATGGGCTTCTATGGTGGCTCCCCTTATAAAACAAGGAATGATCGTGGAGGGTGAACGAATCCAAATTGCTTCGGAAAAGCGTCTCACTCCATCTGACCATTCCTCCTGCATGGCCTTCTTAAGAAATGCTTCGTTAGGCGGATCGGGAGGCAAAGGTGGTACCGTAAGCCTAAGGGAAGGTTCTGTCATGGGATTGGATTAATAGATTTGGACAGAAGAGGGCTCCTTCCTAAGCTGGACATCAAGCGTTCCTAGAGTTGGAGCATCTAAGAGAAAATTCTCCATAGGATGTCCAATCAAGATATCAAAGTCTAGGACTTCGAAAGCATGAAAGTCTAGGATAGCGTCGACATCTCCGTCTCTGTCTCTTATAGACACGTTCTGCAAGATCCCTATTCCTTCTAGGATTTCTCCAAAGGAGGTCCGGAAGGTTTTGTCTGTTGCGACCAACGACTCATTTGCCATAATGATCAACATGAAGGACTTGGAGATGATGTTGACATCGACAGTGGGATTGTAAAGAGCGTCCACCTCCATCCCTCGTATGGTGCATTGAATGGTTAAGGCAGGGGAGCTGATTTAGAGAACTTTTGACGATAGCTCCAGCACCCTTAACCTTTCGTTGCACCTAACGGTGGATGAGAGGATTGATGGCTCTTCCTTGCAGAAGAGATTCGAGGTGTTTATATGATTTCTAGCTGGATCATCCTCGAATCTAAAAGGGAACTCTGGCGGTAGAATTTCTTCTTCCTCCGATGTTCCTGGTTTGAGAGAGGGCTCAATAGTTGAATCTTGGGATGTGGATGATGAAAGCTCAGATTCGGCTGTTCAGAGACTCTCATGGTTCAATTCGGGTTCCTCTCGACGGATTTCATGTTCTAAAGGGAAGGAAAAGTTTAACGATAGGCAATTTGTCACATCCAGGTTTACACAAAACCCGAGTGCTGCTATATGTGTGCCCAGGATGTCCACACAACACACATAGCTTACAAATATGGTATTACAGAGAACACAATGCTCGAATAAAACAATTTACATCAGAGTTTACAGAAATTACACAGCGGAAGTTTATTTATTAACTCTTTCGACTGGTAGAGCCTCAAGTCCACAGGGACACCGACTGGTTGACCACAGCTTAGAAGCATAGAAGTTCTTCTGATAAATCTTCAGCTACTGCCTCAAACGCTTCTTCTCCATCTGATTACCCATCCGAGATTTTGTTGATTGATTGCAAGTGTAAGTAATCCATCTTACTTAGCAAGTATAACAAAGAGGTATGAAAGGCTTAAAAGGCTTGACACGGCTGAACTGCATTTAGCACTTTTATTTGGTTCATTTTAACATTATCCAAATTACTACAAGTATGAGCAACTCCCGGTTGTCAGCCCCAATTAATAGAGTATAAGTATAATTAAGACAGTAAAGTAACATCATCTTCTAATAAAAAAGGATCCAGGCCGCTCGTGACCGAGAGCACGGCTATCATGATAGATTTACACTCTGCAGAGGTTTCACCCTTTAACCACCGGTCGCGTAAAAGCTCAAAAGAGCTTTGAACCCAACCATGCTGTGCTGATTGGGCACGTACCACACTTCTGAGGTGTGATTGCATAGGGACGCTACGAGGCTTTTCACAAGACACCCTAACAAGCACAGTAGCCGTTTTGGTCCAACTTGCAGCGCATGACCCCAAGGCATCGAGATTGACTTACGCCCATGGATATTACGCACCATGGGGGGATCAATGACGTCCAGAGCGCGGGCATCACCCCTCTTGCGCAACGTGTAGAGTTCCCATACTGCAGGACTCCCATCACGGGACTGTGCCTAACGAGACATAGCCAACGGATCTCAGAGCGCAGGTGAGACCGTCCTCGATGGATCAAGTCCATGCTTGCACTGCAGCTCCCCACGTACGCCTTTCGGTAACCACTGGCAAGCTAGAGACGCACAAGCTAATTGGCCAAGACCAGAGCCATAATAGTTCCAATGGTGGCGACAGGTTCCTGGGTTGCGGCTTTAAGAACTCGACCTTACGGAGAGACACTAGAGCAAAGCACATGCTCTAGCTCCCTGAACCATGTTGCTAAAAAGCAAGTTTTACCATCATATTCAAGTGAACCATTAAAGCAGTATTAACATTTAAATATAGGTGACAGTAGCAGTGCTTAGCAAAGACTACCCAAAATGCATAACCTTAGGTATCAAGGAACAGGGAATAAAGTCTAGGTACAACCTTAAGGCATATCAAGTTAGACACATGCAAATAAATGAATGATTAAAGATGAATAGGTTGCAAGGATTATCCATGTTACACTTGCCTTAATTCCAGTATGCTTGCTCAAGGTCTTCAGCTTTGGCTCTTCAAACTCTTGTTGTTTAAGATCCTCGAACGACGCTCCTTCTACTCGTAGCAAACAACGGCACAAGCATACAAGTAGAAAAACAAGCACAAATAAGAACAATACACCAATCAAAGGGAAGCTTTTAAAAGAACGTACTAAGTGGAAAGGCTCGACCGAAGGTCACGCGCAAAGAAACGCGTTAGACGGAACTACGGATGAGAAGAAACAACTATCGAAAGATTTCTGATTACAAGGCAAAGGACTATATGCTGGATATATTTTAATTAAGTAAAATCATGTGCATAGGTTATTTCAGAGAAATACCCTATTTGTAATTAACACAAATTATATTTGCATTTGAAAAAACAAGTTGAACTTAGCCAGTTTTATTTATCAACATTCAAGTACATATTATACCAACTAAACCGTTAACTTTATAAAAGAAAAGTATATGAAACATCTAATCGAATAACTTTATTATTCGTATTTCACTAATCAAATATTATTAGAAAGCAATTATAGTAGTATTAGTCATATTAGCTTTATTCATAAAACCGTGGTATAACCTATTTATCTTTTATTTAGAAAACCAAATGAAATATGTATTAATCAAATTAACATTTAATTTAGAAATGCCGAGGTGTGGCTCTAATCAACTTTTATTTGGAAAACACAATTGGATAGCATTAATCAAATTGATATTAGTTATGAAAACCGATATGTAAACCTAAGTTGCTTTTATTAGAAAAGGCATATGAATACACATTAATCAAATTAATTTGAAAAATAAATTATAAAAGCACAAGTTAAGTTAAACAGCACCACTAGCGTGTAGTTTATGTCGGTATGAAACTAACACGACAAGAACGGATTAAAATGGAGGTAAAACGTGAAATCTAGGGCTAAAGCAAGGCTGCAGGGACCTATACGTAATTAACTGTAGCCATCAGGGGCTAGCAGAGAAGATGACATAGACTCAATGAATAGTCACCAAGAATATGCAAAACTTCGGGGTTAGATCTGCAAAAGTGCAGAGCTTGGGCTGGGTTCAAAGGATCAGATCTATTTAGGGGTTTTTTCTGCAGATTTGGCAAGGCACAAGGAAACTTGTATTAATTACAGAATTCGACAAGGACCTAACTGCAAAAGCCCCGGGGTCATCTTCCTCCTTCAGCCTATGGTGGCCGGCGGCGCTGCGGGTTTAAATCCCTAACGGTTCGGGCAGCACGGGGCTCAGCGGGTAGGGGGAAAAGGAGGAGGAGGTCGAGGGGACCTCGGGGAGACTCTCACCGGCGGCGGGGACGGATGGAGGTGGCCGGATTTGAAGGAGGGGCGGGCGGCGGTGGATGCCTCGGGTGAGGCTGCGGCGGCGGCTCTTAGGCGGAGGGTTCGAGACGAGGACTGACGGCGGGGCTTCGGCTCGGTGTAGAGGGGCTCGTGGCGGCTCGGCTCGGCCCGGCGGGCAACGGAGGCGGCGGTCGGGGCGGCGAAGGCCGGCGGCGGCGCTTGGCTCCGGTGGCGGCGGCGCTGCGCGAGGCGGCGCTAGGTTCTGGACGGGGCGGCGGGTTGCGGCGGCGGCAGCAGGGGCGCAAGGGGCCGGGCGCTGCCCCTTTATAGGGCGCGGCGCGGGCCAGGAGGATGGCCGGGCGCGGAGGCCGAGGAGGGCCGGCCGGCAGCGGCGGCCTGCTGTTCCGGATGGGGGCGACCAAGGTGGCAGGGCCCAGCAGCAGTGAGAGGAGGCGGCCGGGGCGGGTTAGGCCCAAACGGGTCGGGTTCGGGTGGAATCCGGCCCGGTAAGGAGATTAGGGCTTATTTTTTCTGGAAATCATTTTCAGAGCAAAAACAATTCCAGAAACTTCTAGAAAATGTTTTAAAGCACCAAAAATACCTAGAAAATCCCAAAAATTCTAGGAAAATTCCCAGAGGTAGATTGGGACACACGAACCCAAATAGAATATCTAGAGCTCATGAAAAGAATTTTAGAGCCTTCTAATAAATAGATTTAGCTCTAGAAAAATAAGAATAATTTCTAGAAAAGTCTAGAAAATTCTCAGAGGAACCTAAACGTTGATTAGACGCATGCCAAAACATTTTGCACTCATAAAACACCAAAACACAATGGCATGAATGCACCACACGTAACAAACTTATTTAATTTCAAAAGAACAACCAATTGTTTTTCCTACACTAAATTCCCTATGAAACAAATAAATATTGGAAAGGTTTCAGAATTTTGAGAAATTCATTGTTTATTTATTCTTTCTAATCACATTCTGAAATCCAACAATTTCAGGGTGTGACACAATCTAGGATATGTCTTCCTTTCATCGGATCAGAAGATCCTCTGAGAGCGATGTTGAGGTATTGGTCAGATTTCTCGTCTAGACCCGAGCGAAAAATGTTCAATGAAACATCATCGGGTATAGACAAGTCTGGGCTAGATGCCAAAAGGCATAAGAATCTAGCCCATGCTGCGCCAATAGACTCCTTCTCTAATTGTGCGAACTCGAGGATGTAAACCGGAGGAAGTTCATGCATTCCGAAAGGGAGAACGAGTGAAAGAAATCACTTTGAAGTTCTTCCCAATCACCGCTCAAACTCTCTACCGTATGGGCGTACCATTATTCCGCTCTCCCCGTGAGAGAGAAAGGAAACAACTTCCACCTGACGGTTTCCTGTGTCATGCCTAGGATTTCCAAGCTCAAACACAGTTCCTCAAACTCGTATAAATGATCGTAGGGATCTTCATTGATTGCTCCAGGGAAGGGTTGTTTCCGAACCATGGCTATAAGGTCGGGACAGAGTTCGTAGCTAGATGTAGAAGATGATGGTGGCTCATAGGACTCACCCCTTGGGGTAGAGAGGCTCTGAAAGGATGGCTTCTCCATGGGTAGCGGGGGTAAAGGTAGAAGGAAAGAAAAATGAAAAGATACGAGGAAGACTAGGCACGAAGATAGATACAGCAACCGTTCTCCGGCAACGGCGACAGAAAGCTTGTTGACACTTACTAACGTCGCTATCGGATATTGGTTATCCCCGACAACGGCGCCAGAAAGCTTGTTGGCGTTTCTTAGCGTCACTACTAAGATAGCAGTGATGCTAGAAGGCCTGTGGGTATTGTAGCGTTAACGAATGAATCCGCAAGCACACGGATACGACTGTAGCTTTCTCCTAGGAGTATTCCAAGGGTATCGAATCCAACGGAACGTGTGTGCACTATCTTCTAGTCTAGCCAATCCAAGGACACACTAGGATATGAGGTGAGGATAGAGAGGATTCCTATGGATAGCACTATAGATGAGTTAAAGGCTGATCTCTCAGTTACACCTTGCTTCGGGCACCGGCTTACCCCTGATCTGTCACGTGACTCCGGCAAGCGGTTCAACGAAGAACCCAGCCTACACTATATCCGAATGTGGAGGATTTCAAAGGACCGATAGGGCTGTCACCACCTACGGCCTACCTCTTCCCAAATCCATGGGATATAAGGCAAACGAAGGATAACCCTTAGCCTAGACACCACGTCTACGCTAATGATTACTACCGTAGCCTGACTATGCTATTCCGCGGTGCGTAGCAAACTATGGCACTTGTATGAATACAGAGCGACTAGCATATACTATGGACATGCAAGAGAGCACTCAAGCCTATACTATGATAGCAAGGGTATATGACTAGCATATGAGCATATAAGCCAAGCACATAAACATAGCAAAGGAATTAAGATAACTCAAGCAACCAAGTATACTCTCTAGATGAAGGAATCACGAATACCGACTTTAGTCTAATTAGGATATGCTAGAATACCCACTTTACTCTAATTAGAAGAGAACCAGCATCCGTAGAGGTACAAGCTAGGAGGAGAGTGCCAACACCTTGGCACTCCTCCTAAACACCCCTCACTCTCTCTCTACTCTCTAAGCACTAGCAATGAAGCACTAAACTCAAGAGGAGCTCTTGAAGTGGATGGTGAAGTGTGTCCTCATTTGAGCCCCCTCCCCTCATATTTATAGGCCTAGGGAGGTCGGTTTCCCGAGAGAATATTCGCCCACGCATTTGGAATATCCTTTGGAAGGTCGGTAATTGGCGACATGTGGCGGCCGAAGGCGAGCAGGCCCACCTCAGGGTCGGCCGAACCCCGGTAGACATCAGATGTGCTGTGCTTTCTCTGATAAATTGTGTCCTTTGATCATTGCATCGATCCATGTGCCTTGGGTCCAGCAAATGAGGTGGTGCCACGTATAGTAGTGCAGCTGTGTTTGTGCATGTCCTTTGCGTGAGTGGCTGACTGATGGGCCTGCTTGCCTGTGACGTTATGCTATGGAGGAGAGCTGAGCAACAGTCTTTATGGGCCGGTCTCTGGCATGGAAGCAGCTGGGCCCCGCCTGGGTTGCTCGGTGGAGAGCAGCAGGCGGCCAGGCGCTACTGCCTGCTCTGACCTGGTCGGCTTTCTCCCCCGCCTGCCGTGCTGCTGCTGTGGGCCGTGGGGCCCGCGCCTGGCTGCTCCCGCACACAGCAGCGGCGGTCGACGCGTGCCAGCGCTTGGGTCCCCGGCCCATTTCCCGCGCGCACGAAGTACGGCACTGGCAGTGCTGACGTCAGCACTGCTTTTTTAATTTGTAGCTTCCATATCTTTTTATTTCGGACTCCAAAATATATGAAATAAATATCCATATTGATCATCTCAACAAGCCCTACGCAATGGTGTAATCCAAGCATGCCACTTATGTATATGTTTTATACATTTTATCTCAGTATCCAGTCGTGGCCTCCTGAAACTAACAATTCACCAAAACTAGTGGAAATAGTTAGAAATAAACCCCTATATCTAGTTTGGTGTTTGTTTTATGCTAGAATTGAAGGCATAAATTTAGCACTTAACAACCATCTGTTGGCGTTTCTTAACGTCACTACTAGTTGCCTAGTAGCACCGCTAGAAATGCCATGTGGTAATCTAACAATTGCGAATGAATCCGCAAGCGCACGGATATACCATTGTAGCACTTCACCCATGAGTATTCCCAAGGGTATCGTATTTCCCAAAGGAAGGTGGGAGGCTAAAGAATACTATTGCAATCATGAATATAGCGATAGCATGGATAGAAACATATGCATAGGACAAGGGGTATGATAGAGAGATAGAGGTAGTGTGACACACACATGGGATCAACTCAAGGACATCTAGGCTAGGGAGAAGGACTGAGAGTTAGCATCTAGGTTCTTATATACTTCCTATACATGGCACAGGTCAAACTAGAACTACGGATTCACACAACTATACAATCTAAGCCTATGCACCCAGGCAGGGGGAGATAACCTCCCTCGTTGCTTATGCACAACCAGGTTGTTACTCATTTCAGAACTCCTACAACGAACCCGAACGTGGGGGATTTCAGAGGGTCCAACGGGGCTGTCACCACCCGCGGCCTACCCCATCCAAACCGTGGGGAACACTCATATTCTACTGATGATCCCAACCTAAGCACCATGCTACATTGTTCACAACATATTGACCATCTCGAGCTGTTGAGCCTATGATCAATGAGGCCATAAGAACAGCCGAAGAACCCAAACCGTGGCATAGATCATGGAAACCATATAAAGCATGAAACCATACTCTAATTGAACTAGAGCAAAGTCTAACATGTATGAGGGCACTCAATTCTATACTATCAATGCTAGGGTATAGGACTTCACAAGCATATAAGCCAAGCATCATAAGATAGCAAGAACTTGAACACAGCTCAACCATGTCATGACAATGACAAACCATATAAGAAGGAAGTGTATAAGCAAAGTAGAATAAAGTCATCCTAGAACTAAGAGATACAAGAGCCATACCCTTGCTCCAAGAGACTTGGAACCTGAATAGAGCTACTCTAGCCTAACTCCACTAAGCCTAGAGCCTAAAGAAGAGAGTGATTGCCCAAGAGTTGTGTGTGTTCATTTGGAGCCCCCTCCCTCATATTTATAGGCACCAAGGGGCAGCTCCTTGGGCGAATATTCTGAGCATCCACAGCAAACCGACCTTCAGGACAGCACCAGCGAGTGACACGTGGAAGCAGCAGATGAGAGGGGCCAAAGGCGGTTCGGCCGAACCAAGGGTTCGGCCGACCCCCACGTGGCACCCCTCGAGGTGTGCTTCTTCAGTGTGGCTGATGTGTAGGCCCTAAGTGTTGTCTGCACGTGTTCACACCGAGTTGAGGCGGTTTGGTCCCTGGTGGGCCCCTCAATCCATGTGATGCACGCGTGGCGGTCTCTGATTCGTCGGGAAGTTGTCACTTAGATCCATGAGGTGGATTCTCCTTTATTTTCTGCAACAAATCACCTACAACCAAATATTCTCCAACGACATGTGGAACTACATTATTCGAAGGGAAATACGCGTGTTAGCATTGTTAATCCTTCACTTTAGTAGAGAAAATTGGCGGTTATTTTGGTACTTAACAGCCGCCAACACCTCCCAATAAGATAGCTCTCACAATATACATTTCTTCTTCCACATTGGTGCATGACCGTTCTCGTCATTTGGAACAGGTTGGCAACCACGGCCCTTTTCAAACACTACTCGCACATCCTTTATCATCGAAAACACATGCTTTTCATTACGGAACAATGGCTTTGCATGAGTGTTAGGCTCACCTTTAAAATGCTTGCCTTTCTCTCTTAGGGGGTGATCGGCGGGAAGAAATCGACGATGGCCCATATACATGACCTTCCGATAGTGTTTCAAATACATGCTGTCTGTTTGATTGTAACAGTGGGTGCAAGCCCTGTATCCCTTGTTCGACTGTCCAGACAAGTTTCTGAGTACAGACCAATAATTGATGGTCACAAAAAGCAATGCTCGGAGGATGAAAGTCTCCTATTTGTACTCATCCCACACACGTACACCTTCATCCTTTCAGAGCAGTAAAAGTTTGTCAACCAACGGTCTTAGGTACACGTCAATGTCATAGCCGGGTTGTTTTCGGCCTTGGATAAGCACCGAAATCATGATGAACTTTCTCTTCATGCACAACAGTGGAGCAAGGTTGAAGATACATAGGGTTACAGGCCATGTACTATGACTACTAGTCATCTTGCTGAATGGATTCATTCCGTCCATACTTAAACTAAACCCTATGTTCCTTGTGTCCTTCTCAAAATCTGAAAATTCTCTATCAATGTTTCTCTACTGGAACCCATCTGCGGGGTGTCTTAGCATCTCATCTTGCTTACATTTTTCTTTGTGCCACCGCATCAACTTAGCGTTCGCCTTGTTTCTGAACAAGCGCCTCAAATGTGGTATTACAGGGAAATACCACATCATCTTTGCGGGAACTCTTTTCTTTGCGGGTTGCCCCCCAATATCACCAAGATCATCTCGCCTAATCTTATACTGCAATGTGCCGCAAGCAGGACAAACATCCAATTTCTCATAGTCAGCATTGCGATACAGGATACAGTCGTTATTAGGACATGCGTGTAGGCTAAAAGCCGTTGAGGTAAGTGAGGCCTAACATCAATTGATTTGGTCGAATCAAAGATTTGACCGACCCATGATAGGTCTCATTTGCTGCCCCTTTGGTGCAAAACTTCCTTGCAATCATGTGAGATCATGCAAGAGAGGTTTGGCCAAATTTTGTCCTTGAAAAAGACTCAAAAGATTTTTCGAACAAGATCAACTCAGTTTGATTTCAAAATTTTATTTTGGAAAAGGGAAATGGCTAGAAAGAATTCCAGCATGCAAATGTGGAAAATCAAATATGCAATTGGAAAATCAAATTTTGGAAAGGGAAATATAAGATAACTGCCGATTTTACCTTTCTGCAAAGGACTCACCATTTTGAGTCTGATAAGCGGGACTCTTCTGCACCATGTTCAGCTTGATGTTGTGTCATCCAATCCTGCAGAAGTGGATTTGGATGATTGTTCTTCATTGTCCACCACACCTTCTTTGATCTTCAGTTGTTGTAACGGTGTGGACAATGATTCCCCGGACTGTGGAGGCTATGTAGCAACTCTCCTCTTTGGTCTCTTTACCCAACGACGCAGTTCTTTGAACTTGTATTCTACAATCTTTCCCTGAAGGTGAAGCTGATTTTTTTTACCATTCACATTGATCTTCGCCTTCGCGGTGTTCAAAAACAGTCACCCAAGAATGAGTGATAGTTCCGAGTTGGCTTCCATGTCAACAACCGCAAAATCCACGGGGAGACAGGTGTCTCAGATTTTCACCGAAACACTCCGTGCAATACCCACGGGATAACAGTCGGTTCTGTCGGCCATCTGCAAGCACATTCTTGTAGGGCGCAAGAGAGGATAATTAATTTCATCATAGATTACCTTCGCCATGATGCTGATGCTTGATCCAAGGTCACATAGACAATGCTTGGCATGGTACTCCCATATCGAGTACTCCAACATCAGGTAGCCAGGATCCTCCCTTCTTTTTGGCCTGAGTTGATTGAATGGGGAACACCTCTCTGGAGGAGGTTTCTTGCCTTTCTCGTCTTCATACTTTGCTGCAGTGTTAGCATAGTACGGATTTTGAGAAGGTGTTTTCCACTTCTCGATCACCGCACAAACATTTTTTCAAAAAGGTTCGGGTTGCCCCAAATTCTCTTCGATCCCAGAATAAGGCATAGCAGCATCCAACTGAGCTATCTTAGTTGATCATTCAAGATTGTATGATGGGTAACTGCAGACTTGCATTGATCCAAATCTGGGAACACCACATTTATATCGATAATTGGATCATCAACATCATATGGAAATGGAGGAGGGTCAAATTCATCATCATTATCAAATACTTCACCATCAGGATCAAACTCAGGGTCAGAGCAATCATCATTAGAGTCAGATGATGCAACCAAGTTACTGTCATAACTGCTATCACTTGGTGCCACAAGTGAATCAATGTCATAATACATGCCCTCCTCATCAACTCCTACACCCTCATCATCATGTTCACCTTTTTCTTTGGATTTGCTGCCTCTTTTTTTCTTGGTTGTGGATGAAGGACCGATCAGGCGACCAGAGAGGGGGGAGTGAATGGGAGCCGATAATACTTTCTTTTCCAAATCTGGCTTTCACCCCAAAATCACTTCCGGACTTCGTAACAAGATCTTGCCAAGATCACGTAGCAACTGAGATGCTACTGACCCTAGGAACAAGAAACATGCAGCGGAAACTCAGAAAGAATTCTCGAATAAAAAACTTCACCGAAACAGCCACTGGGTGTGTGTACTCGGCACTGCCGGTTTTCAGAACTCGGCACTGCCGGATACACACAACACAAAAACACCCCTCGAGTCTATGTATTCGGCAGTGCCGGTTTTCACAACTCGGCAGTGCCGGGTACACGCAAATCAGCCCAGCCCCAAAGTCAACTCGTGGATGGATCTCCCAAACGGCTTGAGCTCTTGAGGCGAGATTTTGGTCAGATGATCTAGACCTCCAGTGGAGTGTTTTCCCAAAAGATCTCGGCCTCTAACTCAGTACAACTCCCGTAATCTCAGATCTCGTGATGAACACCATGACATCAAGTTCATCCCAAAAATCTCAAATCCAAAGCGATTCTCGGCGCTTGGGGGCAAAGGATCACCAGCAAAAGAGGCACAAGGCACTCATACGTGAATCCCCCAAAGAAATCCGAGAGAAAACGCCCTAGAAAGAGAAGAACGAAAATCCCCCAAAAATAGCTCCGAAAATACCCACGAAAATAGAAAAGGAAGAAGGAGCTCGGGAAATCAAATCATGGCACAAAGATGAGCAGCACAAACTCCATCACATAACCATGAATTCACCTATACAAAACTAAGAAAGATTCGAAGTAGTTCTAGGTGGAGAGGATGAAGGGAAGGGGAAAACTAAACAAGCCAAATGAAAAAATAACTCAAGAGATAGCAGCCACCAGCCCTGGAAGGGGCTATTAGTAGTCCAAGTGGTGGTGCTCTAAAGACTAAACTACCCCTAAGTGATACATACCCCTCAGGGGCA
Source organism: Urochloa ruziziensis (assembly GCA_015476505.1). Taxonomy (NCBI): domain Eukaryota; kingdom Viridiplantae; phylum Streptophyta; class Magnoliopsida; order Poales; family Poaceae; genus Urochloa; species Urochloa ruziziensis. Next base: position 57,898,114 of record CM027121.1, on the reverse strand, counting down.
AATTTGACATTTGATCTTTAGATATTTTCCGGCTCGGGCACCTTCCACTGCAAGCTAGCTGCCCTCCGACGCAAGCCTTGCAGTCACGCCGCGTGTCCTCCGGATCGAAGCTCCTCGACGCCGAGTTTTGGGCCGGCCCAGTCGAGTGTATGTACTCGGCACTGCCGGCACTGCCTAGTACATACAATCAGCCCAGCGGCCCATCTTCGCCACGTCGAGTCCTCGGTCCTTGGTTTTGAGGCCCAAACCAAGGGAAACCATCCACCGATGATTTTGTGGCCAAATCACCAAACCCCGCGCGCAAACTTCGGTTGTTAGCCGCCACCTTGCGCCGGCTTCTCGTCCGCGTACGAGCTTCGGTTGTGAGCCGCTACCTCGCACTGGAACCACGCCCCCTTGCTTGTTCTTGCCAGCATGTGAACCGCACTTGATCCACCGGCCACCGGGTCCCTCGAACCAAGCCTACTTGTCTCTCCGCTCCTCGGAGGCCACCATGGCTAAGACCTTTCGCGCCTGTTCTCACCTGCACCAATGCAACCAAGCCGCATTCTACACCTACAATACTTGAGCCAAGGGAAACGTCAATCCACACCACGTTGTCAATCACTCATCACACCAGGAAGCGACCATCCACCGGTCCTCGGACACACCGGGTCCTCAGTGGATGTGGCTCTCTCATTGGTGCATCTCTCTTTGGTGGGTTCAAGGGTGCATCTCTCATTGGTGGGTTTAGGATTCCTTACAGAAGGGTGACACCTACGTTTCGTTGGTGAACACTGCAATGGGCCCTCAAAATCATTAATCTGTAAATTGATCTGAACTATTTCCTTATCTAGATTAAATTGAAACCACTCAAGTAGCTGCTCATCCAATTTTATCTACATAGAACCATTGTCCTACTCATGCCACAAAGTAATGTGCTGCTTGGAACCCCACATATAGTGTTCAACTATGAAATCAACCAACTGCAGGAAGCTATAGTTATGGATGTCAACCGTTTGAGTTGGCAAAGTTTTACCCTGCATCCATGTTTTTGGTCCCCCACAGGCAAACTGAAGAAAGACTCAACCCTAACAACAACATTCATATCCATGTGATTTGGCCTACAAATCACAACATCGAGTACACAGTTAGCTAAATCATCCTAGAAATCGAAGCTAATTCATCCAACAAGTCACATTTGATTGGAATCGAACGTTCAAAACCACGAACTTGCAATTTATGGTCACAAATTGTACCTTGCCACCATCAAATCCCTGGCTGCCCCGCTGGTCTCGATGCCGGTGCCTACCTGCCGAGCTACGCACCTGGCCCCGTGCGCCCATGCCCGCTCCGCTGACAGAGCGGTGCGCCCGGCCACTCGCACCTGCGCCCTTGCCCGCGCCGCCTGCCGCCCACCACTGGCTAGGGTTGCGAGATAGAGAGAAATGCGCGAGAGAGAAAGGATCGAGAGGGAGAGAGGCTGGCCGGTATGTGAAGCAGTAGAAGAGATAAGGCGCAACTTTGTCTTTCATGGTATTTGTTATTTTTCTAATTATTTTATTCTGGATGCAGTTAACAGAGTTAGAAATAGGGATAAACGGAGCCTTCTTTTCCAAACAGTATGGGTAAAAATGCAAAGTGAAAGAAAGTGGGGATAAAATCATAATTGGGTTTCAAAACAAGGGCAAGAACGCAATAGTCCCTTCTTGAATGTTGCACCTCTAAAAATGATCGTTGGCTAAATTTCACTAAAATTAAATATTTCCTTCCTGATATATTTTTTATCAAATGAAACTGTACCAAATTGAAAGGGAATATTTTTCATAGCATTATCTTCTAAATGATTCGAACCAATGCACTTCTTTTCATAGTGACTTGCAGTAAAGATTTGACGAGTCATGTGCTCATCAAGGAGAGCCCAACTATAGGTAAGTAATTGATGTCATTGTTGATAGAAATCCAACAATACATCAACAATCAAAACAAAGAGAACAATTCAACCAAAGACATAATAACAAGCATTACAAACACTCTCAAACAAGGGTTAACAAACAAATAAGAATAGAGGCTAAGCGTTGTTAGTAATGGAGTGAGGGTTCCTCCTAATATAAGTAAGGGACATCATTTCAGACTTCAACATTCTAAGCACATGCATCCTTCAGCCCGTCTAGCATAGATCCAACTTCTTGGTTGACTGATGGCGAGTGACAATCTTCAGTTGTTCAAGCTCGACTTCTTGCGATCAACTAGTAGCTCCATTCATCGGATGACTTGGGCAAGCATTAGGACAGGTGGCACAGATCATCTAAATATTTTGAATAAGAGAAGAGTAGGAAAGACACTTTGGAATCCAAAAGACCTATGGAGAGATTCCAAAGAGAGTCAGAAGGGGTAAACGAGAGCAAAAGGACACTCTCAAAAAAATGTCAAGGAGGGGATGAATAGACAAGATGAAAAATGGCCACAGCAATATCAAGGGGAAGTTGAATAATCAAGGATACAAGGAGGGGATTGAAATTATCAAGGGGTGTTCGAACAAGGAAGGACGAATTAGCAACATCACCAACAAATCAAGGAGGTGAGCTGCATTGGATGGGTAAGATCATATGGGATAAGGTGCATATTCAAGATCAAACAGTCACTAAGGAGAGGAGAAGTAGAGAGGACAATGACTAAAGGTTTGGCAATACTACAAATAAGGAGGGGTAAATAACAAGAGTCAAGAATGAGATTCAAATTGTTAAGGAGGAGATAAGTGTTTAAGGGTTGAGAATAATCATCAGAGAGGCCAAGGATAATGTAAGACCTTAATAAATGACCATTGCTATTTAAGCTTACGTCCTACTGTCGAACCTAGATCTGATACCACTTTTGTCACACCCGGTTTTATAAACAAAACCAAGTGTACACCGTATGTGTGCCAGAATCAAGTTTCACATATACAGTAAAAAATGAATAATAGATATAATATCACATAGAAAAGACAATAAAGTGACTTAAAAGTCTATCAGAGATATATAGCTCAGTCCTAGAAACGAAGGCTCCAAACATCACAGGCAATCGACCGGGGGGATCTTTAGAAAACTTTAGAGTAGCTTCTTCTTCTGAGCAATATTATTTATAGCAAGGGTGAGCATATGTTGTACTCAACAAGTGTGGGGGAAATATGAATGCAAGGTTATAACAAGGAAAGGATGTTGTTACTGCGATAAGCAATTTTAGTTGGTCAAATTGTATTAGCACTTGATTACTAAGGTATAAGTATATACCAACCCACATTAAGAGAAACAAAGGCCATAAGCATATGGCACAACTAGAACTATGATTTAGGTCTATCTTCAAGTTTGATTATTATGTGAGGGTCCAGGCCGCTCTTAACCATGAGCACGGCTAATATATCAGTTTTAGACACTCCGCGGAGGTTGTACATCTTTATCGACAAGTTGTGTCTCCCATGTTGCCAAGGTTTGGAAGGCCCTTAAACACTGCCAAGGTGTGTGGCTAGGAATTCACTACGAGACCTTCAGAAAGTTTACTTAATACCAAATAATCTACTAAGGTTTCAAGTCAAAACAAAGTATAACCCTCCCTAGTGAGTGCAGTATCTTAACCAAGCATATCACTCAAGAGGACCGGGCTATACTCCAATGATGCAACTCCTCTTGCCCTTTTCAGGTAAGATTATAAAGAACCGAGTTCACTAGTTAATAGCCAAAGTCAGAGCCATATGACATTTGTGGTTGCACTGTTTTTCTGGATGGTTCTTCATATTCCAGTTAACAGATGTGGCCTTGTAATTAATAGGAGACAGCATAAATAAAACAAGATTATCATTGTTATTCATTAGAACCACTATAAACCAAGTATAGCAATTAAGCAGTGCTACTCAACAGAAAGGTTAAATCCATGTTGATAGGGAATGATCCTGAGGACTAGGCAAACCTTAATAGGACCCATCAATATTAAATGCAAGCATATACAATAGTGATTAAGTAAAGTTATTGGGACAAAACCACAAGGACACACTTTCCTTAAATCCAGTATAACTGCTCTTAGTCTTCAGCTCTTGATCCTAAACTCTTGAATGGCATTCCTTCTACTCGTAGCAATCATCCAAAGCAAACACGAGAGCAGGCATATAAGCAAACAAATAAAGTAAATTAAAAGCAGTACACCAATTATAAGAAAAGCTTTGAAAGAGTATACTAAAAGGTAAGCTCGTTGCTGTGAACACAAAGACGCAAGAAACGCAGAAAACAGAATTACGGTTGAGAAGATACAGCTATGGGAAGATTTTAACCATATAAGAATAAAAGACTATATGCTGGATTTATTTTAACTTAATAAAATCATACATAAAGGCTATTTTAGAGAAATACATTATGTTATAATTAATTCAAATTATATTTACATTAGAAATACGACGTAAGACGTAGTCATATTTTATCTGTAAATATTTATGTATAAATTATGCAAATTAAATATTTAATTTGAAAATAACGCATGTATGAACTTCTAAACGTATAACTTTGGGTTTCGGGTTCAACTAGGCAAATTATATTTAAAACACATTTATAATGATATTAATCATATTAATATTAGTTTATGAAAAACCGACATATTACCTACCTAACTTTTAATTAGAAAACCAACTGAATAGATATTAATCAAATTAGCATTTAATTCTCAAACACCGAAGTATAATCAAATTAATTTCAAAATAAATTCTGAAACAAATATTGTGGTAAACACTATGACTCACATGTAGTTCAGGTCAATACGAACCTAACGCAGAAAGAACAAATTTAAACAGAGCTAAAACACAGAATCTGGGGGCTAAACAAGGTTAAGGGGCCAGACTATAGGGGCCAACAGAGGAGATTTGCAAGACAATATAAATAGTGTTCACAAATAGGATAGAAGCTAGGATTAGATCTGTAAAAGTTCAAGGCAGGGATCTGGTTGCGAAGATCTAATCTACCTAGGGGCTTTGAGTAAAAATTGCAAGACACAAGAATTATCAAAATAATTCCAAGATTTTGCGAGGGCCTTATTGTAAGAGCACATGGCTTGGTCGGCCATGGCGGATGACGGCCCTGGCAGTTGAAATCGCCGGTGCTCTAGGCAGGGAGAGACTCAACTGAGGCGGGTAAGGGAGAGAGAAGGTCAATGGGGGTTCCCGTGGATGGTCTCACTAGCGGCGGAGGTGCGGTGTCGGCCGGAATCGGCCCGGCGATGGCGGAACACGATGTCGGTGATATGATCTCCGGCAGTCTTCCACGGGGTAGCCCACGGAAGTGATTTGTATGGAGGGAAGATCGCAAAGATCGGAAGCTAGATGGTTAGGGTGGACAGACGCAAGGATTTAGACAGGTTCGGGCCGTCAACTCGATGTAATACCCTACGTCCTGTTTGGGGGTGTTGTATTGCATGGATTGTAGATTGGATCATTCTCCCCCCTGGAGGGGGTCCCTGCCTGCCTTATATATCGTGGAGGCAGGGTTACAAGTCAGTTTGTAGCCGAGCCTATCTCTAAGGATCCTTTCCTTCTTTACAAAAACTCCTATTCTAATTAGAACTTCTCCTTCCGGGTCCTTCCTTCATGCGCCGGCTTGTCCCGCACGTCATCAGGTCCAGAACAGTGGGCCGGGCCGCCCCCTGTCGGGGGGGGGGGGGGTTGCCAGGCCTGCTTGTGAGGTACCCGGGGACCATATTCCCCACAGTAGCCCCCGAGCACTTCTTGGCCGATCGTTGGCTGTAATTGATCTGCCTTTTTCTCGCATGATCCGAGTGTTCCAAAACTTTTCCAGAATGCTTGATCAGATTTCCGAGTAGTGTAGGACTTCGTCCGAGTGGTTTCGAGGAAGATCCGAGTGCATGTCAAATGTTCCCGAAAACGATTTTTAGCCTTAATGAGGGGAAGAAGTGCTCTTTTTCACGACGCGAAAGCGAAGTGTATACACTTAGCCCCCAAGCCTTGGGTAATTTTAGTATAAAATTGGCCAAGGGTCTTCAATTTTTCTCCATCAAAATCATGATCTTCAATGGCGTGCACCTCCTGGTGCACCCATTGGGTGTAGCCCCCGAGCCTTGAGCAGAGTAGAATAGTTTGGTCGAGGGTCAAAATAGAATCTTATAAAAATCTTTTTGAACTTAATCCATCAATGGCGTGCACCTCCTGGTGCACCCATTGGGTGTAGCCCCCGAGTCTTGACTCGACTCGGCGCGATCGTGTCAAGACTCTAAAAGCTGTGAATCCTTGCTGAATCTTTTAGCCCCCATGCCTCTGGGCATGAATTTCGAATAATTCCCTCCTTTTAGGGAATTTTTACTAATTTCCCCTTTTTAGGGAATCTTTTCTCGAGTCCTTTGAACTCGGTGTGACTCCCGAGTCGTGTTCCACGACCCAGCCTGACCATATGGTAAATCACCTTCTCACAAGATCTATACTTATCAGCACTTGACCCGGATTCCCAAGTCAATTTAGCGATAGTATCGCATGCATTAAGTAAGAATCAATTGCAAGGTTGTAATATTAATTGCAAAAATAAGCCTAGCCGTCGACCAATTGTAGCCTCACGACCGAGTGGTTTCTACCCTTGAGCATTTGCTCACAAGCCCACGTAATTGTCAACTAACAGAACCGAAAGGTCGTGTCATTATTATTTAGCCTATCAAAGGCTTATGCCAGCCCATTTAGGCCCATCAATCCTGCTAGGCCCATTGTTTCCTAGGGAAACTTACGGTTGCCTTATGAGGCCAGTATACCGCGAGATGTCGCGACTCCAACTCGCATCTTTGAATTTAAAGCGACGCGACGTGCCAGCGTCAGTTGAGTTCCCAAGACTGGCACCGCGTCACGCGCGGGAGGAACGGTTTATTCCATTATAAGCCATCCCCGCCGCAATCTTCTTCCTTTGCTTGCCATTTGCCTTCACCGCATCCAAGTTCTCCTTTCCCGCTCAGGCACAAACCCTAGATCCGCCTTCATCGCTTCACACCTTCAATCTCCAAGCTCTGTTTGTTGCGGCTATGGCGCCGAAGCGGAAGGAGACGTCGTCGGGGAAGAAGCGGACGGTCAAGGCCAATACCACCACCGATGCCTCCATGGACCGCGCCGCCGAGTGGAGGAAGTCCTCTACCACCACCAGGCGTCTCGAGCAGCTCGTCATCGACGGCATTCTCCCGGACCAGCAAACCGCCGAATGACGTGCGGCCTTTAGTGAGTCTTTCCCCACCCCAAATTCCACTGATTTAGTGGTTTTTGAGTCCTTTCTTGTTCGTGGATTTGGTGTTCCTGCGCACCCTTTTCTCCACGGCTTGCTCCATTTCTACGGGATCAGTCTCTGCGCACTGAACCCGAACTCCATCCTTCACATTTCTATTTTCATCAACTCTGTGAGGCCTATCTCAGGATAGAGCCTCACTTCAATCTTTTTCGCTATCTCTTCTTGCTGAAGCCTCACCCTAGCACCGAGCGCCCGCATGTAGTTGGAGGCGCCGGGTTTCAACTCCGTGAGGGTCGAGGCCAAGAGTATTTTGAAATTCCTTTTCCTACCACCAACAAGGGGTGGCAGTCCGAGTGGTTGTACATAGGGAACCACTCGCCTGCCATCTCTTCAGAAATAGATTCCCGTCCTGTCCCCTCCCAGTCCTGGAGTTCTCTCCCCAAAGACAACGAGATGGACGAAGTTCGGGAGCTGCTGAGCCTCATTGCCAAGCAGAAGAGCAGAGGGTTGACTGCCGTAGGAGTGGCAGCCAACTTCGTGCTGCGCCGGATCCAGCCCCTCAAGCAGCGGGCTCATCCAGCATATGAATACTACGTTGAGGGGGACAACACATGTGAAGCCCCCGAGCGTGTCGATAAAAGTCAAGCTGCAGCCCGGATTGCCAAATTTTTTGCGTCGGGAACTCCCCTGAAGACTTCTGATGGCCCTCAAGCCTACAACTTGTCTAATCCTCACCCTGAGGTAATAAATCGATTTGTTGCCATTTGTGTGTTCAATTCCACCCATTGGGTGTAATCTCGATGAAAAACTGAACCCAACTTTGATATGCAGGGTCGAGTTGCTTTTGTATCAATCCCCCCTCTCCCTGAGTGAAGCATCCCCACATAAGCAGAGACTAAATGTGATACAAATATCAGTCCCAGGAGGCTGATACACATTTATTCCACAGATGGTTCAGTGACCGTGCGACCTCAAAGGGGCACGACACTCGATACAAATTATAATAGTAACCAAAAGTACAACAATACATAACCAGAGAAAACTAAAACTGGATCTAGCCCTATCTCGGCGAGGAACGACAGCGGAAGCATCTTGAAAGGGGCCACACCACAGGCAACGTCGGGTGCGGACACGACCTCTACTCGAACTCCTCAGCGATAAAGTCTGGTTCCTCCTCTGTTGCAACAAAATAGGGGGTGAGTACGAAAGTACTCAACAAGTCCAACCACGTCCACAGAGGGGGATATAAAGATCATGCACAGGGTAACTCAAGGATACGACTAAGGTGTAATTTGCGTAAAAGCTAGGTTTTATGCAAGGGTTTATTTTAAACAAGTTTTCGTAAAAGCAGTTTTTAATATCAAGTGGGTTGATCCTCCACAAAGGATCCACATTTTATGCTACTAGACTCCCCGTCCGCCGTAGCTCACGGCACACCTGCCGGACACTTTCCAAAACAACTCACACCATAAAACCAACCATTTCCCAACACTAGTTTCAGGCCCAAGCCGTGACTCATCCAATACCGTGGATACGGCTATTCGAATAGATTTTAACTCTGCAGAGGTTGTACACTTAACCCACCCCAACGGTTTCCGCGACACGAACACCGCAATGCCGGCGCGGACCTGTCAAAGCCATTACCACACCTTAGCTAAGCCGGACTAGCCAATATGGAAGCAACCAAGGGGTCCATGTCCTCCCAACGAGGCATGACCGGGACGTAACTCACATAGATCGTACTCCTGCTCCTTGTTCTCCCATTGCTCACAGCTCACCCATTGGCTAACCAACCAACTAGTGGGATTTATGCTAAGCCGTTGCCACATACAACGGTAGGGCGGTAGCACTAAACTGGGCCAGGCTAGATGACAATCAACTCGGTCCTTAAAATAAAGACAAGGCGGATACCTCCACATCCCGCTCAGCCACACAGGCACGAGCTCACCAATTTGGTGTTTCACATAGAACACACCATCCGCCTCATCGTTTTCACCTTTATTTCATTTTCACCAAAAGCCACCCTTTTCTTTTAAACACTCACACCATTCTTTATTTTAAAACACATGAGTATTTGCAATATGATAATGGTAAGAGTAACGGGCCCTAAGCGTTTCTAGCAACGGCTATCATCCAAACAGAGCAAGTCATGTTTAATGATAACCTAGGTGATCAAGGAATATTCATAGCAGTCAAGGAGTGACTATCCAACCGGGTCTTGCAGTAAAACAATGCATTTTATAAACAGGCCAATAGGTTGTGTTTGTAAAACATAGGATAAGTAGGCATCAAAGGACGAGATTGAACTTGCCGTCGTCGAAGTCGTCCGGAAGCGCCTGCTCGCGGTACGGGTCCTCGGGCTCCGGCTCGCTGTACTCGCCAGCGTACTCCGGCTCGCGGTACGGTCCTCCGAACTCTTTGCCGGGCTGCTCCTCAGTCACTCCGTGATCTACGGTACACACAAGCAAGCATACATTAAAATAAAAGAAAAGAAAAACGAAAAAGGATTTTTAAATGAGCTCGGAAAAGAGAAATAGGAAATAAATCATAGAAAGATTATTTTTGGGAGATTTTTGTATAGCTCGGCCGGAATATAAGTGGAAAGGTTGTGGTTGAATTTTGGGAGAAACAGGCGGAGTTTGGCGCATGAAATGACGCGCCAAAGGGGAAGATTAAGGTCGGTTTAGGGATTAAGGGCGGATTTGCAAGATTAAAAAGGTATAAGGACTTTTATATAAATACTTATAACTGGGGAAGGGCTTATTTGGAACATTGTAAAGGGATAGGGTGGATTTAGAATGGACAGGGACTCATTTACAATTATTTATAAAGTGTTAAGGGTAACTTTGAAAGGACTCATGGGCTGCTGGGGGTTTTCTGAAATGTTTCAATGGGTGGAGGGGTTCATTTGGAAATCTGGGAAGGTGGAGGGGGTTTTGGGCAAAATGGCTGTCTCTTCTCTGTTCAGCTCGAATGGAGCAGGGGAGGCGGCCGGCGGCCTTGGCGGCGGCGCTCGCCGGCGCCCTGGTGCGCGGCGGCGGCCGGGAACAGGGGAAGAGGGAGAGGAGGGTGAGGGGAACCCATTCCCCTCTTCACCTTGAGCTTCGACGGCGGGTGTAGGTGGATCGAGGCGGCGGCAGTGGCGGCGGCGGTGGCTCTGGTGGCGGCGGCGATTTGCAGCGGCGGTGGCGCGATTTGGAGCGGGGAAAGGCTCAGGAGGGCGTTGGTGGCGGTGTGGTAGAGTGGAGCGGCAAGGGAGGGCTCTGGTGGTTTTTGTAGGCAGAGGCGGGGAGACACGGCCGGCGACCGTGGGGTCTGCACGGCCGGCGGGTCGTCACCGGTACTGTGTGCGCTGACGCGAGCACAGGGACAGTGCAGACTCGCTGCAGAGGGTGGAGAGGAGGGCGGCGCTACTGGTGGGCTCACGGCGCGGGGCGGCACGGCAGCGGATCGGCGTGCAGAGGCAGCGTGCAGGCGGAGCAGGTGGGGACGGCGGCGTGGTCGGCACGGCGTCGGCGGGGCCAGGGTCGCCGCTGGCGCTGTGCACTCGTCGCTGAGCACAGGCGCGCACGTGCAGCAGCCAGGGGAGGAGAGGGGCACGGTGGCGTGCAGAGGCAGGGGAGCAGGGTGGTGTCGGCGTGGAGCTGAGCAGGAAGGAGGAGGTGCTGGTGTCGGGCTGCAGTAGGAAGGGGGAGGAAGAAGGAGTAAGGAAAGGAGAAAAAGAAAAGGAGAAAAGGAGGAGGGAAAAAGACAGAGAGATTCGCGGCGCTGATCGCGGGGCGGTCGGGCACGCGCGACAGAGAGCCGTGCGGCGCGCAATACGACGCGCGGAGGGACAGATAAAAGAAGGGTGTCGGCTTCGGTGCCGGGACGACAAAAATTGCTAGGAAGGGATTTGAGAGCTCAACAGCGAAAAGAATTTTGAAAACCAACTTTTTAGCGAGTGATTTAATTTGGTAAATTTTTCCGGATGTTACATACCTACCCCACTTAAAATGAATCTCGTCCTCGAGATTCGGCTGAATCCTTAAAGAGATGGGGGAATTCTTTCTTCAACGCATCTTCACGTTCCCATGTGGCCTCTTTCTCGCCATGTCTGCTCTACTGAACTCGGCACATCCGTACCATGGAATTTCTTGTGTGCTTGGTGACAGTGTCCAAAATTTTGACGGGTACTTCATGGTATCTAAGGTCCTTTTGCAAATCTATTGTTTCCACTGGTATATGTTCTTCTTCGGGTACTCGCAAACATTTTCTGAGCTGGGAAACATGAAACACTGGATGGATATCTGACAATTCATTGGGGAGTTGAATATGGTATGCTACGGCTCCAACTCTTTTAAGCACCTGGTACGGTCCAATGTATCGAGGGGCTAACTTTCCCTGAATTTGGAACCTGCGAGTCCCTCTAATCGGGGAGACCTTTAGGTAAACATAATCTCCCACTTCAAAACTTAATTCCCTTCTGTGCTTGTCTGAGTAACTCTTCTGACGGGACTGAGCAGCCTTTAGCTTCTCCCTGATCTCAGCTACCTTATCTTCTGCTTCTTTTATAAAGTCTGGTCCGACCAAGGTACGCTCCCCTACTTCCGACCACATCAAAGGGGTTCTACACTTCCTTCCGTAGAGAGCTTCAAACGGTGACATGCCTAAGCTGGCTTGATAGCTGTTGTTGTAAGAGAATTCTGCATAGGGCAAACTCCGTTCCCAGTCCTTCCCATAGGTCAGGGCACAAGCTCGTAACATATCCTCCATAATCTGGTTTACTCTTTCCGTCTGGCCGTCCGTCTGTGGGTGATAAGCTGAGCTAAAATCTAGCTTGGTTCCCATGGCTTTATGTAAACTTTTCCAAAACTTGGAAGTGAACTGAGTCCCTCTGTCTGAGACAATTCTGCTCGATACTCCGTGTAGCTTTACTATGTTCTCCACATAGAGCTTCGCTAACTTTTTGCCTCCATAGTTGGTCTGTACGGGTAAATAATGGGCCACTTTGGTGAGTCGATCCACTATCACCCATATAGAGTCATTCCCCTTTTTTAGTCTTGGGCAATCCAACCACAAAATCCATACCAATCTCATCCCATTTCCAAACCAGGATAGGCAATGGTGGCAATAAGCCTGCTGGTTTCTGGTGCTCAGCTTTGACTCGCTGGCAAATGTCGCATTGGGCGACGAACTGGGCGATCTCTGCCTTCATCCCATTCCACCAATATTTCTGTTTCAAATCCATATACATTTTGGTGGCTCCGGGGTGAATAGAGTAAGGTGAGTTGTTCATTCATGATGATCTACCGAAAATTCCCTTGCTTGGGCACACAAATTCTATCCTTGTACCATAGGGTTCCCTTCGCATCCACTCTAAAATCTGGGGCCTTATTTTCTCCCGTGTGGTTACGAATTTTTACCAAGTCTGGGTCTGATCCTTGGGCCTTCCTGATGTCTTCTTCTAAGGTGGGCTAGACCGTTAGCTGCGGGCAAGACTTAGGAGATACAATGTGCACATTAAGCTGAGCCATTTCTTCTTGTAGATGGGCATTCTTGGGTGCATAGGACTTTCTGCTTAGGGCATCTGCCACAACATTGGCTTTGCCGGGGTGGTAATGAATTTCCAGATTGTAATCCTTGATAAGCTCTAACCATCTTCTCTGTCTTAAATTCAAATCTGGCTGGGTGAATATATACTTCAAGATCTTGTGATCCGTGTAGATCTCACACTTATTTCCAATTAGGTAGTGTCTCCAAATCTTCAGGGCATGCACCACGGCTGCTAATTCCAAGTCATGGGTGGGATAATTCTGCTCATGGGGCTTGAGCTGGCGGGAGGCATATGCTACTACCTTCCCATCTTGCATAAGTACACAACCTAACCCATTTCGGGAAGCGTCACAGTATATGACAAAGTCCAGCTGAATATCTGGTAAGGTCAGTATCGGGGCTGAGGTCAGTCTCTTCTTTAGTTCTTGAAAGCTTCTTTCACATGACTCAGTCCAGACGAACTTCTTTTCTTTCTTGAGCAGCTCGGTCATGGGTCTTGCTATCTTGGAAAATCCTTCTATAAACCTTCGATAATATCCGGCTAATCCCAGGAAACTTCTTATCTCACTCACATTAGTGGGTTGTTGCCAGTTTGACACTGCTTCTACCTTCTCAGGATCAACAGCTACTCCTTCTGCTGTTAGTATGTGGCCGAGAAAGGCTACCTTCTCAAGCCAAAATTCACATTTGCTAAACTTGGCATACAGCTTGTGTACTCTCAGCTTTTCTAAGATCACTCTCAGGTGATGCTCGTGCTCTTGGGCACTCTTGGAATAGATGAGTATGTCATCAATGAAAACGACAACAAACTTATCCAATTCTTCCATAAACACTTTGTTCATGAGGTTCATGAAGTATGCCGGGGCATTAGTCAGTCCAAAAGACATCACTGTAAACTCGTATTGCCCGTACCTTGTCACGAATGCCATCTTGGGGGTATCGCTTTCTCTGATCTTGAGCTGATAATATCCTGATCTCAAATCAATCTTGGAGAAATACTTGGCTCCTTTCAACTGATCAAAGAGGTCAACTATTCTGGGCAATGGATACTTGTTCTTGATGGTAACCTCATTTAAGGACCTATAATCCACACACATCCTCATACTTCCATCCTTCTTTTTCACAAATAGAACGGGTGATCCCTATGGGGATGAGCTAGGTCTGATGAATCCTTTCTCCTGAAGGTCTCTCAACTGCTCTTTCAACTATGCTAGTTCTGCTGCGGCCATTCGGTATGGTCTTTTGGCTATAGGGGATGTCCCTGGGATAAGGTCAATAATGAACTCTATGTCCCTATCTGGTGGCATTCTGGGGAGCTCTTCTGGGAACACATCTGGGTATTCACATACTACCGGAACTTCTGCTATGGTTTTGGCCACCAAGGTATAAACCATTGGGTCTGATCTTGTTTCTCGGGTGTGGCAAGTTACTTGGACTCCCTCAGGGCTGGTTAGGTGTATGGTCCTAGCGGCACATCCTATAAGGCCGTCATGCTGGGTCAGCCAGTCCATTCCAAGTATTACATCTATCCCCTTGGACTTGAGTACTACCAAATCAGCTAGGAACTCTACCCCACTTAAAGTAATCCTTACCCTAGAACAACCTAACTGACACTTGATGTCGGCTCCAGATGTTCGGGTTAACAGGGGTAACTTTAGTAGTACTGTAGGTATATTGTGCTTATCCACAAAACTTGATGATATGAAGGAATGTGATGCTCCAGAATCAAACAAAACTGTGGCAAGTACTGAGCTGACTAAAAACTCACCAAGTACTATGCCCTGAGCTCCTTGAGCCTCCTGCGCGTTGATGTGGTTGACGCGGGCTCGTCCATAGGACTGCTGGGGCTGCCTCATCTGCTGGTTGTTGGCGTTGTTGCCAGGGTTGTTGCTGCGGACGGGCACACGGTTGGCACCTGACAGGGCTGGCTTCGGTCCATTCACCGAGTTGGAGTACATTGGGGCTGCTGGCTTGTTGCTGGCATAGGGGCAGTTGGCCATATAATGCCCGGTCTCACGGCAGTTGAAACAAGCCCTGCTGTTGTTGTTGGCCTGACTGGCACTGCTCTGTGGAGCTTTGGCACTCTGGCTTCTGAAGGTGGGATTGGTGACCTATGAGCTCGAGTCTCGAGACTGAGTGCGGTACTGCATCGGCGTCTGAGATCTGGGTGGTGGGGGATTATAGCTCTTGGTCCTCTGGAAGCGGTCCTGTTGGCGAGCCTTGCTCTCTAGGAACTTGCGCTTGAGATCTTTCTTCTCATCCGCCTTGGCCCTTTCAGTGAGAATGGCCCTGTTCATCAGTGTGTTGAAGTCAGGATAATTCTGGGGGGTCAGCAGAGTCCTGAGCTCTGGGTCCAGGCCTTTCATGAACATCTCCTGCTTCTTCTCATCCCTGTCCACTTCTTCTGGTGCATAGCGGGCTAACTCCATGAACCGGTAGGTGTACTCTTCCACAGTCTTGTTGCCTTGCTGCAGTGCCCGGAACTCGTCTGCCTTGCGCTTCATGGTCGCTGTGGGGACATGGTAACGGCGGAACTCATCCACAAACTCCCTCCAGGTGATGACAGTGGCATCTGGGGCAGCTGCACAGTAGTTCTCCCACCATGCGAGAGCATTCCCAACAAGTTGATGGGTGGCCAGGAGTACTTTGTCACGATCTTCACAGTGGAGTGGTTCCAACTTCCTCTGAATTACCCTCAGCCAATTGTCTGCATCAAGTGGGTTGGTGGACCCGCCAAAAGTAGGTGGCTTAGTCCTAATGAACTCTAACAGTTTCTCATTCATACTCTGCCCACGGGGCCTCTGGTTGGCGAGGGCCTTGACCACAGCTTCCATTATCAGGTTCTGATTGTTCACCACCTGCAGCCAATCAGCGGCACGTGGAAGTGGCGCTTGCTCTGGCCCAACCTGACTTTCCTCCCTCCTTTCCTGGTTCACTTCATCCTGGTGCTCACCATGGGGTGCACTCTGCACGTTGTCACTAGCAGCAGGGACTCGGCTCCGGGAAGCCCTGGGTCCACGCGTGTTGACCATCTGCGGATTTAGAGGACATTGTAAGAGACTAGGATTTGAAATTTTAGTGGTGTTTAAGTTATTTAATTCGTAAAAACAGAAAGGCAGAATCCTCCTCCTGCCGACAAGCACGGAGTCTAGCAATACAACAAGCACAAACAGTTTTATTCCTTTGAAAGGGGAAGGGGGGGGGTACAACACTTGGACAAGCCAAAACACGAACTACACGACCGGGGTACAACGACACAACTAGGGTACAACTCTAAACTTTGGACCGAGACGGCTTCAATCCTTGGGGTGACTGGACACACACTACTCGCGGGGCGATCCTTCTTTCGGGGCGGAGTGTTCTTCCCGGGGAATGAGCAATTCCCGCTCGTCGTCTTCTGGGATCCCATTTTCCGGGGGCTGTGCAGGGGCTCCTTCTTCGGCGGGCGCTGCTGGTTCCCTGGCACCTCCAGGTATGCTTGGCGAGGTTCTACTAGGTCCTCCCCATCTTGCAATGGGGGTCCCAAGTAGGATTCGGGCTTCTCCGACTACCGGGATGGGCGTCCCGCTTCTGGCCCAATCTTGCATGCTCCGGTCCTGAGCCTGTCTGAGACTCTCATGCGCGACAGCTT
This sequence comes from Urochloa ruziziensis, assembly GCA_015476505.1. Taxonomy (NCBI): domain Eukaryota; kingdom Viridiplantae; phylum Streptophyta; class Magnoliopsida; order Poales; family Poaceae; genus Urochloa; species Urochloa ruziziensis. Next base: position 57,881,737 of record CM027121.1, on the reverse strand, counting down.
CACTGCTTATGGCTGCCGCGGTCCTTGCTTTGGCTTGATCCACCCGGACTTGGTACATCCTCACTGCGAGTTCAGCTTGCTCGGCTCGGCCAATTTGTTCCCTTAGGAACCCAGCTTGCTCGTTGAAAAGCCTATCCAAGGAGACGAGATAGGCGACCACATGGTACAACAGGTCATCTTGATGACGGCGGCGTTCCAGGTTCCTCATGCGGGCCTGCCAGACGGGAGTCCTAACGGCCGGGGGAAAGAGTCTCATCGGTGTGGAGATGAGGTGCTCTTCGAAGATCCGACACAGGTAGCGGAGGGCCTTTCTGATAGCCAAAGGGTAGGTATCCTGATGTCGAAATCCCGTAGCGGTCACCCTCCATGGCTCAATATCAGGGTAGCGGGTGCTTCTGGCAACAGAAAGGATCACCCTACAGCGGAGAGTGCCAAGATGCTCGTACTCCCTGCTGTAGTACCTTGGGCGCTCAGTGATACCAAGACGCTCCAGGGAGTTGATCAAAAGGCGGGGAAAACCCGGCTCTTCCTGGCAAACACCATGGGTCCATCCTTCCTCAGCCATCTGAAAGTAAGGACAAGGTGAACAACTTGTTTCTCATAAAAGCCAGGGTACAACTTGAAGGTACAAGATCTTGACTCAACAACTAGGTTGGGTACATTTATTTATTAAGAAGGAAACTCTAGCTCAATAAACTAATCTATTCTCAAGGGGAATCCTCCTCGCCCCAGCAACGGCGCTTCTTTGGGGGCAGAAGTTGCCCCACTAGCCAATCTTCAGTCTGCATACCCCTATCCCAATGGGTTCTGTCGAAGATGACGCCAGTAGACAACGCGCAGACGTCGCAGGACTTTACGGGCGGCCTTTCGGTAAGTGTCCGAAAAGCAAAAGCCAGTGGTGATGATGGTCCAAGGATCCACGTCGGGGTAGAGGGTGCTCCTCCCCACAAAGATCCTTACGTCACACCGAAGGGTGCCTCTGGAGACATACTCCCGGTACATGTACTTCGGTACGTCTGAAACTCCGACGCGCTCCAGGCTGAGTAACACCAACTTAGGAAGACCCGGTTCTGCAAAGCAGATTCCTTCGTTCCATCCGTCGTCAGCCATCTGGAACAGGACAAGGACTCAAGGTCAGTGTCTGTGCAGGGAAGGTTTAGCTAAGAAGGGCTTTCTAAAGGTTTCGGTCCTAATGGTCGCGTCCTACGGCCAACGACGGCTCTGATACCACCTGATGCATCCCCACATAAGCAGAGACTAAATGTGATACAAATATCAGTCCCAGGAGGCTGATACACATTTATTCCACAGATGGTTCAGTCACCGTGCGATCTCAAAGGGGCACGACACTCGATACAAATTATAATAGTAACCAAAAGTACAACAATACATAACCAGAGAAAAACTAAAACTGGATCTAGCCCTATCTCAGCGAGGAACGACAGCGGAAGCATCTTGAAAGGGGCCACACCACAGGCAACGTCGGGTGCGGACATGACCTCTACTCGAACTCCTCAGCGACAAAGTCTGGATCCTCCTCTGTTGCAACAAAATAGGGGGTGAGTACGAAAGTACTCAACAAGTCCAACCACGTCCACGGAGGGGGATATAAAGATCATGCACAGGGTAACTCAAGGATACGGCTAAGGTGTAATTTGCGTAAAAGCTAGGTTTTATGCAAGGGTTTATTTTAAACAAGTTTTCGTAAAAGCAGTTTTTAATATCAAGTGGGTTGATTCTCCACAAAGGATCCACATTTTATGCTACCGGACTCCCCGTCCGCCGTAGCTCACGGCACACCTGCTGGACACTTTCCAAAACAACTCACACCATAAAACCAACCATTTCCCAACACTAGTTTCAGGCCCAAGCCATGACTCATCCAATACCGTGGATACGGCTATTCGAATAGATTTTAACTCTGCAGAGGTTGTACACTTAACCCACCCCAACGGTTTCCGCGACACGAACACCGCAATGCCGGCGTGGACCTGTCAAAGCCATTACCACACCTTAGCTATGCCGGACTAGCCAATATGGAAGCAACCAAGGGGTCCATGTCCTCCCAACGAGGCATGACCGGGACGTAACTCACATAGATCGTACTCCTGCTCCTTGTTCTCCCATTGCTCACAGCTCACCCATTGGCTAACCAACCAACTAGTGGGATTTATGCTAAGCCGTTGCCACATACAACGGTAGGGCGGTAGCACTAAACTGGGCCAGGCTAGATGACAATCAACTCGGTCCTTAAAATAAAGACAAGGCGGATACCTCCACATCCCGCTCAGCCACACAGGCACGAGCTCACCAATTTGGTGTTTCACACAGAACACACCATCCGCCTCATCGTTTTCACCTTTATTTCATTTTCACCAAAAGCCACCCTTTTCTTTTAAACACTCACACCATTCTTTATTTTAAAACACATGAGTATTTGCAATATGATAGTGGTAAGAGTAACAGGCCCTAAGCGTTTCTAGCAACGGCTATCATCCAAACAGAGCAAGTCATATTTAATGATAACCTAGGTGATCAAGGAATATTCATAGCAGTCAAGGAGTGGCTATCCAACCGGGTCTTGCAGTAAAACAATGCATTTTATAAACAGGCCAATAGGTTGTGTTTGTAAAACATAGGATAAGTATGCATCAAAGGATGGGATTGAACTTGCTGTCGTCGAAGTCGTCCGGAAGCGCCTGCTCGCGGTACGGGTCCTCGGGCTCCGGCTCGCGGTATTCGCCTGCGTACTCCGGCTCGCGGTACGGTCCTCCGAACTCTTCGCCGGGCTGCTCCTCAGTCACTCCGTGATCTACGGTACACACTAGCAAGCATACATTAAAATAAAAGAAAAAAACGAAAAAGGATTTTTAAATGAGCTCGGAAAAGAGAAATAGGAAATAACAGAGCCCTCGCTATCCGCCACTTGTGGCGCACGGGCACGCACACACGCGCGCTTCCCCAACTATCGGACGGATGAGAGAGGGGAACTGGGGAAGGCGGAGCAGAGCCGCAGCGCTGGAGCCGCCCGCCGTCCGCTCCAACGACCTCGTCTGGGCGCCCGGAGAGGGAAAGAGGAGGAGGAGCAGAGGGAGGGGCGCCGGCATCGCCGCCGAGGAGAAGGCCGGCCTGACGAGGCCGCTGGAGAAGGAGACCAGCCGCCGCGTCCCTGCTGGAGAGAAGCGCTGGGAGGGAGGAAGCGCTGCCGGCTCGATCTGCGCCGCCCGAGCCCAGGCGAGCTCCTCGACGTTCGCCACTGCCGGATCGAGCCGGGGCTCGCCGTTGCAGCCTTCCTCGGAGACTCTGGCGGCTGGCGCGCGGCGTTTCCCCACGAACAGGCCGTCGGAGAGAGCTCGATTCGCGCAGGCCTTCGATTCGAGCTCCATGGCGCGGCGGAGGAAGAGGAGCAGGGAGCCTCGCGGAAGTGGAGGCGCAGCGTGGGTGGGTGGGGGAGAGGAAGGGATAGCGACGGAGAGAAAGGGCCGGCGCGCGGATCTTGGCTGCCCGCAGGAGATCCGGAGCGCCGCTCGCGCTGTCCGGCCAAGCGCGCGGCCGGCGAGCTCGAGCTCGAGGTCCCCGCCTCCCGCGAGGTCGAGCTCGGCCGCAGAAGAAGCCGCGCGAAAAGGAGGGCGGAGGAGCTCTACGGGCGCGGGCAGAGAAGCGGAGGGAGGAGGTGGGCGGGCGGCGGCGGAGAGAAGGAAGGGAGAGAGAGAAGGGAGGGCCGACGGAGGAGGAAGGGAGGGCCGGCGGAGGAAAAGAGGGGAAGGGAGAGAGGTGGGTCCCACGAAGAGAGAGGGGGTGGCAGGAGTTAAAAATCATGATTGTGGACCCCATGCGATAGTAGTTGGTATAGAGTATGAGATATAAAGTATGACGAGTGCGGGAGAAGTTGATTTAAAGGTTGGAATCTCGATGACCAGGACAGAATATTCTGTTTTAAAGGGTAGAGTAGAGGTTGACCAGTGCGAACAGCCTTACGTCTACGTGCGCCAGGCTACCCCGAGGTGTACTCACTAGGAAGGATTGCGTGCTAACGCCGCGCCTGTGATTACTATGGGTGGTTCTTGATTTTCTATATTATTTTGTTTTGGTGATCAGCTATAACATACATGAAAGAACCTCATGCCACTGAATGTAGTAGGTAATGTGCACAGAAGGTAGGCACAGAATAGCGATCATAGACAGTGATGATTCATTGTGGTATGACCCCTCGGCAAGTTCTGATGGTGGCAACGCAGATTGTTGTATTGTGACTCAAATCCTACTTGGATTAGGACTCAATAGGGGTGTGCTTTAGGACTTCTAGTTCTACTAGGACTTGAGCGATGAATCCTACTAGGAGTAGGACTCCTACTTGCATGTATGGGGCTTTGGAGGGGACTATATAAACAAGGGGTAGAGGCTCTATCAAATCAATCAAGCCAAGGGCAAACACCAAGGTCTCATCCAAGGCTTGTGAGAAGCAATTAGGAGCGCTCAAGAGGAATAGGGTAGATAGTTCTATAAGCACTAGATTCTTGTATGAGGCAAGAATCCGAGGGTCCTAGAGGGTCAAGTAGAGTTGTGAGGGAGCGGCAATCACTTGTACTCTTTCGGAGTTGTGCTTAAAGAATTTGCGGTCGGCTTCACCAAATCCTATTCTCTTGTTGTGGTTGCTTCAACGTCGTCAAGTAGGGTTTTCTACGAGATTCGTCTACTTCGTTCTTGATACTGTGCAAGCTCGTGTCATACTCGCAATATCCTTTCAAGATCCGAGGGTTGCTGCGCATAACGAGGGGTATCAGATTCTAACACAGATGTTGTCGACCATAGAGAGTGTGGTCGTGCTGACACAAAATGTGTACCTATGAGCGCCTTTTTCTATTATTACGCTAGAGTTTTTAGAAATTGAGGACCGGAGCGACGCGTTGTGACATTGGTGGCCTGCTAGCCGGTGACAACAAAGAGAATGGAGAGGACAACCTGAGAGGAGGAAGTACGGTCTAGCGAACACATCCTCTCCAAAAACGGTGACAGTGGGCTTCACGCGTGAAGTTGATGAGCACGAGGAGAGTGGTGCCTCGTTTCACGGCAGCGGCACCACCTCTGATCCGAGCAGGTGCTCGAGTGGAGGATAGAGAAGACGAGTTGACACGTGATGGAGAAATTGGGTGAGTAGCTGAGGAGCGCAATGTTTGTGTCTTGTTCTCAACTTCGTGGGAAGGCAATGATGGCTCTCTAATGCGCAAGGGGCACCACGATTTAATGGAACAACGTGGCAAGCAAGGACGCATCGACTTTCAGTGGGCTCGCTTTCTTCTGGCGATCATGAATGTACCTATTTTTTTAAGACAATGCCGAGATACCAGCACGTGTGACGCTCATATGCAAAATACAACGTTGAAAGTCTGAAACGACGTGGCAAGTGAGGATGCACCGATTCTAAGTGGACACGTTTTATTTTAGTGACATAGATATACTTTTTTGTAAAAAAAGAAAAATCCAAAAAATAAAACACAAAAAAGGGAAAAAAATTGCTATAGTACCACATGCGCTGGGAGGCCACCAATCCTCCCAGCGTTTTTTTAAAACAATGCCGAGATACCAGCACACGTGACGCTCATATGCAAAATGCAACGTTGAAAGTCTGAAACGACGTGGCAAGTGAGGATGCACCGATTCTAAGTGGACACGTTTTATTTTAGTGACATAGAAAACCCAAACATAAAACACAAAAAATGGACAAAAATTGCTCCAGTACCACATGCGCGGGGAGGCCACCCATCCTCCCAGCGATATAATATACACTTATTATTATTATTATATGCGGGCCCTGCGAGACGGTCTGGCCCGCCAGTCAGTGTCAGCGCCGGCGGCTGCCGCGCGTGGGAGAGCAAGGCGCCGGCCGGGGTTGGTGATTTGGTGGGGCCCGCCGGACGCAATCACGCCTGGCCTGGGGCCCGGGCGCGTCTCGGCAGGCGGAGCAGGGGGAGGGGAAAAGCCTGCCTGCCTACCTGCTCGTTCGGGCGAGGCGATCGGACGACTGAACAGGCCGGGCACGCCGAGGAGGATCCGATCCAGAAGCAGCAGACAGACGGCTGAACCTGCCTGCTCGTTCGGGCGCTAGCTGCAACTTGTTCGCCGGCCCGCGCGCGCGTTCGTCTGACACGCATGCTGCGCTGCCTGACCGGCCTTGAGTTGCAGTTCCTGTCCTGCCTGGCACATGCTGCGTGCGTGGGCGTTGTGTTGCCTTTCTTTGCACCGGGCCACCGGCCTTGGCCGGGTTGGTCTCATCTGATCAGATCAGCCAGGTACAGGTACATACACGCGCCGCATGCAACGACGACCTGTGCAACCCGAGCACGCAGCGGTAGACGGAGCACAAAAGCCGGCGGCGAGGAGAGCAGCTAGCTATTCCGGCCGATTCACTGTTCGGAGCACAAAAGGTACATGGCATGTTTAATTAAAGGTACTTTTTTTTCACTTTACTCAACTTGGTACTAGTTCAATGTCTAAACGAATACTTCTAGTATCATATCAGGCAGATCTTATTGCAAAATTAAACGTACATGCAGGCTCACGAGACACGAATCACAGCAGCTGCCAGTGCTGTTGGCCAGTTGCCCGCCGTAGCAACCTCAGCTGGGACCGGACACGAAGGAAGAAGAGTCGTTGTCGCGTACTAGCATGCATGCAGATTGCAAACTGGAGATGGTTCGATCGGTGGGTCAAACAAGGTGGTAGAGCTGTAGGGCGTGAAAATTTAAGATGCATTTTATCACTCCTTTAATTATGGACTTCTATTTCTTTTTTGGTAGCAGCAGCAGATAAGTGCCGCTTTGTTCGTTTGGCTTATCAGCCGGACATTACTAATTTGCGCTCGGCTGCACGGAAGGCTCCGTGCGCTCGGCCGCCCCTGCACGCTCGGTGGGCCCCATCATGCATGCGCCCCACTCTGTCCACTCCGAAAAGCAACGCACCCCGACAACCCCAGGTGGGACCCACACCCGAAAAAAAAATTGCACAAAAAAATATTTTCAGAAAAAGTTTTGCAAAAAATATTTTCAAAAAAGTTTTGCAAAAACCGATTTTCAAAAAAAGTTTTGCAAAAGATTTTCAAAACAGATCTGAAAAAAAAAGATGACAAAAGATTTTCATAAAAGTTTTGCAGAAAAAAGTTTTTTTCAAAAATTTTGCAAAACAAAAATGAAAAAAAAAACACTTACGGCTCCCACGCCCGACCAATGCCGCCATGCCGCCGCTCGGCTTGCCCCGCGCTCGGCCAGCGCCGTCGCGCCTTGCGCCTTCCCTGGCCGCCGCCGCCGCCGCTCAGCTCGCCGGGTAGGTCCGGCCAGCGCCGCCGCTCCCACGCTCAGCATGCGCGCCGCCGCCCCGGCGCCCGGCCAGTGCCGTCGCCGCTCAGCTCGCCGGGGAGGCGAACCTGCGCCCGGCTAGCGCCGCCGCCTCTACGCCCAGCCGGTCAACGTAGCTGCTCCCCCGGCCGGCGCCTCCAGCCACCGCTCGCGCGCCCCATTGGATGAGATCTGAGTCAAAAATCAGGGGAGAAATGAGAATGGGATACAGAGAAGCAGCGGGGAAGGTTGGACTGGAGGGCGGTATGCGGTGGACAGGCCCACACACGTGGAGAGAGCCACCGAGCGCAAGTTCTCTTCGGTGCAGCCAGTGTAGATTTAGGATAGGGCTTATCAGCCCTGCCCAGCGGATTATTTTGCTTATAGAATACTATTGAATCATCTCAAAATCAGTTAAAATCAATAGACTTTTACACTATGTAAATGACGAAGATCAAAGACACGGCTCAACGGCCATCAGAGATGAAATTTTTTTACGTCTCTAAATTTTCGTCACCGACGTGACCATATCGGAGACGTGGGTTTCCGCGTCTCCGATGAGGTGTCATCGGAGACGCGTTTTTTGCAAAATCTAAGTCTCCAATGACCCACATTAGAGACACATTTTTGCAAAAGCACGTCACCAATCAGGTAGTCATTGGTGACGCGTTTTCAATAGACTCGTCTTCGATGATGAAATAAAAACAAAAAAAAAGGCTATACATACATCACACTTCTCAGATCACAAATAGGCTATACGTACATCACAGGTCCTAACATCAGGCTATACATACATACATACAGTGTGCATACACCTACAGTGTGCACACCTTGTAAATGGCACTGGAAGGAGTTCAACAAAGACCTTTACCTGCTATCATTTCTCAGCTCCAATTTCCCAAGCATTCTACAGAGAACTACAAGCAACAGAAAATACAAGTAATCAATTAAACATAGCTACAGTACCAAAAGGCAAAAATTTATGCAATCAGCTAAATATTGTCAAAAGAAATACCAATTTCTCAAGTGTTCTATGTTGTTCACATCCGTGTTAGGCAAAATACTGGATCATTGAACTGGAACAAGGGCATTGCCTATATTTCTCAAGTGTTCTATGTTCTATGCTGTTGACAAGTATGTTCTATGTTCTAAGGCTCAACTGGCAAAAACTTAAACTGGAACAAGGGCATTGCCTATATTTTCAGTGCTTGAAATAGTCAACACTTAAGATGTATGGTACTGCATATTGCAAGATCCTAAGATGCAACTCTTAACCAGAATACAAGTTATACAACACTCGGGCATGTGTCTTTCTTTCAAATAAGCTTGCTGACAGCAGGAACTAATGAGGCTATAATTGAGAAGAATAGACACCTCACTGATCCACATTTTTTGGGATGATAAATTTTTACCACTAGCCATTTCTTCATTACCATGGAGGGAAGCGCATCATGATATCACCGTCACCAGAAGCTCCACAAGCACCGACTTCGTCATCACCATATGAAGAAGATCCTGGTCAATCCATCACCTACCCTGGAATCAAATGATCAATCAGAACTTCCTATCAACAGAAAACTCAGAACTTTCACCAATATCATTCAATTGTCGAATGAAATTAACTTGCTTCTTGTGGAAACCAGAATTCATTGGATTTTTGTACAGGATGGTTATAAAGAAGCATCAGAAGCCAAACCAGACAAAGTGGCTATAGCCAGTAGGCTTAACAGAAGGTCATTCGGTAACATTTTAGGTTTCTACAGAATTAATGGACTCCACGGACTCAGTGAGGATGCTAGTCTGGAAAATTTCAGCATATAATAAAGATTTCACATGTAAAAAAAAGCAAAATGCATTATATAGATGTCAAACACAAATAGAGGAGAGGACGTGTGGTAGATCTACATCATTTTCCAGCACAGAAAAATTCAAATAGATAGGCCACTACAGTTCTATTACAATACCAGAGGCTCTGACAAAATCACAAAACAGTAAATATCAACTCAATGACGACGGGAAAGATGTAACGAACAGTATGATGTCATTTTACATATTAATTTGAAGCATTGAATAACTAAAAATAACTTAGAGCGATCCAGGACTGACATACTCAGGACTAACATCGTGCAAAAGGAATGAAAGACATGATTAACAAGTCTAACACAACCATTCAATTCAAAGCATAAGTTGTAAGTCTTTTTTTTTCTCGAATACGCAGGAGAGCTGCGCATCATTTCATTAAGAAGAAGAATAATAAAGCAGTTTTACAAGCACGCGTACGTGCGACTCAAAAGACGGACTACTCACAAAACAGACTACCCAATTTCGTAGCCCCGGCAGCGATCCAAAGATCTGCCTCCTGCTGAATCCTAAGGACTAACATGGTAATCGACGAAGCAGAGCGCTCGAACAGGCGCGCGTTGCGCTCCTTCCAAATGTGCCAACCGATGATCATGATCAGGGAGCAGACCCCTTTCCGCCGTCCAGGCAGCTGGAGTGATAGCAAGTGTTCCCACCAGTCTTGTATGGAGACGTCCCCTCCGAGGAAGTTGCACTGACAATTGGCCCATGTAAGTACTCGCCACCAGACTTCCTTGGCAACCGGGCAAGATACGATGAGGTGATTAGCCGTCTCGTTTTCCTGGTCGCACAGGAAGCACAGATCGTGTGCCTCTAGACCTCGCCGTCGCCTTCTGTCTGCAGTCCAGATACGCTCCCTCGTCGCCAGCCAGAAGAACAGTTTTACCCGTAGCGGCGCCCAAGATTTCCATATGCGCTCGGCGCCCGGAAAGGTTGTTCTTCCCAGCTGTAGCGCCTTGTACGCCGAACGCGCCGTGTACTCACCAGACGGTGTCCAGCGCCACCGCACGACATCATCCACGCCTGGCGTCAACTGAACCGTTGAGATCCTGGCCCAAAGTTGCAGATATTCGATCACCGCGACCACTGACAGCCCGCCGGTAATGTCGCGTACCCAGCGATCCTGCGTGAGTGCTTGCACCACCGTTCTTGACTTCTTGACTCGCGGCCCAACTCGTGCCACCAACGACGGCGCTAGATCACAGATGGACTCCCCGTCTACCCAATTGTCTGTCCAAAATAGTGCGCGCTCTCCGCTTCCCACGTGCACGGTTATGGAAGCATCAAAAAATGCCTGAACCTCCGGCCTGACCCTGATCTGGAGCGTCGTCCATGCTCGCTCAGGGTCCGTGCGCTGCAGCCACAGCCACCGGGCGCTCAAGGCCACCCCTGCTAATCTGAAATTCAGCACTCCCAATCCACCGTTCCTCGTCGGCAAGCAGACAGTTTCCCAGGCAACTAAGCATTTCCCCCGGACTGAACCATCCTTGCCTGCCCAGAAGAATTGACGCCTGATGGCATCGATCTCCTCCAGCGCCCATGCTGGCATCTGATCCGCCATAACCCAATAGATCGGCATCGCCGAGAGCACTGATTTTGTGAGTACTAGCCGGCCGCTCTTCTGCATCAAAGGACCCTGCCACAAAGGTAGTTTTGCTGCAATCTTCTCGACCACCGGCCGCCAGCACGACTTGGGCAGCGCTTGAGTGGACAGCGGCACTCCCAAGTACGTGATGGGGAAGGGTGCGATCCGACATGGCAAGATAACCTGTATATCTGGTAGCACTTCGTCGGCTCCATAGATCGGCGTGATGGAACACTTACTGAGGTTTGTCAGTAGCCCAGAGGCCTTGCCGAAGATGGTGAGTACTCGAGCCACCGTTTGCGCCTCTGGGACCGTTGGCGACGCAAATAAGATGACGTCGTCGGCATACATGCTACACTGGTATTTGATCGCTGGGTGCCCTATTGGTTGCAAGAGGCTGCTCTCGCTCGCTTTTGAAAGCAACCTGGTGAGGACGTCCATGACAATGATGAACAACATCGGGGACAGGGGGTCTCCTTGCCGCAAACCTCTCTTGTGCCATATCCTCTTCCCCGGGCTGCCCATTTAGCATGACCTTTGTTGAGGCCGTGGACAGGAGCATTGCAATCCAATCCCTCCACCTACTGCCAAAACCCCATGCTTGCAGTAGCTCAAGAAGGAAGGGCCAAGAGACAGTGTCGAAGGCTTTAGAGATATCAAGCTTGAGGAGAATCTTTGGTACCTTCCGCTTCTTGAGCAACTTTGCTGCGCCTTGGACATACTTGAAATTGTCTAGAATTGAACGGCCCTTGACGAACGCGCTCTGATTGCGTTGTATTATTTCCCCTAGTCGCAGCGACAGTCGGTTAGCCAACAACTTGGACATGATCTTGGGGAAACTATGAATCAAACTTATCGGTCTGTAATCCTGTGGCGCAAAGGCATCACTCTTCTTGGGGATCAACGCTAACAAGGCCGAGTTGACACATCGGAATTGTCGGCGATCTACCGCAAAGAAGGCGTTCACTGCCTGGACGACGTCCTGGCAGATGATGGGCCAGGCCGTCTTGTAGAAAGCACCAGTCATCCCATCCGGCCCGGGCGACTTGTCCGCAGGCATGTCTCGAATGACACCCCACACTTCTTCCTCAGTAAATGGGAGCTCCAGTGCGGACAGGTCTAGCGGCGTAATTCCAATGGCGCTAAAGTTCACCGTCAAATCCCGGCCGGTTTCCTGCCCAAGCAGCTTGCAGTAGTAGTCAAACAGTACCTCGCCCATGTCTTCGTGGTTGTATGCAGTGAAGTCGCCAGCGTCCAGACTGCGAATGTGGTTCCTCCTTCTTCTGTGACTAGCGTGCATGTGGAAGAACCTCGTGTTTGCGTCGCCCTCCTTAAGGTACAGGATGCGTGATCGCTGCCTGGCTATCGTGCGCTCGAGGGAGGCCAATCCCAAGCAGAGTCCCTTGAGCTGTTTCCGAAGCTCGAACTCCCCATCAGAAAGCGTTCGATGTTCTTGCGCATAATCAAAACAGAGAATCACCTCTCTTGCGAGCAGTAGCTGCGCCTTGATGTTACCAATCTTGCTGTCCGCCCAGCTCTGCAACTCCCTGCTGACATTGCGGATTAGGCAGTCCAAGCGCCGGAAGGGGTTTGTGACGTCCGTGGCGCACTGCCATCCTCTTTCGACCGCCGCTATGTACCCCTCAAACTTCGGCCAGAAGATCTCGAAGTGGAAACGAGGCTTCGACCGGATTGCGGCATTTGAATGCAGAAGGATCGGGCAGTGATCAGACGCGTCCGAGGACAGCGCTTGCAGGTCACAGAATGGGAATAACTCCTCCCAATCCGTCGACACTAAAACCCGGTCGAGCTTGACGAGAGTTGGGTTAGCTCTTTCGTTGCTCCAGGTATACCTTCGGCCATGCAGGTGTATATCCTTGAGTTCTAGGTCATCCACCACCTTCCTAAATCTCACCAAATTGCGTCTGTTGATGCGATCATTGTTTTTGTCCGCTGCGTCTAGTATGAGATTGAAATATCCCGCGATCGCCCATGGCCCTTGGCAAGCATCCCGCGTTGCCTCTAGCTCCTCCAGGAAGAGGACTTTGTCACCATCATCCTGCGGTCCATAAACGGAGGTCAGCCACCAACTGGTGCCGTCGACCAGATGGGTGACCCTTACTGTTAACGAGAAGCAGCCAATGTGCTCCTCCGAGATGTGTACTACGTCATTACGGCCCGCGATCAGGATGCCGCCTCTTGTTTCGGAGGCTGGGAGGTAAGCAAACACACTAAATTGATTACCAAGGGTTGAGGCTACAGTAAACCGTGAGAGCACAGCTAGTTTCGTTTCTTGGAGGCACACAATTGCCGGCCTGACATCCCCGACGAGAACGCGTACCGCATCTCTGCGGGCCCGCATGTTCAAGCCCCTCACGTTCCAGGATAGTAAGGTGTACTTATCCATTAGACCGGATCACCAGCGGTTGGCGAGCGCAAGCTCAAGCCGCCATCAAACCCATGGCGGGCGAGGCTCTGCCGAGGGACGGGAAGAGCACCTGAACTGCCGTCATCTACGGTTCTGGGAGCCTCTCCTTGCGAAAGTACTCCTTGCAGGCCTTCCTTGCATTAGCCGGCGCCGGGGCGACATCCGCTTCCAGCCCCAAGCGCTTCATGAGCACCACTTCTGCTCGCTTGGCCGGTGGGACGTTCGCCAGCGCCATGGTTGCTTGTCGCACGCTCCGTTTTGGCAGCGCCACTGTAGGTGGCTCACGTGTCTGATCACGCGTAGGCGCTGGTCGTGGTGGCGCAGTTATCAACGGGGTGGCGATTCTTGCACACATCTCATCCGCGAACGAGCGCAGCTGCGAGGACTCCTCCGGCGGCCCCGGGATTGGTATCGGGATCGCGACCGGCGTGGCCGGCGATGATGGTTCGTCTTCCCCCCCTCTGCATCAGTCCTGCTCAGCTGCGGCTCCCTCTCGAGGCCCAGTCCATGGCGGCCCACCTCGGGGTGGTTGAATGGCCCAGGCTCATGGCATAGCGGCCCAACAGGGTCCGGTCTCCCTTCCACTGCAGGTGTCGAGAGCGGCGTCAACGTTGCGTGTGACCTGACCGCCAACAGTACACCACTCGCCTCAAGCAGCATAGGATCCTGCTGCTGGGATACATGTGGAGCACTGTCCCACCAGCTGCAGCATACGACGGCAGAGTCCGCCTGCAAAAGGGATGGGGCGGCCGTCTCCGCTGCCACAAGCCCAGGATCCGAGTACCCCACCCGTGGCGCTTCCTCCAAGGGGGATACACCCGTTGTGGTGGAAGCTGGCAGCGGTCCTGCTGTCGCAGTTGTCGCATTCCCGAGTTTGAAATCGGTTCGGGAAGGGTCGCTGTACCTGCACCGTCCACCGCTTTCCCGTCAGCCGAGGGCCCGGCGCTGACCGCACTGCCGGTCCCATCAGTGGGCCCGTTGCGAGTGCAGCGCCGAACACCGAACATGCCCCGCCCCGCAGCGGCGCCGCCGCCGCCGCGCCGCCCACGGCCATCGCGCCGGGGGAACGAGGAAAGACGAGGACCTGCCGTCCCCTGGCGGAAGCCATAGGAACGATCGGGATTACCGTCAGGACCACTATCCCCGTTGTCTGAGGGAGAGGAGGCCTCAGTCGATGGAGTTCGTGGCCGGAAATCCGCCACCGTGCGGAGGTGGAAGTTCACCGGGTAGGACAGCACGCGCTTCTGCCGGAGATAGGGCCGGAGATTGCCGAAGATGAGCTGCATTTCCGGATCGTTGTACGTGACTGGCACCTCAGGTTCTGCGACAAGGAGCTTCTTGGCGGTCGGCAACGACGCAGGATCAGATGTCCAAGCGGTGAGCTTGAACGTGGACAAGTCCGTCTTCCTCGCTGTGGCATCATCGACCTGCTCGATCCAGCAGGACGGCGCCAACAACCTGCTCGCAGTATCCAGGTCCCAGGCGTGCGGTGGAATACCATCGATCTCAATGGTGACCTTGGAGACGAGCGTCTCGGATTCCGCATGAACCAGCCTCGTCCATGGCAAGATGGAGAGGTGGGTCGAGGCAAGAGGCACGGGGGTGGCCGCAAGCACCCGGTCGCGGACACTCTGGTCTGCACACTCGATGAAGAAGTGCTCTGGGTGGTAGGGCCTGACGACGAGGTCCCGGTCACTGAGGCCGGCGGCCAGGGAGATGGCCTGCGTGGCGCTCGCCGGCGTGAACTCCATGGAGGCATTTCCAACCACCGCAAGCAGGGCGTGCCTAAGCCTGCTCTCTTCCGCCGCAATGGCCGCACTTCGCTCAATGTAGCAGCACTCCGGCTCCGGCTGCAACTCAGGAGAGTCATCCGGAACCGTCGAGTGCTCGACAGCCCTTGCCGGCCTGGCACGAGCCGGCGGTGGCGAGGGTGTGCGGCTCGGAACGGTGGAGGCAGGCGGCGTGGGCGGTCCGCCACAGCGCACCACCTGACGCCCAGGCCGTCCCAAGGACGTGTCAGGCCGAGGCGGAGATCGACGAACGCCAGAAGCCGCCCCGGCACCCGCCGGAGAGCGGGGGCGACGACATTCTCTAGCGATGTGGTAGTTCCCAAGACAACGCCTGCAGCGTATTGGGAGCCTGCAGGTCGCGATCCTGTGGTTGTAGGAGAGGCAGTTGAGGCAGTGATCCTGCATCTCCGGCGAGATGCGCCTGGAGGAGGACGGCGACGCAGATCGGCCCGACGAGCGGTCAGAGGAACCTTCCGCGCGGCGCAGGCGCCTCCTGTTGGAACGCGAGATGACCTCCTCGAAGCCGTCCGCGTCGACCCGCGGCCGGCGGCGAGATGGCCCCTCCTGCGCCTGCACGGGGAAGCGGATTCGATCTCGGAGCGCCTCGTAAGCCGGCCGCGGCCCCTCCGGAACGGCCGGCTGCGGCGGAGCCCGACGCCTGCGCGCCCGGCGAGACGGCCGGCGGCGGCGGCGGCGAGCTGGCTGGTCAGCCACCGGCGGTTGGGCCGCGACCGGTGCCTGGGCCACCGGCACCACCTTGGTCGCCGCCAGAGCCGCATGGGCGGGGCTCCCACAGAGCACGTCGCGGAAGGAGGCCGGCCGCGGAGAGCGCGACGGGGAGGGGGTGAAGCCGTAGTCCACCTGCTCGTCGTCGCTCCCGTCCAGCCAGCGGGCTTCCTTGGGGCGGCCTGTGGAGCACAAACCGGGGTGGTAGGGGCAGCCGCCGGGGAGAGAGGGGAGTTTCTTACCAGAGGTGGTGGGGAGGGGCGTGCCGGAGAGCCAGCGGCGAAGGAAGCATCTGAGGCGGTGAGCTCGATTTCCACATCAGGGTCGTACGAGGCAGGAGTAGTCACCGAGCTCAGGCGGGAGGGATCTGCTTCCGGCGTCAAGGAAGCGTTGGCGACGACTGAGGCCGGTGGGGCCAGCACAGGGTCGACGGGAGGGCCGGCCGCCGGGGAGAGAGCGACCGAGCCCGTCGGGGTGGCCTCCGCGGAGCCCGTGGGGTTGGCCGCCGAGGCCGGAGTGGCCATCGGCGCGTAGGGGTGCGACGGGGGGCGGGAGGCGCGTGAAACTCTCTCGCCTGGTTCTCCTCACTGAAAGATCAACAGATTTGCTCTCCAAGTTGTAAGTCGAGTTACTGCTACATTCTGTTTATCACAAAAAGTTTCTGGTAGTGAGCAGTGAATCCATATAGCAGAACTTAGTTTCAGTATATATAAAAAGGTCTACTTTACTAGCCTACATGAGTACATGATAACAGTCAATAATTCTCACATGGCAATAGTTTTTTATCTGAACAATTAGAAATAAATGTAGACATAGCATGTGGGGGGACTTTAAGGGGACGATGTAGGCGATGGCATCCTGTAAATGAGAAATCGAACAATAATCAATGAAGCAATAGAGAGCAGTAGGTTGTCATCACATACAAGTCAGAAGTCACAATAAAACTATCAAATATCAATTTATCATTGTGTACTTCTGTAAATCAATATACCAGAGAGCAGATCACATTGCAGAAAGTGGAGTAGCATCACATCGCATAGCCAAATGGTTATCGGATAACAAAGCAAAGCCTTGATACAGATATGGCAAAGATATGCGGCAGTGTTATGATACAAGTTGTATCTGTATAGGTATTTTCATAATGAAAGCAGCACGAATGCATGCAATTGCAAGCTTACAAGGTACAGAGCAGATAGAATTACCGTCTTTCGCTTCACAGATACAACTTCACAATTGGCAATGTTACACTTAAAGACATAGTTGCGCAACGGCTTGAGCACATCCCGCGCTGCCACAAAGCCAAAGATCTTTGCGCGTCCAGGATGGGTATGTTGATAGCCAGCAATTTTGGCATCAATGAATTGAATCAAGTTCATTGGATAGCAACGACATTTATTTGGTCAATCCCAATCATTGCTCACAGTGACTGCAAAATCAATTGTAGAAGATGTACACAACCATGAATTTAATTGATAATAACTACACAATGTATGGCATAAAGAAAACACAGCAAAGGGGAAAACAGCAGAAGGGGACACACCATCGGATTTATCAGCAAGATTATAATCAGAACCAAATAGATGGTAGCCAGTTTTGAATGCAGGGAAAATCATGATTGGCCAAGGCCCTCGACGCTTAATGTAATATAATGTCCGGAGTTGAATACAACACAGCAACCTGCCCATCATAGTCACAACTAGCCCTCGGGAAATCATTGAGCGTAAAAGGAGGGTATGCCCCTACATCAAAGTGTACCAAAATCAGCAAAAAAAAAAGGCTATGATAAATAATCATGGGAGACTAGGAGATAGCTAACTAAGCGTGGGCATATGACTTAGTTATGTCTTCAGTCTAGTTTAGAAATAAATTTGTGATGTTCAAGTTTCAGCATGTGAGACCGCAATGAGAGCATCTCCTCTGCCCAGCTTAGATCTCCACTGCACCTTGCTCCGGCACCCATGGGCCCTCTGCACATCCCCGGCAACCCAGACAAAGCATGTTTCCGCTGTTGCGCATGAGCAACGCCACCAGCCGACCACCACCACTACCACAAGTCGATATGGGTGTTCAGTTGCGGGCCTCTAAGGAGGGCACGACGCCAAGGCACCGCTGTCGCACGTATAGAGATGGACAGGATTTTCACCTTAAGAGCCCGCCGCAGCAGAGAACATGGTGCCTCACCATGGTGCCCACAACGGGGAAAAACGATGCCCCCAGGGCGCCGCCACCATGCCCATCGACAGAAGCGTCGGTGAAGGCTTTCGCCTTGACCCAGCAGTCTAGCACCATGCCTGCCGCCCTTCCGTGGCCATGGTAGTGGCCCGCTCCCCTGTCGCTTCCGCATCACCACAACCGGAAGAAGCCCGGCGCAGCCCGAGGCACCACCTCGGCGCCACCAGCGTGCACCCCCCCCCCCCCCCCCTGCGGCCCACCACCAAGGTGGCGCCAGACCAATGTCGTCGACGAGAAGAATAGGAGCACAGGCAGTCGCCGCGATGCCAGCCGTGGCCGGCCGCACCCAACCTCAACTAGCCGCCGGCCGGAGCCAGCCATGGCCGGCCGCAGCCAGCCTCAGCTAGCCGGCGGCCACTGCAACTGCAGCCCTAGGCCTCCGGCCACCCCAGGACGCCGCCAGGCCAAGGCCGCAGGCCGTCAGGCCCTAGCCGCAGGCCGACCGCCGCCGCTGCCGCTGCCCCACGGTCGCCGCCCACCGCTGGCGTCCATGCCACGCCGCCGCCCAGATCTGCGCTTACCAAGCCACCGTTGACCACCTCCCACACATGGCCCCACCACAACCACCACCAAATCCGGTCGGGGAGGGACGGATCCGTGGCCTCTTGCCGTCTCCGCCGCCGTAGAAGCCCGGCCTGCCGACGAGCACCATCTTGGCCGGGGCGGCCGCGCCCGCCGCAGATCCTAGATGGAAGGGGAGCTAGCCACGCCGCCATCGTCCTTGGAGCCTCACGGACTTCCGGAGGCATCCTCGGGCGACGGCGCTAGGTTTTTGGCGCCCGAGCCGCCCTCGCGGGGCGACGCGAGCGCTGTGGCGTCCCGTCTCATCATGGTTTAAGCACTCCCACTGTTGATATATAATTGTTTATGCCATCTTATGGTTCACAATCACTAAAAGGAATTATTTCAGCAAGCATAGATGTTGAAATTAGTTGGTGTTCACAAGTTTGTACTCCTGTATTAAATTACAAATGCTACATTTGTGAAACTCTAGAATCTTGAATGTCATGGGGAAAAAAGACAAAGCTTCTTATTGGAGAAATAGAACATATGACCTATAATATCTTAAATCTAGTTCTGATATACCTGAAAGAAACTAATTGTAATATCTGAACCACTGCAACAAAATTCCTTTTCGAAAGATTTGCTTAAAACAGGCTTTTGATTTCAAAAGCAGCAAGCATGCTTCAATGAGCCCGTTCATCAATAATGATGCTCAGATGAAAAAACTCTTATTGGATTTTCAGAATTCAGTTCCTAAACATTGCGATCTAGACTTACAAAGCCCACTAGCACCCAAGGACAACCACTAGTCACTAGAAGAGGAAATCTGAAGATTCAGTCAACCACTGGACATCTAAATGGAATCATTTCTCTTGTCAATGAATTTCTTCGACACAGAGATTCAGCATTATCAAACTAAACATAGCACACTCGAAGAAAATAGGAGGAAACGAATTAAGGTGTAAGTGGCCTGTCGTGGTTTTGGAGATTTTACCTTGATTCCCATTATCATCCCCCTCCTCCTCGCTGCCGCTGTCGCTGACAGACCAATCATCGTCAGGATCCATGCCAGTAGACTTGGGTGGATCCTCATCGCGCCGCGGGGAAGGTGGACGCTTCTTGCCGCGGCCAGGGCAAGGGCCAAGGGTCTCTACCGATCCGCTACCGCCTCCATCAATCTCCATTGCTTCCTTCTTCTCGCTCTCCTTCGTAAACCTGAGATGAAGAGGAACAGTGGAATCACCATCTCCCTGCTCGGATGCTTCTTCCATACCTACCCGGCTTCCCGCTCTGTTTTACAGGGGAAAAGAGAGGCATTGAGGCAATTTGTGTGTGGCGATTAAAGGGATTTTTGTTATTTTAATACTTCCCCAATATGTGGCCTTGGACCCACATGTCCGTGAATGATAGACAAGGGATCACCAAACTGTGCTTCTCTATTTATTTTTGCAAAATTTAGGGAAAGGAAATTAGACGTGAGCTACGGTAGCATTAGACGTGTGTGCCACACTGCCACCCAAGTAACTGCACAAAACGAACGTCCGATATAAGGTGATGAAGCATCTGAGACAAATTTTATGTTTCTTTCACCACCACCACTCAGCAGTACACACACCACAAACAATGCCATGCTGGCAGGAGTAGCCGCAGGAGGGGCCATGCATGAAAAATATAGCGATCGGGAAACGGTGATCAAGAAAGATATGATTACGGGACTTGCAAATTTCAGGTCCTATTCTTGTGATACACAGTGTGCGCTAGCAGTAGCAGCATCTCTGCAGAATAATCTATGGCTGCACAGAATACGCAAGGTGTGCTCCTCTGCTCTGGTGGACCGTGAACAGAGTTCGTCTTTTTTCTCACTTAGGCCCCATTTGTTTGGTGAAAATTTGAGAAATTGGAATTCATACGATTATATATCTCCCACCCTATGAATAAGTCTATCTTTTTTATCTCCCACCCTATGAGTATAATAGAATGATCATATCTTTTTATCTCTCACCCAATGAATAAGCCTATCTTTTTATCTTTCACCTATGGAATTCATTTCCATCTCACACCCTATGAATGTGGGATAGGTTTATTTTTAAGCTCATGAAAGTTGTGGAATGTCAAATTCCAAGCTATATATAGTATAATTTATTACTAGATTTCAATTCCTCCAAATTCCTACCAAACAAACGGGGCCTTAGTGATTTTGATTGAACAGAAACAAACTGGCAAATGTTGAGATGGCCCTCATGCAAGGAGTTCGAGCGTTATTACTGTCATTGTGGCACTACTTCCTGTTTTATCACAGCAGAAAGTACGGTGTTATAAAAAAAATGGACGACAATTGAATTGAGATTGAACCAAGCTAAGGCTATAATAAGATGGTCTTCTCGATCATGTCACAAGGTGCCCCAAAATTGTCTTCAAATTATGAACTAAGAGAAGTGAAGAAAAATGATACACGGTACACGTACGCTACAAAAGCATGGACGACAATTGAATTGAGATTGTATGGAAGACATTGACAAGATTTGGCCAGATCCTAGTATACAACAAAGCAAAAACCAGATAGACCTTAAAACCTAGAAGCAATTGCGGAAAGAACAAAACCAAGAACTCGCAACCAGCCTACCCCCAGGCTTTCTTTCTGAATGATCTCCAGGTGACCTTCACTGAAAATGCACCGGACTCCCCAACTCTGCAACATTTTCACTCCTCCCATGGTAGCCAGAGGCGAAACTGAATTGCCACCACAAATATGGCTGCAGCTTCTGTCCAGTGATATGATCAACTCTCTGAGACCCTTCGATGTACAGATCAAAGCCAATGTGCGTCTCCACCGCTACAACGAAGCTCATCATGACACCTGGCTGTGGAGCAGTGTCTCGGAAGAGTTGGATTTTTTTTTTTTCAGCAACGAGCATACCACTCCTTGGTATTTTTCATGTATGACCTCCAGGTCACCTTGACTGAAAATGCTGCAAGCTCCCCCAGCTCTGCAACCTCTTCACTCGTCCCATGGTAGCCAGAGGCGAAACCGCATTCCCACCATTGATATGGCCGCAGCTTCTGGCCAAGGATAGGATCATCTTTCGGAGATCCTTCGATATACAGATCAAAGCCGCTGTGCCTCTCCACCGCTACAGCGAAGCTCATCATGACGCCTGGCTCTGGAGTGGCGCCTCGGAAGAGTTGGATCACCTCACTGAAACCGCTGGTCTTGGCGTACAGCTTCATGTCGACACTGCCAGGACTGTCGCTGCCGAGGCGGAGAACTGTGATTTCAACCCGGGCCTCCACAGCATTTATCAACACCATATACTTAATATCCAGAGCACACCTTTCGCCATACAAGCGCCGGTGTTCAATGAAAGATTTCGACTTGAACATGTTTTCAAGCTGAGTGCATCCTTCAATGATCAAGTCATCATCGCCAGTGATTTCATCTTCATTTCGGGCATGGATCTCGAACTCGATCAATGCACGGGTCGTCATTGAAATGACTCGAGCAGGACCAGTCAGTGATAAACGTGCAACGCCCTGGAAAAAATTATGTCATAAGTTTGCAACTTTTATCAGTTACTTGCCAAGGAATATTCCTGTTCAGAGATTACATGCATATACAGCGAACAAAAACGACCATTTAGTTGTGACGATAGATTTGAAATCTTACAGTTCTTACATCATTGAATTCAGATGACAGATATCACAAACATATAAAACTAGCTGCCTACATTTGCAATTGCCAATTCTATAGATATGTCCTTGATAAAGGAGCGGATGGATGTAGATGTGGCAAATTTGGAAAATGTATTACCACACAGATTCTTCATTTCTTTACCAACTTAGAACTGGAAAACAATAACATATATTTACAGAAATTGATTCTGAATCAGGTCTTCTCAAATGAATGGCAGTTTTCAGGAAGACATAGTGACCATGCAGGACAAATGCAGTTTGCAACCTGAATTATCACCTCTACTTTCACATATACTGTTAGTTATTAGAACATGAAAACAAAGGCATCACGTCAGGGTTTCAGATCAGTATCACAAAGTTACAAGAATAAAGCCTAAATCTAGACATGAGAGCTTAAGCATTATGCTGTCTTTCAGAATGGTAAAATGGTCAACCAAAAAAAGTAAGCCCACAAAGTGTAAACAAATGTATTTACCGTCTTTCGCTTCACAGGTACAGATTCACAATTTTCAATCTCACGCTGGTACACATAGTTGCGCAAGGGGTGAAACCTTTCCCGCGCTGCAACAAAACCATATACCTTGGCTGCTCCAGGATTGGTATGTCGATACCCAGCAATTTTGATATCAATGAATTGAAGCAAACTCATTGGAAAACAACAGCATTCATTTGGACAATCCTCAACCCTGTCAACACTGACTACCAAATAAATAACAGAAGCATATTTACAGTTAGTTGATTATTTACTACATTATGTACAACAAACAGTATCACAATAGAGGAAGGGGCTTGAGAAAGACACATACTTTGAGATTTATCAGCAAGATTATATTTCAAACCAAAGTAATGTTTGCCATCTTTGAATGCGGGGAAAAGCCTGATTGGTAAAGGCCCTCGAAGATTTGCATTTGGATTTCTAAACATAACATCACTCTGCTTATCATGGTCACAACCAGGCCGTGGGATATCATCAACAGTATAAGGTGGGTGTGTCCCTGCAATTGGAAAATAATTGAGACCAACAACAGAGAAAACAAATGGACTATGAGGTTAACAAAAGCATCATATACTTTGTTCACATGAGAGGCATCATAGATAATGGAATGCCGATAGGTTCAAGAACACCTATACATGTATGTGAAACGTATCGTATCCATCAAGGATCCAAATCAAATAAATTTGGTGATACAGCCTAGCCAGTAAGGGCAATGAACCTTCTCCTTATCCCAAATCCAGAATCCACACCTACTCTCACATGGCTACTTGCCTCCCAGCGCGGCAACCACCTCCACCACCAGTTGACTATGGTTATGGGCTCATAAGCTGATTGCTAGTTATATCCTTTAATATGTTCTAAATTTTGGACTTTCAGATGAGCATGTCATTTGTAGAACTTAATAGGACTGCAGATCCTGTACTAATGGAAAATGGCATTCTTCCTCATATTTGAAATACACATATTCTGCAGAAATCTCACAGAGAGGGAAATTAAGAATATTGTGCTTTTATAATAATGTTGTGTTTTTCATTGGAAGTATATTGTGTCCAAAACGAAAACAAGCATTACATGGAAGGGGTAACCTACCTACTGAGCAGATCCGCCTGAACAAAAGACGTATTAAGAAGAAACTAGTAGGTTGTAGACTAGATGGGTTTACCTTCGTCGTCGTGATCCTCATCTTCCTCACTGCCGCTAACCAGCCAATCACCGGCATCGTCGTCGTCCGATGGATTGGAGCCGTCACCGTCGTCGTCAGAAGGCTTGGAGCCGTCACCGTCGACGTCGGAATGCTTGGAGCCGCCATCGTCGTCGTCGGAAGGCTTGGATAAGTCCTCGTCGTTGCCGAGAGTAGGAGGAGAAGGCGGCCACTTCTTGCCTCGCTCAGGAAGAGGGGTCACCGCCAATCCACCTCCCTCGGTCTCCATTGGTTTCTCGCTCTCCCCCACAAACCCTAGATAAAGAGGAGGGGCGGCGGAGTCACCCGCGTGTGGTGGGGTCTCTTCTCTGCTCGTTTGCTCCGGCGGATTCCTTCTTCTCGGCGCTCGCCCACGCCGAGTCGCCGTCGCCGCCCGCAGTTACCCCCCCAATCTGCAGAGAATACGCCGCCGCCAGAGGGGAGACTGGGAGAGCTTGGCCTTTTTCTTTTTTTTTTTTTTTTTTTTTGAGAAACCAGGTTTATATTTCACCATGGCTGGAGAGGAGAAAAGAGAAAGGAAAAAGTCTCTTTTACCTCCTTGGACATTAGGCCGAGTCCGCGTTTCCTTCCTCAACCATAAAACCAGATATCTATCCTCCTTCAACTCTCAAAACCGTTCGTTTTACCCCCCTCAACGGTTTTGGCTGACGTGGCGATGGGCCCCACATGTCAGCGCGGGCCCCACCCCTCTTTCTCCTTCCTCCCTCCTCTTCTTCCTCTCTCCTCTTCCTCTCTCTCCGCCATCTCCTCGCCGTGGCTGTCGGAGCCGGCGCGGGCGCGACGGGTGCGAGCCGAAGAAGCCGAAACGGGCGTCGGCCGGCGGCGGGCGCGAGCAATAGGAGCCGGCAGCGGGCGTGGGGACGGCGCGCCTCCTCCTCCTCCTCTACGCGAGGCAGAGGTGCGCCGGCGTGGGAGGCGAGGCAGCGGACGGCGCAGGCGGCTCCGCGGCGTGCTGGAGAAGGAGCAGGCGGAGCTCCCTACGGCAGGGTGCCGGCAACGAGCTCGAGGCGACCGGCGGCGGGGCTGCGGGCCGACGAGCATAGGTCGGCGGCGGCGCGCGAGCCGGAGGAGCCAGCAGCGGGCGCAGGGACGGCGCGCCTCCGCCTCCTCCGCCGGCGTGGGGCGGCTCTTCCTCCTCTGCGCGAGGCAGAGGTGCGCCGGCGTGGGAGGCGAGACAGGGGGGCAGGGCGCCGCGCGACGAGCTCGAGGCGGCCGGCGGCGGGGCTGCGGGCCGGCGGAGGCCGCGCTGGCGTAGGTTGGCGGCGGGCGCGGGTCCTCCCTGGCGCGGATTGACGCGCGCGGCGGCCGGTGGCGGCGGCGTCGTGCTCGGGTCAGCGAGAGAGAGGGAGAGGAAGAAGAGAGAGGGTGGGGCCCACGCTGACATGTGGGGCCCGCCGAGGGGGTAAAATGAACGGTTTTGAGACTTGAAGGAAGCTAGATATCTGGTTTTGCGGTTGAGGGAGGAAACACGGACTCGGACTGATGTCCAGGGAGGTAAAAGAGACTTTTTCCAAAGAGAAAAGTTGGTTGGGGCGTAAGAGAATAGCAGGCCAGGAAAGACGTGAGCCCAGCCCAAAATATTGATTCAATAAACATTTCAGGCCCATAGAAAGCCGTAAGACCAGACCAAAACATTGATTCAATAAACATTTCAGGCCCATAGAAAGCCGTGAGCCCAGGCCAAAACATTGATTCAATAAACATTCTGGAGCTACGAGCCTGATTGGTTAGCTTCCAAAGTATACCTAACCAAAATTGGGAGCATATCAGGTGCAAACCGTGCAAATTTCGATCTGGGTCACACGATGTTGATCCAAGGGGCACGCAAGAGAAGGTGAGAGGGAGATTTGCAAAATAACATGAAAGGTGGAGGTGGGATTTGCAAAATAACAAGGAAGATGGAAGGTGGGATTTGCAAAAGGATGATTAAGAATATATGGTTTGCACGGTTTGCACAGAGAGGTTGGTTTGCACTTGATATGTTGCCACCAAAATTAGGACAAGACAATAAATTTTGACACTCATTTGGTTGGCATCCCAATCAAGACTCATTCCAAAAAAAATGCCCAGATTTTGGTATGGCATGCCCATGTTTTGGTCGGCCCAGATTTTGGTATGGCAAATTTTGGACACCAACCAATCAAGCTCATAACTGCGCTATATAATGTTTCTTTCTTTTCTTCTCATTTTTTATTATTTTCTATCATACTAACTTCTTTTTTATTTTAAATTTATTTTGTATTTTGTATTTATATTTTTTCTCTTCATTTTTCTTTTTTGATTAATACTATGTTTTATTTTTTTATTCACTTTTATATATCTGCCATGTAGATATGTCTTTGTTTCCCTTTGTTCGTTGTCTATTTTTGTTTTTTATTTCTATGTATTTTATTTTTAATTTTATTATCTATTTTATTTTATTTTTACCTTTTTACAAATATGTTCAGCGATGGATACATATTTTTTTCATTTGCATTTTGCGAGAGTAATTTGTACTCCTGATGAAAACAACAATGCTGGCGCTTTTGGAGCACAATGTAGAAGCTTTTGTTCTCTATTAGCGATCAAGACCACTGACGCGAGGCAATCTGAACTATTCATGAGGACGCTTTTATAAGTTCTTGACAATCTGATCACTGCACAACTATTCATGAGCAGACTGGATAAAAAAGATACACCACAAACGCCATGTCCACAACGCCATGTCGCGCTTCCTAACCACTGACGCGAGGCGGAAGAAACTATCAGGCAGCATGTACTGATGGAGTGCACACTAGCAAAAGGCTTCTGGAATGATAAAAAAAGCTATCTGGGGTCAAGCTGCCTAGGCTTCATTCAGAGACATGGGCTACAGACTTATTGAATCCCAAGCTGTGCTCAAGTGATCAGGCGGCAGTAATCCTCTGTGGTATGTGGACACTTTTTTTTGAAGAAAAATATGTGGACACTTTGGATGGCGAGGAACAGAAGGCATGGAGAAGCACCATTGACAATGAGGCAGTCAATCTTATGAGCAAGGGACACTGCATTTGATCTCTGGCAGCTTGCCAAAACAAATAAGAAGAAGCTTCCCAGGCAGATGCAGAGATGGCAACCACCGGAGCAAGGCTGGTTCAAATGCAATACTGATGTTGCCTTCCTGGAGTCAGACCATACTGGTGCAACAGGCTTTGCACTTCGCGATCATGATGGTACCTGTATGGGAGGTGGTGCGAGATGGTATGAATATTGCCAGGACGCACTTTGATGGAAGCACAGGCATGTGTAGATGGTCTGCAATTTGCATGCAGCCAAGGAGTCCTGCAGGTGATCCTTTAGACAGATTATCAAGAACTTATAAAAATCTAGCAAAAGAAGGATTGGCAGCAATCAAGGGTGGCGCCGACTATGAATCGTGTGAATGAACTGAGTCAGAACTATAATGGCACTATTCTTTGATTTACAAAGTGCTAAGTGGCTAACAGATGTTTCTACTGCTTAACCACTCGACTTCAGCTAGCTGCCCACTGGAGATATCTGATGTTTCAGGATCCCTGCATTTCTTACAGGCACAGGTACACCAACAGCCCTTAGCCCAGGTACACCAACCTGAAACTGCACAGGTACACCAACAGCCCTTAGCACTAAGAGAAATATATGGCAACAGGAATTCTTGCAGTTGTATCTGAAACAGCAAGGCTGTTAGAAAATCTAACCGAATTGAAGTTGATACCTGAAAGAATGTAACTGAATCCTTAATGCTAGAATCGAGTATAAGTTCAGTAAAGTGGGCAATCCAGTTAAGCAAGGTAGCATTCGCAGAAACTTCATTAGTACCTTGCACAGAGCCTGTGTTTAGTTGATGAAAAGTTTTTGGTGAAAAGATTTCGGGTATTGATTTTACCAATTTAGGAGTAGTACATGTGGACGAAAAAGGTGGAAAGTTATATGGATAGGTTGGAAATCTCGAGACGAATCTGACGATGGTAATTAGAGGGTAATTAATCCATAATTAGCGGATGGTTACTGTAGCATTACTATTGCAAATCATGGATTAAGTAGGCTCATTAGATTCGTCTCACGATTTACAGCCCATCCATATAACTTTTCACCTTTTTGGTCTACATTTAATACTTTATGCATCTAAGATTCTCTTTTGATGTGATGGGTGAAAAGATTTCGGGTGGGGACTAAACAAGGGCAGAGGACTGCACTCCATACTAAAATGAGCCTAAAAGTCTCCTGCTTTCGCACATCCACTGCCGGGGGGTTAAATAGCGTCACTTATCATGTATTTATGAAACAACGGGATCACGTAGACTTGGTAAAGCACAATGACAGTTCTCAATTAAGGATGAGTAATCTTACTCGCTATCTGAATTCTGAATTCATGGCCAAGAAGTGTTCCAATAGGCTCCATTGTTTCTGCTGTGACCGCCCCTGGCTGAAATGCAGGCAAGGGCGGTGCAACCGCCCCTGGATAGAGGTCTGACCGCCTCTGACCGAGAAGTGGTGATTTGGGTTGTTTTCGTTCGATTCTTGTTGGATTTGTTCGACTATTGTTCCGTTGCGTTGATCTTGTTCCTAGGGTCAGTAGCCTCACAGTAGCTACGTGATCTTGGCAAGGTCGGTCCATTGGATTTGGATTGATTTGGGAGAAGCCAGATTCAGCAAAGAAATTTTTATCGGCTCCCATTCACTGCTCTCCTCTTTGTCGCCTAATCGGTTCTTCAGTTGCAACGACGACCAGTACCGACCCGGGCGATGGAGCACCGAGCAAGTACGCGTGGGAGTCTCGCATCCCATCAACCGGGGGTTGTTGCGGCGGCGAGGAGGCAGAGGCCAACTGTGGGCCTAGGTTGCGGGTTGCCCATGGCTCATCGGAAATCTTATGTATATCTTTTATAAGTTTTTATTTTGGCTTACGACCTTCCAGTGTTTGTGATCCATGCGAAAAATTACGTCCGTCAGATTTTGAAAATTTTTTATCCAACATGTTGGCTAACATTTTTGTCGAACCAACTTTATTTTGAAAAATGAATCAACATTTTTTATCGAGCATTTTCAATGGAAAGATTGGCCAGCACTTTTGTTGAACCAACTTTTTTTAAAAAAAATCATCCAATATTTTTTCAGTTAAAATGTTGAACGGTCATAATACTAGTTCTAATACGAGTCTTGATGGACTTTATAGTTAAGACCGTCTACTGGAGCCCCTGTCACCCCATCGAAAAGCGTGCATGTATCGGTGTGATTAATCCGTGTCAGCAAATTGAAATTAATTTAAAAGATAATGATCTACTGTTTTTAATAACAAGAATAATAATTGGACACGCACCAACCAACATTTGTTTATTCGTCTCTTCTCCAAGTAGTATATGCAGATACTTTAGCCAAATGTACATGGCATGTTTAGTTAAAGGTACTTTTTATCGCTTTATTTACTTAACTTGGTACGAGTATGAGGAGTATCAGTGTCTAAACGAATACTACTCCCTCCGTCCCACAATGTTAGCATTTGGAGCATTCAAAATTTTTCCAACAATGTAAGCATTTGTGCTACCCTGTGGGGCCCACACGCATTGGATTCCCCGTCAGAAAGTCGATCTGGTTGTCTCCCCCAGCGCCCAGCGCAGCGACGCCCCTCCCCTCCTGCTCCGTCCGCCGCGCCGCCATCCTCTCCTCCCGCTCCGGCCGCCGCGCGAGGGCCCGCCGCGCCGCCATCCTCTCCTCCGCTCCGGCCACCGCGCGAGGGCCCGCCGCGCCGCCATCTTCTCCTCCCGCTCCGGCCGCCGCGCGACGGCCCGCCGCGCCGGCATCCTCTCCTCTCGCTCCGGCTGTCGCGCGAGGGCCCGCCGCGCCGCCGGTCCACAGCCACCAGGACCTCCCCACCCACGGCGGCGGCGGCAGGAGGCAGCGGGAAGAGCGGCGGCGGCGGCCGGATGCGACGGCGGCCGCGGGAGGACACGAGCTCCGCGCAGCCGTCCTCGATCTGCGCCGCCGCAAGCCCGGCCAGCTCGAGAGGAGAGGAGATGAGAGTCGCGGAGAAGCTTGGGCCGGCCTCGAGCTCCCAGGTCGACGCCGTTGACCCCGCTGGATCTGGCAGCCCGGCCTCCCCTTCGCCGCCGATGAGCTACGCTCGCGCATGCGTCCGCCATCGGCCGCGCGGGCCGAGCTCCGCCGCTACAGACGCCCGCGCGAGCGCTCCGTCGCCGTCGACGCCTTCGCGAGCGCTCCGGCGCTGTGGCCCCAGCTCCGTCCGCCGCGCCGCCATCCTCCCCTCCCTCACCGTCGTTGCGGCCCCAGCTCCGCCGCCGCCGACGCCTGCGCAGGCGGGCTCCACCGCCGGGGACTGTCGCCTCGCCGATCTCGCCGACGGGGAAATAGAGAGGGTAGAGAGAGATGGGGAGGAAGGGATGGATGTGGGTTTTTTTTTCCCAAGGGGCACATGCGTCATTTCCCATACTGCTATTTTTCAGTTTGAATGCCCCGAATGCTAACATTGTGGGACGGAGGGAGTAGTATCATCAGGCGAGCTTTTTGCAGAATTAAAAGAGCACTCTGCCAACAGTAGTATCAGGCTAATTATATTTATTGCTACAGCTCCTCGAGTCGTTTAGACTAGGGCTGCTCGAGTCGTTTATTTATTGCCACAGCAACTGCACTATTGGAATGTCGTGCGTGTGGGCCACTACCGGCATCGCGTCGCCGCATCGCCGATTCGCCGTGATCGAGGAGGGCCCCCAAAACGTGCATGAAGATGCAGGCCCGCCTGTCAGCAGCTGCTTTAGTGTACTACTTGCCGTACCGCACGTGCTCATCAGCTTCAGCTGGGACCTGGGACTGAACACGTAGGAAGAGTCGTTGTCGCGTTGCATGCATGCAGACTGGGAATGTTGAAAACTTGAAATCGGGATGACAGTGATGGCTCGATCGGCGCAGCCGGATCGATTTCAATTAATCTGCCTGCTGTCTGATGGAGTTTAATTTAATCTTAATCAAGTCTTTTCTAATGTTACCGGCCAAGTCGCCGTGCGCCGTGACCGTGGACGGATCGGAGAGAGAGAAACCTCTCTGTCGTCTCCTCTAGTACGGCTCTACTGTACCCAACACAAGTTGACAACAGTCACTAACGACCACTGAACTCTTGTTTTTTTAAAAAAAAAGAACACCGAGTCAAAGACTCCTCGTCCGTACGGAATACGGAATCGCATCTGGCTGGCCTTGAGATGGAGCCCGCCAAAGCCAAAGCGCGCGGCTTGCGTGTGGGGAGGGGGGTTGGAGTTTTTGGGTCGCCCTGTGCTGTCCACCTGGTCCAGGGTTCAAGCCCCAGCCTCTACACATTTATGTGCGGAAAAGGCTGTGTGCTAAACAACCTGCCCTCAGACCCTGCATAGTGCGGGAGCCTACGGCACTGGGTACGCCCTGTACTGTCCACGAACGCCGCAACCACGAGCGGTACCTGTACGCGTGCGAGTTTCATCCCATCAACCGGCCGGGGGTTTCGGTTTCATCCCATCAGTTTGGTTGTGGGTTACCAGCCAGCGTCAGCGCCGGCGGGCGTCGCGCGTGAGAGAGCTAGGCGCCCGCTGGGGTTGGTGATTTGGTGGGGCCCGCCGGACGCAATCACGCCTGCTGGGGGGCGCGTCTCGGCAGGCGTGGCAGCTCGCAGGGGGAGGCGATCGGACGGCTGACAGACCCAGAAGCAGCACGCAGACGGACGGGCCCTCATCGATCGATCATTCACAACCCTGCCTGCTCGTTCGGGCGCTAGCTGCAACTTGTTTGCCGGCCCGCGCGCGTTCGTCTGACGCGCCTGACCGGCCCTGTAACACACCAGTAATTTTAAAAGCATTTAAAATATATATATTTCATAATTCTCCTTAATTAAATATAATCTCTTTTTCTCCGACTATTCAAAATACATTTTCTACATAAAACCGTGCATTTAATCTTGACATGAGTGATGCATTTGAGTGCTTTAGAAATCTCTTCCAATCTCTAAATTCCAAGAGATAGAAATTTCCGTAAACCCTTTTGCCCCGTTTCCAAATCTTTAGGTTTAATAATCAAATCTAATTTGAATATTAATGTCCAATATTAAACCCTTCCAAAATACCCTATTTCTATATCTCTTTCGAGCCTTCGTCTCAAACTCTACTCGAATTTGAATTCGTATTCAAATTCTAAACCGAAACCTAGTTCAAACAAAGTGAAAAGCCTTTCTATTTACTAAAGGGCCGCAACCTCCCTTCTGGCCCACCTTCCCATTCAGCCCAAAAACCAAAGTCCATTTCCGCCCCCTGATCTTCTCCTCACCGCCTCCCTCCTCCCCCGACCGGCCCGGCCCAGCTCGCCCTTCTCCTCTTTTTCCCCCGACCGGCCCACGCGCCTCCCCACTCGACCCACACGCTCTCGCCCGCGGCCCATCCGCTGCCGCGGCCCAGCCAGCCCTCCCCTCCCTCCTCTCCTTCCGGCCCAGCAGCAGCAGGCCGCGCCACCGGCCCGCACCGCACGCCTCCTCCCAGCCGCGCGCGCGCAGCAAGGCCGCAGCCCCGTTTTCCCCCGCCCCTCTCCTGGCCCACGCGCCCCTCGGCCCGTTTCGTCGCAGGCCGCAACGGCCCACGCGCGGGCGCAGCCCAGGTGCGGCCCGCCAGCGCGCCTCCCTCTCATCCAACCCTAGCACGTGGCCGCCGCCCCTGCCAGACGCCGCCGCCGCCGGCGTCCGCCGCCGCCGCCGCTCCGGTGGCCCTCTCCTCGCCGGAGCTCGTCGCCAAGGTCGCCCTCCCTCTCCTCTACCCATTTTTGCCCTCAAATCCTTCTCCCGCCACCGCGCCGCACCACGCCACCGTCTCCCTCTCTCCTGCCTACACAGCGCCCCCGCCGTCCCTTGCTGCCACCGTCGCTGCCGCTGCCGCGTTGCCCTTGCTCGCTACGCCAGCCCACAGCAGTGACGCCACGCAGCCCAGCCCCGCAGCCTGCGCGCCGCGCCCTGCTCCGCTCGCCCCACCAGCCACAGGCCGCACGCCACACACCTCGCCTCCCCGCGTAAAAGCAACACAGCAGAGCCAGCGCTCCCTGCTCGCTTGGCCACCCAACGCGTGCCACGCCACCCAGCGCCAGTACAGGCCTCGCCCGCGACCGCGTACGCACGACGCTAGCCGAGCGCAGCGCCCTGGCCTCCCTGCGCCTATAAAAGGCCATGCAGGCCTCGCCTCCGTCTCCGTCCCTGCATACACAACACACAGCACACGCATACACAGCGCAGCACAGCGCACACACAAGAGCGAGAGCTCTAGCTCTCGGCACGAGAGCTCCAGCTGTCTCAGTACACACGCACAGGAGCTTCGTCTCTATAGAATGCGGAAGCGCTGCCCACG
Source organism: Urochloa ruziziensis (assembly GCA_015476505.1). Classification (NCBI taxonomy): domain Eukaryota; kingdom Viridiplantae; phylum Streptophyta; class Magnoliopsida; order Poales; family Poaceae; genus Urochloa; species Urochloa ruziziensis. The sequence continues at coordinate 57,848,535 of CM027121.1, read as the reverse complement.
TACACGTAGGAAAAGGTGCGCCACCTGCTGCTCTGCTCTGCTCTGCTCACGGGTATGCCCGGAATAGTTCAACCAGCGGCGTAGCTTTAGTCATACCACACTGCCCACGTACACGTAGGAAAAAGGTGCGCCAACTGCTGCTCTGCTCTGCTCTCGGGTACGCCCGGAACAGTCTAACCAGCGGCGTAGCTTTAGCCATTTCGCCCAGCATTGTGGACGATGCCAGTTCGGCTGGCCGCACAATGCTCGACCCCCCGCCGCTAAACCCCATCGCTGCTCGCCACTTCGCAACCCTAGCCAGGATGCTGCCCGATCCAAGTTTCCCGCTCAGTCCACCCTAGCCGTTGTAATGCCCGACCGAAACCCTGATCCTAGCCCCGCCTAGCAGTTGCGCTGCCCAAATCCAAACCCCAGATATTCCCCGGTACAGCCGTTATGCCGCCCAACCAAAAGGACCGGCTATTAAACCCTAGCCCTATATAGCCGTTGTGCCGCCCGAGTAAAACCCTAGGTAAAACCTAGCCCTTATGCTGCCCAACCCAAAATCCCAGATATCAGCAAACCCTAGGCGTCATACCGCCCATAATATTCCCGAAAAATTATATTAATAATTTTCCGGAATATTATTAGAAATTCAATCCAATATCCTTAATTATTTAGAAATCTATTTCTAAATAATTAATATAATTATTCGGGAATTATTTAGATATCCAATAATTCCCAGAATAATTATCCCTAGCCCTTCCTTCCACACTTAAAAGCCATCTCACCAGCTAAACCCCTCCTAAGCCCCATCGTCCTACCCATTAATTATTATTAAATAATTAATGGATAATCCGCCAACAAATTCATCCGGATCCGTAGGTACGTCCCGAAGTATCTATCTCCCCTTTCTCTTTCTAATCTATAGGCATTGATTGATGTATTGATATTATTTTATGTGTTTTATTGCTCGATAGCCTGACCGGGCCCGATTGAGACGCCGGAGCTCCAGAAGGTCCGAAGCCCCGCCCGGTCAACATACGGTTTACGCCCACGTACGGAACGTCTAAGGACCGACAATGAAGGCAAGTCTCACCAATGATATCACCCAATAACTAAAGTTTACCATTCTCGCGGCATAAGCTGTAAGGAGGCTTCACGTGGGTGGAAGCATGGCTTCGCTATATAGATGCTTTAAGATTAGGAGTGGAAGGATGGCCTCGCTAGGAGGATCCTAAGAGCCGCTCTGATCTCAGCTAAGGACCGGTTCATGGGAGAGTCTTTCTAGTGCCTAGTACAACTCCGCATGCCAAAAAGGCACAGCCTACGGGAGTGCCTATTTATGTGCGGCCTTGATTCACACCCCACCAGCTGAACTTAGTAACCCAGCCCAAGGAGCCGTATGATTGGTGCAGAGTGCCGACCGGCGAACTGGTAGCACCTGGTGCCGAGTCGGGCAGGCACCAAGTCGGGAACGGGGATACTGGAGACAGCCCCAGACAGAGGGCTGGGACTGGGCGGCACGGGTCGACTAGGATACAGGGTCGCAGACCCTGAGGGCCGAGGGCCCTGATTAATGAGCTCACAGACCCGGGTCGACATCCGCGAGGCGGATGATTAGTGGCCCCCTGCTTAGCCCCCAGTATTACCTGTGGCTGGACCTAGGGAATGCTGACCAGCGATGGTCACCGGTGGGTACGAGTCTCGTAGGGCAGTACCTGCCTTGACGAAGGTAGGGACTGACCGAATGCAGGGTAGATAAGTACGACCTCTGTAGAGTGAAAAATCTATCTTGATAGCCGTGACTCCGGAATGAGTCCGGTTAGTCAAAGCCCCCACTGATTAGATTTCCTTTATTGCATGGGGAACCCGGACGGCAGGAGTGCCGATGACTGGGTTCTGGGGATAATGTCGGGACTGACAGGGAGGAAATGCCCCTCCAGGCCCAACATTTATATTCTTTTAATTTATAATTATATTATTGAATTCGTGAGATTTGCTGGGTATTCAATCATGAATACCCACTCTTGCTTTCATTGTCACACAGGGTTAAACTCCAGGGCGATATGGTGCTGCCACCCACCCCGGTGGCGAACGAGTGCACGCCGCCCTCCGCTAGCTAAATCGGTGTAAATATTTAACTTATACGTTATTTACTGCTTCTGACACTAATCTGTGTCGAAATCCGTATCATCGTACTGATATGGTGCTCCAGGGTTAAACTCCAGGGCGATATGGTGCTGCCACCCACCCCGGTGGCGAACGAGTGCACGCCGCCCTCCGCTAGCTAAATCGGTGTAAATATTTAACTTATACGTTATTTACTGCTTCTGACACTAATCTGTGTCGAAATCCGTATCATCGTACTGATCCAGGGACTGATACGGGTGGTCGAGGGACGTCCTGGCCAAGGATCCCCACAGGCCTTGAGGTGGGGCCGGGCCGAAGCTTGCGGGCAGTTCCTGTCCTGGCACATAGTGCGTGGGCGTTGTTGTGACAGTTGTGTTCATTTCTTTGCACCCTTGGGGTTGATGTTGGTCTCATCTGATCTGATCTGATCAGATCAGCCAGGGAGTACGTACTCAGGCACATCTTTTTGCAAAATTAAACGAGCACTCTGCCGACAGTATCAGGCTAATTAATTACTGTCATTAATTCGAAAGCGGGTTAGATTATGGCTCTGTTCGGTCGGTTATTTATTGCTACTGCTCCTGTCCCTATTTTTTCCGATAAGGGAAACTGTCCCTATGGGAATGTCGTGCGCGTGGGCCACTGCCGGCATCGCGTCGCCGCATCGCCGTGATCAAGCCGGAGGGCCCCCAAAAGTAAAGCCCCACACGTAGTACATGCAGGCTCACGAGACACGAGTCAGCAGCTGCCAAGCCTGCCAGTTGCCCGCCGTAGCGCACGTGCTCGTCAACCTCAGCTGGGACCGGACACCAAGGAAGAAGAGTCGTTGTCGCGTACCTACATGCATGCATACTATTGCAGACTGGGAATGTTTCAAGATGGGCCGTGTTTAGATAGGTTGCGAAAAGTTTTTGAGGCTAATAAATGCACCTTTGACCAATAATTAGGGGTATTAATTAAATACAGTTTACAAAACTATCTCCACAACCCTAGGTAAATTCTCGAGACGAATCTAATGAGGTCTTTGACCACACGATTAGAGGATGGTTAATGTAGAGTTACTGTACCAAATCATAGATTAATTATGCTCGTTAGATTCGTCGCGCAAAGTTGCATCCATCTGTGAAAAGGTTTTACAAATAAACTTCATTTAGTACTTCATCCATACAAGATTCTTTACATTTAATGTCTCCGAAATTTTTTTCGAAGGGCATCTAAACACGGCCATGATAAAGATGGTTCGATCCGATCGGCGGGTCAGACAAGGTGTAGAGCCGTAGGGGTGAAAATTTAAGATGCATTTTATCACTCCCGTTTTATTATGGGCTTCTATTTCTTTCTTGAGTAGCAGCAGCATATGAGTGGCATTGTGGCAATAATATTACCTGGCCTTGAACTATAGGGATCAGAGGAAGTAGTATCTTCTAATCTTACCGAATACTAATATAAGTTGCCGTGCGCGGTGACCGTGAAAGACAAATCGGAGGGACACATCTGCCTCCTCTACAACGGCTCTACTCTACCCGAAGTCCCGAACACAAGTTGACAACAGTCAGCTGTCAACGAACACTGAACCCTTCGTTTATTTATTTGCCAACGGCACCCTCGGCCAAGCTGTCGTATGGTATGTACACGGGATCGAATTTATTTGCCGCTTGGATTTGGTTGTCTGCCCCAAGCTCGCGGCAGTGCTGGAGGAGGGATGAATCGCCGGTTGATTTCCATTAAACTAGAAGCGCCATTTAAAATTTGAGATAATTTTGCTCTTTGAAAGAAAACAGAGCAACACCAGAGGATAACTTTACAGGTATTTTGTTCTAATTACTTTCAAGTGCCAATCTGTGTTCATTATTAAAGATACCACCTCTATTCCAGATTATAATTCGTTTGACTTTTTTACCTCAAATTTGACCTCTCGTCTTATTCAAAAAATTATGTAAAATGTTATATTTTTTGTCGTGACTTTCTTTATTAATGAAAAATGTTCAAAAATAATTTAAATTGGACTATATTTTTAGAATTTTTTAAATAGAACGAGTGGTCAAACCTAGGGTCAAGAAAGTCAAACAAACTTTAATTTGGAACAGATACTTACGTTCTTGTACTAAATGACCAAAAGGTTCGTTATGTTGGCGACGCAAAAAAAATAACTTGCACGTATCATAAGTTTCTGGAACTCGAAGTCTGAACTCAGATCCTAACATGACTAAACAAACTTTATAACCGGCAAGGTAACAACAGAGGCACCAGATCATCTCTCATTTCTAGGACCAATTGTAGGCACTTATTGAACACTTCTGAGGACCCGGTGTGTCCGAGGACCGGTGGATGGTCGCTTCCTGGCGTGATGAGTGATTGACAACGTGGTGTGGACTGACGTTTCCCTTGGCTCAAGTATTGCAGATGTAGAATGCGGCTTGATTGCATTGGTGCAGGTGAAGAACAGGCACGAAAGGTCCTAGCCATGGCGGCCTCCGAGGAGCGGAGAGATAAGTAGGCTTGGTTCGAGGGACCCGGTGGCCAGATGGATCAAGTGCGGTTCACATGGTGCAAGAACGAGCAAGGGGACGTGGTTCCGGTGCGAGGTAGCGGCTCACAACCGAAGCTCGTACGCGGACATGAAGCAAGGTTGCGGCGGATGCGGTCCGAGCCAGAGGAATATTCGCAACTATGACAAATTTGCCCCTAAGGGGTATTGTGTTGTATGCTTCATGCGAGGGTATTCTGGACATTTGCAGGGCACCTATATATATGAGGAGTGGCTATTGTTGGCAGTCATCCAAGGGAAAGAAAAGGTGGTAGACATCTCATTTGTTTGTGAGAGGGTCTTTTCTAGGGTTTGAGAGGGAGAGAGAGGAGGGATCTTTGATTTGGTCTTTTAGCCATTCTAGCTTTGTTTGTGCTAGTAAGTGGCTTGTAACCGTACATGGTGAAGTAATCCAAAGATCAATTTCGTGCACACTTGTTTCTACATCTCAAGATCTGAAATTTATCTTTTATCCTATTTTCGGAGCTATTTTTGGGGGATTTTCGTTCTTTAATTTTTAGGCCGTTTCCTCTCGGATTTCTTTGGGGGAATCACACATGAGTGCTTTGTGCCTCTTTCTTGGTGATCTCTTGCCCCCAAACGCCGGGATTCGTCCTAGATTTGAAGATTTTGGGATGAACTTGAGGAGGGTGTGTTCTTCGCTAGATTTGAGATTCCTGGAGTTCTAGGAGGTTTGAGGCCGAGATCTTTGGGGCATAGCCTCTACTTGATGTGTATATCATCTACCCAAAATCTTGTCTCAAGACTCCAAGTCATTTGGGAGATCCATTTTCGAGTTGACCTTTTCGCTGCGTCGATCTCTTGATCCGATCGGTTTTCCTTGCCTTGGTCGGATCAATCGACAGCTAGGACTTGACAGCGAGTTGGCAGTTTCCTCTGTGTCGATCTATTGATCCGATCGACCTTCCTTGGCTCGGTCGGATCAATCGACCAATACTTTGTTCAGCTGTGTAAACTCTCTAATAGATACGCTCTGTAGTTAATTAAGAATTTGCTATAGAGTAGAGTGTGTCATCAGTTAGCTTCTCCGGCGTGAGCTTCTTTGACCTTCAAGTTTATGGTACACTCTAGCATGTGTGGTTACAATTTTGAACGGAGGTAGTACATCTTTTCTCGATTCCAAAATTGACTGTGCGGAGTGAAGCTCATCATTAGTCAATTCCTCCAGCATGCTGTTCTTTGTCCTTGAGTTTGGGATTTGCAGCACTTGACATGTGCTTGCAATTTGGAACTAAGGGAGTAAGCAGTGAGAAGCAAAATATCTTAAGATGGAGTTTAAATTAAAAAGAAAGAAAAATGGGTGCCATGATCCGTTCATTATATCCGCACGTACGCGCTCCATTAATCGAGCATCAATTTGAGCGAGCTAGATTTTTCTTATAACAGAGAAACAAACGAACGCAGATGGGCCCACGCGAACCGAGCTACGTCTACGCGAGACAGCAGGCCCGCTTAGCTTGCGGTGGCCTCGTGCGGGCCATGCCAGCCAGCGTTAGCGCCGGCGGCCGTCGCGCGTGAGAGAGCTACAGGCGCCGGCCGGGGTTTGTGATGTGGTGGGGCCCGCCGGACGGGTTCGGTCGCTCGGAGATCACGCCTGGCCTGACTGCCATGCCAGGGCGGGGCAGTGAGCAGGGGGAGGGGAAGGAAAGCCCGTTCGGGTCGTGTACGTCGTCATGTTGCGTTGCCTTTGCACTGGCCCTTGGCCTTTCTTTTTGACTGTTACTGGCACTCCGAAGCGATGTAAAGTAGAATTACAAGGTCCAAAGAACCACAGGAGACAAACAAGAGCATATATGGAAGGTCTATATGTTAGGTTGATCTCCAGCCAGTTGGTCCAAAGGCTAACTGGGTCTTTGACTCGCGTCCTGATCGGAGACGCCCAGCCCAATAGAAGGCTGGTGGGCCCCCGTCGCGCAGTCCTATATAGAGGAGGTGAGGGCTATGGCACTAGATACGAGGTTCATCGCTGCCGCCAGTTCCCCACCGTCCTAACCCTAACCCGATCTGAGAGGGAGGGCTGAAGCGGCGGGATGCGCTCCACCAGCGGCCGTCATCGTCACAGCCACGCCGGAGTACCTACACCAACCGTCGCTGCCCTGTGCAGAGCTTCACCGACCGTAGCAGTGAAGGCGATACGAGGTCAAGGTATGTCCTCTAAAGAGGATACCCACTCTATCTACTCCTAGCAATCCTGTACAGTTTCTCAATGGCATCAGAGCCAGGCTAGTGAGTACATCGAAGTAGGGGAAGAAAGTTTTTTTTTTCTTTCCTCTCGGTCCAAATCACAGAACAGAAAGAAGATGAACAGAGTTCATCAAGATTCACGAACCCTAACCCAAGATTGAGACGGAGTGGTGAGGGGCTCACCAGGATCCCTCACGCCCATCACCACCGCCGGTCGACTCGTCGTCGCGCGGGAAGAACGGCCTAAGCCGTGTGCTCGCCGGCTAGATCGAGCTGCGAGCTCGCCGGGCATCCCCGTCGCGCCACGCGCGGGCGCCTAGGGCACCGTCGCAGGACACCTCGACGGCTGCACACTCACCCTCGGGCGAGCGTGCGCCCCGGCGAGGTGGCCGCCGGCGGCGCCTCCATCTCCATCCGGCTGCCTAGGGCGGCCACCGCAGTCTCGTTGCCTTTGTGCGCGCTGCAAGCGAGAGGAGTGAGATGGAGAAAGGAAGAAAGAGGGGAGAGCGCTGCAGCCTTGGGGAGGCGGCGCCCGTCCTCGCCGTCGATGGAAAGCCGTCGAGCTCGGCGGCGCCGACGAAGAAGGGCGCAGTGAGGAGACGAGAGAGGAGGATGGGTTCTGGGAGAAAGAAAGGTCGCTGGCCATGGCGCCGGTGGCCGGACACGGCGGCGTGGCGGCCTGCGTGCCACCGGCGGCGCCGCCAGCCACGCCGAGAAGAACAGTGGGGGGTGGAAATGAAAAAGGGGCTAGGGTTTCAGGGGTGTCGGCCGGCTGGTTTTTGTTTGGGCGATTTTCGCGGACAGCCGTCCGATCCCAACCCTAGGAAATCAATGGCCAGGAGCGGCCGGGCGGTTTTTCCACGGGCTGCTGATGGGCCTTAGGCCGCGATCCGCGCGTTAGGCCGGACTCCAGGCGCGGGCGCGAGTGGGCCGCTGGCCCAGGCGGACGCGGGGCGAGCGAGCCGAGCGGGCCAGCTGCCAAGCAGCGCGAAGCGGGCCGAACAAGCTGGGCCGCTACGTGGGCTGCGCGCGCGCGCGAGAGAGCGAACCGAGCGACTGAGTTGCTGGGCCGCCAGTGGGCCGCAAGCGCGCACGACCCACTCGTTCGGGTGTTTAGCAGGCCGGGCAAATTCCTTTCGCGGGCCGAAATTGAAGTTTATGGACAGAATTTTTCCACATTTATGTCTATCATTTTCAGAAGCATGTTTTTGAACAATTATGTATGGATTTCAAGTTTAAATCTCTGTTAATTTTTTTGTACCAATGGGATAAAATTTTACAGAGAGTAGAATGCTTCTGAAAATTAGTGGCAAAGTATAATGTCATGTTGCTTTTGAATAAAGTATGATTTTATTTTGTTGCCACTACAAAAGTTAAATAGTTGCTCCTTTTATTTGTAATAATTGGAACCAACAGGAAGAATTAAGCTTTAAGAGCATAGATGAGTCGTATGCTAAGTTTTCGGACCATGCTAGACCGAGCAAATAAGTCGAGCTTGGCCGTTTTGGTTAGCTCGTGGGCCGAGCTACGCAGAGGCGTGGACACGCCGTAAAAGGTGGACCGCGAGTGCGTAAGCAGACCGTGGGTTGTTTACGCGACTGGGTCAAAAGTAAAGTTGCAAATGGTGACATTTCGCATTTATTATGATCTTTTTCAAAAGCAATTATATGTTGAATTTTTGTCTCTATTCAAACTTAAACCAAAGGGATAGTTTGTTTAAGAGAGAAGTAAAGTTTAAATGAGATGTTGCTTCTGAATAGTTTTAAAGTTTCCGCTGCAAAGTAAAGTTCCATCCTCTAAATTAAGTTCAATTTAGAGTAGAAAGACATTTATTTAAGTTAAAATTATGGTATTGTTATTTTTCTGACCAAAGTTGATGATAACAATATTATAATTCTATAAGTTCATTGGTTTATAGTTCATATCTCTGATAAATTTTGTATTAAAGTGATCAATTTTTCAGAGAATTGATAAAGATTAAGAAATGCTTTTTAAGTAGAGCAATATTTAAAGTTCCCGCTGCGATTGATGATAATCTCATATTAAATTCATATACCAAAGGGATAATTTAATTTGAGGAGCAAAGTTTTAAAGATAATTGAGTATTTTTCTATGTTATTTTCATTTCTGCCCAAAGGTGATGTGAAATTAATATAGAGATAAAGTTTAAGAAATATTCTTGAAGTAGAGAAATGTTTAAAGTTTTACGTTATTTCTTTTTCTGCCCAAAGGTGATGTAGAATTAATGTAAGGAGATGTTGTTCTATTCTATTTTCTGCCCAAAGGTGATATAGAGTAGAACATAAATGTTTTGAAGTCTAACAACATTATTATTGATTATTTTCTCAGACAAAAGATATTCATGCTTTCATTCTTGAAAGCAGTAAGAGAAGAGATCTGTGTACTTGTCACTCAGAAGAGATCTAGGTGCTTGTGACTCAAAAGATGACAAAAGAAGAAGGCCATAGCACAAGGGACAATGTTCTTTTTAAAGAGCGCCTTCAAAAGAAAGCATTCTTGGAGAGTGATCCGAGAAGAAAGATAGATCATTGAGAAGTATTTTTTCATGTACTCTATAAAGAAGAATGTATTTCAATTATCATGATGAGAAATAATAATTGACATGCATGTTTATTTTTTACCAAAGTCGACTAAGCATGTGTGTTAAAGAACATTCAGATTTAAATATCTGAATTTGATGATTGAATATGCATACAAAAGAGTCAATTCTTGCATTTATGTCCTCATGGGATATACCCGTAAGGGGGAGAAATTTAAGAGCAGAGCCCGCATAGCGGGAAAAGTTTGAGAAAATTACCCGCATGGCGGGGTAAAGTTGAAATAATGCTTATGTTAGACAATCCCTCATGCCGGGAGAAGGTTGATAAAAGACTTATCCTGCAAGGCGGGAGAAAGTTGCTATAACTCATGTGCTTTTTACGTATCCCATAGTGGGAGGCAAGCAATGAGCATGAATTACATGCGAGTGTGACTTGCAAGTGGACTAAGGATAAAGAACTATGTTAAGTTCTTGAAGAAAGATGAGGAAAAGGCACTCCCGTACGAGCTAAGTAATAATTCTGTTTTGCATGACGTAATCATGCAGTTGAAGAAGATAAATAAAGTTTCCTCACTCACATTAGTTCTGAAAGGATTCGAAATTGTGGTAGAAAGATTCTAACCACATTTCGAGGGGGAGAAATATGAGATCAATTGAGAAAGAGAGAAAAAGATCAAATTTCCTCGATATTTCAGATAATGTGATGCATGCTATACATTTAAAGTGATCTATAAATGATGAATGTGATCGTCAGGGGGAGTACGACGATTCATAATAACGATACCCCTAAAGTAAAGAAATGGCTAAAATCCTGAATTATGTCAAGTTTCAAGGAAGATAGCGTAGTTAATATAAGAAAGTAACCATTGGGATTGTGAATGGAGGCGCTAAAAACCCTATTCATATTCTCAATAGAGTACAAAGTAAGATATGTTAGGATACAGATCCCAAAAAGTTGCCATCTCATTGGCTAACCTGAAAGATCAAAAGGGTGAAAAGATAAGGGGGAGAACGGTGACTCGAAAAACTGATCTTGAGGAGAGGTACCTACTTCGATGATTCAGGAGCCGTCTTGGCGGTTATACTCGTGGCAACAATGAGCGAAAATCTGGAACCTGTCCTTCAGGAGCCGATAGAAACCCATTATTGTTCACGAGGAAGAACGTCACCAGCCCCACATGAAAGAGTTTGTGCCATAAAGGGCATTCACTTATCAAAGTGGCTCGTGGCCATGGAAAATGAGTTGAACTCGATAAGTTCCAACGTGTTTTGGGACTCGGTAGTTATTTCCTAATGGAGCCAAAACATCAGGCCGTGATGGGTCTGACAGTCGAATTGTGACTCCAAAGGGAACATGTAGAGAAGTGAAGTCTGCATAAATCGAAAGATTTTGCACAAAGTAATGGCACATCATTATCTGAGTTACATCAGATGAAAGTAAAGACAACATCCTTAGATGTGATTTGTGTCATAACCCAAAGGTTTTGTCATGGAGAACATAAGGAATGCTGCTTGAAGAAGTTATTTATAGGCTAGAGCAAGTCTCTAGACAATAGTGTTTGAAGTTAAGACTCAATTATTTTTTTTTTGGTTAGAGAAAAAGAAAGAATAATTGTATTTATATAAAGGTATGGAATGGGAAGATCTTTTTCCTAATTCAAGTTCATGTAGATGACATTTCACTTACTAACAGTGATGTCAGTATGTTAATGAAAACAAGGAAGTCTTTGTCCTCAAAGATTCAATCTTGATGAAATTCATCAAGATGAAAGAAAAAGGGGTATTAGGAATATCGCACATGCACGCTAAGAAATGTTTCTGATAAAATGTGCATGCGAGAAAGCCTACGCCCGTCCTTAAAGTCAAGGGTAATGATTTTGGGAACTTTAGTGTTCCAAGAATCAATATGATTTGGTTGTGAGAACTATAGTGTTCCAATAACTAATAAGAAGATTGAAAGAATATGGTACCATATGCTTCAGCTGTTGGAAGCTTAATGCAAAAGATGAAAAAGAATAACATTACCTTGACATAGTCCAAATATCCGGGTTATTTTTGGCAATGACCAGTCCAGATATAGATCACTAGATTGGAGTTAAGTGTATCGGTCTCATGCTATATTAAGAAAGAAATAACCAGTGCTCTCAAAAGATTGTGAGTACAGGGTAGAACTTTGTGAAATGTGTAGCGAAATCCACAATTGTCGCTAACTTTCATATTTTGGGGTTTTTTGTGTGGAAAATCTCCAAAGAGTTGAACAATTATCATCAATGTGATGTAAAGATATAATATAGCATGACATGAGGCTGAAGGACAGGCAAAATGGTTGAGAAAACCAGTGCCCGGAGTTGATAATGGTTGACAACAGTAACAACCATCTAAGTATTTCACTCCTGTGACAACGAGTCATGTGTGGTGCCAAACACATTGACAGAAAAACATACGTTGTAAAGGAGAAAGTCCGGAATCATGTTGGAAAGCAACAATCAAGTACTCACGGATCCGTCTATTAAAGGCTTACCACCCAGTGTGTGCAGAGAACACAGAGTCGACATGGGTTTAAGGTATTGCCTATTGACTTCTGGACTATAAAGGCCCAAAGTTATGATCCTTCAAAATGAATAAGTATATTGTGGCTGGTTAATCCGATTGAAACGACAATCATGGTGACCCATGCTCGATGTGCTTGTTTGTAATGAAGTGGATACTAAGCGTAGAGCTGAAGTGTAAGAAAACTTATGGTGAGATCAAGGGGGAGATTGTTAGGTTGATCTCCAGCCAAAGGCCAACTGGGCCTTTGACTCGCGTCCTGATCGGGGACGCCCAGCCCAATAGAAGGCTGGTGGGCCCCCGTCGCGCAGTCCTATATAGAGGAGGTGAGGGCTATGGCACTAGATACGAGGTTCATCGCTGCCGCCAGTTCCCCACCGTCCTAACCCTAACCCGATCTGAGAGGGAGGGCTGAAGCGGCGGGATGCGCTCCACCAGCGGCCGTCATCGTCACAGCCACGCCGGAGTACCTACACCAACCGTCGCTGCCCTGTGCAGAGCTTCACCGACCGTAGCAGTGAAGGCGATACGAGGTCAAGGTATGTCCTCTAAAGAGGATACCCACTCTATCTACTCCTAGCAATCCTGTACAGTTTATCACTATAGAGAGGACACTACAAGTGGAACAATGCAAAGTAGAATTACAAGAAGCCCTTGGGTCTTGGAGGTTGATATGATCTGATCAGCCAGGTACATGCGCCGCCGCAACGACAACCAGTACAAACCCGGGCGATGGAGAGCACCAAGCACATACGCGTGGGAGTCTCATCCCAATCAACCCGGACTTCTTGCGGCGGCGAGGAGGCGGAGGCCAACGATATATCTTCCAAAAGTTTTTTCCTCAGCCTTTTGTGTCTGAGATCCGTGCGACGAATTACGTTGATCGGATTTTTAAAAAATGTTGGCTAATATTTTTATCGAACCAACTTTATTTTGAAAAACATTGATCAACATTTTTTATCCAATATTTTTCATAAAAATGTTGGCTAACATTTTTTTTAACCAACTTTTTTTGGAAAATGTTAATCAGTTAAATGTTGGCTTAATTGTTTTATAAAAATATTGAATACAACATTTTTTTTCATTTCAAATGTTCAACGGGCCATAATACTAATTTTGACATGGGACTTAATGGACTTAATAGTTAAACCTCTAACCATCTTCCCCTAGGCGTATAGGAGGCGTAGTGCCACACCCGTCGAAAAGCGTGTGCATGTATCGGTGTGATTAATCCACGTCATTAAAATGGAATTAGTTGAAAGATTATTATGCCCACTGTTTTTTAACAACAAAAATAATAATTGGACACGCACGGCCCAAGTAGCATATACATTTTTTTTTAGAGAAAGGGGTTCACTATTCCCCCAGCCTCAAGAGGCTGCGCACAGCGCACCAGGTTCGAGCCCGGGCAGGTGGCGTCTCCAACTGCAGCGCACGCACCAACCGAGCTAAGCTCGGTCTGCACTATATACAGATACTTTAGCCAAAGGTACATGGCATGTTTTTATTAAATGTACTTTTTGTCGCTTTACTCAACTTGGTACTGGTTCAGTGTCTAAACGAATACTAGTATCATCAGGCATTAGCTTTTTGCGGAATTAAACGAGCACTCTGCTGACAGTATCAAGCTAATTTTTTTTTGAGAATACCATGCTAATTAATTATAGTACTAATGATTCTGGAAGGTGGGTTAGACTGGGCCGCTCGGTCTTTATTGCTACTGCTACTAGCACTATTGGGAATGTCGTGCGCGTGGGCCACTGCCGGCATCGCGTCGCCGCATCGCCGTGAAGCCCGTGATCAACGAGGCCCCCGAAAAGTAAAGCCCCACACGTGCATGCAGGTGTGCAGGCCCATAAGTCAGCAGCTGCTAGTGCAGTTGCCTGCCGTACCGCACGTGCTCTCATCAGCTTCAGCTGGGGCCGAACACCCACGAAAAGGAAGAGAGTCGTTGTCGCGATGCAGACTGGGAATGTTGGACAAAGATGGCTTGATCCGCACGCACAGCACAGCGCAGCGCACGTGCGGCCGGATTGAGTTTAATTAATCAGCCTGTTGTCTGATCGAGTTTAATAGTTTAATAAAGGCTCAGGATCGAGTGTAATTTAATGAAATGCTTATCCGTACTGTTAGATAAGTAGCTAGGGTCAAGGTAAGTCTGCCGGCGCGATGTTCTTAAAAAAAACATCAATCACTCGTCAATCACTCTCTCATTCCCTGCGCGCATCCTCGCCGAGCCGTACCTCTGTCCCTCGCCTCCGCCAGCGGTGCCTGCTCGCCTGCCCCCACGCCGCCGGGACGTAGCGCCGTCCTGAACCCCGCGTGCCTCGCCGCCGAGCCGTCCCCCGTCCCTCTTGCGGCAAAGAACTGCATCTGCGTCCGCTACTCCACCGCCACGCGCTAGGCAACCGTGTCGTCACCTTCCCCTGTCCTCGCGGCCTCTGCGCGCCCACATCGGTTGCCCTCAAGAATCAAGATGGGCCTACATACCTTGGTGAGATGCAGCGGCCATGGAGGCGGCATCCGCACCAGCGCTTAACACGCTGGACGGAGCGCTACTACTTCCTCGCAGCGTAACCTCCAGCTCTTGCATTCCTACCTCATGATTTTATCCATTTTTCTGTTGATGGAAGCTGGATCCAACAATCCAATGAGCTGCGTCGACAAATCGTCGATCATGCCAAGGTCAATCTCTAATCGCCGATGATGCCACAACCAATCTCTCCCCTACTGTTTTAGTCTCTAGGTCGACCTACAGGTCTTGAGCTCTAGGTCGTTCTTTAGTCTTGACATGCAGTATGGTAAGCCAATCTAGAACTTGGACAGAGAGCTATGGTGTAGCATGTTTATTTCGAGCTAGCAATGATAATCAGATTATTGTAAAGCTGTTGCAATTAAGGTTCACGTCCTCAAGTTTCAGTGGTTTGAGATAAGTTGATTTCTTTGGAATGACAACAGTTTCATTTAAACATATATTGACATGATCATGGAGATGATTCTACGGCTCTGTTCTTCAATACCACTTTTCAATCAATTCGATTTGGATGTTCCTTCTAAGATAACATGGGTCGTTTGATATACTGAGGCATAATTTGATTCTGCTACTAATGCACACTACAATATTACTCATAGGTCAAGATGTACGCCAGGTGAAGGAACATTCTGTAAATCTTATATCTCTCAAAATCAAGGAAATATTTATAATGATTTTAGCTGTTCCAGTCAGATGGAACCCGTTGGTATACTGATCTCAATTCATATAACCTACTCTACATAGATATTTCGATTTATCCCTTATGTAATATTTCTTAGATGCATTCTTATCTAGATTGCAATAACTGGCTAGTACGTCATACGTGTGTCCCTCTTTTCTGATGAGCAGCGCATGCAGCAGCGAGCGAAACAAGCAGCGAGCGAATCACGTGCTTGTTTTTCCCTCCGTTTTTCGCGTGCATATGCCGATTTGTCAGCAGATCGAATAACCACGAGGAGAACCAACCGTACCTCTCTATTTCAACCCGAGAAAAAAAAATGACAGCCATGCTTAAGGAGCAATAATGCAAGGCACATCGCATGGTGTCTCAGGTCACGCATCCATCGGGGGCTATGCCATCATCTGGACTGGTAGATGCCATGCCTCCTCTTCTCTTCAAACGCCTCTTTCTGGCTTTCTGCTGCCATGGATCGACCTCAGTGGTCGGTAAAGCCGTAGAGGAGAAATTAGCTGCTACCAAATATTATTGTCACTCATCACATGACGAATATAATGCGGCCCTTTTCTTTTCAGTTTTCACCTCATGTTTTGCAATAAGCAAGCCGCCTTATCCCACGGCAATTACTCCAAATCTTACTCTAGATCGAAATCATTTTTGAACTCACTCTGAAATGCATTCCAAACTTTGAACGTCTCCCACTCACTAGTCATATATAGTTATTGGTTCGAAAGAAGTACTGCTATAATAGTAGGGATATATTCAAATGGTCATTTTATATTGACTTTTTATTTGGAACTACTTACTTCCTTATCTCTACGCATGGTGTACTAGCTAGGGTCAAACTTTGAAAAATTGAGGGAGTACACACAAGCATGGAGTCGTAGTAATTTTGAACTAGCCACAAGCAGTACCCCGGCCTGTGTCGTCCCTGATAACTATCGAGACTCAACCTGCCATGGCGCCACCACCGCTTGGGCAGACATCACGTTCTCATGAGTCATGATCACGCAGTAGCCAAACACGTTGTGGCCTCGTATGTCACCTAAGTAATAATACGTTAGGGGCGGTAAAGGCTAATTTGTTTTTTTAAACATATATAGGAGTGTTAAACCGGTTTTTGAAAACCGGTTGTGATGGTGAGCATCACAACCGGTTTCTTTACTAACACATTTTTGGAGGGCAAATTTGAAAATTTAAATTTTGTAAACGACCTCGGATGAACTTTTGACCAAAACGAAAGTTGTAGATCTTGAAAAGTTATGAAACATTGTAGTTCACCATTTTTTTATTTGAAGTCATCTTGTCAACCGAATCTAAGTTTGAATTTTTAAATTTGAAAATTTAAATTTTGTAAACGACCTCGGATGAACTTTTGACCAAAACGAAAGTTGTAGATCTTGAAAAGTTATGAAACATTGTAGTTCACCATTTTTTATTTGAAGTCATCTTGTCAACCGAATCTAAGTTTGAATTTTTTAAATTTGAAAATTTAAATTTTGTAAACGACCTCGGATGAACTTTTGACCAAAACGAAAGTTGTAGATCTTGGAAAGTTATGAAACATTATAGTTCACTATTTTTTTATTTGAAGTCATCTTGTCAACCGAATCTAAGTTTGAATTTTTTAAATTTGAAAATTTAAATTTTGTAAACGACCTCGGATGAACTTTTGACCAAAACGAAAGTTGTAGATCTTGAAAAGTTATGAAACATTGTAGTTCACCACTTTTTTATTTGAAGTCATTTAGAGCCTCAAATAAGCAATTTACACTCAGAAAACATTAATATGAGGGGAATCAAAATGGTATATAGACACAAACACACTAGTGGTGCAGTGGTAGAGGAGTCTATGCACAGACGTGAGGTCGCGGGTTCGATTCCCGCCGACCGCGTAGCGCGCGATTTTTCCGCGAAAAATGCGCGACTTGCGACGGTGGGTAGTGGCTGATGGGGTCCATCCCCCAAATAAATAAATGTTTTGCTATTTTATTTTGCTTTATTTTCGGTTTAGTTGAAAACCGGCTGTGATGGGGTCATCACAGCCGGTTTTTGAAAACCGGCTGTGATAGGGGGGACTATCACAGCCGCTTTATCTCATCCGCCTCCCAAAACCGGCTGTGATAGAGGTTACGAACCGGCTGTGATGACCTTTTCTGTAGTAGTGTAAGTCCATGCTTCCGTATGCTCATGCGTTATCCTTTGAGTGCTCATTTTATTTCGCATGTAGAGGTAATCGATATACCTTTTTCTCTATTAAAAAATGCAAGCCATTCCGGCTTTGCGTTATGTCAAACTCCTCTAAACTTCCAAGTTCATAGAAAAGTACAGATAGATATATCTACAACATCAAATCAAAACACATCAAATCAAACTAGCTAGCTTCACTAGATAGACTATGAAATATGTTTCGGTATGCTTTTCTTCAAAAAAAAAATGTTTCAGTATGGTAGCTACTTCTATATAGGAATGCAATTTGTTTTTAAAAAAGGCCCAAATTACGTAAATTTGACTTAGGACAACACTAGCTAATTAAAACGACATACAGTTTTGAATTGATGTAGGTGGCAACTAGTGGTACACACGTTTTGAACTAACGATCAAGCAACCCAGCGGTGTACACATCTCGAGCAAAGCAAGCTCATCAAGCATCAGCCGATCCGTCCACCGTTGGAAGAAACTGTGCGTGGGGCTCGAATTTGCAGCATGTACGCTTCCCTTGTTGGGCGGGCCCACCAGCATATGGCAGACACCGGCCTGTCTGTGCGCGGAGAACAACGGTTCCGAGCCGTACTACGCGGCTGGCGCAGCGCAGTTGCTATGTGCCGCATGCGCGGCACCAACTCGCTCGCCGCATTCCTAATGCAGCTAGCAGATCGCTTGAGGGTAGGCTGCTTCCGCTTTTCTTTCTTTTTTCTGGGCCGGCCCACGCGCGTGACGATGGATGGATGACGATGGACAAGCGGACATTCTGAAGGTAAGCCTTTTTCATTCGTTTTTTTCCTTTTTTTCCTGTTTGCATATCTTTATTTTGTTTCTGTTTTCTATTACTTTTCTTTTTTGCCCATGGTGTGCTTCTCTTCATTCTTTCCTTTCTCCATTGTTCATTTTATTATTTGTTTAAGAGTTATATAATATTTTGTTCGTCCTGTATATTATTTTGTTTCAAGTGTATAATTTTTTTGTTCCTCTTATATTGTTCCACGTGTTAAAATTTGTATTCTTTTTTATGATATTTGTTCCTCATGTTAAGACTTATATTCTTTACGTACAATATTTTGTTCTTTTCATATGTTATTTTGTTCCACAAGTTCGGATGATTTGTTCTACTTTTAACTTACTTTTGTATGATATTTCTGTTTTACTAGATGATTTTGTTCCACATGTTAAGATTTATGTTCCTCATATACGATTTTTTTGTTCCGCATGGTCAAATGATTTGTTCTGGTCGTTAAAATCGGATGAATTGATTCTTTTTTAAAAAAAATATTAAATATTTTTTAATTTAAATATAGCCAAGTGTAGTCAGTTTTGAAGGTTTCATCGAAACAAATACAATGGTACGATCGAAATTTCATTTAGACAATCGGTTTGGAAGATATGATTTTTTTTTCAAAATATCTTTCTGTAGGACCCGCATACGTCAGATCGACTGCCTTTTCTCTCTTTCTTTCCTGCACCCCACGCTGTCCACCCGCGCGCTGGGCCTGCGCGTCGGGGGCTGTGCGGCGATGGGGCTCGCACCGCAAGTGCGGCGTCGAGTTGCTCCCCTGGCGCAGACCGCTGCAGGTTGTGTCAGGATCTGCCGGCTGCCTGCCTCTGGCTTCTGCTGGTCGATCACGCCGCGGGTCACGCACGCACGCACGCACCAAGATGAGAAGAAACCGGATCGGATACGAGTCTCTCTCTCTCTCCCCATTCCTCCTCTTCTGCTGTAGGAATAAAACCTGTTCGGTTTCAAATCAATAAATTCGTGTGCTCGGTCCATCGCGTCAGAAAGATGGCATCATGCAGCACAACAAGGTTATTATGCATGGCCACCGGTGTATCGTCGATTTTTTTTGTTTGGAGTAAAAGATATATTTATCATCGAAATTTGAAAAAAAAAGATATTATTCTCTTTTTTTTAAAAAAAAAAGAACCCCCACCGGCTGGTTTTAAAAAAAAGAACGAAAGCCCCAGGGAGGGGGAGGAGAGAGAGAGCGCGCTAGCAGAGACAGTATACTCCCACGCCGCCTGCTGGTTGGATTTCCCTCCCTGTGCCTCACAAGGGTACTAGTCTCTACTTTTGCAGCCTTGCAATCGGTTGCCGCTGCATTTCCTTTTCGGCAGCCGGCAGCCCGGCACCCACACCCAGTAGAAGCCAGCAGACGTATCTGCTGTGCCATTTACAAGACTGCCACAGGAACATCTGCTGTGCCATTTAGGAATTTATTTTCACCGATCTACAGATTGGTCACGTACGCTCGTACTAGTTAGTTTGTTGAATTGTTGTGCTCTTCGGTGCGTGCCTATAGAATGGATGCCGCATGATCGAGTAGTAGCTAGCTACAGTACTCCGGGTCCCAGTTTGGGTTCCCCGCTGCCTGCTGGTTGGAATTGGAAATGCTGGTCGATCAGTAGACATAATAGTACTTGTGTTCATCTGCAAGACTGCCACAGGAACATCTGCTGTGCCATTTAGGCAATTATTCGTTTCCAGGGAAACTTTAGCTCTTCTCAAACATGAACAGAAAAGATGGCACACCTCTTGTTAGTCTTGACTCTGCTTGAACAAAGTTTTGACATCTGTTGAAATCTAGCAGTGATCTGAATATCGTGCTAGTTGAACTGTACGGGTGTTTTGCTTTACGTGCTCGATATGTTGAAATTACCATTCAGAATCTTAGAACGAAACATATATGCATTGCGAAACTGTTGTGATCGTGGCAATTGTCATTCGACACATGTTTCCAAAGCTAGGTACTACAGAGATTAATATCATTTTCTCTTTTTCGTTGCAGAGAGCGTGCATGGTTACCAGACACTAGCTGCGTGAATGGCACGCGGCAAGAAAAAGGAAAGCGCACGGCAGCGCCTGATGAAGCCGAGGAAGCGGAAGAAGCTAACAACGCCGTCGTCCACCAAGACGGCATTCTCCAAGTGAGTAGTAGTATCGGTTCAATCGTTAGTCCTAGTGGAGTGCTACTCACTTTGCTCTCTCCTGGACTACTTGCTAGTACAACTGTCGCATTTTGACATGGATTACATACGTAATTAAAATGCAGGAATTACCTCTCCTCCAATCGCCGTAATTGACATAAGTGACCGGAAAAGCCTACCGAAGATCTACAAGAAAGCAACTGATGACATCATCCAAGCGATGGGAAAGTTCTCAGGCATACAGTTTGATTTCAAAGAAGCAGATATGGCAGTCACAAGTGCAGTGTTCCCGTCACGCCAGCCTTCGACGACACTCCCAACAGCGCCTACGTGATCGAAATAACTAATGGCAAGAAGCGGCTTCAACTGGTGGCTGAAAAGCACCAAAACTGGTTCAGAGGAATCGTAACTGATAGTGGTGGGAAATATGAAATTGACGGCAAGATACCGAAGATGTTGGCAGGATCCAGCTAGCTCACTCAATACCACATCGGTATACTTCGACCTCCTGGGAGACACGGTTGACAAGTGCAAATTTGGATTCCACCCCTTCATAGATGCGTTCTACACGCTCGTGGACTATGACCCCCGCATCCGCAACAGGAAGAATCACAAAATTGCCGTGGCCGTCATTCTGGTGATGCTATTCGAGGCGCCTAGGTTTCCAGAACTGTGCGACAGGAGCGTCCAGCTGCTCGAGGACGAGGGGGAGGAGCTTGTTGGGAAGGATGGCAAGGATCTCATCAATGGTTGGGGTACTACCTGTGGCGCCTTCTTCTTCGACAACGGTGATCAGATGACTGTTACGTTGAGTAACGACACAGAAGAAGGCCCTGTGAACAAAGTGGCGAAAAGCGTACGAATCTTGTGCCGGACGAAATGGGACGCCTGGGTCTTTGAGAACAACAAGACCGCGCCCAAGCCTCCGAAGTGGGTGCCACCCAACAAGAAGCTGGCAGGAGATGCAAGTTCAAGCAGCAAGTGAATGTGGGACGACCGGTGGAGTCGGTTCTTCTATTTGTTGCCACTTAACTCATCGAGTGCTAGTACACACTTTGGTCAGCTTGCACGATCTGCTGTTACTTAGCTTTGTGCTAGATACTTACTTGTTTCTCTTAGTGCTTATTTATGTTCGTTCACACCTATTAGTTCCTCTGAAACATTTTTAGCTGAAATTGTTATATAACTTGTCTATACATGCTAGCATATTAATTGTTCTATGTACAAAAATGGTCTAGGAGTTGGCCTGCCTCCAGTCTTGACTTTGGGGTTTATTTTCGATGCGTGCCATAGACCAGTGGTTCGAATACTGTTAAAACTCGGTTAACACGCTGCAAACTCTGGATTGTATTGTTGCAATTATTGCGTTTAGTAATGTAGAAACCTTCTATTGCCATGATTGCAACTTCTATGTTTACAAATCTACTAGTAACGTTCTTCTAATAATATACGAGTAATCCCCATGTACGTGTCTGTGCTAGTATAAAACTTAAGATATCTTCACTTAGCAGAAAACTATATATTAACTTATTTTAGAACAAAAAAAAAGAAGTATTCATAGGCACATTAATAATTAGGTGTCAGTGTGTCACCTATATGACATGTTACTAACATGACAAGTAATAAAAGAAGATACATGGAGATAAACCTTTGATATGAAAGCTAACTTTTTTTGGATTATGAAAGCCAACTTTAGGAAGCCACGAACACATGTTTTGTGCCTGTTGTCATATAAATAATTATTAATCATTCATGCAACAATTAATTGACTTGTGCTTCCAAAAAAACAGTCCAACACCACCAACTACCGTGTGCCACTAATTGCATCATTCTCTCTTCATACTCTTGTACTATGCATATATCCGGGAGGACGTGGCATCAAACAATGGATCGAAAATAGTTTATATAGTCTCACTCTTGTACTATGCATATCCAACACTACCGGGAAAACTCTACATTGGTGCATGCACGTTAGTGCTGGTCAAGCTGTAGCCGGCACTAATGTTGTAAATTAGTGCCGGCTCCACGAAACAGTAGCCTCGAAGCCAAGTTAGTGCTGGCTGAAGCCCCCAGCCCACACTAACGTGCACTCTCATAATTTAAAAAAGCCAAATTAGTGTCGGGTGAAGGGTCAGCCGGCACTAACTCGTCTCGCCGCAATTTAGTGCCGGCTGTACGCAAGGGCCGACACTAAATCCAGCGCTACCTTTAGTGCCCAGCCAGTACTTAGCCGCTGCCGAGCTCCTCTCCTCCATCCATTCTTATCTTCTTTCTTCTTCTCT
This sequence comes from Urochloa ruziziensis, assembly GCA_015476505.1. Lineage (NCBI taxonomy): Eukaryota > Viridiplantae > Streptophyta > Magnoliopsida > Poales > Poaceae > Urochloa > Urochloa ruziziensis. The sequence continues at coordinate 57,825,945 of CM027121.1, read as the reverse complement.
CTTACCTCCTCTCTCTCTCGCACGCAGGTTCTAGGCGGCGGCGCGGGGAGGCCCGGCGGCGGCTTGCGCGGGCGCAGCTGCCCGGCAGGAGGCTCCCTGCGGGGCTCGGCGACCGGTGGGTCGCGGCGGCCTGCGGGGGCTACGGGGCTCGGCGGCCTGCGGGGTCGCGGCTCCCTGTGGGGCTCGGCGGCCGGCGGGCGTGCCTCCCTGCGGGGGCCCGGGTCGCGGCGGCCTGCGGGGCGGTGCGCCTCCCTGCGGGGGCCTGGGTCGCGGCTCCCTGTGGGGCTCGGCGGCCGGCGGGGCGCGCCTCCCTGCGGGGGACACGGGTCGCGGCGGTCGGCGGGTCGCGCCTCCCTGCGGGGGCCTGGGTCGCGGCGGCCGGCGGGGCGTGCCTCCCTGCGGGGGCCCGGGTCGCGGCGGCCGGCGGGGCGCAGCTCTTTTGGTGCGGCGGCCATGGTTGCGAGCTTGGGGACCGCCGCCAACGGAGGAGATGTGCGTCAGTTTTTTTTACAGTTTGTGAGATTTGTTCTTCTTAGATGTGAATTTTGTGACATGTTGAAAGATTGTGTGATTGTGAGACGTATTTCTATGATTTTTGTGATGTTGTGATTGTGAAGTTGTGTGATTGTGATTCTTGTGCAATTGTTGATGAGAAACAAAGAAAAGAAAAGAACAGAAAAAAGAAAAAAAAAGAGGGAAAAAGAACTGTGGCTGGCTGAGAGTTAGTGCCGGCCGAAGGCACTAGCCGACACTAACCTGCCCACTTTAGTGCCGGTCAGAGAGCCCGGCACTAACATGCAGCACGTTAGTGCTGGCAAATTAGTACAGGTCACAACGCCCGACACTGATGACGAGTTTTCCAGCCGTGCAAGCGTACCCATGGTTCATTTCTATAATTAATAACCACTGCGTGCAATCTCTTTCAATAACACTACTTCTTACCACTATTTGTTTTGAAAATAAAAACTATATATTAATAGTAATAGTTGATCAAATTCAGACTTGTCGTAATGAAACTAAATACATTCGGGATTAATTCAAAGCATAAAGTATGAGCTCAAACTGTTTTACTTTATAGATTTCTAAAAACATATATGTGACGACAAACTCCCAAATGTCATATAATAAAAACAGGATAGAGTATTAAAATGAACTTACAGATGGATTAAGCATTTCGCTCCGGTGATATGAATTTCTTTGCTCCGATGACGTTTGGGTGGGTACTGAACCTCTAAAGACGCAATACCCCACACTTTACAATATTGTACGACGGAAAAATAGTACCATTGCTTATGTTTTTAATAGGATACAGCTGAATATCTCCTTTAGAAGAACCCTAGCTGGCCAAAACCTGGTCTTATGGTACAATTTGGTAACTCGTGTTATGCATGTCCATCTAGATAATTCACATGATCGTTTTAGATGGAATGTTACACAGTCTGGGGTTTTTTCAGTACAGTCTATGTACAAAATTCTTATGAATAACGGTACTATGGCTCACAACAAAATACTTTGGAAACTGAAGCTACCTATTAAAATCAAGATTTTCATGTGGTACCTGCTTAAGGGGGTTGTCCTTACAAAAGATAACCTAGCCAGAAGAAATTGGCATGGGTCCAAGAAGTGTTGTTTCTGTAGTTCAAATGAATCAATACAACACCTGTTTTTAGATTGCCATTACGCTAAATTCCTGTGGAGAATTGTTCATGCTAGTTTAGGTTTACATCCACCACGTAGCATTACACATATGTTTGGTACTTGGCTTACTGGGATGGATACCAAACTTAGGAAGTTAATACTAGTGGGTGCAGCAGCTTTTAGCTGGGCTATCTGGCTAAGTAGGAATGAGGTGGTTTTTGACAAAGCTACTACCAAAACATATATGCAGGCACTCTACAGGGGAACTTATTGGCTCCGATTCTGGAGTCAAATGCAGCGGCGTGAGGAGGACAAGGACCAGATAATAAACGTATGCCGGCAGCTTGAAGCACTGGTCATGCAGATTTTCGCACACCATGGATGGCGGTTTAGCAATAGGATCTCATGTTCTTAGACTCTGTCCTGAACACTGGGTGTGCGGTTGTTTCTTTTGTTCTCTCATGTGTTACCTGGATTTGAGCAGACGGATGTGCTGCTGAATTTGTAATCCTTGGCTGTAGCCTTCTCCTGAAGGTCAAAGCTGAATTTGTTTCATTATCTAAAAAAAAGTTGATTTGCACATATGTTTTTTACCTTTAACCAAACATTAATTTTCAGAGGATAAAAGATAATTTACAGGTGTAAAACAATCCAAAAGTTTCCAAACACGCCCGCCCGCCCGGCCCATCGCTTTTCGCGTTGACACGTGGTTCCGCCGCCATCCCCCCCCTCCCTCGGCTCCTCCCTCCGCCGCGGAATATTTAACTTTTTACCATTATAACGGATGTCACCTCCTCAGATACCACTTTAATGGTTGCCAATACAATTTTACCATCACCGAGCGAAAAAGTTAACAGAATTACCACTTCTGCTGGCGTGGCAGGCCAGCTACACATGCCACATCACATCCTTGTCCACCTCATTGCCACGTCGCCCCTTTCCCTCCCTTCTTCCCCCTGTTCTCGCCGCGAGCAGAGCAGGATCAGGGGCAACGGCCACGGACGGCGCCCACGGCGCCGAGCTGGAGGGCGGCCGCGGCGGACACCGGCGTCGGGAGGAAGGGGACGGCGAGGAGGAGGGACAGCTCGGCGTGGAGAAGCGCCTCGGTGGCATCGACGGCGACGGCGGCGCAGGTGCTGAGGGCGCAGCCACCAGGAGTGGCGACCCGTGGCGACGCGGCGGCGGCGTCCTCGCCCTGGAACGCGGCGGGCGACACGCCGAGGCTGTGCGACGAGGACTCGTCGGGGAGGGTCGTCGATGGAGGTGGGGCGTGAAGGCGGTCGGAGAAGGCGGTCTCGTCGCGGAGGTTAAGGACGCCGGAGACGACCACGGGCGCTGCGTGTAGTTGTCGCAAAATTACTGGCACCAGACAAGTTGCCGCAGAATTACTCCTGCAATTCACCTGTGTACAGCATGTTCGCCACTGCAACCAAAACCAACCAGAGGATCTCAATCCACCAACTAGTCCATCCCAATTCCCATGAGCAAGAACAAGCTACACGCTTCCCGATCAGGGGCAGGCGAGCGTGAAGCGTAAGGGATCGGAGACGGACCTTTGTTCCAGGGGTAGGGGTTCCTGGAAAGCGACCTGCCGTCGGGGTTGATCCGGAAGGCGCCGAGCTCCTCTGACGCGCCGTACCTGACGGACGAGCATCCGGGCCCGCCGTTGAGCCAGAGTACGAGCGGGCGAGCAGCGCTGACTCGGCCGGCACGCCGCCTGCCTCGATGAGCCAGTAGATGAGCACCTGCCCCGCCGCCGCGTCGACGGTGACGTACCCGAAGTACATGGAGAAGTTGACCGGCGGCTGGCCCGGCATGCTCGCGATGCGGTCCGCCCCCGCCTCCGCCGCCCTCCAGCTCGGCGCCGCGGCCGCCGTCCACCATCCGTGGCCACTGCCCCTGGTCCTGCTCTGCCCGCGGCGAGAGCATGGAGAAGAAGGAAGGGGAAGGGGCGACGTGGCGATGAGGTGGACATGGATCTGATGTGGCATGTGTAGCTGGCCTGCCACGCCAGCAGAAGTGGTAATTCTGTTAACTTTTTTGCTTGTTGATGGTAAAGTTATATCGGCAATCGCTAAAGTGATATCTGAGGAGTTGTCATCCGTTATAACGGTAAAAAGTTAAATATTCCCTCCGCCGCCAGTTGCAGCAAGGATGCTGCTTGGGTTGGAGGGGTTCGGAATAGGATGACACGGACACGGGCTTGAGGGATGCCGTGGGCGCCGGAGCCCCGAGGCCGGGCCGGCGGTTCGCAGCTGGAGCCACTGGAGGTATGACGGCGGCGGGGAGCCGCCGGAGATGGAGGTGGAGGGCAAGGGCGCGGGAGTGGTTCTTGCAGGAGCTGGTGAAGCGCGCCGGACCTACGGACACGCCACTGAAGGTTCGCCCTCTAGCCCCTAGTGACCCAGAGGAGCTGCCGGCGCCACCGCACCGCGCCGCCGCGGCTGCCGCCTGCCAGTTCCAGATCCCGCAGCCCCATGGCATCCAGGCCAAAGCAGGCCCAACGTGGCCGCCCCCCAAGCCGGCTCCCGGTGGACGGCCGACCTCCACGACCGATCCGTCGGCCCCCATCGGCCGATGCCAGGCCGACGCGACGAATCGGTCATGTATAGGCCGGCCGTCCAACGGAAGCGACAACACTGCCACCCTGAAATTGCTGGAATTTTCGTGCCTTGCAAACTTTTTTGGGCGTCATTGGTTGCGACAGTTTTTCGCCCGTTTTTTTCTGGTCTCAGAGAACGCCGGGAATCAGTGAGGACAGACCTGCTTGCTTGATTGAGGTATAATACCACATTGTTGCATTTGGGCGAACTGTACTGTTTGTGGCTTCGAATTTCCATGATTATTGGGGCATTTCGTTCACCATGATTCTATCTTGTTTGATGACATTGTTCCACCTCTGCGTTCTCTTTAATGCCAGGTACCACAGTGCATCGGTGCACGGCCACCTCCTCCATGCTAGTTGCTTCTGATACTGCGACTCTCCAGTCTCCATGACCATCACGGCCACCAACCCACCACCCTGACCATGCAGATGCTGGAAGTGTTTGTGTGATTCATGCAGCAATTGCCCAAGGGAAGAGGGTGCAGAATTGCAGATCCTCAAAGACTAGCACATGCAGCCTATGCCGCCTCCTAACCAAATCATGCTCATTTAGCCTACTTCGTGTAGAGGCATTGATTCAGGTGATGCTTCTAACTGGGCTCTGGTTTTATCAGTGCAATGAAATTTACGCAGCATTATGGGATTGTAGCATTGTCTGCCCCTCGTGCAATACAAGGTGTTTGTGTGTGTCAAAACCAACATCTGCTTTCATTCTCTAGAAATATCCCATCATCATGATATTCTACACATAAGTTTTATATCTTGGAAAGTGAAAAAATTAGTGGTTATGCTCTCTATATATTTGTAGCTATGTTTATCCTTAAAATGAAGTCCGTAGGTAATTTCTATATATTCCAGTTTTATATTAGTGAGATAAGATGTTGCAAGATAATTATTGCAATTGACTGTTAGTGTAGTTATGTGTTGCTGATGGAACTATATACATATATTTCTTGAAGCCATCACAGGCGTGTTCAAGGCATAGGGTCTGTTATACCACTTGTGCCTTCCTTCTGTTTAATTTCTTTTCAGAATGATGTGTATCCCAGTTATGTCATCATGTTGTCGCATCTTTCTGCACTAGTTCCAGTTCAATGGGGTGGTGGCAAAGGACACCAGATGGACATGCCTGGTCCAGCCTCCAGCACTGGTGGCAGCTGTTTTCTCTTCATGTGGCATTCAGCTCAAATGCGTCCTTCTCCTGTGACGATCTGTTCTTCCTGCTTCCAGCGTTTCACAGGGAGAGTTGCACGTTTCAGTCTCGAATTGTGCCGTCAAGCTTTCAATACTTGGTATCTTGTCTACTATTGCTATCGTGATCTCCTTGACTGCAATAAGTCTTACCTTGTTTAGATGCTTAGTTCAATTTGGCGCACCTGGTTTTCTTGTTCTTTTTGAGATATAGCATATGATCTTACCGTCAGCTGTTTTGGTATCTTCCCCCACAGCCGAATTTCATAAAGTTCATTGTATCTGAATTATCCCATATTTACTTAACTTTTCCCCCTTTATACTGTGTATCCTGCATTTGATACTCATCAGTAGGTTCAAATCAGATGCCCCCAATTGTTGTATGATCAATACAGTCAGTCACTAGTGAATGTCTTTTGTTACACATAAATCAGTATTTCAGTCCAGTTAATTTAGGATCTGGTCACACAAAGTAGTTTCTTTCTTTGTCCATTTTCACTTTTCCAGGCATCTGAAATCTGGGAAATGATCTCCCAAGGATCCAACATCTGCGTCTGCAGTTACTCTGTTTTACCATTGGTGCAGGGTTACTCTCACATGTGTTATTCATTCATTAGCATATATTTCTGCAGTTACAATTTTTTTTGGAGGGCAGATTCATATGTATGTAATGTAATACTTTGTATTGACAACATCACACGATGGAAAGGATGCAATTCTTTCATATTATCTTTTCTTTTTTGATTTATTGATTCAAATGGCAAAGGCATTTTCTGAGTAAAAATATTTTATTTTTGTGTGGTGGTGTGGTGTCCTTGACTATTATACAAGAGAATGTTTAACTTCTATGCAGTGGTCATCCTTGATATGCAAGAAAATATAAGTTCCCTGCTGCTGGACTGCGTCTCCCTTCCCAGAAGCAGGCATTGCTCTTGATCATGCGAAAGCTGTGAGGACATTGTTTCCTTTTATCGTCACTGTCAAACCATAGTGGAGGTGTGCAATGATTGCTTGAAAATCGTTTTCTTATTTAGTACTGGATTCAAGGTCAATGGTGAATTGGTGACCATGGTTGAGGTGAGGCAACCGCCACTGCCCAGCCGCCTAGGTGGGCTAAGGTGACGCCTTAGGCCAAAACAAGGGGAGCGCCTTCGCCTAGGCGACGCCTTGAAAACACTGATGGTGATAGGTTTTGAGGTAATCAATCAGTCCTAATAGCTATGCAGATTTTCTTTCCAGCAATGCCTACATATAGTATGAGCTTTTTTTAATTCCTGAAAGTTACCTGCGAGAATATTACTTTTAAAGTGTTTATGTGCCTGAGCTTAACTGCACTCTCCCTTCTCAATATTTCCCTGATCAAGGTTTAATGAAAGCTGTATTGTCAGACGAGGATTCTGATTTGAGATTATTACAGTAAAAAACTTTGATCTTGTGATTATATGAGAAGCAGGATAAATTTTTTGTCTCTAGTTGGTTTTGTATTGTAGTGAGCTAATGTGGCCTTAATATCGTTTGCATCAGATAATATTGACTCTATTTTTATGCTTACAGTTGAATATTTAACATATGGAAGTTTCACAATGAGTCCCATATTGCTGGCTTTGGATGATTGAGAAGGCTTTGGGTGAAGCTGCGTGAGGTGGAAAGCCATCAATGAGATGCAAGGAAAATCAGAGATTGAAAGACCGTGGTAAGGAAACCTGATACATTGCCAATACACCAGAATCCTCTTGATGTAACCCCTTCAGTTTATGTTTGAAAATATGTTGGCTTTTCATTGTAATTCAAACAACGGAATCGTATTTCTCCTCTTGGCTTGAACTCAGAAACATTTCTTTTGCCGCTCAAATTAGAGGAGGCTTATTGTGAACTTAATTGCTGAATTTGGACACTGCATCACTACCTTCGATGCCAAACAAACTCTCAGCCATGGCAGCTGATTCACCTGTCCATGTTGTCCAAGTCCAGGTCAGCATTCGGAAGGTATCAATATCAAGCCTTGAGAACTGTGATTCATTTTTCTTCCTTTATTTGGTTCTAGCGATACAACTATTGGACTTGGTTTCTGCAGGTTTGATTCTGCTGTTACACTTCGTGAGAAGGCTTGGCTTATTGTACCTGGAAACTCAGAGGTTGAAGTAATCCTAAATTACGTGAGGTTAGTTAGTATTGTTATCAAATTAGAATCCACCATCCATGTCCTATACTAAATATACTTGATTGTGTTTTGATTTCGTAAACACCATGCACAATTGCTATGTATGATATCATGCTAAGTGAACTCAAGTGTGGCCACCATGTTTTCTTGCCTGCCTTAGATATGATATCATGCTGTATTCCTGAAATATTTTTCATTTTGGCAATCCAGTCTCTTTTTCTATCAGATTATTTTAGCTGGTTTCAATCCTTATATTTGATATTATATTGATATTTGGACTGCTAGCTATCTAGCTTATTTGACCGTGGGAAGGATAGCTATATTTAAGTCGATTTTGGTGCATGAATTATGTTTTGTTGCCATTGTATGACCTTCATCCTGAGTTGTTGGCCAAACAATTTTTATGTCAAATATTTTGCATTTGATAGTAAAATCACTTGTAAATTAATGGATTTCAAATGCAAATCAATTTGATACAAAAGCCATGTCTTTGAAAGATGAGTTGTTTCAGTATCAATGTTTGGTAAAGAAAATGTAAACAGGCTCGTACTTCTTTTAAAACCAATGTTCCAAAGGTTGTGAAGTTAGCGCAACATTATTATGAAACATAAGTCAACATATTCCATCTGAATTGAAATGATTCTATAATCCTAAATCCTCATGAGTGGTGTTTTTCTTGCGCTAAAAAACTGAATTGCTCAAATCATAAAGCAGCATTGCTAGTAACAGAGTCATGAGTACTATGTTTTTATAGCTTTTTATGTTGCAAAAGTGAAGTCTATCAGTTTTACTTGTGCACTGGTTGCCCATAGATGCTAGGAAAAAAATGAATTGCTCATATTATAATTTGTCTATTTGTATTGTTTGAGATGAAATACTGCCATACGCAAAATACCTATTTTTGGCATCATTTAATGTTTCACATGAATTTGGCACTGTAATATACAATTTGTGGATGTTGGCAGCATGATTAAGTATTTTGTTTTTGTTGTATGAATTAATCAAAACTTAAATTAGTGCTGCCAGTCGAAACTGGATTATCAGACCTAAAAATATGGTTTTGACACTTCAATGATTTGTTTATTTTACAATGAATATCTGAACAGTTTAGTGGTTGTGTTTATGTCCTTTGGCTGATGATACTATAGTTTTCCAGTTTGCATGTTTGATGATCTCAACCGTTTAACTCGTCCAAATAGAAACATATGTAATGTCCAAACATGTTCTTTGACAAGCTGATGTGCTCCCAAAGCTGACTGCTCTTACAACTATGCAGGTTAAGAGCTACGGGAGGGCTGGATCAACTCTTTCTTCTTGAATCTGAGAAGAATGAATAAAGCAGTTTGAGTGGAAACGAGCACAAACAAGGAAGAACACTGTTGAAGGCCGAACTTGTAACCCATGGCAAGTCTGTTAGTGATAGTAATCCTGTAACTGTATTTTAGTCCATATATAGGATAAAGTGAGTACACTATTTTTTTTGCCATATTTAAGTTCCTCTCCAGATTATGTATCAAAAGCAAGTTTTATTTCCTAAACAAATAAAAAAATTCGCTAGGAGTGAAATTGGTCACCATGTGTCATCCTCCTAAGTCTTTGACGATCGCCTCCGTCTTTGACCTGACCTTCAAGCAAGGGGACTCCACTTTTACAGAAATGATAAGCCAAGAAACATCACTGCAGAAGGTTTGGCAATGAACTTCTCAATGGGCAATGGCCTCCGACTCCGAGCAATGGCCTATGCTATTTAGAGGCACCGAGCTAATGAACTGAGGAGGTCAGCAAGGGGAAGAAGGGATCCTTTATTTCGTATGAGGTCAGCAAGGGGAAGAAGGGAAGGGCCTTTCAGATCAAAGACGTTACTTGTTCGAACTTATTCGTATGAGGTCCATCGATAATTCATTTTTCCACCGAAAATCCTAATCCGAAAAGACCCAAATGCCCCAGGATGCTTTTCCCTGCGAGCCCGGCTAGCAAACCCAAAATCCTTTATATTTCTCAAAAAAGAAAAAAAAATCCTACAAAACCGACTCTTCTTCCTGCAACCGATCCCGAGCCCTCGGCGGCGGCGCAATCTCTACTAATTCTGGCTGTCGGCGGGGGGCGACGCGCACGGGGGCTACCAGCGGGCGAGCAGGTAATAGATCCAATTCAGTATGGACTGTAGGCACCGTCCCTCCTCTTCAGCTAGGGTTTGTGGGGGAGATCGAGAAGCAACCAATGGAGACTGAGGCAGGCGGATCCTCCAATCCTGCCCGCGGCAGAAAGCGGCCGCCTTCTCCCCCGGGTGACGACGAGGAACCATCCGAGTCTACCCCCAGCGACGATGACGACGAATGGTCGGTTAGCGATAACGATAATCAAGGTAAAACTCTGAATCACCCGCTTCTTATTTAGTTTTGCTTCATTTCATTATGTTATAAGTTTGGTCTCGTGCTGAATTCCATGTAGTACAGAAAGCTTATATGTCCAGCAATTGAACAAATCTGCAGTTTTCCCCTTCTAGATTGATGCTGACTCATAGATTAATTCCATAGAAAAGCCTGCTCTAGGAAACCATTTCAATAGAAATTATGTAGCAAATATTACTAATTTCCAGTTTTCAACAGAACTACATTCTAATGAGGAAGGGCTAGAGGCTATGTTTCACGAGACCTTGAGTATCTGATTGCAATTTATGTTGTCAATGCATAGGTAGTTTTGTTATGTGTCATTTAACTAGAGTGGTGTATTCTTTTAGCTTCCATTTATGCATTAAAAATCTCGCTAGATTTTCATGCACCAATTACAAAATTCACAGCTTTTGCTAATGTTGTGGACTCCTTTGGTAACAAGTTCCACCGCAAGAAGAAGTTCAATCAGGCGTCCAGCAGTAGTTAGTTAAAATTTTTATTTCCTTAGAGATAATTCAGTTTTGCTAGGAGTTTGTTAGCACCGGATTTAACTCAACCGGCTAGAGTTCAGGAGGTTCGGTTGACCTTTAGGCCTTTATATATCTGCTTCGGCAGATGGTTAGAGTTTAAGCAGAAGTTTATCTCTAGTTCTCAGAGCCTCTCGAGGAGAGGGCAAGATTAGTTGTAATCTATCTGCTAAGTTGCTATCAGAGAATAAATATATAGGTCATATCAACTAAACCCTTTGCTCACGTGGGTGAAGGGGATTATTTTGTTTAGTATTTCTTTTTGTCGTACGGCTGACAGTGTTAAGAGTGTGATGCAACATAACTCTTTGCTGATAGTAGTAAATCTGCAATGGAGGATTACCGACCAACAATTAGCTACCACTAGTGTAATAAAATACTCTGGCACAGTAGGCCATTGGCTACAAACTCTCAGCTATAACTGCAAATTTGGTAGTGACCTGATCATACATCAACTACTGTTTGCTTTGTTTATTATTGCTAAAGAAATAGGCTGAAGCACTCACCATCGGATTTTTGCTGTCTTCATAAACCTGGATCTGCTAGAGAACAGATATCAAGTAAAATATTTGAGTTCACATCCCATTAGATAACAAATACACTGTTTAACATCAGGTGTAAGTGTAACAGGATTATCACATTAAGTCAACTAAATTATCTGCTACATAAAATCTGATAAAATAGGAGCCTGATTTCATTGACTTTTTTTTGTAGGAGCTGATTGCCTTTGTACACTTGATAATTTCCCGAAGGCTGGTTGTGACTATGAGGAGCAGAATCATATTTTGTTTACATATCCAAACATTGAACTTCTAGGGCCTTTACCAATTAGACTCTACCCTGCATTCAAATCTGGTTCGCATGTATTTGGATCAGATTATAATCTTCATGATACATCTGAAAGTAAGTGCCCCCTCATTCGTTCTTACTCTGATTACTGGACAATACTTATTCTCATCAACCACTTACTGTAATTCTTTTTTTTTTTTTTTTTTTTTTTTTTTTTGCAGCCAGCATCACCAGTGTTAGGGATTGCTCAACTAAGTGCCGATGCGGCCCAATGTTTTTGCTTCAGTTCATTGATATTAATATTGCTGGATATCATCATGCTCGGCCTGGACCTGCTAGGATCTTTGGTTTTGTTGCGGCACGAGATAAAGTTCAGCCCTTGCGCAATTATGTCTATAAGCGTGATATTAGAAATTGTGAAGCCGTATCTGTGAAGCAAAACACGGTAATGTTTTTTATGGAACATGATGGTTTTATTTGTTATGCACTTTGAAAGGTCGCAATTATTTGTGTGCATGCTCCTTTTTACCATTGTAAAAGTATAGCTACATGAGAGACTTGCTTGCATGTCTTTTGCATTGACCAGACTGTTTTTTTTAGCAGACATTGACCAGACTGTTTTTAGGCTTTAAACCTACTAGTTTGTAAATTTTAATCCCAGTCTCTGCTGCAATAAAAGAACAACATGCAGTCTAATTAACAGCATATGCAAAGAGAGGGGGATAATTTGGTTTGCAAACTCACAATTTTCTGCACACTACTTGATTAAAATAGCGGTGCATTAGACATTGAGACGTCCACATATAGCCAAAGTTGTGAGTCATGTCATATATATGCTGCAAAACTTAACAATCTGCATGGTAATTCATATGCAAATTTGGAACTATCTACATGGAAATGTAGGCGCTATTTTAGTATATTTGGGATGGTCATCTTCACTCCATGCTGTTAGAAATTTACTTATATCTGCAGTCTAAGTAATATTCCTAGTCATAGAAGCACTACTGAAAGATTTTCTATTCGTTGTTTCATACATATACAGTCTTCTTGGGTTTCTGATTGATGAAGACTATGCAAGCAACTGATCAACTATTTAAATATTATTGTGATACAGGGCATGGCACGTTTGTCACTGAGAAGCCCAATTCGAGTCATTTCAATGGTATCCCATGCATTGATTGAGTTTGAGCTCTGTGTCCAGACTGAAGACCGACCTGATGATGAGCCCAAAGGTGATTGCCTCATTGAGGGATGCACGGAGTTCACCAACTTTCTTGCCTCAAAATCATACATTGAACACCGTCGCCTGTACGGCTACAACTGTGCACTGGATGTCAAGCTCGCTGTGTTGATAAATGCAATCGAGGCCCGCATTGACGTCAAGGTCCTCCGCCTGGGTGCCATTGCCAATGGTATCAACCTGAAAGTATATGCCAAGACTAGTGGCTTCAGGGAGGTGATCCGTCTCTTCGAAGGCGCTGCTCCGAAGCCAGGTGATGTGATGTGCTTTGTTGTTGCAGTGGAGACTTACAACTACCTCGATCTCTACATCGAAGGGTCTCCTGGTGACAGTGCTGTTCTTGAGCAAAAGAAGCAAGCACGTTCTTCGTGGAAGTGCAGCTTTGGCTCTGGTTATCACTGTAGTGATGAACAAGTGGCGGAGCTGGGTAATTTTGGAGAAGTTTTAGTCAATGTCAACTGGAAATCCTATAGAAAGAGGCAATCCTGAAGATCGTAGCAGAAAGTTTCATTTGGTGACTTCCCCTGTGCTGCGGATTAAGCATGTTATTTCGTAAGGCCTGGTGCACACAGCACGCAGCTACTTATTATCATGAAGTCTTAGATGGTCGTGTAACGTAATAGCAATGGCACATATTCACTCATTCTATCTGCACGGAATTGACTTGCCTTGCATGATACAAGACAAGTCACTGTTATAGTGTTCGTGGGCACAAAAAATGATATGATTTCCTCGTGTTGTCTTTATCTGTTTATTACAAAATTCTCAGTTTCTGATCTGTGCGTTTGCTTTCGTTTTCGACTTCATCTTGAAAAACTTTGCTTGGCACACCTATTAATGTTTGATTCTTCGTCTTCCTATATGAATATGAAGATTTTCTGGATCCGTGCGTCCCTGGTAGCGTCCTTTAGCATTGTGGCGCATCAAACTTTGTAGCCCAAATGACTCGATACACCAAATTTTGAAATAGCAAGCCAAAGACGAAATGATAATATATTAATCTGACATATATTTAGGCTAGAAATAGTAAAATGGCATAAAGGAACAAAAACAGTAAATGAGATTATCATCACAGTGCACCACCTCCTATGGTCTATGGATGCACAGCTTGTTACAGTAAGGGAAAAAACACACACACACACACGAGGTGTCTTGCAATGACTGCGAAGAAACAAATACCATTAAACCTCGGGTACAGTCAAATCACTAGCCACACATGTGATTATAAAATCACGAAAATATGGTGACTCATCACCAACTAGACTACCGTTTCATATTTTGTTAAGCGTCTGCTACTGAATTGTATTTGCGGTGACAATAGATACCCCTTCGAGCTTCCATTATCGAAACACTCAGAGGAGACATGTTTGGTGAACTCTCATTCTGCAATCTGCATAAGTCATGCCCCACGTCAACTTTCGGATATCTGCTAGAGCTGATCAAACCATGTATCCGAGAGGCGACCGAAGCCAATAGCCCATCATCATTACAGGAGGTCTGCACTGATGATCTCTCTGAAGCACTGTGAGGAATGTAGATGCTGGAGATCTGCATAGCGCAGGTAAAGGTAACAATGTGTTGCACACATTATGTTATAGCTACACGCTTATGTGTTGTAAAGTTGAGTGCAGAGCGAGTAAGTATACATTTTGTATTGTGAAGTTGGGCAGGAAGGAGATGGGGATCCGACCATGTGTCAGGAGCTGATCGACTTCATCATGAACTCGGCACCAGAACTGTTATTGCAGGCTTGCAGCCACCTCTGGTGTGTATTGTGTGCATGCTTGCTTCATCATAAGCTCCACATCAGGACTCTGCTATGGCAGCCACCTCTGCTATAACCTAAACCGGATCAAATGTTAGATATGGAGCATCAAGGTCTTGTCACTTTTATGTGGCTTTTTGTGGTTTCTTTCTGAAAAAAATTATGCTAGTCTCCTAGTCAAAAGAAGCTTCTGCACTCCGTGGACATATGCTTGATAGAGACAGAGACTAGTCAGTAGGCAGTAACTGGATCAAGGACCTCAATCGTACGAGATGCACTTCATAATCGTAACTGGATCAAGGACCTCAATCTGCAACACCCTACATTCACTGCTAGGCACTTTGAGGAATTTGTTTTCCTGTGGAGGGCCGTCCAGAACCTGCACCTTGCCACCTTGAACATGGCACGCCGGACGTTATATCCTGGAAACTCAGCGCTGACGGAACCTACTCGGCCAAATCGGCTTATCAGGCACAGTTCATCGGCTCCACCAAGACAAACTTCAAATCCTTAGAATTTTTTTATTTTAATCCTTTTTAAACTAATATTTTAATAATAACCCGTTCTAAACTAAAATTCCAAAAAGTAGCCCTTTTCGTCGTGCCAAAGAATTTGGCGCGACTAATACTTGAATCGTGCCGATGCATGCGGCGCGACTCGCCATCCACGCTGGCACCCGGCCGCCAGCGGGGGCGCGGGGCTGCTGACGTGTACTGGCTTAGTCGCGCCGAAGCATGTGGCGCGACTGTAGCCGCGCCAAACATCTTGGCGCGCCAAACATCTTGGCGCGGCTAAGCCCACATACAGAACCGGCGCGCGGCCCCTCCCTTCTTCCTCCTCCCTTTCTTTCTTCTCCAGACCGAGGTTTAGGTCGTCGCCCCCCATGGCGGCCGCCCCTTCCCCCCTCTAGATCCGCGCGATTCTCCACGGAATCAGAGGGGGAACCCGGAGGGATTGATATTTGAAGGTACCTCCTCAGTTCTATCCAGTTGGATTTGGTTTTTTCCCCCTAATTATGTGTTTTTGATGTGGTTAGGGTTAGGGTATGGTTGTAGTTGGCATAATGAAATGAGTACGAATCGGGCATGATTAGCTGTGTTAGTTAGTGTATTTGATTGTTGGGAACGCCTGCTAATCGTATAGAATGTCTTGCATGCACGTATTTTGCTTTGCTATGTAGTAGTATATTTTCATGTTGTATGTATATGAAGACAAATAGTTGGAAAATAGAAATTGTGCCTGTTATAATGTTTCAATGGTTTATTGATGACAATGTAGCACGTGAGGTGTAGGTAGTAGTTTTCCTTGTTCGGTTACACATACATGGATGATGGGTATTTGTAGTTGTCTTTAGAAGATGGCTATTTTCTAAGGAAAAGTAATAACAAAAATTAATTAGAGAAGCTTAGTTAAGATACTTTGAGTGTAGCTGGTAAATCAATTTAGCTTCTCATCAGCACACTTGATAAATTGGTTATTCATGCCAATCACATAGTTCTAAATTTCTATATGTGTTGATTTCCACAATCCTCATTAAAATCAGTCTTCTGAAGTTATAAGGATAATATTTTGTTAAGTAACGGAACTGCCTTTAGCTTTGTAATGGAACTTCGACTACATTTAGCTGATACTGCATATGATGCTAACATAGAAAAATGATATAAGCATAGTTAGTCAAAGCTGTCCAATTAAGCAAGATTCTTAGTATCAAAGATTCTTAGTATCTTTGTGGTTATCTTTCATCCATCTCATGTAGTGTATAACAGCAAGATAGCAAGATATTTTTTTATATGATCAGTTTGTTGGCATACGAGGTGCCAAAAATAGCAAGATAATTTTTTTAATATAATGTAGCTGTGTGTATGATGATAAACATTATTCCTTTGTTTACATGTGAGCATGAATGATTTATGATGTATGATAAACATTATTTCTTTGTGTACATGTGAGCATGAATGATTTATGATTTTTTGCATATTATTACAGAAGAATGGCTCGGAATCCGCAGTACCCTCTCCTAGAGACCTTTTATGATGAAGGGCACCGCGGGAAGATACTTGAGGAAAGAACTCAGGTTTGTTTATGTGCATGCAATAGTTCTACATGTTTTCCTTTAGACTGAAATCAATCTCGTAACATCAATTTATCATTTTTTTCCTTAGGCGTTGAAGCCCCTACGTCCCCGCACACACAGCCCATTGGCATGGGATGAGAGATGTGCCAATTACATTCGGCGGGCGGGGTTTCTCCCATTGGCAAGGATAATTACACATGAGGAGGGTATTGCTATGATGGACAACGCGGCGTTGACCGCCCTTGTAGATCGCTGGAGGCCCGAGACTCATAGCTTCCACCTCAATGCCGGTGAGATGACAGTGACGCTCGAGGATGTCGCCATGATCCTCGGGCTGCCAATTGATGGAAAAGCGGTCACAGGCAACATAGCCCCTAATGGTTGGAAAGATAGGGTCGAAGCATTGGTTGGTCAACGACCACCTGATGTACCAGAAGGGACTAAGGACAGGAGAACAACAGGTGTTAGCGCTGGATGGCTAGCCGAGCACTTTGGGCATCCACCCCCTCCTGGTGCTGCTAAAGACATGGTTGAGAGGTACGCCCGTGCCTGGTTGTGGCACATGTTGGCTGGGTTTTTGTTTCCATATGGTAGTGGGAATACAGTTTCTTGGATGTGGTTGGACGCCATAAGCGAGGATTGGGAGTTGCTTCGTGACTACAGTTGGGGCTTGGCCACGCTTGCTTGGCTGTACCGTCAGTTGTGTGAAGCTTGTCGGCGCACTGCAGATAACTCAAATTTGGGCGGCTGTGCATTGCTGCTTCAGATATGGATGTGGGAGCGGATTCCAGTTGCCCGACCAAACCGTGGACCCTCAGATGTAAGTTTTTAGTTCTTTGGTCTTATGGATGAGGACCCCCAGCTGCTTGAAATTGGCTATGTATAACACCAAGATGGAAGCAATTTGTTTTGCTAAATACCGCGCTGTGCACTGAGAGTGCACCTGTGATACACACAAAGTCCCGCATGTGTGAGGTTGTTTGACTTTAGTGATTCTCCATTTGGCACTATCTTCGGGAATAGGTCTAGCCCATACCTTCCAGTCACATCCTTGTTGACACCGAACAGTATACCGCAACTTGGCTGAAGAATGCACCACATCATAAGGACGGTGGTGTCGGACTGAGTAGTCCCTCATAAAGAATTTTAGCTCCTCTAGGCAGTCACATATCATGCCTTCTGATATCAAATCCTCCCCACTATCAGGCTCTATGGATCCTAGGCGCAAACCAGAATCACAATAAGCCTTTCTAGGAATTGAATAAAATAGCGGAACCTGAGGGACTTCAACATGAACAGCTTCTAACTGTCTCAGCTCAAGGGTAGTCAATGGTGACAAACGAACGCCAGAAAGAATGGACATATGTGCCCTAAGAGGCTCCTGTACCCTTGCACGATCAACTGGTGTTGGTTGACTTGATGTTGCTTCACTGCTGGCCATAGGCTGCCTAACCCTCTCCTCATCCCGTTCATTAACTACATGCACTGCTTCACTAGTAGGAATAGGCTCCATAACCGTCTCCTCAACACTTTGATGAACTACATGCGCCGGTGGTTGTCGAAATGATACCGGTTGCACAAGGATAGGTGAGGGTTCCGCTAAAGGAACTTCTCTTCTAGGAATGTTCTCTTGCTCAAAGCCAACAACATCATCATCACTACCCTCATCTGAGCCTTGGGACATGTCATCATCGTCACGCTCCTCATTCTCAAATGTGCTCCCATCAAAGTGGTTATTTACTGCACAAGTATCAAAATCACCTTCATCACCACTGGCTTCCTCATCTGCATATTCCCCATCATCGTCACTTAACTCATCATCTATCTCATCGTCATTAGCATTGCAAGGAGGGAGGTCTTCTTGAGTTAAATGTTCAACAGGGTCATCGGAAACGTTTTGCCCACAAACATCAACAAATATCTCGGCACAACAAACTTGAGACTCCTTCAACAACTCTTTGTAAAGTAACCAATCATCTGCCTTTTGAATTGGAATTAGCACATGGTGAGCCCTCTTGTCACCGGCATCAAACCTAGCACGAAGGGTTATCTCATCCTCCACATGTACCGTATTGAACATCTCATTTACACGTCCAATTAACTCATCAAATGATGGTGAGCTAGCAAATGTTGCTAGGTGTTGCCTCATCCTTAAAAATTCCCCACTATCATTCACAATGCCACCGGAGAAAAGCGCACTAAACGATCCATCTACAATGACACAACCAGCAAATGGTTTAACTACTACAACTTTACTACGAAATATCCATACATCTACATTTCTAAAATGTATGTATCCACATATAACCCATGAAAATCTACCCATAAAAATTTAGACCAAATAACTCATTCTAAACGATAAAAGTTCATTACCATCGACATATTGAGCCGCAAACCACCACTAATCATATGAATTTCGTGCAACATTGACCATTCCAACACAAACCCTAACCCAATGAAAACAACAAAATCCAACCAAATAGATTGCATCCAAGTGAATAGGATGGAGGAGTTACCTTCCTGGAGCAAAATGCACGGATCCCCCACTCGATTTGGTGGAGAAACGGGCGGATCTACAAGGGGGGCGGCGCGATCGCCATGGGCACGGTCGCCCTGAGCTCAGTCTGGAGAAAGAAAGAAAGGGAGGAGGAAAAAGGAGAGGGGCGCGCGGTGACCCTGTAAAGGGCTTAGTTGGCGCGACTAACTTAGTCGCGCCAAATCATGTGGCGCGATTAATTTAGCCACGTCACCTACGCGCTCCCACGCTGGCCCTCGAGCGCCAGCGTGGAGGGTGAGTCGCGCCGCATGCATCGGCGCGATTCAAGTATTAGTCGCGCTGTCACGCCCGTTTTCAGAAGAAAACGAACCATCTCATATGCAAGTCTTTAACCAAGGCAACTCACATATAATCGACAAAAATAAATATCACAGCGTGCAAGAATAAATAGAGAGTAGTAAATAGCATTATTACAAGCCAAGGTTTGTCTCCATAGAATAAATAGAGTCTTTATTTAACGCTGCAAACGAAACTCCTCTAAGACCTTGAGGTTGCCTGGCAGAGACGCAGCCTAGAACTCCTGGAAATCGCCGGTGAACTCCTCAAAGCTCCCCACGTCTGAACAAATCCGGATCGGTCGTTGCAAAAATAAATGAACAAGCGTGAGCACATGCCGTACTCAACAAGCTAAAGATAACGATATGATATGCAAGGCTTAAACAAGGATAGGCTGAAGGTTTAAGCATTTAGCATTTTAATTGATCAAATTTTAATTAAGCAAGCTTAAGTATAAGTTTATACCACCCACAATTAATGAAATAAAATAACATAAAGATGAGAGCCTCAACATAAAGTAAATGATTTGAATAAAGTTACGATAAATTAAATATGTGAGTGTCCAGGCCGCTCGTAACCGTGAGCACGGCTATCATGATAGTTTTTTATTAACCTTGCAAGGTTTGTACAGCTTTACCCAGCAGAAGTGTCACCCTTTTTGCCCGAGGTTTGCAAGGCCCCATTAGACACTTCCTTTGGTGAATGGCCAGGGATCCACTACGAGACCGTTACGAAGCTTCCCTAACAAGTGACAACCCGCTAAGGTTCCAAGCCGAAGCAGGCATAACCCTCTCTGATGAGTGCTCCTTAGCAAAGGCCGCTCCTCAACAGGGCCGGGCTATACACCGTCAACGCTTCCCCTCTTGCCCAGTCCAGGTAAGATTGTCCCAAGCTAGAGTCACTAGTTAATAAGTCAAGGCCAGAGCCCATTAGCACTGCGGTTGTACGGTATGTCCCGGGTGGTTCTCCATGTTTCCGATTAAATAAATGATCTTGTTACCGAGGCATAACATGATAAAGTCAAGATTAACATAGGGTTCAATTAAACAGTAGAGCACTAGCAAGATCTACAACAAAATTATTAACCCAAGGTAAAGGCATGATAATCAGGATAGGGTGGCTAGGCATGTCCTTAATAGGTAAACCCATCAAAATTAAATATAACATGCAACTATGGTTGGTTGAACATAAAAGTAAGTTCTTAATTTAAATAGGACAAAGCATGACCAAGGCGACTTGCCTTCAGCGAACCCTTGCTGCTGCCCGAACTCCTCGAACTCCTCAAACTCCTCTCCCGGGAAGTCCTCGAAGCGCGGATCGTCTACCGGTACACACATGCACAAGCAAAGGAAATAATAAGAAAACAGTACAACAATCATAAGAAACCAACACATGGTCCACACATAAAGATTGTACACGAAACGACGATTCCAACGATATCTTGAACGCGTAAAACGGAGTTAAGATGCAAAAGTTATGATAAAAACAAGATTAGGGACTTGCTGGTAAAGATCAGGAACTTCCAGGGGCCTAAATCGTAAACAAAAGGACTAAACCTGTAAAGATCTTTGAACTGCGCGAAATAAATAAGTAAATAAGAAGAAAGCCAGGGGCTTTTCTGCAAAACAGCCGACGGCGACGGCGGCTTGACGGCCGGCTGACGCCAGCCTGACGTCAGCGCTAACGCCGGCGCTGACGTCGGCGCGGCCGGCACCGTGGACCACGCCGTGGACGAGGTCCACTGGGTCCACGGTGGACCGAGGCGAAGGGGTGCGCCAGGATCTAATCCTGGCCGCTCGCTTCAAGATCGACGGCTGGCGGCGGCTCCGGCGGGACGGCGGCGACGGCGACGGCGGCGCCATGGCCGGCGAGCGGCGGCGCACGCGGACAGACGCGAGGAGGGCACGGAGGAGCGCGCCAAGCGCACCAAAACGACGCGGAGCGCCTCGCGAACCTTACCCAAGAGACGGCGGCGACCGGAAGCGGCGGGAGGCGGCGGCTCGAGCGGCCGGGGGGCGGCGGCGCTAGGGTTTCACGCGGCGGCGGCGCACCGAGGCTTGCGGCGGCTAGGGTTTCGGGTGGGGGGCGCGCGAGGCGAGGCGGCGCGCATTAAATAGGCCCTGGCGGCCTGCCTTGGCGTGCGGGCCACGGAACGCGCGGGCGGCGCGGAGCTCGGACTCGAGCTCGAGTCCAGCTCGGGCACGGCTGCCCGGCGGGGATGACAGGTGGGCCCCGCCGGTCAGCGGCTCGGCGAAGGCGGACGGAGGCGCGGGCGCCAGCGCGAGAGGGAAAGCGGAAAAACGACAAGGCGGCCGCGGGCGCGAGCGAGGAGGGAAAGCGGAAAACTGCGAGGGCGCCTTCGACGTCGGCGAGCAGGCGGACGCGCGCGGAGAGCTGGGCCGCGGCTAGCTGGGCCGCGCTGCGAGCTGGGCCGGCTGGGCCGCGAATGCGAAAGGCGCGGGGGCGAAGCTGAGCGGGCCGAAGAGCTCAAGGGGCAAAACTGGACTTTGCTGAATTTAAACAAAACAACATTCAAACTAAAATTTGAATTCAAACAAACTTGAATCCAAACACAATAAAATAAATATGCAGCAGCATGAATGCAACAATGCAACCTACTTTAATTTAATTGCGAAAATGTTTTCCAACTCACATTTAATTCGAATAAATTCTAGAAAATCCTTAAAAACCTTAACTGAGCTTGAATAAATTCTAGAAAATTTTATAAATTGCAAAAGTTGAAATTTAGGGTGTTACAAACCTCCCCCCCTTAAGAAGAATCTCGTCCTCGAGATTCGGATAGATTATCGAAGAGATCTGGAAATTCTGCCTTTAACTCATCCTCTCTTTCCCAAGTTGCCTCATCCTCTGAATGGTGACTCCACTGCACCTTGCACATGGTAACTGACTTGTTCCGCGTAACTCTCTGTAGTGTCTCCAAAATTCTGATAGGTCGCTCATCATAAGTCAGATCATCGGACACATTCAACTCTTCCAAGGACAACTGCTCCTCTGGTACCCTGAGACACCGTTTCAACTGAGAGATATGGAACACATCATGCACATCTGAGAGTCTGGCTGGCAATTCTAACCGATAAGCAACTTCTCCCATCCTCTCTAGTATCTTGTATGGGCCAATAAAGCGGGGTGACAACTTCCCTTTTACTTTAAACCGGCGCATGCCTCTGACGGGTGACACCTTCAAATATACAAAATCACCTTCCTCAAAGGTCAAAGCTCTGCGGCGTGTATCAGCATAACTTTTCTGCCTTGATTGCGCTGATCTCAGATTTTCCCTTATCAACTGCACTTGCTTCTCAGCCTCTTGCAGAACCTCTGGCCCAAACACTTGACTTTCTCCAGCCTCATTCCAGAAGAGGGGCGTTCTACACCTTCTCCCGTACAAAGCTTCGAACGGTGCCATCTTGAGGCTCGCCTGATAGCTGTTATTGTAAGAGAACTCCGCATAGGGTAAACTTTTCTCCCAGCTGCTTCCGTGCTTTAAGGCACAAGCCCTCAGCATATCCTCCAATATCTGATTAACTCGCTCTGTCTGGCCATCTGTCTGAGGATGGTATGCTGAACTGAAATTCAACTTTGTATCCATGGATTCATGCAGCTTCTGCCAGAACCGTGACGTAAACTGAGTACCCCGATCAGAAACTATTTTCTTAGGCACACCATGCAGACACACGATCCTGGACATGTATAACTCTGCCAACCTAGCGCTGGTGTACTCGATTCTCACAGGTATGAAATGAGCCACCTTAGTAAGCCGATCCACGATAACCCATATAGAATCATGACCGTTTCGAGAGCGAGGTAACCCCACTATAAAATCCATGCTGATTTCTTCCCACTTCCATTCTGGCACTTTCAATGGTTGGAGTAGCCCTGCTGGCCTCTGATGTTCTGCCTTGACCCTCTGACACGTGTCACACACAGCCACATATTCAGCAACATCTCTTTTCATACCATACCACCAGTACATCTGCTTTAGATCTTGATACATCTTAGTGCTTCCAGGGTGAATAGAATAGGCAGAATCATGAGCTTCTCTGAGAATAGTCTTTCTAATATGATCGATGTCAGGCACACAAATCCTCTTACCAAGCCAAAGTGTTCCTTGTTCATCGAGTCGGTAGTCAGGTGCCTTCCCTTCACTCATCAGCTCCTTGATTTCCTTCACCTTAGCATCCTCTAGCTGACCATCACGGATTTCCTGCTCCAAGGTAGACGCTAATTCTAGCGTGACTCCTTCAGTGTGAGCTACCATCCCAAGGTTCAATTTCTCAAAATCTTTAAACAACTCTTCGGGCAGCTCGTGTGCCAGCACCATGTTCAACTGGTCCTTCCTACTCAGAGCATCCGCAACGACATTTGCCTTGCCCGGGTGGTAATGTATCTCCAGATCATAGTCATTAATCAGCTCCAACCAACGGCGCTGCCTGAGATTGAGATCCCTCTGGGTGAAAATGTACTTCAAGCTCTTGTGGTCTGTATAGATGTTACACTTATTCCCCACTAGGTAGTGCCTCCAAATCTTCAGAGCGTGTACCACAGCTGCCAACTCCAAGTCGTGGGTAGGATAATTCTGCTCATGCTTCCTCAACTGCCTCGATGCATATGCCACCACATGTCCTTCCTGCATAAGCACACACCCCAATCCCAGCTTAGATGCATCACAATAGACGTCAAAACCTTTGCTGATATCCGGCATCACAAGAACAGGGGCCGTAGTCAACAGCTGCTTTAGCTTCTCAAAACTGGCCTGACAAGCTTCGGTCCACTTGAAGTCTGCATCCTTCTCCAAAAGTGAAGTAAGAGGCTTTGCTATCTTAGAGAATCCCTCAATGAACCGACGATAGTAACCTGCCATTCCCAAGAAACTTCTTACCTGCTTCACAGAAGTAGGTGGCTTCCAGTTCAACACATCATTAACCTTCCCTTGGTCAACTGCTACACCACCATCAGTAATGACATGACCCAGAAAAGAAACTTCCTTCATCCAGAACTCACACTTGCTGAACTTGGCATACAGCTGATTCTCCCTCAACTTCTGCAACACCAACCTCAGATGCTCTTCATGCTCTTCCTCGTTCTTGGAGAATACCAGGATATCATCAATGAATACCACCACGAACTTATCCAGATATTCCATAAACACCTTATTCATCAGATACATGAAGTAAGCGGGGGCATTAGTCAAACCAAAGGACATTACCGTGTACTCATAGAGGCCATATCTGGTGGAGAAAGCCGTCTTGGGGATATCACAAGGCCTGATCTTCATCTGATGATAACCGGAACGCAGATCAATCTTAGAAAACACTCTGGCTCCTCTCATCTGGTCAAAAAGGTCATCAATCCTGGGCAATGGATACTTATTCTTGATAGTGACATCATTAAGTAACCTGTAATCCACACACATCCTTTCTGTGCCATCCTTCTTCTTTACAAAGATAATCGGTGAACCCCACGGTGAAGAACTAGGACGGATAAAGCGTTTACTTAAAAGTTCCTTTAATTGTTGTTTCAGTTCTTCTAAATGTTTAGCAGAGAGTCTATATGGTCTTTGCGAGATGGGTGCAGTACCAGGAATAAGATCAATGAGAAATTCGACATCTCGGTCAGGTGGCATACCTGGCAGCTCGTCTGGAAAAACATCTGGGAAATCACACACCACCTTAATATCTCCTAGCGACACACCATCCATTTGATTAACTGTACCATTGGTTGCACCTTCTGCTGTGGAGGGTAGAACAACGGCATATTCAATCCTTTCCCCTTGCGGTGAAGTGAGCCATACTGACCTCTTCGCACACTGAATGACTGCATCATGCTTTGCCATCCAACCCATACCAAGGATAACATCAATTCCTTGTGATTCTAGAACTATCGGATCGGTCCGGAAATCTTTCCCCATTATATTAATGTTAACATCACGACACCTGTAAGCTCCCTTCATCTGCCCCCCCGGTGAGGATACTAACATAGGTCTAGGCATGATGCACATGGGAATGCTATGTTGGGCTACGAACTGGGTAGTAATAAAAGAATGGGATGCTCCAGAATCGAATAGAACTGATGCAGGAGCTGAGTTGACAAGGAACATACCAAGCAGAACTTCTGGGTGCTCCTGAGCTGTCTCAGCTGCAACGTGATTTACCCGGCCTTGCATGTAGTTCTGGCGTCCCCTGCCACTCTGTGGTGTAGAATTCCCGGTCCTGGCCTGCTGAGTTTGCTGGTTCTGTCCCTGTGGAGTCTGGGTCTGTTTCCTGGGACAGTTGTTGGCAAAGTGATTAGGATCACCACACTTGAAACAAGCACGAGGGGTAGTAGTGCTGCCTGGAGCTGGTGTCTTCACTGGTGTCTGAGCTGGAGTAGTCTGGCGGTTCTGCTGGAAGTTCTGTTGGGTGTTCTGCTGGGATGCGGGACGTTGCGGTGTAGGTGCGGAGCGCTGACCCTGGTTCTGCCCATATCCACCATTGTAACCTCCAAAGCGGAACGGTGCGCTCTGCTGAGGTGGGGTGAAGCGAGGGCGAGAGATGCTGCTAGACTGTCCGGACCCACTGAACTTCCTCTTCTCACCCAGCTCCTGGCGTTTGTGTTCCAGACCAATTGCCTTGTCTATAAGTTCCTGAAAGGTGGGGAAGGTGTGAGAGTACAACTGATAGTTTAACGGCCCAATCAAACCGTTCAGGAACCGTTCCTGCTTCTTCTCATCATCAGACACCTCTTCTGGAGCATAACGGGACAACTGAATGAACTTGTCCCGATACTCACTCACGGACATCCCTCCCTGCTTAAGAGCAAGGAACTCTGCTTTCTTCAGCTTCATGAGACCTGTCGGAATGTGATATTCCTGAAGTTGTTCTTGAACTCATCCCAAGTGATAGCATCAGCATCTTCATGAGCGGCAGTGAACGAGTCCCACCAATCTGCAGCAGTTCCCTCCAGGCGTCCAGAAGCATAAAGGACCTTCTCCCGGTCAGTACACTGAGTAATTTCCAGCATCCTTCCCACAGTCTTCAGCCAGTCGTCAGCCTGAAGCGGATCCGCGGAATGAGAGAACGTCGGGGGCCTGTGGCTCATGAACTCCCTGTGCTTGTCCCTGGGCGGCGGGTTCTGGTTGTTGTTCCCCTGGTTGTTGTTCCCCTGGTTGACCTGAGCTTGGAGTCCAGCCACAGTATTAGTCAATGTCTGGAGGAAAACCATCTGTGCCTCAAGAAACGGCTCCATCTCTGACGGCAGTGTTGGTTCCTGGCTGAAGGTTCGGGTTGGGGTTGACGTTCCTTGACGGACGAACTGTTGGTGGTTGATCAACTCCTGCACCAGACCTGGTGTTCACCATCTGAGTGTTAGAGATACAGGTTTCAGATTGTGACTGACAAAGATATAATAGAAAGATTGTGCTCAACAGCGTAATTAGATATAACAGAAAATTTCAGGACAGGACAGAATTCTGATTAGACTGAAAAGACCAGATATAAGTCATGAACAGGACTTCCGAAAATTATGAGAAAATTACAGGATAAAGGTTACTAAATTCCGGAACCAACCCAACTTGAATAATATAAATCGGAGTTATAAAACTCGAGATATAAAATAAACAAGCTGCATACGTCAGATCATTGTGACAGATTCATGTTCTGAGAAAGACAGATGCATATCTCTCTGTCCGTAAGTCCAAAAATCATGAAAAATTACCAGGATTTCACCCATTAAATTCTGAATCTAACCCACTTGGTTTCACTTGAAACCGATCTCTGTAGCTTCTGAATAAATTCGAACAGTACCGAAAGGTCATGCAGTGACGCGAACCGATTTGCGTTGAACAAGATTTACAAGATAGATAAAGCGAGATAGATAAAGGATTAAATTATGAGACAAAATTAAAACCCCAAACTAAACTTTATTAAACTGATGTCGCTGTGGTAAACTCCACAACACACCACACTCATTACAAAGACCCAAATCATCCATAAGCAAAATGACAAGCACACGTTCACTCTTAACAAAAGGCGCAACTCGAAACGACGACCGTTTAACGCTAACGATTACAAGAACTCCAAACTCTTAACTTAAGGACTCCGAAACTCCTAAACTCCTAAGCTCCTAAGCTTCTTCAAAGCTAGTTGATGTAGGTGATGGCTCCTCCATATCTTGTCTTGCGGCGAGGGGGTGAACGTGCTGGACAAACTTCTTTATCTTCCTCCACCTCCGCTGGATCCTCTCCACGGAGTGCAGCTCGAAGCTTCTTGTTCTTCAACCTTTCAGCAGCTAGCATATCATAGGCATGGTTCAACTCATCGGTGGTGCCCACAGCATAGGTGTGAACCGCTGCGGTGTACTTGGCATGGTCCCTCAGGTCCTCATTCAGTTGATTCTGGATGTCCAGGATTATGCTGCTCACGGCCTCCGGTGCTGTCCGAGGGAAGAACTTCCAAATGGTGCCTTGCAGCTCACCATTTTCTTGATAAAGCACCCTTCCAAAGGCCTGAAGCGCGGCATCATCCCTTCCAGCTGCAAAACTGCCTCTGAATGCTATGGCTTGAAACTTGGCGGCCTCCAGAGTCCCTCCATGCACATAATCAGCGACGCGAATCTGCACGGACACCTTCCACTCTGCCGGATACCTGGGGTGACGCCATTGATTACCCTTGTACATAATCTCTACCGGCAGTTGGAGACGCTCAAACAGCTCCTTGAGTAGCGCGGGAAGACGGGCATTGCCACCAGTCGTGATAGTGGCGAGTCAGAGTCCAGAACTCAGGCGGAGGCGGCTGGGCATTCTCTGAATCCTCAGATGAAGACTGATCTGGAGACTGGATAGCCTCCTCGTAGTATTCTCCTTCGCCCAGGTACTCCTCTACCTCCTCAGGATCCTCCTCTTCGTCTTGAACTTCATGATGCTCTTCTCCTGCAGGAGCTTCAGCTTGGGCTTCCTGCTGCTCCTCCACTCCAATGGCGACTGGAGGCACTGGCTGGTCAGCATCAACCGCTGGAGCACCATCTTCACCCTCTTCAACATCTTCAATCTCGATCACCTCCACCTCCTGCAGCGGCGGCGTGTGCACCTCCACTTCGGGGCCTTCCACCACCAGCTGAGCATCAACCTCTTCATCACTGTCTTCCTCCCACTCACGGACACGCTGAAGCATAGCACTCTTACGAGCGGACTCCCGAGTCATCACCATCTTCTGAGATAAGGAAAATTTTCAACAAGTAAGATATGTAATAAAATGAATAGAAATAGCTCCAAGGGTGAGATAAAATCAACGACAAGAAGAGATAAAATAAAGATAAAAATAAAAATGGAATAAAATAGTTTTATATCAGAGTCAAGCGGAAATAAAAGGCTTCTAAGCTTTAGTATCCTTAATTCGACCATTTTCTAACTAGGCTAACGTTCCTAGAGGCAACACGGCTCTGGTACCACTTTTGTCACGCCCGTTTTCAGAAGAAAACGAACCATCTCATATGCAAGTCTTTAACCAAGGCAACTCACATATAATCGACAAAAATAAATATCACAGCGTGCAAGAATAAATAGAGAGTAGTAAATAGCATTATTACAAGCCAAGGTTTGTCTCCATAGAATAAATAGAGTCTTTATTTAACGCTGCAAACGAAACTCCTCTAAGACCTTGAGGTTGCCTGGCAGAGACGCAGCCTAGAACTCCTGGAAATCGCCGGTGAACTCCTCAAAGCTCCCCACGTCTGAACAAATCCGGATCGGTCGTTGCAAAAATAAATGAACAAGCGTGAGCACATGCCGTACTCAACAAGCTAAAGATAACGATATGATATGCAAGGCTTAAACAAGGATAGGCTGAAGGTTTAAGCATTTAGCATTTTAATTGATCAAATTTTAATTAAACAAGCTTAAGTATAAGTTTATACCACCCACAATTAATGAAAGAAAATAACATAAAGATGAGAGCCTCAACATAAAGTAAATGATTTGAATAAAGTTACGATAAATTAAATATGTGAGTGTCCAGGCCGCTCGTAACCGTGAGCACGGCTATCATGATAGTTTTTTATTAACCTTGCAAGGTTTGTACAGCTTTACCCAGCAGAAGTGTCACCCTTTTTGCCCGAGGTTTGCAAGGCCCCATTAGACACTTCCTTTGGTGAATGGCCAGGGATCCACTACGAGACCGTTACGAAGCTTCCCTAACAAGTGACAACCCGCTAAGGTTCCAAGCCGAAGCAGGCATAACCCTCTCTGATGAGTGCTCCTTAGCAAAGGCCGCTCCTCAACAGGGCCGGGCTATACACCGTCAACGCTTCCCCTCTTGCCCAGTCCAGGTAAGATTGTCCCAAGCTAGAGTCACTAGTTAATAAGTCAAGGCCAGAGCCCATTAGCACTGCGGTTGTACGGTATGTCCCGGGTGGTTCTCCATGTTTCCGATTAAATAAATGATCTTGTTACCGAGGCATAACATGATAAAGTCAAGATTAACATAGGGTTCAATTAAACAGTAGAGCACTAGCAAGATCTACAACAAAATTATTAACCCAAGGTAAAGGCATGATAATCAGGATAGGGTGGCTAGGCATGTCCTTAATAGGTAAACCCATCAAAATTAAATATAACATGCAACTATGGTTGGTTGAACATAAAAGTAAGTTTTTAATTTAAATAGGACAAAGCATGACCAAGGCGACTTGCCTTCAGCGAACCCTTGCTGCTGCCCGAACTCCTCGAACTCCTCAAACTCCTCTCCCGGGAAGTCCTCGAAGCGCGGATCGTCTACCGGTACACACATGCACAAGCAAAAGAAATAATAAGAAAACAGTACAACAATCATAAGAAACCAACACATGGTCCACACATAAAGATTGTACACGAAACGACGATTCCAACGATATATTGAACGCGTAAAACGGAGTTAAGATGCAAAAGTTATGATAAAAACAAGATTAGGGACTTGCTGGTAAAGATCAGAAACTTCCAGGGGCCTAATCGTAAACAAAAGGATTAAACTGAAAGGATTTTTGAACTGCGCGAAATAAATAAGTAAATACGAAGAAAGCCAGGGGCTTTTCTGCAAAACAGCCGACGGCGACGGCGGCTTAACGGCCGGCTGACGCCAGCCTGACGTCAGCGCTAACGCCGGCGCTGACGTCGGCGCGGCCGGCACCGTGGACCACGCCGTGGACGAGGTCCACGGGTCCACGGTGGACCGAGGCGAAAGGGTACGCCAGGATCTAATCCTGGCCGCTCGCTTCAAATCAACGGCTGGCGGCGGCTCCGGCGGAACGGCGGCGACGGCGACGGCGGCGCCATGGCCGGCGAGCGGCGGCTCACGCGAACAGGCGCGGGAGGGCACGGAGGCGCGTGCCAAATGCACCAAAACGACGCGGAGCGCCTCGCGAACCTTACCCAAGAGACGGCGGCGACCGGAAGCGGCGGGAGGCGGCGGCTCGAGCGGCCGGGGGGCGGCGGCGCTAGGGTTTCACGCGGCGGCGGCGCACCGAGGCTTGCGGCGGCTAGGGTTTCGGGTGGGGGCGCGCGAGGCGAGGCGGCGCGCATTAAATAGGCCCTGGCGGCCTGCCTTGGCGTGCGGGCCACGGAACGCGCGGGCGGCGCGGAGCTCGGACTCGAGCTCGAGTCCAGCTCGGGCACGGCTGCCCGGCGGGGATGACAGGTGGGCCCCGCCGGTCAGCGGCTCGGCGAAAGCGGACGGAGGCGCGGGCGCCAGCGCGAGAGGGAAGCGGAAAAACGACAAGGCGACCGCGGGCGCGAGCGAGGAGGGAAAGCGGAAAACTGCAGGGGCGCCTTCGACGTCGACGAGCTGGCGGACGCGCGCTGCGAGCTGGGCCGCGGCAGCTGGGCCGGCTGGGCCGCGAAGCGAAAGGCGCGGGGGCGAAACTGAGCGGGCCGAAGAGCACAAGGGGCAAAACTGGACTTTGCTGAATTTAAACAAAACCACATTCAAACTAAAATTTGAATTCAAACAAACTTGAATCCAAACACAATAAAATAAATATGCAGCAGCATGAATGCAACAATGCAACCTACTTTGATTTAAATTGCGAAAATGTTTTCCAACTCACAATTAATTCAAATAAATTCTAGAAAATCCTTAAAAACCTTAACTGAGCTTGAATAAATTCTAGAAAATTTTATAAATTGCAAAAGTTGAAATTTAGGGTGTTACACGCGCCAAATTCTTTGGCGCGACGAAAATGACTACTTTTTGGAATTTTAGTTTAGAACGGGTTATTATTAAAATATTAGTTTAAAAAGGATTAAAATAAAAAAATTCAAATCCTTAATTTGGAAAACTTGGGCACCCATGAGCTGCAAGCTATTTGCGTGGCTGGCGGTACAGAACAGGCTATGGACTTTTGATCGCCTACAAGCAAGGGGCTGGCCAAATCAGAGAATGTGCCCTTTATGCTGACAGAGCCCGGAGTCGGCACTTCATCTATTTGCTAATTGCAGATTTACCAAGCGACTATGGGCAAACACAGCCACCTGGTTGGGAAACTTGGCGATTCACCCCAACGAGTGGATGAATGCTGACTCTCTCCATCAATGGTGGTCGGCTTTGGCTGAGGCTGAGTGCAATTCAAAAAAAGGATTAGGATCCTTGATCATGCTCATCTCTTGGCTAGTATGGAAAGAGAGAAACTCCAGAATCTTTGACAAAAAAGAGTTGACAAGCAATCAAGTCTTTCAAAGGGTTCGGGATGAGGCGCTAAACTGGATGATGGCAGGCGCGAAACAACTCTCAGCGCTAACGGCGACGGGATAACCCACCCTCTGATTTGAAACTTTTTGTGCAGTGTGTATAGGCAAAGAGGGTTGTAATTATGTTTTGACTCGCCCATCTTTGGGTCTCCTTCTTTTTAATATAATTGGCAGCTCTTCTGCTGGTTCATTTCAAAAAAAAAAGGGTCAGTAGGCAGTAGCCACAAATTATTGGCACGGCCTAGCACCAAGGAACTTGATTTTTGACACAAAAATCGTATGAACAAAACTTGATTCGCAAATTTTGCATGCCAACTCGCAAAGGTGCATTCCACAAAGGGAAAAATACATAAATTTGGATCCAAGTGAGTAGACCACTGCATGCCTTTGACTCTTCAGCCCCCAAAATTGAACAGCCTTTTCTCTAGAGGAAACCACAGCATAAAAAATTGGAAAAGAGGCTAGTACTGTCACTCTGTCGTTCACCGTTACTGAGTGCAGTAAAACTGTAAAAAAGAACTAGCACAAATATATAAAAGCCAAATTTTTTTTGACTAAGTCAACTTCAGACAAGCTGGGCAGGGGAGGAGTAATCACATGCTGACGTGGGTGGAGCGCATGGACAGCGGCGAGAACGGGAACGTGGCGACCGATGTCTGCGTCCCGGCGTCCCACCCACCACCCGCAGCCGCCGCCCTCTCAAACGACGACGACGGGTACGAGTGCACGAAGTCGTCAAACCCCACATCCCCGGAGCACGCCGGCGGGAGCGGCGGCGGCAGCGGGGGCTCAGGCACCTCCCCCGCCTCCCCTCCATCCAGATACCTCACCACCTCCCTCATCGTCGGCCGCATCGCCGGCGACGGGTGCGAGCACCACAGTCCCACCTTCACCGCTGCCGCCACCTCCGCCTCGTCATACCCCCCGCCGGCGGCGAGCCTTTTGTCCACGACTTTCTCCACCTCCCCGGCGGCGTGCCTCTCCCACGCCCACTCCGCCAGCACGAGCTCCTCCGGCGCCGCCCGTGGCTCGATGGGCCGCCGCCCCGACACGACCTCCAGCACCACCGCCCCGAACGCGAACACGTCGGCCGCCGCCGTGGCCTTCCCCGTCCTCGTCAGCTCCGGCGCCAGGTAACCCAGCGTCCCCACGACACGCGTCGTGCTCGGGTTCGCCCCCCGCTCGTGGAGCTTGGCCAGCCCGAAGTCCCCCAGCCTCGCCGACATGTCGCCGTCCAGCAGCACGTTGCTGGCCTTCACGTCACGGTGCAGCACCACGCTCTCCCACCCCTCGTGCAGGTACAGCAGCGCCGCCGCCACGTCACGCAGGATCCGCCGCCGGAGCGGCCACGTCAGCACCGGCGAGGACCCGTCGGCGCCGGAGGAGGAGTGGAAGAGGTGGCGGTCGAGGCTGCCGTTGGGCATGAAGTCGTAGACGAGGAGGAGGTCGGCGCGGCGGCGGCACCAGCCCTGGAGCTGGACGAGGTTGCGGTGGCGGAGGCGGCCGATGGATGCGATCTCGGCGACGAACTCGCGGAGGCCCTGGCGGGACTCATGGCTGACGCGCTTGACGGCGACGGTCTCGCCGGAGTTGGGGAGGACGCCGCGGTAGACCTTGCCGAAGCCGCCGGAGCCGAGGAGCTCGCGGTCGCGGAACCCGCGGGTGGCGCGCCGGAGCTCGCCGTACTTGAACCTGTGCGGGCCGTAGTCCAGCTCCCACGCCTCGATCACGTCGCGGTTCTTGTACCGGTAGAAGCCGTACGCGCCGGCACCGGCGAGGACCACCGCCGCCACGAACGCCGAGAACGCCGCCGCCAGGATCACCGACGTCCGGTTCTTGCCGGACTTGGGCGGCGGCGGCAGCGCCGGCAGCGAGGAGACGTCAAGATTTGCGGCGGCGCCGCCGTCGAGCCGGAAGCTCCAGCCACGGACGTAGTGGGAGCTCGCGAGGAGCCCCGTGGACGCCGAGAACCCCACGTACATCTCCTCCCGGAACACCACTGACAGGTCGACATGGAACGAGATCAGTGGCCTCGCCGGCTTCGCCACCGGCGACACGGTGGCGTTGGCGATGGAGACATTGAGCACGCGGGCGGCGCCGTCGTAGTCGATCCAGGCGACGACATCGCCGGCCTTGAGGTTAACGCCGACGTGATCAGCGGAAGCAGACATGTTGGAGACGAGGCTGTTGAGGTCGACGCCGACGTGGTTACCGTTGATGTCGTTGAACTCGAAGTCCTGGACGGTGTCGAACTCGACGGCGAACACGTGGTTGGTGGCGTTGCCGTCGTCGGCGGCGGAGAAGAGGCCGAGGTACTGGCTGGGGAGGGAGCCCAGGAGGCGAGGGTCAGGCGCCACGACGAAGGCGTAGCCGTGGCCGCCGAGCTGCGCGAACTCCGGCACCACCGTGAACGCGAGCTGCGTCGAGAAGGACACGGCGGCGCCGGTGGCGGCGTCGAGGAAGCGGAGCGGGGTCGGGTAGAAGGCGTGGCCGAGGAGACGGGAGGTCTCGTTGGTTAGGCGGAGGAGGCCCGAGGGCCAGATCTCGGCGGTGCCGTTCAGGGTCAGGTTCGGGTTGTTCCCGCCGCCGGAGAAGCCCTTGTAGGTGAACTCTTGGGAGGCGGCGAGGCTGGCCAGGAGGAAGATGAGGAGGAGGAGGAAGAAGAGGAGGGGTGGCCTGGGCTTGTTGGAGCTCGACGACATTGGTGTGGATCGAGTGGAGGCGCAAGGTGGCTGTGGGTTGTTGGGAGGAATTTAATGGGGGGGGTGGAGTCGTGGAGATGAATGGAAGGTGATGGTTTTGTAGGCATGGGAGGAGGAAGAAAGGGAGAGGAGTGGACGAGTGGTGGACTGGTGATAGCTGCAGTGGCTTTGACTGCCCCAGCCCCACTGTACTTTATTAATTTATTTCAGAAAAAAAAACTTATGTCGATTTCCATCTTGATTTAGGGCTCGTTCGCTTTCGTTGGAACGGTTCCACCCGGATTGAGATGAATATAGTACAAACTTTATGATACTTGCAATGAGAGACCGAGATTTAATCCAGGTGAAGAACCAATTTACCCATGATAGGGACAAGAAGAGACCGGGAATTAATCCACTAGTCAAGAGGTGGGGAACCAATCCAGGTCTTTTGTTGTCCATATCATGAGTAAATTGGTTCTTCACCTGGAATAAATCCCGGTCTCTCATTGTAAGTATCATAAAGTTTGTACTATATTGATCTCAATCCGGGTGGAACCATTCCAATGAAACCGAACGAGCCCTTACACTGGCCTCGTTCCGTGTTTGTCAAAAGATGAATCTGAAAGGAACTTCCAAGTAAAAACCCCAAAGTTTTGGGTCTAAAATCGACCAATCAAGCCTCAAGTCTGATTTCTTCTGAAGCAAAACACCCAAAAGGTCAACTCCAACAAGACGGCTCTGAACCATATCTAAAGAAGTTGGCGCCAACTGTTTGACCGCTAGCGCTTAACAAATTCATAAACGTCTGACTTGATGTGTGAAGCTGTCGTCCTAGACTGTGTGTCTGACGAATCGAAATCGGAAGGATCCCGAGCTGCCGCCGTCACGCGTCGCTCTTCAATTCGCCGCGCTGGCAGTGGTGCGTGGAGGGCCCTGTTCCTCACCACTGTGCCGAAACCTGCTTGCAATGGCAGTTCTCACCAAACAGTCTAGAAGAGATGAAAGCAAGGTTGATATGCTCCAGCACAAATTTGTGCTGGATTTTTCTTACGCTGGTCACAATTAATTTGTAAAGGACTAGCATCAAGCATCTGAATACATCGCTGTTAAGAGGGGGCCACATCTCCATGCAACAACCTGATAAAGGAGACGCACTGAAGGACTAGATATTTGTTCAAAGGAGGAAATTGCATTAGCAAATGGCAACTGATCGATCCCAAAAGCTGCCCAAAGATTTTAGTGAACACGTATTGAAAGGAAACCAATATTTCGAATGCACTAGCACTTGATCAAACCATATGTAACAAAAGGTGATAATTAACCAGATCAACACTTAACCACATTTGATTAGGGAGGATTTTTAAAATGCTTGGAAATAATAAGAGTCATCCATTTCGAGAAATCGGACAATGAAAACAAAGAAAGTAAGTACCTAAACAGAGGTACCATGAAGGACTAAATTTATAATACCGAGTAACAAAAATAGGACCAACCATTTATTTAATAGTGGGTACCTCATTATAAAACAACTGTTTAGAAGTCTAATATAATGTTCTCCTACACTGTTTGCTTTATACTAGCCGAGAGGCACGTGTAGCAGGCATGTGTTTTCAAAAATATAGCGTGAGAAAGAGTCCTGGCTGCCGACGTATAGCGTGAGAAAGTGTCCTAGCTGCCGACGTATAGCGTGAGAAAGAGTCCTGACCGCTAATGTACATGACCCATGGCTCACTTGTTGGACCAATAGGTCCATAATATTTGACGACCATGGGTCCACTTGTCAGATTTGAACGAAACAAAATTCTTTCGCTCTTTTTAGTATAGACTAGCACAAAGGCACGTGTCGCATGCACATGTTTTTTTAAAAAATATAGCGTGATAAAGAGTCATAGTGGCTAATGTGTAGCATGAGAAAGAGTCTTGACTGCTCACGTATATGACCAATATAGCGTGAGAAAGAGTCCTAAGGGCTGACGTGTAGCATGAGAAAGAGTCCTGACTGCTCACGTACATGACCCGTGGGTCCACCTGTCAGATCAATGTGTCTTTTGATGATTGACCATCAAAATTCTTTCGCTCTTTTTTAGTACTAGCACAAAAGCACGTGCCACATGCACATGTTTTAAGAAAAAATATAACGTGAGAAAGAGTCCTAGTGGTTAACGTGTAGCATGAGAAAGAGTTTTGACTGCTCACGTACATGACCAATATAGCGTGACAAAGAGTCCTAGGGCTGACGTGTAGTACGTCATGAGAAAGAGTCCTAACTGCTCACGTACATGACTCGTGGGTCCACCTATCGGATCAATGTGTCTTTTAGCGATTGACCATCAAAAATTCTTTCGCTTTTTTTAGTATAGATAACCAGATTAGATTAGTGGTTAAATATATGTTGTTTGCTTCCTCTCTTTTTTTTTACCCTCGTGGGTTATTAACAATAGCGGGTCCTAGTTTATAAATGTCTGACTTGATGTGCGTGTGCCGTTGTCAATCTAGACTGCGTTTGATGTCTGACCAATCGAACATCTGAAGGATCATCCCGGAGCTGCCGTCACGCGTCGCTCTTCAACTCGCCTCGCTGGCAGCCGCAGAACCCTGTCGCTTATCACTGTACCGAAACCTGCTTGCAATGGCAGTGAACACTCTTGAGGTGCTTATAAAAAAACACTTAGATGATATTACCTCCATTCTTCTTAATTATAGGTTGTTTTGACTTTTTTAAATTCATCATCTTTGTTATATGTCTGGATAAACGTTAGGTCTAGATTCATAGCAAACCCTATAAACCTAAAAAACCATAACGTCATGTAATTGGGAACGGAGGTAGTAGTACGAAACAAAGTTGATGGCTTGATGCCTGTCAGCCCGTGGTTTGGTAAGTATTGGAATCTTCTCCGATCAGGCTGAATTGATTTGAACTCGTGTAGTAGTGGTAGTATAGATAAATATGTGCTGGATTTTTTTTTTTTTTTTTGTTAACGTTGGGATTAAGTTGTGCCTTTTCCTTCATTGTTTGTAAGATGAAATTTGGTCCTTGGTTGATGAACTGCCAAGTTTATTTCTTTGCAGAAGTTGAATTGACAAGGTTATTCTCTCTTGATTATCACTGATGGGGACAACAGATAAGAGAGCACATTATAAACTTCGAATTGGTCAATGAAAGAATCAAGGAATGAGTGGAGTGATTGTTGCTCTTTCACTAGTGATGATAGCGATCCATGAGGCCTATGTCACTCTCATTGTGATTGAGATGTCTGGTAGTGACGCCTCTAGTGATCATGCCTTTCTTTTCTTTTCTTCTTTTCTTTTTTTTCCCCCGATCACAAGTTTAACGTCCCGACCACGCCTATCTTGGCCACATGTTGGACCTATCACAATTAAGTTGTGAAGGACTAACATCAAGCATCTGAATGTATACATCGCTGCTAAGAGAGGCACATCTCCATGCAACAAATGTGATAAAGGAGACGCACTGAGAAGGACTAAACATTTGTTCATGGAGGAAGTTCATTGGCAAATGCCAATTGATCCCAAAAGCTGCTGGAATATTTTGGTGAACACGTATTGCAAGAAACAAAAACAATATTCCGAATGCGCTAAAACTAGATCAAACCATATGTAAAAAGGTTTTAATTAAACAGGTTAATACTTAACCCCATCCTTTAGTGGTCAAAGATCCTTCTGCACTGTTTGTTTCAGAAAAGATTATATTAGTGGTCAAATATTTATTGTTTGCTTCCTCTATTTTTTTTGTTACCCTCTTGGGTTATTAATAATCACAGTATTTGTCAATCCATGTTGACGCCAAAGTCATAAAGGTGAAGCGGAAACATTCGAAGACTTCAAGAAAGGTGGGAACTTCCATCATTTGTAGTCCACCCAAAATGCAATCGGTAACAAGTTTTGCAGATGGCCTTGTGTTGTGTACTTCACTAGCAAGTGAGAGAAGAATTTCGGTCAATACTACCACCTCATTTCATGAAAACTGACATGTGTAGATTGCGTAGATCAAGAAGTGGCAACTGCATCATTTTTTCAAAAGGTAATGTTTAAGATGTACGAAATGGCTTGACCAGTTCAAAAGATCATTTATTTGGCCCAGTTGAAGTAATGGAATTGAAGCCTTCAATGTTGAAAGTAGCGGGCTATGAAGTTTAGCGAGGCTCTCTAGCCGCTATAACCGCAATGGCGCCGCTTTGCCCTTTAGCAGATTTACATTTTATATGGAAAAACAAAAGAAAAAACGTTTTGCCTGTACAT
The DNA here is from genome assembly GCA_015476505.1 of Urochloa ruziziensis. Classification (NCBI taxonomy): domain Eukaryota; kingdom Viridiplantae; phylum Streptophyta; class Magnoliopsida; order Poales; family Poaceae; genus Urochloa; species Urochloa ruziziensis. Next base: position 57,787,076 of record CM027121.1, on the reverse strand, counting down.
GCACACGAGACGTACCACCACATTGATTCAGCGTGGGTCCCGCTAGCTTCCATGCCTATCCTTTCCTCCGCTCGTTCTCTGTCCACAACCACAGAGCGTGGCTGTGACTGATAAGGTCCGGCAGCCCCGCTTTCTTCTCCAAAGCCGCCGGCGAGGTGAGGCGCACGAGCAGCCCAGCGCCGGTGCTGGCGTGAGGCTTGGTGCGCTCCGGAGACGATTCTGGTGCTTAGGAGATGGGACCGAGGTTCACACAGGGCCTCGTCGAGCAGGCCACCAGTGCCAAGGCGCCGCAGCTCTGTTGTTGTAGGAGCGTGAGATGCTTCTCAGCCTGCCGGAGTTGATGTCTGGGGTGCCGACGGCGGGACGGTGCTGCAGGGGTTGAGTAGGACCGTGCTGCCATGGTCTCTCTTGGAGATGATAGAATAGCGCCGCTAAAATTTCATCGCCGCTAAGCTGATTAGCGTCGCTAAGCTCCGCGATTTACAATGTAGCTGCATTAGCGTTAATACACTCCATATCGTAGCGGTAGCTGTCCAGAAACGCTATAGCGGCGCTATAGCTCCGCTATAGCCCGCTAGTATCTACCGTCCTCACGTCCTGTTTGTTGCTCACCATTGTGCCGAATGCTTGCAATTGCAGCTCTCACCAAATACCCAGAAAGGTTAGGGCTATCCATCAACCCGTGTAGTTCGGTAGCTCTTGGAACCTCACTGCCTCACAAATTAAAGTGCGAGGTTTCACACAAAAAAAAACGAGCTTTACTGCTGAACTCATCTAGTAAGAATGTGTGCCTAATTTTTGTTAACCAGGAGGTTTTTTTTTTGCTTGTTTTGTAAGAAAATTTTGGTCATGTGCATCCATACCATAATCTACGAAAGGTTCGGTTATTTCGTTTTTGATATGGTTAGTTCCTTGGTTGAATTGCTAAGGTTTTGCTCTTTGATCACCGCTGTCCAGAGCCTTCCACTGATGAGGAGTTGAGGACATCAGATAAATCAAAGGACATTATAAATTTCGACTTGGTCAATGAAAGAACATTGAGTGAGTGATTGGTTATCTTTTGTCAGTGATCTATATGGGGCTTATGTCACTCTCATTGGGATTTAGATGTCTGCCGCAATAACGCATCTCCTGGTCATGCCTATTTTTTAAAAATTATTTTGGATTACAAGGATAGGGTGTCCTGGCCAGGCCTATTGTGTCTACCTCTTGGACTTGGACCTATCCCAATTAAAGTTGTAACATCAAGCATCTGAATCTATACACTGCTGTTAAGAGAGGCGCATCTCAGACCTGCAACGCAATATGGTAAATAAGGAGACACACAATGTAATTGATTAATGAAGGACTAAATATTTGTTAATTGAGGAGGTTGCACTGGCACATGCCAACTGATCCCAAAAGTTGCCGAAAGATTTCGGTGAACCCGCATTGCAGAGAAAAACAAGTTTAAATAAGCTAGCACACCATGTACATAAAGCTGATGATTAATTATTAATTAACCAGGGCAACGTTTAACCACGTGATTAACGGTCAAATATCTTCCTACCTGTTTGTGTCGAAAAAAAATCAGTGGTTAAATATGTTGTTCAATTTGCTCCTGCCTCTTTTCTTCTCACCTCTATTTTTTTTTCCAATTCAAGGTAGCCTTCCACTAAAAATATATTTAGGAACAGCTTGATCAATTCAAAAGTTCATTTATTCGGTGCAGTTGAAATAACGGATTTGAAACATGTTTGGTCAAGTAACAGAAAACCTTCTTTCCTATTTATTTGTTTTTTTAAAAAAATTGTCTCCGCACAACACTATTGGGAAACTTGTGGCGCATAAATTTGCACAGGGAGATTTTCTTGCTATTAAGTGGCAATAAATGCTTCTGGTGCGGAAGAAAGTCAACCTTTTTTAGGGAATTGAAGGAAGTCAATTTTGTTATATGATGTTTGCACACATGATGCAATATAAAATCATGGTTGGTATAATAAAGATCGTAGGATAATATACAAGATGATCTTACAAAAAGAAACCTATTATAAATCTATACGCTTTTGCGAAGCCGTTAACGATATTGCCAATTGCAGAAAAATAAATGTGTCTGAATTAGAGACCAGGCCAGTCTAAACAAGAACACGCAAAGCATGAGACGACAGAAGGATCGATCAACTTCCATTCCTTTGACAAAAAACAGTCCACCATACATGCAATGCACGGTTTGTGGTTTGGTTGGTTCACCTTCATCCATGGATCCCACACCCACACATGTGTGTGGCTTTAGCTACAAGTTACCACTTCGTTTTTTTTTTCGAGAAGAGGCAAAGCCCCATTTCCATTTTATTAAACGGAAATTCCAATTGTTTCAGTTCCCAGAACAGGGTAGAGAGGCAGACAAGACATAAAGGGAGAGTTTCGCAAATCTAACCTGATTCAGGTTAAACCTGCTACAAAAGCTAACAGAGCCCAGGATTCCCGGGACAAACAGTCATACAGTATTGATTACAGCTTTCGGACAAAAGAACACCAGACTCTCCTGGAGACTACAGACTAGGGGATGAAGGGTGAAGCGAAGATCCTTCAGCATCCATCGTCCGCTCTCCCATCGGTGCACCTTTCATTCATCGTTTGCTTCCTGATCTTCGTCAGCTGGAGGAAGCGCGAGCCTTGTAGAAGTCTTGTCTTGCCTTGCCATCACCTGCTGAGCACAAGCAAGGAGGATCTGCACCCCCTCCAGGACCCGTCCTTGGAAGTCTTCCTTGTACAGCCCTGTCCAATATTTCATTAGAGAACATGCATGTAATAGGATTTCAGATGGATTTTTGAGCATTTTTTTCTCAAAGCAAACTTTGTTTCTACATTTCCAGATGGCCCAGCTCACAGCAGCCAAACCAAATGTGTATACTGCTTCTCTATTAGGAAGCCAGATCTTTATCCACTTCTTGTATTGTTGTATATTCTTTGGAATGTTATTTGTGCCCAAGCACTTCCCAATGATGCCCCAGACCACTTTGGCTACTGGACATTGGAAGAATAAATGATCAATTGATTCTGGTTGAGAACAGAAGTAGCACGAAGGGTCCCCAATCCATTTTCGACGTATCATATTGTCTTTAGTCAGTACTGCATTATTTTCCAGCAGCCAGACAAAGATTTTGATCTTATATGGCAATTTTGCCTTCCAGATATGCTTGAAGCAACTACCACCCCCCCCCCCCCCCCCCCCCCCTAGTGATGTTATCATAGACTGATTTGGTAGTAAACCTTCCCTTCTTGCCCCATTTCCAGCCTATTTCATCAGTAGAGTTTTCATATTGGTATGTATATGCCCTGTTGACTATCTCTAGCCATTGATTGAATAAAATAGGATTCAACCATCTGTCAAAGGGTAATTGACCGCCTTTGACTAGGAAATTGTATACAGTGACATCCATTTCTTGACTTAAATGAAATAGATCAGGGGCTATAACAGAGAGAGGCTCATTATCTAACCATGAGTCCTGCCAAAAAGAAGTGTTCTTTCCATTTTTAGTCGTTATCCTTCTTCCCTTCAGGTAAATGTTTTTTACTTTCAACAGATCAGACCAAATCGGGGAATCACTTAGTCTGTTTCATAGATCTAACTGTCTCCCCCTGCAGATATTTGGCTCTGACAATTGTTTGCCAAATCCCAAATTGTTTTTCCAAATTCCACCACCACTTGCATAGGAGGCTAATGTTCATTTTCCTTATGTCTTTAATCCCCAAGCCTCCCTTTTTCTTGCTTCTAGAAATCTTTTCCCATTTAACCAGGTGGACCAGGTGGTACTTCTTTTTTTGAAACCACAGAAAAGGTTCTCCTTCGCTTGTCCAAGTTTGCTAATAGTTGTTTTGTACTTCTTTTTTTGACACACTTCGTTTTGGAAAAAGGAAAAAAAAAGCTACAAGTTGCCACAAGAGGAAGAAGAGTGGCTGGCTGCCAACTAGTCAGCGAGAGGGGCTACCGTACCTGGCCGGTCAACAAAACCGTCTCCTAGTTGTGTCCTGCTCGATGGCTAACGCAAGTTGATTATTGGCCGCCGCACCCATTTCCATTTGGCGGCTCGCAGCGCGCGCGCGTGCCTCATGTCGGCAGTAGTGGCCGCCACAGTGTGTCCCTCGTCCTCTACCGGCCGATATGGCCGTGTTTAGATTGGACGTGAAAAGTTTTTGAGGGTAATAAATGCACCTTTGACCAACAATTAGGGGTATTAATTAAAGGCAGTTTACTAAACTATCTCCACAACCCTAGGCGTTCTAATGAGGTCTTTGACCACACGATTAGAGGATGGTTACTGTAGAGTTACTGTACCAAATCATAGATTAATTATGCTCATTAGATTCGTCGCGTAAAGTTGCATCCATCTGTGAAAAGGTTTTACAAATAAACTTCATTTAGTGCTTCATGCATACAAGATTCTTTACATTTAATGCCTCCAAAATTTTTTTCGGAGCCATCTAAACATGGCCATGTTCAGAAATTCTGAATCAGAACTGAAGAGCAATGATAAAGCCTATGCATGGCTGTGATTGGATTGGATGATGCGTTTGTTGTTCCTGGATCGATCGTGTTCGTCCGTAGTGCTGCTCATTCTTTGCACCGATGCACTACTTCTGTTGAAACTTCGGCGTTCCAACTGTTCACTCATGTGGCAAATTTATTTCCTATTTTCCTCTTGTTCCCCCTGTTGATCCGATCCTTCTGTACTGCAAAGACTTATCCATTTCCTTCTCCAAAGAGATTTGGCAGATTTTAAACAGAGAAGTTTTGGCAGGGCCATTTCGAAGTACGTACACGTAGCGCGACCGGGATAATGCCACGTGAACGTACTTGTGCGTACGAGATAATGGTTTCTATTGTGCATCAAGTCAAGTCTACCGTCTACCGAGCTATCTTGTGTCACAAATCAATGACTGCCCGCCGTCTCATGTTCAAAGTTGGGTACTAGTATAAGCCATGTGTACATAAACAGTGTTTGGTTTAGCCGTTTTCAATTTCATTCTTATCTGAATTTACCACAGATGTTTAAACCACCGTAGTTTGTCGTACAAACCCCATGCATTGATCTCGGAGCTGGAAACTCACCAAACAAATAATTAAGCCCATGCTCTCACAAATCCAGGCATTAGAATAAGCAAGACGCGCCCGCCAGACAGTCCGGCATCGTCAGTTGCTTCCAAATCGCTCCACGATGTGAGGTTGACACAACGCACAAGCACCCAACGGGAAAAAAAAAACATACTAAACGCAGAGAGATTCCCGTTGACTAGTCCTCGTCTCTGACTTTGACTCACAGTGGCGACAGCACTGATTGCAACTGAAAATAAAAAGAGGAAGAATCAAACAAGAATTAGCTGGTAACCTGCGGAAAGAATTTATACGTAGTTGGCAGGCGAATTGGCAGTGGCAGGGTTCGAGGATACGACGATAAACTTAGGCTTGGGTGGCACCCACAGCGTGCAGTGGACAGTTGAGAGTGATCAGCCAGTCATGTCTGCTTCACTTGGGGGCGCCGTCAAAATGGGTTTAATGGGACTAGAGCTGCTCTGATTAAGCTCATTTGAGCAGAATTAGGGTATTATTTATGATTCACAGTTGTGTCCATGTGAGAGATCCTTGTCTTGTCCTGCCAGGGATCAATGAATCAGGCTGCAGTTTGGCCAGTGTTTTTGGACCTGCACTGAGTAGGTGATGGCATGCCTCTGAGGCTCTGACGTGGCCAGTTCTTCCCTTTTGTCCAGGTGGATTTAATTTAATTATGCCCTTGTTTAGTTTCCACCCGAAATCTTTTCATGCATCAAATCGAAGGAGAATCTTTGATGCATTGAGTATTAAACGTAGACGAAAAAGGTGAAAAGTTATATGGATAGACTGTAAATCACGAGACGAATCTAATGAGCCTACTTAATCCATGATTTGCAACAGTAATGCTACAGTAACCATCCGCTAATTATGGATTAATTACCCTCTAATTACTATCATTAGATTCGTCTCGAGATTTCCAACCTATCCATGTAACTTTCCACCTATTTCGTCTACATTTACTACTCCTAAATAAAAAAATCAAAACCCGAAATCTTTTCACGAAATGTTTTCGCGAACTAAACACGGCCTATATCCCTATTTGGCTCTCCTACTTAACACTCAAATCTAGATGATTTAGATGTGGCGCCGTGGGTGCGTGATCGGTTCAGTGGAAAGGAGCAAGCGGGCCGCGCCAATTCTAAAAATCCGATTTTGAGCCCATGGGCCATGGTTGATTGCCTGATTTTACACTTGCAGCAACGCACGCTGGTCTGCTTGGCGGTGGCTCCTACTCCTATGAATCACCCAGACAAGAGTCCCAAAGTATGCTCATATTCCGTACAGATACAAAAGTTGAGCTGTTACTAATACCGGTCACTACTCCACTACTCTCTAGCTGCTATTGACGTGCATGAAACATACAGCATTGCGAATCACTTTGCAAGGTGCACCCATTTCAAAAGCTCGATAGAAATGGAACAAAGTTTCAACTCGGTTATGGAGGATATTAGGCCGTAAGATAACAGCTGCTCGGATGTTCTCCCATAAAACCAAGAGCCTAAAGTGGCTAAAGAAGAAAAAAAAAATGAAATGCATAACGTGCTGAAGAGACCCGGAGTGATTACTCGCCACTCACCAGTTAACAACCGGGCTAGTCAGCTAGGCCTCATTCCACTCACCAGGCTTATACATTTTTCTAGAAGCAGTAACAAATGCATAAGCTGCAGAAACGCATATCAAGCATGCTGCCCTTCAAAACATTCTCAAATAGCCACAGACAGATTGCACAAGCTCCAGCCAACATACTGTCTTTTAAAATCTTCACATGTTCAATCTGGGATGCTCAGGGTTAGACGGGTAAAAAGCCAAAAGAATCATATGGTACACTGTTATTACAGTCCCAGAAAAGGGCACTAAACGCTCAAGTCTCCCAATTGCAAAGCACTACATTAGCTATCTGAAAAAAATGGACTCATCGAGGACAGATCTTCAATCGATCCTTATTAACGAGTCCATCAGGCATTGGCATAGCGTTCCAATCGCAGCAACCATACTGCGCTATTAGGCCAACATGTTGCATAAAGAAAGCTGGCTCTCGAGAGTAACTCACTAGGTACATCAGTCCTGTCTGAGACGGAGTCTTGGACCAGAGAATCAGGTTAGCTTTTGTACAAATCTCTCAAATTCTACCAAGGAATACAGCTACAAAAAGTAACTCGGAAGCATCATTCTTTTGGATGCCATGTCTGGGGAGGAAACACAGCCTCCCAAATCAGCTCCGTATGAAGCGGCTTTACAATTAACTCCTTCGCGGTGATATACCAGCAGAACCAAGTTGAATGGGGTGAAATGGTGGAACTTCAGTTACAGAATTACCAGTGCCTGGTGATTCCAGAAAAATGGTAGCTGGAGACGGAAAAGCCTGGGTGCAGGTTTGGCAAGGTTCTAAGAATGCTTCTGATGTTGTTCAGATAGGAGGAAGGTTGTATCACGGACGGACGCATGGCCTGCAGAAACCACCAAATCTCAAGTCAGAATAATGATTCATTTGGCATGCTAATTTATCACCATGCTATGAAGCAGAATGTCATAAAGGAATAAGAAATTCCTACTCTGTAGAGAATTATTTGGTGTAAAACGTAACAGTTGGATGGTGGATTGATTTACCATGGCTTAACTAGATTTGTTGTGAATGCTATGCTTTGGACTTTTTAACTGATGTATGTAGAACTGCTAAATACTGGACTCTGCTATTCTGCTTTAACCGTGGCACCCGCATATTTACCAGTTATCAATACAAGTGACATTTTCTTCAGAGAGAATCCACTTTAAGAGGGAATAGTATTATACTAGCTATAATACCTTTGCTTTCATGGGAATTCATACTGTTCATGTACGTGCACAGATCAGTATCAAAGTCAATAGCACCGGGTAACTATATGACAAGAAGGTGAAAACACCCTTAAGGCAGTCTCATTGCCAATGTAAGCACAAAAATGATAGCTATCATGTCTACCAAATAGGTAGTAAAAACACACTAGAGAATCATGTGGTATATTGCTCTCTCATGTCTTGACTTAAGTAGGCTATCAATAAAAAACACTAACCAAAGACTATAATATCTATAAGCCATTTCCACTAATCTATAGTATCTACCACAGCACCAAATGAAACCTTAATGCAGTTTGGTTGCAAGTGTAAAAAGGGCTAAAAAATGGATAATGTGGAGGGAACTTGTAGGAGTATAAAAACAGTAAGGGAACAAAAGTAGAAATTTAGTTACACATATATGCAAGATATATCCTATTCTGTGTACTACTTTACATGCAAAATTCTGATCAAATTGTGTCTGCAGCGTATTAGGAACTAGGTTGGACTGTTGGAGGGGGCAGCAGAGCAACTAGATGGCCACTTAATAAAACATTACATAATTCTCTTTTTTGTTCATAGCTTATTTCCAACTAATCAGTAAACCAACCTGTTGTCCCCATATTGTATACATCCAGATTAAATTTCCTTTTTAGAAATCATCAACAAACTGAGCATATAATTCTTACTGTGCATTGCATGTATGGAATGGTAAGTGCATCCCGTACATTTCTCTTACATGGAAAGCATCAGGGCACCAAAGCATGTGTCAACATAATTAACGTTATTGAGCATAGCAAACCTACCTAAAAGGTAAAAGTTTAATTTAACAACAAATGATAAGTTTTCAGAAGCATGTATAACTGGACATAAGATGCATAGATGCTTTACTAGATCTCTGTACCATTGTCCTAAGTGAGCAATAAATTAACACAGATATACACCAACTCACTGCCTGAGGTCACCATTTTGATACCTACCCTCAAATTTATTACAGTAAAGATTACAAATCAAAGTGAATCCAATTCAGTCATGGGCCTCTACAGCAATTGGCAGCCAGGACCAATGAGTAACAGCAATTTATATGTTACAACGTACCTCAAGATTCTGGAAACTGAAGTTCCACCATAAATCTGAAATATCCATAGCTCCAATAATCCCAATCACACCATAATGCAATTCCGATGTGGGCACCGCATTTCCTCCATAAACCACTTCAGAGTTGGGGAAGTTCCTGTGGGTTCTCCATTGATGCCCTTAATATCATGCCTGCTCTCCGCTTCTTGTCATCCTTTGCTTCCTCCTTCAAGAAGGAAGGATCATCCCTCAGGTCCAGGGGTCCTGAATTCAGGACAGCTGCTATTGGCTTCTTACCAAATCCAATCTTGAGGTGTACTGGTGCCCTCTCTTTTGGAACAATGCTCCTTTGGTTTTGATCCAACCCTGTCCCAGCATCAATCTCCCTGATGGTTGTCGCTTGAATAGCAGGCGCAAATGCCTCAAGGATAGAGAGTTTCTTCTTTTCAGGGGGCATATCAACCTCAGATACATCCTTCTCTCCAGGCGGCAATGCTGGCTCAAGAAACGGATTTCTCTTGGTCCCAGCTGCCTGTATCTCCTTACCCTTCTCCGTGCTATCCTGCGCAAGCGCAACTGCTGGATGAAAACCTTCAGCACCAGCCTGTGCTAGCCTTTGCTGCAAACTGAGCAGGGACTTCTCAGCCTTCCTCCGTTGCCGCACCTGCTCCACCTTATCCACCCTTTCCTTGGTCGGCGGCGGCTCAACCCACGCCTCTGTCCTCACATAGGTATGTGGATCCGGGAATACTGGTAGCCACTCGGGCACATGCTTCATCCCGGTCTCCCTCCCAGCCGTCGCGAAGCTGGGGGTGGGCTGCGGCTGCACGCGCGGCACTGGGAACTGGGGCAGCGGCCGCACGAACGGCACCTCGTCCTTGGCGTCCACGAACGCCATGAGGTCCCTGACGACCCCAGAGCCAGCGAGGCAGCGGCCCGTCGCGGACGCGCCCGCGAACCCGTCCGTGTCGGCGCCCACCTCCTCGAGCGCCTGGATGACGTCGAGCTCGTTGGCGAGCGCGCGGCCGGCGAGGTTGGCGTTGAAGGCCGCGGACCGGCCGAGGTGGGTGATGTAGCGCAGGAGGACGTCGACGACCGCGTCCACCGCGGAGCGGTGCGCGCAGTCGAACCCGGCCGCCTCCAGCGCCTGCGCGACCGCGGCCCGCGCCACCGCCCGCCCGAACTCGTCCCCGGCGCCGCTCCCGCCGCCCCCGCTCATATCTCCGCTTCTCCTCTGTCCCTTGCCCAACCACTCATACCGCCGAGCACCTCGCCGGCGCGGTCGCTCAGATCCGGCCGGCCGCTAGGGTTCAGATCCCGCCGGCCGCGTCACCGCCCGGCCCGAATCGACTGGCCCACGCGCTCAGGACCGCATCGAATTCGAGCTCCCCTTGCTCGCTCCCGCTCCCCGGCGGGGGTGATTCGAGCTCGAATTCAAATTCGAGCCCTGAATGCCGGGTTCGAATTCGACGCGAGCGCGCGGTGGCGGGGGCAGGATAAGGCGGGAAATCGAGGAGGGGGCAGCGGGTTTAGGGTTTGGTCGGGTCGGGGATGGAGGGGACCGTTGGGGTGTTAGGGTTTGGGCTCGGATCCAAGGTGACAGAGCGAGAGGAGGGAGGAGAGAGAAGGGGGGACGGAGGCGGAGGAGAGAGGCGGAGACGAAGGGGGCAGGTCATGGTGGAGGGGTATCTTATAGAGGCGGCGACGGAGGGGTGGATGGATTCGCGTGTGCACGAGGCCGGGTGCGCGGAGCCAAAGGTGGGGCACACGTGGCCGGTCGATTGGGTTCGCGTGGACGACTTTTTCCAACGAGAGAGAGCTTACGCACAAATCAGGCCCATACGGCCCAGAGAGGCCCACCCAGGCGCCACATCAGCCCGAGCAAAAGCAAACAAAACAGCCGGCCGCTTTCAGTTTCTAAGCAATGTCCTTGTTACATACAGAGCGAGGAACAGAACTATCAAGCACTGAAACTGACAGGGGACACAGATAGTAGCATGTGTGAATTGTGATGCATGATAATGATGCTCCATCAAAGTTCTAAGGGCTCTATCAAGTTAAACCATGTGGATGCTGACCATTTGTTGCAGCCAAACTTTCATGGTGCGCCAGGTGCGCCATCACCGTCGCTGTCGACTGCAAGATTGACAGGCTGATTGATGAGTGATTCCTAATCTTGCTGTGGAGAAATGGCTGGCGTGTCCTGCAGTACTTCAACGTTGCTAGAGAAGCTGTGCTCTGGTGATCAGCTTGCTCTCCTGGAAGTTGCTGTAAGCTGCTATCAATGGATATGTTGTCCCCACTGAGAACTGTCATTGCATATGCTGGTGAATCTGAACGCTCCCTGCTGACGCCTGGTTTGCAGCTCGGTTACTGCCAAAGTTCTTGCGGTTCGACTCCCTTGCTATTCTTGACCCAAACTGCATAAAGCATAGGGAGGAAGCAGTGTTAACTGTAAGAGTCAAAAAGTGTTCTGGGCAAAAGCTCCCTGTGCTGTATTATGCACCGAAGTAACAAAAATGATGCTAACAGGTAACCAGAGATGTTGTGACTTTATAGAACCAAGTAACTACAAAAGATGCTTAACCTCTTGTTTGTCAACATTCCAAGTTGTGTGCATTTTTGTAACACAAAATGTCACCATTGTTTCCTCAAAGATGTCATTAATAGTTGGGTACTTTTACTGACCAAAGCCAAAGTATCTGGTTAAAATATGTACCTGGATTGCTCGCTTTGGCTGAAGAGCAGCTTCTTGTAGGCCCAGCAGCCTTGCAACCTTCAACATGACAATGATATGGTAATCGTTATGAGCCAAATTTAATGCACAACAACAAAAAAGGTGAAGTCATCATCAGGCTTAGATTTCAATATTCCTCAGAACGATTTTGCAAGACAGTTTTGATCATTGTATTGTCACCCTGCTAAATGTGTCATAAGACAAATTCATTCTATCCTCAACTGATACTTTCAGCTAGTATATGTTGATTTGCAGTGCAAATTGGGGTAACATCTTCCATTCGAAGTAAGAAAAATTAAGTGCAAACCTCTCTCAAGATCTTCTTGTCGCCCTTACCCACAGGTTCATCAAGTTTAGCAATCTCCCATAATGGAATTTCCAATAAAGTTTTTATCACGTTTTCATCAAGAAATGGGAAACGGGCCTGCAGGATGCACAGTAGTACACATCAGATAGCTATAAAACTAAACCAATCTTCACTGAGCGATAAGCATCAAATTCATAAAAACAAGAAATAAGATGGTCTACCTCCTTGCCATGATCAGAAATGCACCTATCATCTCTTCCCATATTTCTTTTCCATATTCTTTGCACATCTAGTCTCATCTCCTCATCCAGTGCATTCCACCTACACAGCAGCACAAAACCTCGGAACAATTAATAGAATTCTTACAATTACAGTGCCGATTGTGTACTATCTTATGTGCAACAAATAAAATTGATGCTGACATACCCTCCAAGCCTGTATTTAGTCCGATGTCTACCATAACCAGCACACTGCTCATCAGCACCAGAACCAACTATTAGGACTCTTGATCTTGACTTGTACATATGGCGAGAACCATCTTGCATAAGACATGCACTCCCATCCACCCAACCATCCCCACCAGCAGCCAACCAGAGAGCAATACCGATGTTCAAATCCTGTAAAAGAGACCAAAGATTTCAACTTCAATAACTCTACAAATCAGACTATATACAAAATTTCAAGTTATGTTATCATTCAAAAAACCCAAATTCAAGAGCACAAAAGCAGCGTGCAAGTGCACAAACAATTTAGGTGGCCTATTCTTTAACATTACAGCAGTAAAAGGCAGTGGAATTAACATATGAAAGTCCAAAATTTCAAGTTAAGTTCCCATTAAAAAACCCAAATTCAAGAACACGTAAGCAGTGTGCAAGTGCACAAACAATTTAGGTGGTATGTTCTTTAACATTACAGCATTGAAAAGCAGTGGAATTAATATATCAAAGTCTAATAGAAGGATACACACCATATAAGTATTTGAAGGGTGTATGAGTGACATCACGTGTTCACTTTCCCCTTTCAAGTCAGTCAAAGCAGTGTCAATCTCAACAAGACGCCATCTGCATTTTAAGAACATAGATGCAAAATAAATAAACTCAGTTCAAGGTGACAGTGTAAGCAGCATTTATAAACTGAAAACTAAACCAGACAATGAACATGGATGATTAACCAGGAAAGCATTCAGGTAAAATATTAAATGATTCAAGAGTGCAATAAATTGTCTGATGGGTAAGTGTGCATTAAATATCATAACAGACAAGAAACTCATAATGTTATAGGAGTTCCAGAAATTGAGTCCATAAAGACTGCTAAAAAGAAAATTGAGTACAGACTTTCATTTAAAACAGAAGTATTCTTCATGTGCAAGTACATTGGAGAATATGAAGACTTGTACCATTCAGTGTTAGACACACAAGCTGTCAACGCTGAGAACAGAACATGTTCAGAAATTAAATCACCTTCTTAGTGGAGAGATCCTCTGGAGCTCCCTCAGTCCAGCTATAGCAGAAATCCTATCTGGGGCAAGCTGACCATCAAAACTGACATTTAACAAATCAATTGTCCCTGTTGAGAATCCTTATTAGTTTTATTTACTCACGTACTTAAGTTAGGGAGTTGAATGAAGAAAACCAAATCTTCTTGCAGCAAATATATAATATGAAATTCAGAAGTTTAAATGCAGCAAAGTAATATACTAATATTAATAGTTGGAACTTACACTTGGGATCAATGCACTGGTCTAGCAATGCTGCAAGTATCATGGAATCTAAGCCACCAGAAAAGAGGACTGCAATTGGAGCTAACTCTTCATCCCCAAATTTACTTGAACCACCCTGTCCACATGAAAGGGCTCAATGTAACCTGACATACTAACAAGTAGCAGAACATGTGGAAAGATATATAACTACTTTCAGTCAAGTAGTCAAGGAAAGTAATTAAATGGTCAGTAGTATTACAGAGCAGCACTGAAAAGTTAAAACTTGACATTATGCCCACCTGAAAGAGTGTGTTCATCTTAGTCCGCAGCATTACAGAGTCCCGTAATGCAACCAATACTTTATGGGCTGAAAGGAGATATCAAGTTAAACAACACATTAGTATTAGGAACTCTTCAAGATGATATATTTACGAAATTTCAGTAGCAAATGTTTCATGTACCTGATTGTGTTATGCAATTTGCTGAACATAAGCTAGAATCTGAAAGGAGATCTATCTTCCTCACCCCGTTTTTATTATTTTCTTCAGATTCTCCTGAGCTTACGACGTTCTGAGACAAGTGATGGTTCCCACCATCAACAGAACTATTATCTATGTTAGGAACTGTAAGCTTCCTCTCCCATTTAATTAATTTATTCAATGAAGAATCTGTCCATTCATGTGTGTTAACTTCTACAATCCATCCATCCTTCACACATGTGCCATCTTTTCTGATGTTCTTCATGTGCATGCTGTATATCCCACAAGGAAGCTCTTCCCAGTAGCTAGCTTTGGAACAGTCAGACATGTCAGGATTTGACACAAAACCATTTGCTGTTGCATCTGTGGCAGCGGAAAAGATCACATACATGAGACTGGATTGTCAATATTGAATAAAAATTATCACTATTTAACCAGAAACATTAAGCACAGGCAAAATAACAGGTTACTGTAAAGATGGACACCTGAAAATTAAGCATATCTTACCAGAGTTATTTCTTGCAAATGAAAGGGGTGCTACTGATGACAATATAAAGCGAGAGTCATCAGATGTGGGCCAATGTACCAAAAGGCTTCTCCTTCCAAATGCATCCCGGCCAAACCAAATTGTATTTGAGTCCATCTGGAAGTTCAATGTGAACCGGATGTTAGAAAGATGGACATCCAAAGAACGCAAAATGTACAACCGAAATAACTACCTGCCTGCCAGTATATCAAAGCCCAAGGACCTTTGATTGTGGAAAGGATTTGTGGAACTGATTTGCCACCATTCACACAACAAGGACAAGTTTTATGCCTACCAGCACGGCAGTCACACGAACAAGAAGATTCCAGTGAAGAGAAAAGAGCCTGGGTGTCATTTTCATCATCAGCAACTTCAATTCCTCCATATATCTCACCTTAGATGAAATAGCTAGATCAGCATATATCACTATAGGACAAGAATTTGTGAAGAAAGAAAAGTAAGCAACATTACGTCACGTTGAAAAGAATTACCATTATACACAAGAACGCTTCCAGAGGGGGAAACCAGCGGCTGTGCAACCGGCTCAGATCCCCTAAGATGCAGTGTTGCTCCGATGAAGAGCAACTCACCAACACCACCTTCACCCCTGCCGGATTTACCCTCACCATTGCAGCCATCACCCTCTACAATAAAAGACAACCGGTATAAGAAATGACAAAATATTCACCCAAATCCCCTCGTATCTGGAGGCACCACCCACCTAGAACCGTGCCGTCCGCGCAAAGGTGGCGCCTTACGCAGCCGAGGCTGTCGGGGCCTCTCCGGCGCAGAGCCTCCTTGAGCTCATCCACCGACACGCCCTTCCTCTGAAGCCGCGTGAAAGCAGGAAATCAGCTCGGATCAACTAGGGTTTAATGTACGGGAAACGACGCCGGGGGTTTAGCTGGGGATTTGGGAGGGGACAGGTAATAGCAACGGTACCTTTTCGGAGTGATGGATCTCCGCAGCGGCGGAGGCGGCGGCGGAGGCGGCGGAGGGGGAGATGACCAGGGGGTCACCGGAGAGGAGGAGGGAGATGCCGCACATTGCGGACCTCTGGGCTTAGGGTCCCGTTTGTCAGTGGGTTTTGGGTAGGGCGCACGGTGGAGTATAAAACCCGGAATTTTGCAGCAATGGCCCGGAGAAGAAGTGTATTTGCGAAGCTGTCGGTTTTCTTTTCTAGGCAATATAAAGGTTTGCACAAACCACAAAATGAAAGAGAGCAAAATGATTGTCAAATACGCACAAAATAAACATGTGTTCATGTTACTATAAGGAGATTCTTGCTCGGAACGGAAAGGAAACTATATAGAGATTCCGATATATGGCTAATTGGACTCAAGCTTCTCTGCAAATAACAATTTACTTTTCTAACAAACCTAGAAATCAAAGTGGTTTATTTAAAAAAAATCAAAGTGGTGTAAGAAAAGAAAAAAAAATAGCGTTTGGTTTCCTTAACCCTTGCCGTTGATGATATATATTCTCATTATCACGAGCTAGGTTAAGCGAGCCCATCTTGCTAACTGAAATTTTGCTCTACGGTCAAACATGATTTAAAGGCTTGTTTGTTTCCATCTTTTAGGTACTTTGGGACTGTTGTTTTTGGGATCTACAAAGGCATATGCCCTCAAAAGTCGAAAGTAAGGGCAGTCCCAATGCAGACTCTATCGTAGAGTCTAAATTCATTAATTATGCTGCCATGTAAGCAAAATGCTGATGTGGCAGAACATTTATTGAAGAGAGAGGGGAAGAAATGAAAAAACAAGTCTAACTAAGAAACCAAGTCTTCACGCAAATCAAGACCATCTGTGAGAGAGACAAGTGGGTCATGGGATTGGATAGACTTAGGGCTGGACAAAAAGCTCGAAGCTCGTTAGCTCGCTCGGCTCGTGGCTGGCTCGGCTCGGCTCGGCTCGGCTCGTTAGTATAATGAGCCGAGCCGAGCCTAGATTTTAGCTCGTTAGTTATAACGAGCCAACTCGAGCTAGCTCGCAAGCCGCTCACGAGCCAAACGAGCTTTGACCATAGGGATGATATGTCTGATAGCCTATCTACAGTTGATGGCGAAAGTGAAAGTGAAATAGGTGATGAGGTTGATAATGAAGCGTCAAAGCCTAAGAAGGCAAAGACAAGGACAGGAAGGAAAAAAACTGGTGTTATGATGACAAAATTAAACCTCCTGTTGTGGTATGGATTCATCATTCATATAAATACTAGTGTGTTCAACTTTGTTTGTCTTTTTGACATGCTAATATTTTTCTATTTTCAGGTTGGAGATGATGATGAAGATGATGTCGAGTCTATTGAATTCCCAAAATGCATTGTGGCAAGCAATTAGTATCTACTAGGGACATGGGGTACATGTTCTCAGTTTATGCCTTTGTGCATTCTTTTAATTTTCATGGATGGTAGTTGATGGATGGTTTATGAACTGTAATGGAAAATGGATGAATATGTGATGGAGACATCAAACATAGATGATGGACATGGACCTAATTTGTTCTCTATTGCATTGCTGTTTAATGTGTTTGATGGATAAATATGTGATGTATATGTGTTTGATGGATAAACATGGACCTAACATGTTTGGCTCGCGAGCTGCTCGCGAGCAGCTCGAGCTTGGAACGAGCCGAGCCGAGCTGGAGTTTTAGCTCGCTAAGATAACGAGCCGAGCCGAGCTAGCTCGTTATCCTAACGAGCTGGAGCGAGCCGAGCCGAGCCGAGCCGAGCCAGCTCGTTATCCAGCTTTAGATAGACTTCAGCTTTAGATAGACTTCAAGATACAAAATCTGCATTGCGGGCTATGGTTTCTTATAATAGAGTCTTGAACATATGGACTCTATGGGTAGAGTCTGGGTTGAGACTGCCCTAAGAAGTCACTAAGTACCCTGCCATGAAGTTTTCAGCTTCTGGAATTTGGAGGCATTTAACTTTTAAACATCCAAAAGCTATTAGTTCAAAAGTATCTAGAAAGCCAAATAAACGGAGTTTAAGAGAGACGAAGAGCCAAAGGTGCAACTCCGCCTTGTATAAGCAAATTGACACATGGGATTGAGAAATAGTCTTTGTAGCTTTTTTTTTTTAGTTCACCGTGGCCCTTTTGCATGATGTATTGGCTACATCTTTAAATTTTTAATTTATTTACAAGTGAGAAAATCGCCACATAAGTCCAAAGAATGCTCGCTTCCACGTCAGAAGCTCAAAAAATATGTTACACAAAAGTCAAGAAGAATACTTGCCTTTGCATGGACGAGCTGGCTTGGCAATGTAAGGTCAGACAACTACACAAGGAACGATGCTCTAGTAATGGAACGTACATTTATTTCTATAGTACATTGTAGAATTGAGCATTGCACACACTTCTCTGTTTTTTTTTTTGAAATTAAAGGCAGGAGCACTCCCATATCATTTAAGAAGAAGATGCCTCGTATTAAGGGAAACAAGGCCAAACCATACAATGCTGTTAATTGGGGAAAACCGAGCGAAAACCAACACACCCAACACGACGTCACACCACCACACCCTGGGAGAGGAACCAACACGAGACCACCAAAACAAGCGCCGTTATTCAACGTTGTTCCACGCCATTACTGGCGCAGCCCGCTGCAAGCCTTGAAAGAAACCCACGACTCCTCCACCATGACGCTATCATCCTCGTGTCACACGCACGTAGTCATCGATCTCCCAGCCGCCACCGCGAAGCAAAACCAAATCTTGACCCTCCAAGACAACTCAACCGCGTGGGGGCCTCGCCACATCCACCTCCTCACACACAGAAGCAACCACCTTAAAGCGACACACTGTCGCTGGACATTGCTTCGCCAAGACTTGTTTTGCCGCCGTGGCTCAATGATTCACCTTGCCACCACCGGGATCACCACCGCACCATAAACGCGGACCCAAAGCTAACAACCACCGTGGACCCTCAACACCTCCGAACACAGCCACGAACGAGCCACCACCACCCAACGGACCACCTCCACCCTTGGCTGCCTTCCCCCACCAATGGGGGCACACCCCCGCCTCAAGCTAAACCCGGTCTCAAGAAGCGCCGCCTCCAAGGAGGACGCGACGTCAATGGCGCCGCCGACGCTCGTCCACAAGTGGACAGGGTTTTCACCCATAGACATCTCATGCAACAGGTGGAGAGGCTCCACAATGGCGCCCCCAACAGGGAGAACGACGCCCAAGGGCGCCGCCACCATTATCGCCGACCAACAATGTCGACCAAGGCTTTCGCCCGGAGCAACCCCAACCTGCTGCATAAACACGACACGCCCCGTGCCGTCGAGCCACGACAGCTAGCCGACGGGCAACACTTGCGACAGTCGGACCCTCCCCCAACGCCACCGTGAAGGCTACATCGGAAGGGTGACCCGGCATGCCCCGCAGCAGCACCATGATGCCGTGAATCGCATCCCAGGCCACCCTGGCCCCACCACCATGGTGGAGCCGTAACCTCCAGCAAGCACGTCGCCCTGTAGAGCACCACGCCGGCCTCCTCCCTCCACCATCTCCGCCTTCACCACCGTTCGTCGCGCCGCCGCCATGCACCCAGTACGATGAGCCGCCAGCCGGGGGACGCCCACCCGCTGCGCACACGTAGGGGCTTAGGGGCACCAGATCAGCTCACTTGGGTAGCGGATCTAGCGCCCCAAGCCCCCGGCGACAAATCCCGGCGGCGTCGCCGACCACTCGCCGTCGCCGCTGCTCGGGGAGGCCCTCCGCTTGCCGTCGCCGCAGCTGGGGAAAGCCCGCCGCCGCTTGCCTTCCCACTCCACCTCCCAGGCTCCTCGCTCGCAGCATCGCCGTGCCCCCGCCGCACCTCGTCGTGGCGCCGCCGCCATGGCCGCAGAGCTCCTTCCCCGCGCGAACATCGGGCTCCCGCGGCCGTCCTGGCGAAAGGCCTCGCCGCTGCCTTCATTGGGAGCGTGCACGAGCTTTTTGCGGCCTGTCTCCGGCGGCGGCGAGGAGTGGAGGGTAGGGAAAGGGCGGCGGCGGCGCTAGGTTTTGAGATCCACCCAAGTCGCCCGCGCGAGGGGCGACGCGGGGGGCGCTGCTCGGTGGTGGCAAAGATTAATTGTAACACTTGAACAGAATGCTTTGTTGGTCAAACTTCCACACACTTCTCTGTTATCATAGATTGTTGTACACAGCTGAGCAGCACCACGTAATACCGTCTTCACATGTTGATATCATGGATCATAAATCGATACAACATCTCCAAATTAAGTAAAATATGCACGCCTCTTATCTTGTGCTCGCTAGTCAACCTGCACGTCTCATAGAGATCCCGCTTATCTTCACAGAAGCACAAAAGGCTACACAAGAACGAGGCAGACGGCTCGCGAGTCGCTAGCTTGAAGCGGGCGTATTCACTGTTTTTGGGCTGCTAGTGCCACTCTTGCGCTCTACTCCCTCCGTCCCAAAATCAATGCAATTCTAGCATTTGAAATTTGTCTCACAAAAAATGCAACTTTGCTCTACCAACCACAAAAAACAATTGTCTCCGGAAGCTTCTCGTATAAAAGACAAACCAATGTCTAGATATTTCTTACAAAAGACAAGGGATAATTTGGTAATTTTACACCTAACATTGGTTTGTGTGCCCAAACCTAAAATTGCATTTATTTTGGGACGGAAGGAGTAGTTGGTTGTCGTCTCTGCAGAAACCGTAGCAGCGCATTACAGGGGCGTGGGCCCCCAATCCCAGCTTGGCATCTCGAATGAGCTCGAGCACGAGATGTCGGCAAGTGAGCGCATTTATTATTCTCGCTCTGAGAATATTCCTATATATCGGCAAAAAAGATGATATGGCTAAAACCATACCATACCCCTCACAACAGACCTAGTTGTGTGGCCAAAACAACAGTCAACGAACGAAACTAGGCACAAAACTCATCGTTAAAAAATGTTTCCATGGATTCTTGACTTTTTTCCCACCTTCGCGCCCGCAAATCTAAGTCTCCTCCCCCTCCCTACTGTCCTTCTCTGCCGTCATCCGCTCTTGTCGCCTATCCCTGCCCCTTCCCTTCGTCCAGACGCGGCGGCTGTGTGGGGCAACTGCGGCGGAGCGCGCCTGGGGTGGCCACGACAGGGTGAGCCTGGTAGGCGGCAACGGCGAGCGCGTGGCCGGATTCATTGCGCCACCACCTCCCTCAATTCCTTCTCAATTCTTCCATGGTGCACGCTGCTCCCGTCCTTCCCAAGTCCCATAACGGATTCACTCACTCAAGGTCCTCGCCCGCAAAGGGGCTCATGTGTCACTTGCTCGTGGAGGCGCCACACCTGGCGGGTGATGCTCCTGGCCGTTGGGGCCTGCCGCACACATGTTTGGGTGACTCCGCTCTACGTGCTCCAAACCCTAACGCATGAGGGTACGCACAGGGGTGATAATGGCCCAACCCTTTATACTAGCAAATTTAAGGATCAGACTCCAGATGGATCAGATCGAAATTATATACAAATTTGACCTATAAATAATAGCCCGAGTTGGATCGTGAAGAGTACATAACGGCCATGGCTCATTACCACCCCTAGGTGCGCAAGACGGCTCTGCGGCCGGTGGCCGGCGGCATCAGGGCAGGGGTGAGAAGGATGTTGGCTGGCGTGCGGCCTGCGTTCGTGCTTGAGGCGGCGCACGTGGGCCCGAACGAGGAGGACGGCGGTCGATGAGCTCGCCTAGCAATGCAAGGCCAGACAACGAGACAAGGCACACGACGTTCTAGCAACGAAACGTACATTAGTTTGTACTCCGTACAGTATTGCAGATTTGAGCATTGCACATGCTTCTCTGTTATCATACGCACAGTACATTCAAACATTGCCGTACACAGCAGAGCAGCACAAAAGTAAAGACCTTGTGCACCTGTTCGTACCGTCGATCACAGTTCACAAAATTGATACAGCATGTTTCGTGAAATTTTTTTCGAGTATGTTCCCTCACATGCATGGCATATTAAATGTAGTCGAAAAAAATAACCCATTATATGGATGGAGTGTACTTCGCGAGACGAATCTAATGAGCCTAGTTAGATCGTGATTAGACAATAAATTGCTACAGTAAACATGTGTTAATGACGGATTAATTAGACTCATTAGGTTCGTCTTGCGATGAACTGACATACTCTGTAATTAGTTTTGTAATTAGTTTATATTTAATACTTCAAATGTGTGCCCGACATACTGTAAATTTTTTCGCGAAACGATCTAAACGCGGCCGCATCTTCTGCTCGCTAGTCAATCTGCACGTCTCACAGCGATGAATCACGCATCGATCCCCATTTGTCTTCACACATGTCAGAAAGTACATAGTCCACGCAAAAGATTAAGCTGCTACTAGTGTAGCTACAACAGAGCAGAGCAATAACCTGCTCTGCTTCGCCCCACGCCGGATCCGAGCGCCGACGAACGCGCGGGCGCGCTGAGCCAATCACCCCGACGAGCTCTGCAGCCTGGACACGAACGTTGACGCGGCGACGGCGGCGGCGCCACCGACGACACATACGAGCGCGGCGACGGCCTGCAGCGCGACCTGCCACGCCTGCTCCTCGGGTACGAGGTACACCACCGCGGGGCCCGCTGCGAGCAGCGGGAGCGCGAGCGCCAGCAGCGACCCCGGTGTGGCCGGGTCGGTGGCCGCCGACAGCGCGCCCAGCTCCTCCGCCTTGGACAGCAGGCCCAGCCGCTCCACCGCCGACAGCGACAGCCCGGCCCGCTCCGCCGCCGACAGCAGCCCGGCCCGCTCCGCCTTCGTCAGCAGCCGCAGCCTCTCCACGTTCGTCAGCAGCTTCACCGGCGCCTTCCCGCTCGCCGTCGCCGGCCGCGGGCCAGGCTCGCCCACCGGGAACACCACCGTCGTGCCGCCCTGTTCGCTCCCACTTCCCATATCATCCGGTGCTGTAGAGACAATTCAGCAGGAGAGGCGCGTGCGTGCTTACCGATCTTCTCGTGCCGGAGACGGTCTTGGGCGCCGGCTTCTGCCCCTTCTGGGTGGCCATGGAGGCGACCCTGAGGCGGCGCGCTCTCCCGCCGCCGTTGCTGCTTGGCCTCGCCGTGGTTGCTGCTACGCCGGCGAGAGAGAGTGACGCCATGGACACACCGCGCGTGTGTTCTCTGCTTCCGCGCTTTCTGCCCAGTCAATCCGTGGTTCAGAGCAGAGCACACCCGGCCGTGGCAGTCTTCCTTGGCTGAGGCGTGCGGACTGATCCGTTCCTGCACACGTGGCCGTTCTCCAGTGGTTCAATATTCCACGTCAGCTACGTTATTAATTTAGTAATGGAGGCGAATATAATAATGCCCATCTAATAAGGTAAAAATTTAGTTCCACAACAAGTGACTCCGTGGCCCAATGGATAAGGCGCTGGTCTACGGAACCAGAGATTCTGGGTTCGATCCCCAGCGGAGTCAATTTGTTTCGAAAATACATGCTGAACAGGTACTATCTGGACCGTCCATTTGGCGCTTGGGGATCCGAGCATGCCATCTCTCTCTATGTATTCCGTTACGTATTCTTCTTTTTGAGTGGATTGTATTTTCCTGTGGCGGACCCCACACTCTCACTCCTCTCTCTCCCTCTTGTACGCACTCCGCCCAGATTCCATCCACCATCGGAACTGCACAGAGCCTCCTCGCCACCGCCGCTGCCGCCGTCGTCGCCTCGTCCGCCGACGCTCTGCTCGCCATGACGTTCTCTTCCTCTGCTCAACCACCTGCTCCGCCGACGGTCCGGAGCTGCACAGACCCTCACCGCCACCGCCGCAGCCGCCGTCGTCGCCACCTTCGGCGGCGCTCTGCTCGCCATCACCTCCTCTTCGTCTGCTCAGACACCTGCTCCGCCGACGCACTGCTCGTCGCACATCTTCCTCCTTCCCTGCCGACTATTTCTTCGCGACATGCCATCTCACTGGTCCATACCTCCATCTTGTTCCAATTTTGTTCCAGATCTATGGAGTAGATCATTGACTTTTGTTTCAGGATCTACTTGTCGTTCAATATCATCAGTTCCAGATACAAAGGCATCATTTGCTTTGCTCCTTTTTGCAGGGACTGCAATAATCAGAGTGTTTGTGGACGTAGTTGAGGTGTTAAAAAGATTAGACTTCAAGGTATTCACAGACGCAGTTGAGGTGTTAAAAAGATTAGACTTCAGGTATTCACAGGTGTGAATCTTCATTCTGACTTCTGCCACCTCTTGTCATTCTAACATCAATCTCTTCTCTCTAGATTTGGTTTCACTTTTGGGACTTTGGAATTTACATTTTTAGAAGATGGCTGAGTCTAAAAGTAATGCACTGAACTTGGAAGTGAGTGTCTTAGTCTAACGTGCTTGATTAACTTTTCTTTTCAAAAAATTCTTCACATGCTCTTCTGTATGCTAAGGGGCGCGCTATATAGGTTTATACTTGCATATCCTAGTATCTATCCTCTTCTTTGATATTGAATTTTTGTGTATTTATATGTAAAATATTTAGCCATCATCAGACAATGTTTTCCATTTAGATACTAAATATAGAAGAAAATGTTTCAGTTCTATGTTTATATAGTGGTTAAAACACTAAAAGTAGATAAGTTATTTTTTCATTCAATTTTTCTTTCCTGTAGCTTCAATGAATGCTTCTTTAACTTTTCTGAATCTGCAGCACTATTAAATTCTGTTGTAATCAAGCAGGTGAGTAATAACCATAATTGTAACCAAAGGAATTTTTTTCTCACTTCAAATATCTGTATTTTAGAAAATATTTGCAGATAACATTTAACATATCTGATCCCCCTTGACCCACTTTGCTCTTTACAGAACACACTATATTTTCTAGGCCTGAAATATATAGATCTCTCCATACAAAAAAAGTTCTCATCCCTTCACCACTTAAGTTCGTGCTCTCCATATTTTTGCCAGTTATGTTAAGCTATTGTGGGACATAGTTCACCGACAGCTATGATTGCTGATATTCAACAGAGAAGCTTGATTCGAGAGCTTAATCAAGGCATTTTTGAGTATTTATACATGTCCAATGTAAGCATTTTCAGGAATTAGAAGATGTAGTGCTAAAGATGTGCTGCTCTAGAATTGTAGAAGTAGAACCAAATATATAAACTCTAGCATCACTATTTTTAGTAGTTAGCTGATTTGGACTACATGAACCTATAACAACTATGTTAGTTGCATGAATCTAAATTTTGTTTCAAAGGTATGCAAATGTACAAAATTTATTACAGATGAATAAAACAAAATCAAGCACAGTGAGATAGTGGCATAGCTCACAGGGGACCTCCCAATTTGTTACAGATGAATAAAATAAAATCATTTGTATTTTATAACCACGGTGAGAAGTCATGTAATTAGAAACACCTTTTAGCATATTCATTTGGACATGATTGCAATCTACAAGTAAAGAAGCCATTAAGTACCAAAAGGTGAATGCAACATTTTCTGTACTTAATGATTTTTCATTTACGGAATGGTGAATGGAGTTTCACCGACATTCCTTAAAAACAAGCCCACAGTGGATGTATTAATTCCAAAGTTCAGTGCACAGTAGACTTTATTTTTTTTTCTTTTCCTACCAAAAATTTTCAGTACGCCAGGATGCATATCCAATTATTATGTCAATTTCTTATATTCTTTATTCCAATTGTATATTCTACTACACTGGCCCCCTTCTAGTGCTATATGTTTTGAATAATTCCGACGTCATCCTATCTTGTATACTGTACTACTAATATGAACCCTTTTATTTATATTGGTTTAATTGGACCCTCTCCACTTGCTTTATCTTTAAAGTAGTGCTTTATCTTTAGAGTGGTGACTGAAGTATATAGCAACTTGTTTAGTGGACTTCCACGACTATGTCCTTATATGATGCTTAGTCAAGGAGACTCTACTTTAGCAAAATGATATGCTTTGGTGTAAATACGAAACTAAAAAGTAGCGCTAGTACATCATCTTGTCTATTATGCAATATTTTCCCTCATTTGTGAAAATGTTTGGTGTCTCTTACAGGTTTCATCTCTAGCAGTAGTAGTCTACTGATATACAGAAACATGACTTCAGTTTACAGGTTTCATCTCTAACTAGTTATTTCTACTACAGGACTTCAGTTTTTAACAAGTATACTTATAGTTATAATCTGTTATTTTCATGCAGATTCCACATGTTGGCCTGAACTTTGCTACATATGAGTCCCTTAAGGACTCACTTTTTTGGACATGAAGAGCAGCCAGTTAAAGGCTTGGCTGTAGAGGAACTTTGCTCAGTGTTGTGTGAATATGACTCTGCCAAGTTGAGCATATGCTATTTTCCATTAGGTGTATAATAATCGACACCTTAACCTGTCTATAGTCCTAACTGTGGTCATGCGTTTAATTCAATTATGGGAGCTTTCGCTTGATTCACAAATCCGAACATTCTTGTGTTACAAGCTACAGCTTAGCTGGTTTGTACCAACAAGATTCTTAGATGCAAACATGACACGACTTACAAAAAATATATTATACTCCAGAATATATCATGTCTGACTATCTTGTCCATATGAGTTACAAGATTCTTAGATGCAAACATGACGCCAACAGAATATATCATGTCCATATGAGTTACATGATCACGTACGGAGTACTGACTATCTTGCCTACAAAGGTCCTCAAGTAACTAGTTAAAATATATCATGTCTGATACACTCCAGAACTGAAACCTCTTGACAGTTGACAGTGATCTACCATCTTCTTGGCCATCAATCTGCCGATAAAATTCTGAAAGTCTGCCTAAACTGAAACCTCTTGACAGTTGACAGTGATCTACCATCTTCTTGGCCCCTTCAAATGGTTGCTTCTAAGAACTTGATCCAAGAAGAAGGATTACACACTGAAAACTGTAAGGAACTCAAGTGTAATTTATATAAATCGCTGCATCAACATATACAGCTGCTACTTTCTCTCACTCGCTCCATCTATCTCAGAAACTCCCAACCACAATGGTAGTTAGATTGATTATATCAAGTTAAATTTTTGATAATTAAATATTCAACCAGAGACCTGCAATGGATGTGAGTAGCGTGATGAATATTAAATATCAGCATTTGTTGATAATTAGATGTGTTTAACTATCCACAATGAATGTGAGTAGTGCCACTGTATGTATAAATGCATGGTTCACCAAAATTATGCCACCGATCTGCATCGATATGAAAAAAAATATATTATATTGATATGCATCTATATGAAAGGATGGCTAAAGGTACTGACATATATATATATTATAACTATTCAAAAGCTACTTTTTCCACTGATTTGCATCAATATGACAAAATGGCTAAACATATATATTATAACTATTCAAAAGCTACTTTAGTTTTACAAGTACACAATTATTTGACAAAGAATTTGTGTAGTGAATTAGTGTTGTGAAGCTATTTTTTTTTAAAAAAAAAAGAACTTGCAGCAAAAATTTCAGCCAAGGGAAACATTAGATAAAGGCATCATACAAGGTAGTAGGAGAAATTGGGATAGTCTGGTGCCTGGTTACATCAACCCTAAGATATATAAGATGCAGTCAAAGGTTTATGATAGAATAGATCTTGCAATAGTTACAGAATAATAGTCTGATTTTATTATGTGAATCCATATAATGCATCAATACTTTGCTATAACCTTTTAGAAATGGTAACATCTTACAATTCACAATATTGTACTATTTCTAAAATACTCCTTTGGATGCAATCGTATTTTAGTTCTGAAGTAGTAAAAGTGTGTTGTTCATGTGCATTGATGAAAATTAGGAATGGTAAATGTTGGTAATTGTTTAAAGTACTACTATACAAATCTATCAGCATGCAGTCTGATCGGTACACATTAAATTAACATGTGGGCCAAAACTAAGTGTGCAACATTTTTGCACATCAAATTTGCCTGAGCATATCAAATTTAACTGCAATGTTGACCTTATTGAGCAGATCTAGACAAACCTACCTGCACATATGCTGAAAAATACTCCATGGGAGGAAAATAAAAATATTTCTATCAACAAGAAGACTAAAAATATTTACTATGTTCGTTTATGCGCATGAAAAATAAACTCATATAATGTGACGCTCCATACAAGTGTCTGATATCAACATGATGTCTGATATCTGCACGTGTCGAATTAGCATGAGGGTTACCACTAAGTCTCTATCTTATATGTTGAAAATACTTCACATGATGTTGTCTTCTTTTGCAGTATGCTATTTGTGCACATGGAACAAATAACATCGTGTGACCTACAGTTCAGTATAGGACTCTTCTTAGAAAAATCAAAATGGCACTAGCCATACCTGCCAAGTTCAGTATAGGACTCTTCTTAGAAAAATCGAAATGGCACTAGCCATACCTGCCAAATTATTTCACTGATATGCATATCTATACTGGCGACCAGATTACCTTTTCTTCCAAGTGCGTAGCGTGATGAATATTAAATATTCAAGTTGATATTTAATATTGTTTGGAAAAACATAAACAGGAGACCGGTTACATTTTCTTCCAAGTGCCTTCTGTCTCTGGAATGACTGGCGTCATGACATGGAAAAAGGGATTACCACCAAGACAGGGGCAATTCTTCACCGGATCATCCAAAGTACAACCATTGTCTTCAGTTGGATTGCTCGAAACTGCCTCACTAGGATTACAATGGTTGATGACTGGACCATCAGACAACCTACACAGTACATTTATCATTACAAGTGAGTCACAAAGATACCAACTATATTAGATCATGATCATGTATGTTCGTGTATGACTTACTTATCCAATTCTAGGTTGCATTCTTCATATTGAATTCCAGTAAAGTCTTTGTCATAGTTTTCATCGTCAGAGTAAATGTCATACAATGAGGATTCAGAACTTAAATAACCAGATTCATCCACATCAATCATGTTAGCATTTTCTATAGTAGCACCCACAACAGCTTCGACGGGAGATTCATCCACATCAACAGTCTGTTCTTCCTCATTAATCTCCTCATAAATTGGATAACCATAATACTGATTCTCCATGGAAGGCTGCCCAAAATGAGCATGGCTTGCAACAGATTGAAGCAGTCCTTGGTAATAACCATGTAATCCTAGTCATTGAACGCATCAAAAGAAATTAGAGCAAGATCATTGCTTGGTGAAAGAAATCATATCTATCCTTAGAGCAAAATTTGTGGTGCATCAAAGCCAATGTAAATTTTATTGGTGAACCATAAATACACATAACATTTCCAAATAACAATTGTATAGAGCATATTAACGCAATGCTAGATGAATGGGGCTTCATTGCACTAGAAAAAAAACTTATGGTCTAGTAGTCATTGCTAGAAACTAGAAACTGGAATTTTTTAGTAAATATAATCCACTCATAG
This sequence comes from Urochloa ruziziensis, assembly GCA_015476505.1. Classification (NCBI taxonomy): domain Eukaryota; kingdom Viridiplantae; phylum Streptophyta; class Magnoliopsida; order Poales; family Poaceae; genus Urochloa; species Urochloa ruziziensis. The sequence continues at coordinate 57,757,977 of CM027121.1, read as the reverse complement.
AGATATTCATATTCTTACCTGTTTGGGTGTCCTGCATAGTTGCAACGTTGACACCACCAAACCCTTGAAACAAATCCGTAGCGGAACTTGCACAGCACAAAACAAAAATGTTGTTAGTTCTTGGAGACAGAACCATGTAATCCCATAGAACGCTAACAAGAAGAATACCCACAATGCCAACAAGAAGAGAAATTGAACCTGTGACCCGATAGAAGACTAAAAGCATCTGGTGGTGCTAGATCATCGGCATCTTGTGGTGCCATACCTAGCAGGTACAGCAGCAGCGCCCGGTGCTCGACAGTACTGTGTAGGCAAGTAGAGAACCGCGGTGGTGGTGATGCAGATCTAGGACAATAGTTGAGGGAAAGGAGAAGTTGGAGCAGTTGAGTCGTAGGAACAGCTTTGGCCGCGACGGCGCAAGAATGGGAGAAGATGAGAGAGGGTGGAGGAGGCGCAGATCCAGCAAGGAGAAGAGGAGAGGTCAGAGGTAGGAGAGAATGTGGCGAGCGCGAGCGAGGGGAGGCGGTTTAGATGAGAGTGTTGTCGGCGAGGCGCAGATCCGGCGAGGTCGAGGAGAAGAGGAGAGAAGGCGGCGGCGGCGGCGGCGGCGGCGAGCGAGGATGCGGAGGCCAGCGCGAGCGAGGAGGAAAAGGCGAGCAGGGGGAGGGAGACAGGAGAGCATACGGGAGATATAATATAGAACGAGAAACGAGGATACATATTTGTAAGCGCATATGAAAAAGTATGTGCGAAACAAAGGAATACAACGCTGACACGGTCTGACACGGTCGGACGCATCTGCATGATCTGGCCATGAATGGACGGTGAGGATAGATCAAACTGAGCATGTACAGTCCAAAATTTCGCTTTGAATTTGTTTTTTCTTCTATATTTCTTTTAGAAACCGGGTTATATATTTCATAAATGTTTCTGATGGTTTACATCCCACTTACAAGAACACCCTTGAGAAAAAAGAAAATTACATTCAGGTCCTTGCACTCTTTTCCCGGCTGTCCTCGTCGCTGGCGACCGGAGCTGTCGCGCTGAGGCCGACCACCCTTCCGACGAAGTTGACTGAAAAGCTTTACACGGCACCAAGAGCAGCACACCAACAGCACTAGCATGCATTCTTCTCATTGAACGAACAGGCCCAGAAAGATGGCCAACGGCCATCGCATCGCCGTATTCCAAGAAGTCCGACGCCACAAGCATCAACATTCCCAGTATGCCGGTGGGCAGAACACCCCGGTTGGGGAAGAAACCACCAGATAAGGTGGGAGCTAAAACTAACCCGATTTCACAAGTTGGTAGAGAGAACCTGATGCTGCCACCGCCATCTGCGGGAACGGGGAATCCGGCGACGATGTCGGAGGAGGCCGTGCTGATACTCGATCTGGCTTCATCGCATCCACGCCGTCGTCGCACAGAAGAGCCGCAGCAACACAGGTAGAACCTTATCCTCGCCAATATCCATAGCATACATAAGACCCCAGATCCGGCAAGGCAAACCTTTATTCTCCATGGATCGCCGGAGGATGAAATAGCTTCAGCTTCGCCGACTCCATCGCCGGATCCACCTTCTCCACCTCTTCCGCCGCCGATCCAAAGGAGCAAAAGCACCGGCGGCCAAGTAACAAGGACCACCGGTAACCCTAGCCCTAATATATTGCTAAAATATATAGGGAACCTAATCCACCGCTGATTCAACCATTCAGCCTCCCCCTCCGACACCAACGAGGGCGCCGGAGGTGAAGTTGACGGCGAATCGGCGGAGGAAAATCGAAATCGCCGCTGAGTCGCCGGTGTCTACTGTAGAGAAGGGAAAGAAGAGTCGAGAGATCATTTTGCTCCTCTCCTCTCCTCTTGGGCCCAATCTCATAGTACCACCAGTCCATTTTTTCACCTAGGCATGCTCGCCTTTTGAGCCCAATTTAATAGGACCAGTCCATTTTCAACTAATTTGATGGGCCAAATCTACTATCTTCAGGCCCAAGGAAAAGCCCACGACGGGACCTAGCAAAATCTCCAAAAAGCCCTCGTCCTCCTCGACTGCTTTAACACGCAGCCGCCGCCGCTCTTTCCCCCCTTTGCAAGTTCGCAACAGCGAGAAGAACTCTCATCAGCAGAAGCGATAAGCAAAACCCTAAAAGAACCCTGCGGAGAATCATGGCGGGTCCGGCGGCGGCGGTGTCGGAGGCGTGGGGGAAGGTCACGGGGTTCCTGCACTCGCAGATCAACGACAAGGAGAACAGGGCGAACAACTACGTGAGTGCCCCCCTCTCACCCCGCAAACCCTATCTGCGTGTCCCCAATTCGTTGTGGAATCGGGGGGGATTTGATCGTTTTGCCGTCGCATCGCGAGAATAAGTTGCTATAGATTGTTTTAGTATTTTGGTTTTGTCTACTCGGCTGCGTTGTTGAGCGCAAGGGAGCCACGATTTGGTTTGCGTCGCGTCGTTGGTGCAGAGTAAGATTGGGCTGGGATTGCTGGATGTTATTCAGAGCTTCTTGTTCTAATCTGTCTCGTGTGATCTTTTGGTTGTGCATACCGACGATTGATGGGTAGCTTGCTGGCACGGGTTTGGCGGCTGCAAGTGTTGGATTTTTCGTTGATATCTGCAGTTATGATAAAATTGCTTGTGCGTCTGGTAGTCTAGCGTGTGATTAGGTTGTTGAGGAAGTCTGTGATACCAAATTAACGCAGTCCACGAGTTCTCCAGACTGTTTTGTTGTTTATCATGGTGTAATTGTGTTATGGAGGGTGTCAGTGGGATCAAATTAACATTGTAACGCTTTGTTTGTGCAGAGTAGGACAGGGTTGAGATTGTTGGATGTTATTCAGGGTTTCTTGTTCTACTTATCTTGTGTACTTACTGTCTTTGGTTGTGCATACTGACAATTGATGAGTATAGTTAAGTCTCACTAGCTTGCTGGTGAGTTGAGTTTGGTGGTCTGTTATTAGTGTTGGATTGTTTGTTGATATGCAGTCACTATAAAACTACTTTGTGTTTAGTAGTCTGTTGCGGGAGTAGGTTATGACATCTTCAAGGCCAATTAACACAATCCTAGTTCCCCAGACCATGTTCTTTTGTTTACCTTGCTATACAAGGGTAATCGCTATCTCTTTAGCTACCTTTAACTTTCAATCCGTGTTCTCCAGACCTTTGATATTATTACCTTCTTTATATCATTCAGTGGTGACAGATGTATGGTTTGCCATTGCAGGCAATGTGTTACTGTCAGTTCTAACTTTTGCAAAGTTGTACAGTAATGCTTGGTGCCATGTTTGCAGCACCTTGGGCCTTGGGGATAATTGTGCCTATGTTCACATTCTTTTTGCTCCACCAATTAAGTTACTCCTTGAACTTTATTATGAAATCGACTGTACTATTCCTGAAACCAATTCTTTGGATCTTATTTCGTACTGTAAATTACTGTTGTTGCAGCAGACCTTTGGTTATCTTGGTTTGTGGCACATAACTACCATTTCTTGAAACAAAAACAATGTGTGTTCTTCAGACCATGTTTTTGTTCTTTATCATGGTGTATGTTGTGTTTTGTAGGTTACTGGTATCAAATTAACACTATCCCTGTTCTCTTGACCCCCTGTTAGTTGGAATCCCTTGTTATTAACCTTTAAGAACTTAGGTACCTGGTTATTTGTAAGGTGATATTATCCCCCTTTTTATATCGTTCATGGTGTGGTTTGTGATGCCCACAGTGCCTTGCTGATTCCAGTCCTAGCTTTTGTGAAGTTTTGCAGTGTTGTGTGATGCCATTTGGCAGCTCCTAGGGATTCCAGGCGAGATGTGTTTATGTTTGCAGTTCTTTTTGCTCCACCAGTTAATATCCTTAAATCAGTATTACCAATGTGACTGTACTCTGTTCCTGGAGCAATTCTTTTGATTTTCGTAGTGTAAATTACGGTTGTTGCAGCAAAACCTGGTTACCTTTGATTTGTGGCACATGACCCCTTCAAACAAAAATGGTCCAAATTTTTTGTCTAACAATCTGTGTGAAATCTCACCCTAGCTCTCTGATGGAGGAGTCATCAGGAAGCAAAGGTGAAGGTTTGAGCAGACAATTTGATGCTGAATGTGGGGGCTGGTTTAGCAGTTTAGGTTGTGTTTCTGTAAGTTTTTTTTTTTTTTTAAAAAAAAATGTGCAAGGTTCACACATGGAACATTAGAGCAATGCAATCTGGGGTTGTCTGAAATGTTAAGAGTAGCCCAGGGATTTTTGCAGCCATGCGAATTTACTCTTCTTGCACAAAAGAAAAAGTGTTCATTAGAAAATTGTCAAACATTGACATTGGCTACTAAACTCCTGAGTAATCATCTGAATTATGAAGTATCTGCTTCCACATATTCTCTTTTGATTGAGTTACATAGATTTGTGTAACTGCTTTTTTTGTCCCTCGATTCTCTTTATTAATCTTGCAACTTTTATGACATTTGATTTGGTTGCTAATTGGAATTGGTGCTTTGAACCATAGTGTTCAGCAGGGAAACTTTTTTCTAAATACTAATGGAACTGTTGCCCTGTCTTTCTTATCTCTTACAGAAGATAGCAAAGGCTCTTGGTCTATTCGCCGGATCCATCTTGTTCATGCGCAACTGCGGTGATATTATGGCTGTCTAAAAGAGGAGTTGATAGGAGGGCGGCAATGGAGATCAGTGGGGCTGTGTTTTTATGTTCTCTTTTTTGTTAGTATTGTCGTCAGACAAATTCTTAGTGTGGGATCATGAAGTGTGGCTCCTTATCTGAGACAATCTCCGTGGTGCAGTGGCAACCAAAGTAGTACCCCCTTTGTTAGATGTTTTGCTCGCCCCTGTGAATTATCAGTAAAATCATTGACATCGCATGGGAAATGTCATTTTCACAAGACTTCTCGAACTCAATTTGATAGTATAGTAGAAAACTACCCTCTGCTTTGTGATGCCTGATGCCGCTCAAAACTGTGGTAACTATTCAGTTCGATTCTTGCTTACATACATGCAGAGGAAATGAGAATTGAAATAGACAGCAGTGGCACAAATGGCATACATAGCCAATTAACATGTGCACGCCAGATTTTACAGTCTACTACCTCCGTCTATAAAAAGAAGGAAAAAAAAAAATGCAATTCTCGCTTTTTTCAAACTATTTGAACTTTGTTTGAAGTTATATAGGCCCTGTTTGGGGAGATGTATTCATACGCACAGCCCATACCGGCCCACAAACAAATATTAGGTCTTCACGGTGTTCATTACAGAAAAAAAAGGAAAAAAACAAGCACTGCTGGGTGCAGAGCACCTCGCCGCCGGCCGTGCCTCTGCTGGGTGCCAAGCACCTCGCCGCCGCCCCGTGCCTCCAGTCACAGCTCGCTTTCCGCCGTCCACGGGTGTTGGGTGCCGGCCCTCGATGGGCTGAGGCATGGTCGCACCAGTAGACCCAGGTTCGATTTCTCGTTGGAGCGAATTTATGGGGCTGGTTAAAAAAAAAATCCTCTCGTCAGCTTGCCGGGGTTCGGGGATTTTTCTAGACCTGGGAGAGGTTTCTTCCGCTTAATGAAAAACTGTGGGGCTCTTCACCCCATCGGGTCTAGTTTTTTCCAGCATACGCCGCCGAGCATCCCAGACAAGCCAGGTACTGCATAACCGTGTAGCAAAATTGAATGAAATTTCAGTGAAGCAAAAGAAATTCGATTCTAGTATTGTCAATCCAATAGACACTGACCTTTGCTCCATGAGTGTTTGCTTGCAAAATGACTATGCTTCTAGAACTAAAGATTTGGTTGCTTATTTGCAAACCTAGAAAGTAGTAGGAAGGCCACAAAGGTGCTTTCTTGCAAAACGCAAAAGTGAAGTCCCAGAAATGCTGAAGTTGCAAAATGGCAAAACATATATATCTGAACCACCAACTTCAGTGATTGCAAAATTTCTGTTTTCACATTTTACCAAAAGTGATGGATTTTGCAATGCATATTGGAATCATGGATTTTCAGTCTGCCTTGAAAATACTTAATCATGCTACTAGCTTGGCCATATCCCATCTCTCGTTGCCGCTTGCTCCACAAATAGTTCTTGTGGTCACGGAGGGTGTAGTTAAGATTGGTTGGCCCACCAACTTGGCGACTAGCCAACTCGTGTGCGGCTTTTGGCCCGATTCCCGCATCATCTGCCGTTTCAATTTCAAAAGCTTATAATTCTGAAATTTTTCTTTGGGACACCATTAAGTGTAATATTTCTGGCGAGTGTAGTGGGTGATTGTGTTCCAAAACCAGCTCAGACACTTTCAGCATTTCTTTCTTTTGATCCATTTTAAGATTCATGTAGACCTGACATTCGGTTCTCATTTCAGCTCTAGGGCACTTTGTTAAATGATCCCTTTTGTTTAGTGATCGACGACCCTCTTTTGCACAAACAAATCTGCATGATGTAATCTTATCATCAGATGGCCTTTTGTTTGTGTATTTTTTTCTAACCTCGAATCCTTTTTGTCCACCGTAGGTAAGCCAAAATGCCCAAGCCTCATCTGAAGATATAAATTCCATGCCAACTTGAGGTACCAGACCAAGCAATGCACTTCTGCAATTACAAAAAACAGCATGAGCAGGGGACATATGCAAGTGCAGAGGGAAACATCGGACTAAAATCCATATGATGTCAGATAAGATTAACAAGGTGAGATGTATCACTTACGTATTTGAATCATGGTGTGCTTCGTTAGCCTCTTCTTCCATATCAGCACTTCAGAATGAAATTTCAACTTGCTGTTTCTTCCATGAGAAAAGGAAGGTGGAGCAAGTTCAAAGCAATCTGCTGATGCCACTTCGATGAATTGCAGGGTTGTTCACCAGGAAAGACAACAGAACCCAAAAAGATTGCTTAGACTTACGCTTCAAGATTCAGAGTTCGGCAGTCGGCGGCGTGAAGATGGTCAGGTTCGGCAGTCGCCACTCCCGCCCTTTTCCGTCGATCTCGTGCCGTTTTCTATTACGCTGGCGCGGTTTTTGTCGATCTCCCGCGTTTTTACCCTAGTTTAGCTAGTTTGATCGACACGAATCCTATAGTTACATTTTTTTTGACGGAGGAAGTACAATAAGGTATCATAGTGCCGTACAGCAGAGACACAGTAAAGCAGAGTATGGAGCACGTATCGGTAGGTTTGCCCGGCTGCCAGCCAATCAGGATAACATCCTTGGCAGTGGCCACTTTCTTGTCGAAGTTGTAGCCAAAGTGCCAAAGATGGGTGACGTTGTGAATAGGCACAGTCCTCCCTACATGCATGCGGTTTTATATATCAACTTTTTTTAAGGAAAAAATATTGGCAAAGAGTAAGATAGGGGGGCTTGAGCCCCCCCCCCCCCTCACCCCCCATGGCCTCACTAGTTCTGCCCTTGGATGACATTGAGCTCGTCTCGACAGCCACCCATGGCCTCACTAGTTCATGCCCCTGGATGACACTGAGCTCGTCTCGGCGGCCAGCTTGGGCCAGCTCCTCGAATGCATAGCCAGTCATATCGAAGAGGCTGTCTCCTCATGTGCGAGACGCAGCGTGGCAGATTCGGTGAGAGAAGCGAAAAAGCAACGCCATACCTACATGCGGCCGCATGGCTTAGTCCGCACCATCGCTGCTTGCTTTGAGATTCGGTTCGGTCAACAACGCCCGATTCCCGCTTGCGGCTTCTGCCCTCATTCCGACATCCTCCGTTCCCTTCATCCGATTCCCGGCCTTCCGTCCCTTCGCGGCCCCGAATCACACGCCGCCGCCCGTCTCCGCCGCGCCGCCGCCGTCTGCCTCTTCATCCCCGTTCTGCGCCAGTGTGTCGTCGCCGCCCGTCCCCTCAACCGGTCTTCCGAGCACCCGCGCTACCGTCGTCGTGTCGTATCCCCGCCTCCTGTGCTACATCCGCCGCCGCATATCTCCGCCTCCCGCGCCGCCGCCCGTCTCTGCCGCGGCAGCATCTCAGCCTCCACCGCTGCATCCGCCGCCCGTCTCCTCAACCCCTTGCCCTGCGTCTCCGCAACCCTGTCCTGTCACCCAGATCTCGCTGATCTCTTCCTCCCGCAGATCTCGCTGCTCCGACGAGTATCCATCGTCACCTGCATCTGTCTGCTCCAGCCACTGGGCCTCAAGGCGAGCCTATGGCACCATCTGCCTGCCGCGCCGCTCGTGGACGGATTTTGACCTCGTCTGCCCGGGCCACCCTCCACGACGACGGCCCCGCGACATTGCCTACGTTCCAGCGACTGATGAGCCTCTAAGCCACCACGACCACCAACTTCGTCGTGCAGGTGATCTGAACCAGTGTTGGAATGTCCAGGTCATCCACCTTCTTTATCCACTCTAATTAAATTAGTAGATGGGCTCTAAATTTGAATAGAGTTGACAGATGTGCAGTAGGTATAAGATATTATCATTCCATTTTTAGTGCAATCAGGCTGAAAGGCTATTGACGTGTTCAGCTCTGCAATTTCAAAACATGCTACTACATTATCTCATCATTTTCAGGAGTCACCACTTAGTATGTGTGGGCCCCGCCACCCGGCGGGCCCACCTAGCATGAAATAATGTCATTTCCTGGTAAAGGAAAACATTAATTGCATAAGAGTTGGCAGCGGCTAACCAGAATTGAAAAATAAAGATCGGAACTAGGACCTGATCAAGACGACTTGCAGGGCCGGTGAAGGGAGGGAAGGCCTTCCGATGGAGCTGCAAGATTAAGCAAGTCTGAGTACCACCGCACTCAGCAAGTACAGAACAATTGAAGGTATAAACATGCATTATTAGTTAACAGGTGATTAATAAATCAATGTTGGGTCCTGGAGGGGCAAGAACCTCCCTACCAGTTCCCCTGGTGATTCTGGCCCGGATCCTTCTGTCGATCCCGCAATCACCTTCATCTCGTTATCATCACTCATATGGGTTATTCTTGGCTAATCTGTGGGAGCTTTAACCAGACGGGCTCATAACCGAGAGCCACGGCTATCGATAGATTAGGTAACTCTGCAGAGGTTTGTACTCTTGAAACTATACGGTTAGGCAACCCTCCCGTGGCCAACGGCAGGGTCACCCTACGGGACTCGTATCCACTGGCGTCCATCTCTGGACAGCTTCCATCTGGGTCTACCCACGGATGCTACTGGGGTCTAAACAGGGATCGCATAAACGTCCACACAAGGACACCAACCCGGGTATGGATGCATCATATAAGCTAGGGCATGCATCGCCCGTGGGCCCTACCGGCCCTGTCACATGCGACCCGTGCCGACCAGTCCCAGTCCTCTGTCTGGGGCTGTCTCCAGCATTTCCGTTGCCCACCGTGGCCCCTGGGGTAGCTTTGCCAGAGGTAGCTGGTGGAGTGTGAGTCGAGGCCTCACATTACAGGGCATTCCCGAAGGCTATGTCCTTTTTGGCCCGTATAGCCGTACATGGCGTTGGAAAGACTTTCCAAGAACCGGTCCTTAAACGACCAAGGTAGGCCTCTGGACAGGAGCTCCTCCGAGACTATCCACCCTACCTCGCATCTTCTTCCCCCTGGGTGCCTCTCGCAACTAGGGTTTCTGGCACTGGGTAGTGTTTTAGTAGCTGGGGGTATCTGAGTGGCTAACTCTCAATGCAACTACAGACATTTAGCTAAGATGAGAGCATGTTAATGCAATTGATTATCATGAGCAAGGAAATAGCTAAGACTTGCCTGATACGGTGGTAGTCTTCCGCCGGGGCTATATTTCTTGAGGTTTCCTGGCGGAGTATCTACACAAGTACAATTCATGACTTAATCAATCATCACAGCGAGTGAATTACTTGGGAGGGGAGAGGCTAGAGATATTAGTCATAGGGGTAGTTTCTAAGTTAAGCAGTGGATTGCCGGGGGTTTCGCGGGGTGTCTCAGGGTCTTTGCGGGGTTTGGCGGGGTTTAGAAATGTCAGTGGAAGGCAATAAATTATTTCTAAGTTTAGGAAAGGCTTCTAGGGAATCTAATCTTATGAAAAACCTTAGAATATATTCTATTAATTTTAGGAATTTATTGGCTATTTATGGGGCTCTATTTTGAATTAGGCATAAACCGGCGTATGCTAACGGAGGCTTCCTATAGGCTGAAAAAGAATCCTTCTAATTCTAAGCCCTAGAAATGGGTATAAATAATTTGGATGGTACTAAATAACTTATTATTTTCCCTAATATTTTTAGGTATTTTTGGGAATTTTTGGGAATTTCTAAAGTGGAGAAAAAACTTCTTGGGTGCACTAAGCCGGGTGTACCTAGCATTTTCCTAGGGTTGTGCGGCTGACGAGTGGTGCCAGCTGACGCCAGCACTGGCGCCAGCCCGCAGGCCACTGTGCTGTGGACCGGTGCCCGTGGGCGTGTGGACCACGCGGCCCATGGGCCTGCGGTCCACTGGACCGCGTGCACGCGAGGCGGGGAGGGGGAGGTGGCGGTTGACGTGGGCGATGCGGGTGGCTGGCAGGCGGGCCCCGTGCTGGCGTGGCTGCCACGCAGGCGCCAGCGCGGCTGCCGGGCTTCGCGGCGGCGCGGAGGGGCTGCAGGGGGAGTTCGCCGGAGAGCTCGCCGCCGGCGGCGACAGAGTGGCTCTCACGGCGGTGAAGGCACCTACGGCCTCAGGGGGACACGGCGGACACGGCGAGGATATTCTCGTCGAGATTAGAGGGCTGAGGCGGCGGTGCGGGCTCGCCGGAGCTCGAGCGGCGGCCGGACGGGAAGGGGAAACGCGGCGAGGGGTTTCTGGGGCTTTGGCTAAGGGTCACTCGCACTCAGGGGTTCGCGTGGAGTGTACTGGTGCGCGAAGGTGCGGAGGAGGGGTGCCAGGGCTGGCCGGCGGCTCGCCGGGGCACGACGGCGCTTACGGCCGCTGGCTGGGGCTCGGCTGGGCATCGTGGAGGGCGACGGAGGGATTGGGGAGGATGTAGAGGGCCGCGGGGTGCTTACCGCAGAGAGGCTGGGGCGAGAGATGGCCGGGGTGGCGGCGTCGGCGTGCGGCGGCGCTTGCGGATCACGGTGGCGCTCGGGCGGCGCTTGCTCAGGGCGCGGGCGTCCTCCAGAGCACGTCGCTACGCTCCTTGGGCTCCACGGGGTGCTCTAGGTGATGTCGCGGCGACCGGAGGGGAAAATTAGGGGCTTGGCGGCGGCGGGGGTGCCAGAGCAGCGCGGCGGCGCTCTTGTGCTCGCGGTGGCGGCAGTGGTGGTGGTGTGGTGTCTTGTGGTGAGGGTGAGCTCCATCCAGGGCGCGCGCAGGGCTATTTATAGCCCGGCGATGCTCCCTGGGGGCTCACCGGGGCAGCGGGGTGATGACACGCGGCATGGCGAGCTCGCCGGCGTGCGACGCGTGCGGCCGCGGCATTTCGTGCGGATGGCCGGCGAGGGAGTGTCGGCGCCGCACTTCATGTGCGGTGGCCTCGCGTGGTGGTGACACGCGTCCCGCGTGCCTTTGTCTGGCCTATCTTGGCCGGAGGAAGGGAATCGAGCGGCGACGGCGGCGGCAGGGGTGCGGCGAGATGGAGGGGGAAGGGCTCCCTGTGCCGGGATGGCCTCCCTGACGCGCGCTGGGTGTGGCAGGGGTGGCGTGGCGTTAGTTTTGGGGCGCCACGCGGGCTGAGGGCGTCGCGGTGGCGGGATGGGCGCGCGGCGGCGTCGGCGCCGGAGAAATGAGGGAGGGGGGAAGAACCAGAGGAGGAGGAGGAGGAAGACGACGGCGGTGTGGGCCGGGCCGGATCACGCGGAGATGTGCCAGAGAGGGAAATTGAGGGGGTGTTTGTGGACTTCGCGGGGAGGGCTGAAGGGGAAGTGGCGCGCCGGCTGGGCCGCGCGGGAGTGAGCCCGGGAGGGGAATTGGGGGGCCTAACCTGGACTTTTAGGTGTTTGGGCCACGGCTGACCGGCCCACCAAGCTGGGAATTCTTTTTCTTATTTTTCTAAGGAATTTTGAAAGGGTTTTTGGAATTCAATTTTTGAACCAGTTTCTTTTGATTTAAATCTAGGGCTTCCGATACTAGTTTTATCCTTATAGAGCACTCAAGTATAGAACTTTGTTTTTATTTTTCTATTATCATTTTATATTCTATTATTCCTAGAAATTCCTATTCTAACCTATAATAATCCTTATAAACCTAATAATTAATCTACTAATTACTTAAATAATCCTTATTAATTTTTGAGGGTGTCACAGTATGGACCACAAAGGAATTAGAAGATGCAGTGCTAAAGATGTGCTGCTCTAGAATTGTAGAAGTCAAACCAAATATATAACTCTAGCGCCACGATTTTCAGTAGTTAGCTGATTTGGACTGCCTGAACATATAACAAGTATTTCAGTTGGAATGGCATGTAAAATATGTCGGCACCGTACACCGGCCCACATGAACAATCGACTGCGCCCCGCCCCCAGTCCACCGGCTCACCACGTAGTAACCGGCGGACCTCACTGCTTATGCTAGCGCCCCTAAATTGCTACGCGCACCACCGAGTGTACACAAGAACTTGCTTTAGGCCCTTCCCAATCCCTAAAAATCCCCTAAAAATAGCAAAAAAAAAATTAGAAAAATACAAAAAACCTAGCCATGCTTTCTATTTTATTTTTTTTAAGGTCATAGAACCCCAACTTAATAGAAACACGGTGTGCTTGCCGCCTCATCTACTCGGAATTTTCTCTCCAAACAAACATTACTGCAAAAGAGGCTGCAATAATGGAGTACGTGCTTGTTTGTCGCAAGCATGCACACGGTAACATGTTGAGGCATATTATGCAACACCTAGTCTATTCTGATGTGGAGAGTAGAGAGGCTCATGATGAAGTCAGCAGCTCATCAGACTTTCTCTAAGCTAAACATGGCCGGATCCCCACTCCATTCCTGCTCAACGTTCTTCACAACACACAATATGTTCTAAACTCACGTTTACGCATGCAGATACGAAGCTTGTTTTGTTGCACGAACTTGTCCCAACGATACCACAAGTGTAGCAATGCTTGTGCCACATGTCTTCTTGAAACCAATGTGTGTAGTTCCTTCTTACCTTACTGTCCTATGTACATCTCTACCATGCATTGGTTATTCTTGACAATGCTCACTACTAAAAAAGCCACATCCGCCCCGCACATAAGCCTCGGTACCATATCAAGACCCGGTGCTAATGTTCCAAAATTCGCGAGCCTCCGAGGACCCTTTAGCATCGGTTGGTGTTATCACCCGGTGCTAAAGCTCTTTGAACCTTTAGCACTGGTTGGTGTTACAACCCGGTGCTAAAAGCCTTTTAGAATCGGTTGGTGTTAAATAATCAGTACTCAAGGGTTCTTCACGGGTTACTACAAAGGGAAAGTATCTCTTATTCAGTCACATGTGCTGCGTAGGTGAGATGGTAAGGTGGGCACCTTTAGCACCGGATCATTTGCACCGGTTGGAAACCTGGTGCTAAAAGTTGTCCCCAACCGGTGCAAATGTGGGTTTATGTGGTAGTGGCTCCAGATACATTATTATTGTGGACGTCATGTAGACGGGCTGTTGGCTTCTATCCTCGCTCCAATATAGTCCAAAATACAAGGTTTGATCAGCATTATGCTTCTTTATTTTCTAGTCTCAGAACAAACTCCCACTCCTTCCCCCATTGTAGATATTTTTTTTGGCCGTTCCAAATAAACACACTAGGATTCTCAATCTAGATAACAAATATTTCATTGTTTACCATTTGCTGCATTGTGTTAAGTTTTGGATTCACCTTGCGCAAGGCCGGTCCTGACATTTTGGGGGCCTTGGACCAAACATACAACGGGGCCAATTAACAACAAAAAAATGCCACTAACACTTAAGATGCATTGAAAAAAATATTCATATCAAAGCAATGTATACAAATTACTTTAAAAGTTTCTTCCAAAATTTTTAGATGTGAAGTTATTGATTATGGTACCAATATCAATTTCATCCAATAATTTCTTCGTGATGCATAAAATTCCCAAAGCATTGAACCTTTCTTGAGGCATTTTGAAGTGTTTGTGTCACTCCTAAAAACTTTTGTCTATGGCTCCTCTTTGTTATGCCATAAACTCATCTCTTCATTTCCTCTTCTTCCTTTTCTCATTGCCACAAGGATATTTTCCAGATGACAATATGTAGTGCTTTGTGCTAAAGATTAAAGAAAAATATGGTTATTGGTGAGATTATTTAGGACAAAAGGCTCGATCAATGTAATATATACCTGATTGGTGCACAAGACATTGGATATTTTGATTGGCCGAACTCCTTAATCCTGATCCTTCTTTTCAACTTGATGAATGCTGCGTGGTGTGCTAGGAGCTAAAGAAAACATTAAACATGGCATAGATAAGATTGTTCAGTGGCACATCAATTCATTCATGTGAGCAGTTGTGGACGGTGATAAAATTGAGACTTTTTTAGATAATGGAAATAGGTCCGGCTTCAACCTCCACAATGAGAAGGATCACTCCAAAATTCTTACATGTAGTAGCACAAAGAGTTTTAGACAAATAAAACTATTCAATAACCAACTCTCAAACTGAAGGACCAGTGAAAGGGCCTCTAGCCTAGTGGTTAGAGCAACTGAGTAGCACCCAGCAGACCCAGGTTCGACTCCTCGTGGGAGCGAATTAATTGGGTCTGGAATAAAAAATATGCAAAAAAAAATAAGTTGGGGTTTCCCCTGCTGACTTCGGTAAAAAAAAAAAAAACTGAAGGACCATCCATTTAAGGTGAAGAAACGCAACGCTGCCGTCTCCAGGGTCCGACATGCCGAGATGACGAATTCTTGGTCACATTCGCTTCGCTGCAACTTGGCTCAAAATCGGAGCCATTATGTTCCTCTGAATAAAATTGAGACTAACATAGGAATAACTTGTGTGCATGCCTAGCTTACTTTCGTGACTGTCGCCGGCGTCGCCGTCTGTCGTACACTCGTACTAGATGCCCGCGGCCTCGATGATCCAAATGCGATGTGCCTCGCCACCGTGCTAAGCAGGCAATTCGATCACTGTGCGCAAGGAGAAAGAGAGATGATGATAGATTGGAAAAGGAGAGGACTCGTCACAACAAACATGCGATGTTTCGTCACAACAAACCTCCTACATACATGGGATAGGGGCCCAACCAATCGAGGGCCTGGAACGGCTGCCCCTCTCGCCCCCCTCCAAGGCCGGCCCTGACCATGCGCTTATCACAAGCTCTGGGCCGACCATACAGGTCACAGCTTCGGCGCTCAGGACAGGGTAGCATGCACGCGCGGTAAGTGTGGCCTGGTGCTCAAGGGCCTGCAACAACACCAACAGAAGGTTGGACCCAAATTAAGAGAAAAAATTAATTGTTTTATGCATAAAGTTTTCATCATGTAACTAATTTTGCCAAACAATATATATCCAAGTATTTTTAACACTTTTTTGAGGTGAGTATTTTAACACTAGCTCCTTGCGATTTCAAATAAACAAATATACGACATCAGGTTGTCCTAGAAAGAAAAAAATAAATTATTTTGAACTCGCGCATTATTGTTAGGATTACTCACTCACTCCTATGTTCATCTATCTTCACAAAATCGAAGAACCGACCATACGGAATGACGGTACTACATACACTAGCTACCATAGGGCCAGGACAGAGCAATCTAGAGAGAGAGAGAGAGAGATTAAACCATCGTCATTAATTATCACATATCCATATATCCATCTGGCAATTATACGATAATATGATCAATAATTTGCTGACTGACCGACTCCATCAACATCGCTTACATTGAAGAAGAAAGAACACACATGTAGCTGGCTAGAAATACGTCAAGCCGCCGACGGCGTGTGGCGGTGATAAGCTTCTAGCCCACGGGGATAGTGGCAGATTCAACATGAGGATTAGGGGGCTTTCTTCCTTCCCTCCTCCCTTTCCCGTTTCTCGTCCTCCTCCTCCTCCTCCTTCTTCTTTTCCTTCTAAAAAATGGAGGGGGCAGGAAGTATCCATTTGGTTTTTTTATTAGGGGGGGGGGGGGGGGGGGGGGGGGCTTGAGCCCCCTGCAAATCCCCTAGTTTTACCCGTGACGATACCATCACACTGATGGACATGGGCGCTTGCTCAAATTTTTGGGGGAACAATTTTCATTTATTCACCATTTGACCAAGCCACTAAGTACATCGAGTGCCAGGCCTTCCACATAGACGATGGTGAGGCGAAGTTCTTGTTGGTGGTCGCCGGGTTGGTGCAAATACCCAGAAGTTTATCTCCAATCAAATGGGAGAATAATGACAATCTTCCATGCATGAATGCATGCCATTTTACTTGTTTATTTGGCATGTAGTTTTATTTATTTATTTATTTGACATGCCATTTTATTTATTTATTTGTTGTGAGTAAACTTGGCAATATATCCACTTCTACAACTTCTAAGACTAAAGTTAGTCTTCACGCTCCATCCGTCGTGTCACCCTTCATGTGTCATCTGGCCCACTCATGCATCGTCCTGCCAATACTTCATTTGTGCCCTCCATTGCTGGCCAAGTGGATCTCGTCTACGGAGGTGGAGACTACTGACCACGGGAAGTTGAGCGATCCTCTTCCATACCTCGTCATTCAAGGTCATCACCGGCTTAGTTCATATTCAATCTGCAGCTCATATCCAATGTGGGTGATGCTTAATCAGGTCGGTGTAGGGAATCGTTCCATAGTGACTGCACTGTACCATATTAGTAAGTGAAGTAGTAGGTAGATGCATCATCATTGGCAAGTGTGGGGGTGCTGAATGATGACATTGATGAAACCCGTGGCTATGTGATGCTGGCGTTGGTGAAGCAAGATAAAGAGGTGGGGAGGTGCCCGAGCCGTCGCCCCGCACCTGCCGGTGAGCTCCGATGAGGTAGGGTTCGACGACTTCATGCACTTGTACCCATCTTCATCGTTCAAGCGGGTGGCAGGGGTGGGACGCCAGGACCATAAGTCGGTGGCCACATTCTCGTGCTCGCTGCGGTCCATGCGGCGACCCAGGTTAGCATGTGATTATTACTTCTTGGGCCCGCTTGTCAAAAGTTGACTTAGTCAAAAGAATTGGCCCCGGAAGCTTTTTATATATTGGTGATCTCTCATAGTTTCCTTTTTTACTGCACTCGGTAACGGATTAACGGGTGAACGACAGAGTCACAGTAGTAGCATCTTTTTCATTTTGTTTTTCCTGTGATTTGTTCTAGAGAAAAAGGTTGTTTAATTTTGGGGGCTGAAGAGTCAAAGCCATGTGGTCCAATTCGATCCAAAGTTAAATACTTTCCCTTTGTGGAATGCACCATGGCGAGTTGGCATACAAAATTTGCAACTCAAGTATTTTTGTATATGGTTTTGTGTCAAAATTCAAGGTAATTGGTGGTATACGTGCCAATAGTTTTGTGACTACTGATACCAGTGGCGTAGCTGTGAAGCTAGCTGCAGAGGGGGCAATTTGACGGAGACTCAAGAGAGGGGGGGGGGGGGGGGGGGGGGGTGTGGGAGGGGAGGGGGAGACGTTTGGTAGCTGCACTTAATGCCTACAGTCTCGTCTCTACCAAACGTATGCCCATTAAGTGCAGAAGCTTCTTTTTGGCTAGGAGACTAGCATTTAGAAAGAAACCACAAAAAGGCACATAAAAGTAGAACTGCATATCAGGATATGTATGTTCCCCAAGAGTGCAGCTTTCACAAGGAACTAGCGCCTAGCACCTAGTATGACACATCTTACTATTATTAATTGGATGCTCTTTTTTTAGTCAATTGGAGGCTCATTTCGAAGCCTTCACATAAAGGCACCTAGAATTATAGGTGGACACTCTAGAAAATTAGAGTTTTTTTAAAGCCTCCATATATGAAGTCACCTAATATCCTAGGTGGACAGTCTAGAAAATTATCCACCATTACCATTATAAAATGTAACCTAAAAGAACCCCTAAATTTAGGTACATATTACCTTCCTTTGCCATAACAAAACATAGGTGCCGTGTTTGGTAATAAAAGACCCAATCTTTATATCTTCTTCATAATCTATATCTCTTCTTATATATTATTCTTCATTCATTTATTCTTGATATGTTCAAACCTTGCAACTGCTATGAAAATCAATTGGTTTGCAGGGCGCATATATAACACCCAACTCAAATCTTCTGTCTGCCAGATTTCATTGAGAACAAAGCATGGCTAAAGAGAGATTAGGCAGGTCCTCCTACAACATACATTTGATTTATGTATCGTTCTTATTTTCCATATATCGATCTGCACCTACATTCCTTGTGCTCAATATACAACAAGTAGAGTTCATCAACCTTTCATGTTTCATTTCAATAGTCACAAATTTTATTATTAATCATCAAATTATTGAATAAGTGCTATTTTTTTGTCTCTCCGAGCAAATCAAGCAATATGCTTATGTGCTTTGAAGAAATATTTCCTGCTCTAAACATTAAATATCTGTATAACTATATTTTTACTCGTTAAATATTCATATAACTACCTTTTTTTACTCTTTTCAGATAGTGTTAGCAAATAGCAATAGCATCATTGTATATACCTCAAAAACAGATGCTTAGTGTGGTTTCTTTCTTTCTCTTTTGCCAGGAAGATGACTGGGTTTCTTAGATTACTTAGCTCCATCATGTATTTTTACATACAATGTTGTTGCTGTAGTTTTTCTTTTCCCTTTTCATTTTGATTTTGCGTGTAATACATTATCTTGGGACAACTTATGATTGTTTATAATAACATTGTTAATTTACGGCCCATATATATGCTCTTAGTCAGTGTAGTATTGTAGCTCATATGCCTATATGCTCAGAATATTATTTTGTAGCACCAAAGCAACTAGTTGCAGATATATAAGATTGATGATTCGAATTAGCATATTGGTTAAAGAGACATTAAATAAATTGATTGTGTAAAGCCATATGCGAGCTCAACCTGTCTTTTCTATCCAGCCACCAAAACCAGATTCTCCTCTTCATCTTCCACGACCTCATGAAAAATACGAAGGCAAGTTCTCCCATGACATCCTCCAAGCAAAATGGCGAGTCCTAAAATATTGCCAAGAGATTTGGTGAGCAATGACGTAGCATGGTCGTGATGACAATGGTGTAGGCCTAGTTCCAGTACATAATATATATATCTCTAACTTGAGTTATCGGACATGCCATGTCATGAACAAAACTGGCGTGGATGTTATAATTTTGATAAATTTTTTATTTGTGTATTTTTTAAAAAGATGGATTAATTAATTAAACAAATTTAGAGGAGAAAGGCCTTATAAAAATAGGCCAGCTAGCTAGCCCATAAATAGAAGTTTTCTAAAAAAGAGACTAGTGGTTATATCACTCCTAATGTGAGTTTCATTCTCATTACATAGGGTGTGCTATATCAATATTTTTTAAGGTGCAGAAAAAAAATAATGAACACAAATGAAAGGATTTTCATCTGGATAGAACTCGGTGTTTAATGTTTTCAAAGCTGTAAATAAAATATGTTGAAATTGGCATTGGGCGTTCGAGGGATTTATTTTTTTCAACTTTTGTCTAACCCTAGCATCATAAGTAAATGATATATAACTAGTCTATGAAATCGTGGAATGAATTGTGTATTGGAGGCAATGCTTTATCCGTCAACCCAAATTAACTTCTTTATATCTTTATGTGACACCACCAATGGCACTTTTGAAAAATTGTGGAACCAAATTTCCCACCAAAAATGGCCCAAGCTGTAAATATAATACAAAGATTCAAATGTGGGCTCTCTCAGACTTAGGCCCACAGGGCTTTGCTGATTTGGTGCTAACTCTATTGATGTTGAATATATATCCAGATTCAGACGAGGACTATCCCTTAGCCATTGGACCCCTCTGGTCGAACAAACGGTGTCCAAACGGTCGGATAACCATCCGTATTGTTTTCACCCCTATTCAGCGGCCAATGACATGGTTCCTGGTCTTGCTAGCAATATGACTCATGAAGCGTGGTGCTGAGCTCCAACATGGAGGCATTGATTTGGATGGTCCTCGACCCGACTTCGGATTAATCAAGTAAAAGAGAGGATGAAACTAAAAAAAATCAATAAACAATCAAGTATGTGAAAGAAAGGAAAGAAACAAATATCAATATGCAATTCAGTGCGTAGAAAAAAGGTATTAAGATGCGAGTGCCGGAGTAGATGTAGTGGTTAACCTCAGATGAAAAATGTTCCTCTAAAGTCCCACTTTTATAGTAGTGACTTTATTTGTAATGATTTGCTATATGCATGCATTTTTCCGAGTGACAGATATACTTCTGCAAAGAAATTAATTAAGATAATGGATTCTGCATATACAAACATACATATTTACTATTGAATAAATAGACGGACCACTTTTTACAAAAAAAAATTAAGAGAATGGTTGTTGCATATACAGAGACTAGAATTGAAAAAAATGAACGACTAAATGCACAAGCAGTTAGCTGGTTGCATGGTACCACATGGTGACATGGACGCCCTGTTCATCATCGGTGGGTGTTTTCTTCGTGAATCCTTTTGCTATGTGAGCCGGCCATGTCGAATCTGAAGAGATAAAGCTCGGAAGCGCTTAGAATCGATCACCACAAGATTTAACATTATTGCTGAGAGTTTAGTCGCAGGTGGCTGACGGCTATCCCGTTACTTTTATGCGCTGTTGTCCGGCATTGTTTGTCGGTGATTGGTGTGGTCTGGGATTCAACCGTACCTTCGGTAAATAGTGCCGTGACACTACGTCACCGTCGGCAATTGGAGAATAAAAACTATAAGCAAAATAACCACTCTTGGCCGCTCTCTTAAAAACTTCAGCAAGACTCTTGAATCTTGTAGTGAATACCTGACCTCTCCCTCCGGTTGTTTGCTTAATTTCCGTTTTGATCGTCGTGGCGGTCGCCGAAGCTGTCGATCACCCTCTGACCTATTGTTCAGATACTTGGGCAAATCACTGGGATAGGGAGGATTCAGGTGTTCACAGAAGCGTGGGTAATTGGCAATGTCTTCTAGAGTGCAGATGTGCTTGTCATCTAGAGTGTGCATGTCAATCCGGAGTAGCCATGCCATATTTTGTGCGGCCACCGTGAGGTAAAGAATGTCTCTCTGGTCCGTGCTCATAACAGGGTAGCATGGCGAGTTGTCCTGATCGAATGGTGGTAGTGAGTTCTGCCGCTGCAGCTTAGACTTCATGTCAGCCCGGAGCCTTGTATAGTTGAGGCTTGTGCTTGGCTCCTCCCTCCACTCCAGTTGGTCCAAGTCGAGAACCCAGGTAAGGACCTCCGCCCCAGCATCAGCACCCTGCAAGCTTCGAAGACTGACAAGCTTGACCTTACCTTTGGAGCAGCCTACGCTCCAGAATGGCTGTGGATGCTCCCACCTCAGGCCATCATCTGGAAGCAGCAGGCCGGAAGGGTGAGGAACAACATGGAACTTGGCGTGGCTACTGCTGTCGTCCAGAAGGCTGCGGCACAACAGGATGCCTCGCGACAGATCAACCCACAGCAGCGTTTTGTTGAAGGGGATGACCCGGTCGGTTTGCCACCCCCACAAGCACTCCTCTTTCCCATCGGGGGAAATCAGGGTGCCTTGTCGTCGGCTCCACTTGTTGTTCTTGGATGAGTAGCAGTCAAGGAACATCTCCAGCTGCCCTGTCTTGGGGTTTAGCTCCTGCAGAAGGTTAGCCACCACATAATGATTTGTTCTGCGCAGGAGGCCAATGGAGCTGGTGGAGCGGATCAGGGGCTCGATCTCAGGAAGCTTGTCCACCCAAGGGCCCTTGCGACCACATGTGTTGTATCCATACACGAAGTAGTCGGTGGGGAAGTTCCTGTGGGGTGTGTGTAGGCGGAGGAGGACTAGCCCCTTGTGAGCGCAGATCACCTCCACGAAGGACCGGATGGGATCGCCGCCGTAAGGGTCCAGCGTCTCCAGGTTGCTTGCGTGCAGCAACCACATGCCCTTGCTTACGGTGAACCAGAACTCCACCTCTCTGCCGATGGTTGTGTAGGCTGCAGCGGTGGTGCTCTTGTCTGCCAAGGCAGCGTGTTTGGGGTCATCGGCGGCGATAGCCACCGGATGTATCAGGGGCCAAGGGTCATGAGCTTCCGGCGTCATCGCGTGTACGCACATCTGGCTGAGAAACCAACTCAGCTGGTGATGAATGGCAAAAAAGGTTTTTTGAGAAAATGGATTTGGTGCTGGCAGAAAATCAAGGCTTTTGATTTGAGAGGATGGATATCTGGTGCTGGACTGCTGGCCACTCCTCCTGAGATTCAAGTGTTGGGGAGATCAACAAAGTTTCCCTAGGGGGGAAGTGAGGAGTATCATTTATGCAGGGTTGCCCCGAGAACTGGGCACATTAAGCTGTCTGCTCTGGGCTTTGGGCTGGGTTGGGTTGGGTCAGGTATGGTTGGGCGTTTCACGACCACAGATTTCTCTCATCTTAGGCTAGTCTCAATGAGAGTTTTATTGGCATTAATTTCTATGTCACATCATCAAAATTGATGACGTGACAAAATTATTAAATGAGAGAGTTTCATGAAATGAGAGATGAGTTACCTAGTTCCCGGACTAAATAATCATGTCCATAAAACTCCCACTAAAAATGGTCTTACCAAAAGAAGATCATATCGATGTTTTATGGACATGCATTTTTAACAGCTTGCCCTTTTCTTCTTTTTCGTGGTCCACACACTGATCAAGATTCAACATTTTTATTCTTCGGCTAACTATTAATAATTTGGTACACTCGCGGTTCACATTCAAAATACTTTTATCTTACATCAACTATAAGGTCATGAGTAATAATTCCACAAAAGAGAATATAATAATAATGAAAGTCGGTCTAATAAGACAGCATTTGTTCAAATCACGCTTCAATTTTGAAATGAGGAAGTACACCAGCTAAGTTATCTTGTTCTGGACGGCACCTTTAATTTAAGCTCAATCGATACAAACGGGCAAGCTGGAGCCATCAATGACGGCATGTGCTCACCTCAATTCAAGCTAACCGGGGGTGGTTAACCTGCTCGTTGGTTAGTTGGTCAATGACGTAATTTAAGCGGTGATGGCGATCCATAACCATTTTTTCATCCAAATCGTATTTGTTTTTGTTTGCCTTGATAGAGTCGTCGATACCCTCTGTATGTAATTCGCTTTGACAGCGAAAGACAACCTATATATATATATATATAGCAACCCGCGGCAACACAACATATATAAATGACAAGCGAGGTATGGCAACCAGCGATAATAATAAATGGTACTTGAACAGCTGGTCTGCAACCAAGGATTACCCGTCCTCGTGTTAGACTATTTTTTTTCTCCGGAAAAAACCTTCATTCACATAGATGGTTCGGAAACGACGGCAGCATGTAAGACATTAATTATTATTGAATCAGCGCAACACCAAGGATTACCCGTCCTCGTGTTAGACTTTCTTTTCTCCGGAAACAACCTTCATTCACATAGATGGTTCGGAAACGACGGCAGCATATGTAAGACATTATTATTGAATCAGCGCAACACCAACCAAAATGAATAGACTTTTTAGCGCAACGCAACGAAGCGAACATGCCCATTAAATCTTCATATACCTTCCATCATCTTATATTCTTGTGTCTCTCGTTGCTTTGGATTGAGGGACAAATTAAAAGCGGCTCCACATATCTAAAAACTTTATAACCGAAAACTTTATTATATTCGCAATTCACAAACTTTCGACACAAAAACTCTATGCACACAGATCAAAACTTTATACTCACAATCTAGACATTTTCTCGTCACAATAAAAAAACATTTCTGCTCAAAATCCAGTAGCTTTCAAATATTCGTTAAAAAAACTTTCAAATTGAAAAACTTCATGTTCAGAGAGAAAAACACCTCACCACATGAGGCATCAGGAGCTTTGCCTAGTAAGTTTTGGATATTTAATTTAAACAACTGAAATGAAAAGATTATAAACTACAAAGTTGTCAATATCGCTGAGTACTACAACTTTGATGGCGATCTTATTTCAAGTTGAGGTCATTTGATATCCTTGAATTTATATCAATATTTAACATCTAAAAAAGTATAAAAAAACTCGTCAACTCTAAAGTCAGATCTGGTCAATTTGATATAACTTTTATCTTACAACCTTGTTCCATCCAACCACAGAAGTACTCGAAGAGACGGGCTGTCCAACTTAAGCAATTGAAAAAATAAAATTAAAAAATATAATGGAAACAACATTTATTTAGAAGTTATCGAAGACACGGGCTGTCGAACTAATTTAATTCATTCTTAAGGGCAATCTCAACCCTCCATATAAGATAGTTTTTATAGTGTTAATTAGATTGCCATATAAAACTTTTAGCTTATGTATCTCTATATTAAATAAGAGAGGGTGGAAAGATGAAGAAACTGGCCTCGTGCAAGACCTAGTTTCAACATGAAAATCTATACACTAGAGACCATCATATTGTGCATTGGGAGATGATAGTGTCTTGATCATAGATGAAAAATAAATATTCCCTTCCATATAGAAAATAGAAGTCGTTTTGGACAATGTTTTAATCAAACATTGAGAATATAAATCATGAATATCTTTTAAGTCATTGAGTTTGAAAATGTGAAAACTACATGAATAGATTTTTCTTGTTCTCGACGGCACCTTTAATTTAAGCTCGACCGATACAAACGGGCAAGCTGGAGCCAGCAATGACGGCATGTGCTCACCTCAATCATGCTAACCAGGGGTGGCTAACCTGCTCGTTGGTTAGTTGGTCAATATGACGTAATTTAAGCGGTGATAGCTATAAAAAAACATTTGTTTCAACCAATCATATTTTTTCTTTGCCTTAATAGAGTCGTCAATACCTTCCGTATATATTCAGCTTTGACAGCGACAAGACAACCTATATAGTATATATTTAAAGAAAATGACAAGCGAGCTATGGAAACCAGCGACAAGAATAAAAAGGTTGCACATTAACAGCTGGTCTGCAAGACTGCAACCAAGGATTACCCGTCTTCATGTTAGACTATTTTTCCGGAAAGAACCTTCATTCACGTAGATGGTTCGGAAACGACGGTAGAATGAAAACAGGAGTAAGACATTAAACACCTTTCATGTACCTTCCATTTTATATGCACGTCTAAAAACATACTTCCTTCGTTTCAAATTATTGGTCGTTTTGGCTTTTCTAGGTTCATAGATTTTGCTACGAACCTATACATAGCGTTTATCTAGATGCATAACAAAGATTATGAACTTAATAAAGTCAAAACGACCTATAATTTGAAATGGAGGCAGTACATTCCATTTTACATTCCTGACTTCTTCCTGTGTCTCTAGTTGCTTTTGCTTATGAGGGGGACAAAAGGGGCTCCACAGACTTAGTAGTTGTCACATCGAAATGTAAGAGGGGTGTAGGACATAATTTTTTATTACTAATAAAAAACAAATTCCAGATTCTATCAGTACTCCACAAGACAAATTAATTAAGTTAATTAATTCAGCATTAGCACATGTTTACTGTAGCACCACGTTATCAAATTATAGAATAATTAGGCTTAAAAATTTGTCTTGTAAAATGGTCGCATTCTGTGTAGTTAGTTATTTTTTAATTTATATTTAATACTTCATGCATATGTACTTTGTTTCGCTATGATAGGTGCTAAATTTAAGTAATGGGACCAAACACCCCCTAACCGAAAACTTTATACTCGCAATTCACAAACTTTCGACACAAAAAAACTCTATGCACACATATCAGAACTTTGTACTCACAAATCACAATCTAAACATTTTTTCGTCACAATAAAAAAACTTTCTGCTCACAAACCAATAACTTTCAAACTGAAATCTTTGTGTTCACAGATAAAACACCTCTCCACATGATGCATCAGGAACTCTACCTTGAAAATTTTAGAACTTATTGTATGAAGTTTCACCGGGAAAATAGATCACATCTCTTAACCATGGTAGCACAAGGAGGATTCGATTTGGCTAAATACATCTATATGGCATCACCGAGTAGGGTTGTAGTTAGTCAAATCCAGCCAGGCAACTCCCACGTCTGGTTAGAAATTAATCTCTTGGATGTTTCCTTGGGTTCACAGATTCATTAATTAGAATTTCATGATCGATGCTTTCAAAGTATGCAACCTAACTAACATGTCTCTAGCTTCTGCTGTCGTGCATATTCAATGGGCCGTAGATGAACATTTGCAATCACGCACAGCTGGCGTGACGTTTAAGTTATTATTGTTCTTGTTTGGACGGCACATTTGTTAAGTGAAGGCGGTACAACCGGGCAAAACCTGGAGTCACCACTGGCACACGCATGTGCACAGCTCAGCAGTTTCGAGTTTCGACGTTAACGTCTGCTTACTAGTAGTTTCATTGCATATTCCACGAGGTAAACCTAGCTAGAGTCATCGCTGGGATACGCATGTGCACGACTCAGCGGGTTCATTGCACAATTCGCTTTAGCTTTCTCATCAATCAATGTTGTTTAATTTAATTTAAATTTATAGAAAAATATACTAGCATCTACACCAGAATCAACGCTGGCATACACATGGGCATGACCCAACATAACTTGTTTTAGTTTTTTCTACGTCAAACCTGTTTAATTTTAATCAAATGTATAAAAATAATATATTAAAATCAATAATATTAATTAAATATATTATATAAATATACTTAGCGATCCATTTACGTCACTTTTTGCGAAACACACTACAAACGCACGCACACTCGACCCTACCCCTATGAGCACCTCCGAGAGGATAAACCGACCGATCTTCTCGATGACGAAGTCACCATTGGAAATCCTGTTTTGAGACATCACAGAAGCTAGTGAAAGATCTGACTGTATGATTAGTATAAGGGATATGGGCAGGATTGAGCATTGTTGCATTTCATGCTTGAACTTCCGATGTTGAAGGCTAGGTATTCCTAGTCACTTTCATTGATTTGTTGTGTATCATAGCTTGCTTGGTTCTGAAGGATAGATTTATGTCAAAAAAATGTCAAGCAAATAAACTTATTAGTCTTATCGATGATGGATGTGCAAAGAATACACGCATGTCATGTACTGAAAGAGTATGTAAATTTAGAGAAATATGCTAAATATGTGGTGCCAATTGGTACAAAAGTAATGACAACTATTGTGAGGAGCATGGTTCCTCAAGAAGAAGGACAAGGAGGAGGAGAAGAAAAACAGAAAGGAGAAGAGGAGTAGGAAGCTTTTACTCAATGGCCAAATAGACCAACATTGTTTGTACTTGACTCATCCTATATATGGTACATATTAATTTCTTTTCACAATGGAGACAATTTCTATTGTGTCCATATCAGAACACCATTTGTGCTCCCACACCCGCCCTAAACAAAAATATGGAAACAAATATGAGATCAGAATCATTATTCACATCCAATCTGATTGTACCCTTATACATTATGGTGGGATTGCATACATGTCCATAAGTACTCCTTCCTCAATTATAATGCACAGCACGTCTCCCAGAAGTATTATCTTCGGTCCTCAAAAGAATCCACTAGAAAGGGAAAGCAGAGAAGAAATTTTCATGTCGTTGTCCTTGCTATCGTTGTTTCAATTTTGCCATCAGCTACATTCTTCGACCATTTGATTTCCATCCTGATTGTGCCAGATTTGAGTGTTATGTCTTCTGAGCTAAAACCATGGTACAACGAATTGAAAGTACGTATATTTGGCTTCTCATCTGGGTGATTATGGTCGGTATATTTGAGCTCCAAGGTATCCAAAAATGGCACGACAAGCACAAACTTTAATGAATTGTGATTTGCATTTCCCCTTGGCATACTGTAATTGCTGTCAAATACAAGAATCTCTTCAGGAAAATCACCCATGCGTGCAGTCAAATGGAAATCCAAGCCTTGTTGAGGTTCAATTTTGATTTCAGCCTCAATGCCCTGAGGGAATCGAATGAACTTTAGATTTGTTTCTTTAATTTTGCTATCTCCAGTTATAGGGATGGACGCGTGTATGATTTCAGGGCGGCTAGAGTAAGGGCGTTTCTTCCCGTTGTACAATGCTTTCCCATCTATCTTCTCTTCCTTGTTGTAGCCTTCCAATGTAGTATGTATAATATTCAGATCATAATCAAAAGCGAGGTTACCATAAAGAATGCCACGACGAGTATTAGTTATTCTCACTTTTCCAACACCCTACAAGCAAAGATCCTCATGAAAATGCATATATATCTCTTTTCTGTAATATTGAAAAGCTTTCTATGTTAGAACCAATTGCCATGGTCATATTATTAATGAATTGGTTAATTTCATAGATATTGTCCTTTATTTTGTTGTTATTTATTATATACTTCACGGTGACAATTGCATCTGAAAGAAAATGTAGTGACTGGAATGGAGTGTATAGGTTTGTTGTGTTAGTATATATACCGTGGGTTATTGGGGTAATATGTTCATGGGGATGGGTGTGCGATCTATGTTTATAATGTGTTTAAGAAAAACTGCAGGGATTGTATGATGTCATATATATTCACTCTTTTTTCATCACCTGATCTATAGAAAGATTTTATGTGAGTACATCTTGGAACATAGCTAGAAGCGACTATGAGTCATGATAGATATAAACTAATTTGAAAAAAAAAGTAAGACAAGGTGAGTGAGTCATCTCAAGTGAAGGGTAACTAAATTATCAATTGCAGACACAATATGCAACAAATGGGACCCAGTCCTAGTAATATACTACCTCCGTTTCAAAATATAGGTCGTTTTGACATTTCTAGATTCATAGATTTTGCTATATATGTACATAGACATACGTTGTATCTAGATGCATAGCAAAATCTATGAACCTAGAAATGCCAAAACGATCTATATTTTACCAGACACAATATGCAACAAATGGAAGTATAAGTTTATAGATAAAGAATGAATGTCTGGGTCATGGAGATCAACTTACGTTAATAAAATTGATCGGAACTGGGTCTGTCCTTTCACTATTGAAGATGTTTATCCGTCGTCTGTCGTAGTGGTCCCTGATTGCAAAGGAACCAAAAATATATGCTTTGCTAGCTATTGTACTGTCTTCTTTGGTAGAAATAGAAAGCTCGCAAACTTGTAATGCTTGTGCTGGATAGCATGAACATAAGTCATGGCAAGTGACTTTGCGTTCCCAATTTCGCATAGCCTCTATCTTTGCTGGAGAAAACATCCACACAAAATCTAGTTAAATAAACATCTTAATATATTCCCGATGTGGGAAAAAATTCATACAGAAGAGTTTTATAGTATATTGATGTATATATATTACATTCATTTTCACACAGATATGAGTTATCTTGTTTCAGCAGCACCCTGATTGGAACAGTGCATGGTTTTATTTTTAATTTTTAAGTTTGCATGGTTCTAATCAAATCCTTAGAAACTCTCATTTTAGGACGGAGGGAGTAGATAGAGTGATGCAACTGAATCCTGCCATTCAGTTAACTGATCCATAAACGAAATTGTTGCATCCTGCTTATTTATGGATTAGGATAGAAGTCCTTACATTTATGGGGAAATTTTGAAATTTAGAAGTCCTTAAATTTGTGAATGGATGGGTATGTCAAAATATATTTGCAACATATCGGACAATTCTTCTGCAGTGTTAAATTTCAAATGTGTTCATACAAGAAAACACCACTAATGTGAACTTAGATATTCTAATTAAAATGCAATTCAACTTACATTCCGAGTCTTCATTTAGTCTCCAGAAAGTAAACTCATTGCTGTCCGGTTTCGATGTTTCAACTCTAACTTCCTTCGTTTCACGTACCAAGCAATCAGTAGTCTTCTTCATGTTCTGGTTGTTTCTCTTTTAGTGCCTGATTTGTTATTAGGCTCAACCCAGTGGGTCGATATATATTCAGCAAGTTGATTTACGGATGCATGCTCAAGAACCTTGTAAGGTCGATCGAAATAGCTTTGTTTCGCATGATGAAATTTCCTGGAAAAAAGATGAGATGATTGATGAAATTTCCTAGAAAAAAGATGAGGTGATTGATGAAATTTCCTGGAAAAAAAGATGAGGTGATTGATGAAATTTCCTGGAAATAAGATGAGAAGATTGATGAAATTTTGCAATCCAGAGACGCGGTGATCGATATTACCTGAACTCCAGGGTGGGGAGCACGAAGATAATTTGCAAATAGTCGATGACTGAAAAGTGCGCCACCTGCTTGCCGAGGGAAGTGGAGAAACTCCCTTGCAGCCTCGATCGCGTCTGAGCTGCAACTCCGGCTCTTTGATTTCCTTGTAATGGGTTCCTCAGTTTTATAACCCGTGCTAGGTGCAAGGATATACATGTGGGGAGACACGGAGGGTGGGACTGGGAGGCCAGGATGGTTCACATGGGTGCGACCCATCTTGCGCTGGAAGCGGAAGGACACACGTTCCCCTTAACTTATCTCAGAGTTTTAAAAATATAATAAACTCACAAATCAGAACCAACAATCAAACCCCGACAAACTAGGGGCACCTCCAACCCACAATTTCCATAGATAATGTCTATGTAGCCACGTAAGTAAGACATTAGGGCAAGTACATTAGTGTCGTCTCATAGGCGGTCTCATGCATTGACACGTAATGTTGAGATGGTTGTTTTATTTGTCTCGTAGTAATACCAAATCCTTTAAGTTGTGAAGGCAATAAAATAAATTTTATGAGTCATTAGACAGCAACGCTCGTGCTACAATGGTAGAGAAGTCGTCTCATAGCCCTAAATTTTAGCTCATGAGGCGGTTGTTTCACGAAACAACGACTTCTTTCTCTCACCTCGCTCTCTTTCCTCCACATCACCAAAAATCATAAGTGAATCTGCATGAGACAACCTATGAGACTGCTTAGTGCTCACGTGTAGCAATATACTTGCCCTTACCTCTATAAACCATCTCCACAACCCATGGTTTCTTTGCATGGGGTCCATAATAAATTTTTTCCTTCTCTTCCCTCTCTATCCTGTCTACCTCTCCTTCCTCTCTGCTCACATTCTACTAGCAAAGCATGAACTGCAGCTCGCAAGCAACAATCGTCCTCCATCCCCTCTCAATCGCTCGCTCTCTCCTTCTCTCTGCTCTCGTTCCAAATCCAACAAAGTGTTTGCTCGTGTAGCGATGCTTCATCGGCCAGTCAGACGCATGTTCTTGTGCTCGCTGCAGTGGAGCCAGCTGCCGTCAACAGCAGCCGTCGAACGTTTCCACCGGCAGGAACGGATGGCACGAATGGTCTTGCCGCCATGGATCTTTGCTATGGAGTGCAGCTCGGTGGCACTACTGCCTCCGCCGTCTGCTCATTATTAGGGCCCTATTTAGTTGGTGTGAAAAGGATAAAAAAAGGTGAAAACTTTTTACATTGGATCGCGTGCATGCAGAGAAGAAATGAACTGACATGGTTCTTTGGGTGAAAACTTTTTACATTTTGGGTGAAACTAAACAGACCACCAAGGAAAAGCAGATGGGAATGGATCATGCGATGGGCGGGCATGGGCTGACTAGCTGAGCAAAGTGTAGCCCAGCCAGTTCAGGACCCAGATCAAAAGTAATTAAGAAAATAATTACAATGTGTTTGGATGTCGACATTAAAGCCTGGAATTGTTAATTGACATCAAGGTTTTAAATAACGGGCTAAGGCCTTTAGCGGTTAGTTTTTCAAAGGCTAAGAAAAGGCTATAGCCGGATATAGCCTCAGCTAAGCCATTTAGCGGTTTTCACAAAATTCAAGTATAAATACACACAGCCGCACAAATACAATACTAAGTTCAGAGTTTCAAAATAAACACACAAGGCTTCATCTTCAGGCTTTCATAAATCTAACACAAAGTTCAGAGTTCAGATAATGCAACAGCCATAAGTCTAACACAAAATTCGACAGACTGACAAACATTGAGTTCACACAAACAAACTGAAAGTGCATTCTTCCTGTACTGGAGTTGGAACTTTCAGGCACTTGGCAACATTTTGGCCACCAATCTTTGCAAGATGGTACTTCATTCTAGTGATTCCAGCATTGACAGTCTTGTTACAATATTTGCACTTCAACGAATGTTTCTTCTTTATGTCTGGGACATAACAATGTTGCCAAGCAGGGTCATCTGATTTGATAACAACGGCAGTTTGTACTGATACTGATGGATCTTGTGTTACTGAGGCAGATGCAACACTTGATGGGACACCTATGTAAATGCAAACATAATTAAAACAAGGAGACACTGAAAACTAAAAAAAATACTAGCTGGGAAGATGCTGTTTCATTCTAGGTGCTTGACGATTGAGTGGAGCAATTGGGAAGAACACTAAAATAGAGATAATAACTACGAGAAGAGGAGAATAAAACTTGCCTGTCTGTTGCTCTCGATTCGACATGGTGTTGGGATTCCTCAGCAGCAGACGTCGTTGCCGCCTGCTTGCTGGTCACGGATGTTGCTGCAGCTGGTCGTCCTCGCTGCCGGCCGCCGGCGTCGCCGCTGCCGCCGCCGCCGCTCAGGAGGTGTCGAGAGAAGCGAGTGAGACAGTGAGTGTGTGACACCCTCGAAATTAATAAGGATTATTTAACTAATTAATAAATAAATTATTAGATTTATAAGGACTATTATAAGCTAGAATGAGAAATATTAGGAATTATAGAATATAAAATAATAACAGAAAAATAAAAATAAAGTTCTATAACTTGAGTGCTCAATAAGGACTAAATTAGCACCGAAACCCTAGGGTCAAACCAAAACAGGTTTAGTTCAAATTTGAATTCAAAAACCCCTCCAAAATCCCTTAAAATAAATAGAAAAAGAATTCTATACCTAATGGGCCGTCAGTTCGCAGCCCGTATTGGCAAAGTCCGTCCTGGCCCCCTCAATTCTTCTCTTTGGCTCACCCTCCCGCACGGCCCGGCCGCCCCTCTCCTTCTCTTTCCCCCTCCTCTCGCTTCTGTGCGGCCCCAGTCGGCCCACCTCCGCCAAGCCGTCGTCTTCCTCCTCCCTCTCCCCCTCCGGTTCTTCCCCCCTCCCTCATTTCTCCGGCGCCGACGCCGCCGCGCGCCCATCCCGCCACCGCGACGCCCTCAGCCCACGTGGCGCCCCAAGATCAACTCCACGCTACCCCTGCCGCTCCCTGCTTGCGTCAGGGAGGCCATCCCGGCACGGGAGCCCCCTCCTCCTCCATCTCGCCGCGCCCCTGCCACCGCCGTCGCCGCTCGATCCCCCTCCTCCGGCCAGGATAGCCTCGACAAAGACGCGCAGTGCACGTGGCAGCATCACGCGAGGCCACCGCACATGAAGTGCGGCGCCGACACTCCTTCGCCGGCCAATTGCACGAAACGCCGCGGCCGCACGCGTCGCACGCCGGCGAGCTCGCCATGCCGCGTGTCGCTGCCCCGCTGCCCCGGTGAGCCCCCGGGGAGCACTGCTAGGCTATAAATAGCCTTGTGCGCGCCCCGGATGGAGCTCACCCTCACCACAAGACCCCCACCCCCACCACTGCCACCACCGCGAGCGCAAGAGCGCCGCCGCGCTGTTCCGGCAATCCCGCCGCCGCCAAGCCCTGGATCCCCCTCCGGCCGCCGCAACATCGCCCAGAGCACCCCGTGGCGCCCAAGGCACGAAGCGACGTCCCCTAGGGAGCGCTGGTACACTGGAGGAACGCCGCCCGAGCGCCGCCGTGATCCGCAAGCGCCGCCGCACGCCGACGCCGCCACCCCGGCCATCTCTCGCCCCAGCCTCTCTGTGGTAAGCACCCTGCGGCACTCTACATCCTCCCCAACCCCTCCGTCGCCCTCCACGATGCCCAGCCGAGGCCAGTCAGCGGCCGTGAGCGCCGCCGTGCCCCGGCGAGCCGTCGGCCGGCCCTGGCACCTTTCTTCTGCAACTTCGCGCACCAGTACGCTCCACGCCACCCACTGGTTGCGCACAACCCTTAGCCAAAGCCCCAGGACCCCCCTGCCGTGATTCCCCCTTTCCGCCGGCCGCCGCTCGAACTCCGGCGAGCCTCCTCTGCAGCCCCTCCGCGCCGCCGCGAAGCACGGCAGCCGCGCTGGCGCCTACGTGGCAGCCAAGCCAGCGCGGGGCCCGCCTGCCAGCCACCCGCATCGCCACGTCAACCGCCACCTCCCCCTCCCCGCCTCGCGTGCACGCGGTCCAGTGGACCGCAGGCCCATGAGCCGCGTAGTCCACGCGCCCACGGGCACCGGTCCACCGCACAGTGACCTGCGGGCTGGCGCCAGTGCTGGCGTCAGCTGGCCCCACTCGTCAGCCGCACAGCCCTAGGAAAAATGCTAGGTACACCCGGCTTAGTGCACCCAAAGAGTTATTTCTCCACTTTAGAAATTCCCAAAAATTCTCAGAAAATACCTAAAAATACTAGGGAAAATAATAAGCCATTTAGTACCATCCAAATTATTTGTACCCATTTCTAGGACTTAGAATTAGAAGGATTCTTTTTCAGCCTATAGGAAGCCTCCGTTAACGTACCCCGGTGTATGCCTAATTCAAAATAGAGCCCCATAAATAGCCAATAAATTCCTAAAATTTCTAGAATATATTCTAAGGTTTTTCATAGGGTTAGATTTCCTAAAAAGCTTTCCCTAAACTTAGAAATAATTTATTGCCTTCCACCGACATTTCCAAACCCCGCCAAACCCCGCAAAGACCCTGAGATACCCCGTGAAAACCCCGGCAATCCGCTATTTACCTTAGAAACCACCCTTATGACCATTCTCTCTCTAGCTTCTCCCCTTACAAGTAATTCATTCGCTGTGATGATTGATTAGTCATAAATTTGTATTTGCATAGATACTCCGCCAGAAAATCTCCAGGCTATAACCCCGGCGGAGACTACCACCGTATCAGGCAAGTCTTAGCAATTTCCTTGCTCATGATAATCAACTGCATTAACATGCTCTTCTCTTAGCTAAATGTCTGTAGTTGCATGGAGAGTTAGCCACTCAGATATTCCCAGCTACTAAGACACTACCCAGAGCCAGAAACCCTGGTTGCAAGAGGCACCCAGGGGGAAGAAGATGCGAGGTAGGGTGGATAGTCTCGGAGGAGCTCCTGTCCAGAGGCCTACCTTGGTCGATTAAGGACCGGTTCTTGGGAAAGTCTTTCCAACGCCATGTACGGCTATACGGGCCAAAAAGGACATAGCCTTCGGGAATGCCCTGTAATGTGAGGCCTCGACTCACACTCCACCAGCTACCTCTGGCCAAGCTACCCCAGGGGCCACGGTGGGCAACGGAAATGCTGGAGACAGCCCCAGACAGAGGGCTGGGACTGGTCGGCACGGGTCGCATGTGACAGGGCTGGTAGGGCCCACGGGCGATGCATGCCCTAACTTATATGATGCATCCATACCCGGGTTGATGTCCCTGAGTGGACGTTTATGCGATCCCTGTTTAGACCCCAGTAGCATCCGTGGGTAGACCCAGATGGAAGCTGTCCAGAGATGGACGCCAGTGGATACGAGTCCCGTAGGGGGACCCTACCGTTGGCCACGGGAGGGTCGCCTGACCGTATAGTTTCAAGAGTACAAACCTCTGCAGAGTTATCTAATCTATCGATAGCCGTGGCTCTCGGATATGAGCCCGTCTGGTTAAAGCTCCCACAGATTAGCCAAGAATAGCCCATAGGAGTGATAATAATGAGATGAAGGTGATTGCGGGATCGACAGAAGGATCCGGGCCAGAATCACCAGGGGGACTGGTAGGGAGGTTCTTGCCCCTCCAGGACCCAACACCGATTTATTAATCACCGGTCAACTAATAATGCATGTTTATACCTTCAATTGTTCTGTACTTGCTGAGTGCGGTGGTACTCAGACTTGCTTAATCTTGCAGCTCCTTCGGAAGGTTTTTTCCCTCCCTTCATCGGCTCTGCAAGTCGTCTTGATCAGGTCCTAGTTCCGATCTTTACTTTTCAATTCTGATTAGCCGCTGCCAACTCTTATGCAATTAATGTTTTCCTGTACCAGGAAATGACATTATTTCATGCTAGGTGGGCCCGCCGGGTGGCGGGGCCCACAGGGTTGGTATCAGAGCCGCGTTAAGCCGTAAAATACATCCTTAATTCCTACTTTAAACACCCTGAGGGCTAGAATACGCGAACAAGTAGAATTAATCTGTTTCTCACCCGAATATGGCTCTCTTCTATCTTATTCTGTAAAGGAAGGGAATTCTCTAACCTTCCTTTCTATACTACAGGTAAATGGCAGAGGATCAGCGCTGGGATAGTTGGGACAATTGGGTCGATGAAGAAGGATGGACGCACGGGCACTACATCACGAAGCATGGATTTCCCCGAATTCTGTGGGATACTCTCCAAAGGTTGGGATACGGCCAATACCCAGAGTATTCGGGGAAAGAGACAAAAAGAAATGGAGTGAGGAGTTGCGAGATGTACCTCCGAATGCCCGGCATCCAGGCACATCCAGAATGGGTACCATGGGTAGAGCATGCCGAGGGAACCGAATTTTCAGATACGCTCCAAATTATAGCCTTTCGAACTCTTACCAAAATCCTTTCCCGACATGTGACCGAAACCGAACATACCCCAGCCAAATACCTCCCCGTACTAGACCTCACAGATCATCGTTGGCTACAACGAATTGAACACCTACAGCTGGTCCAACCCACAGAACTCCACCACGTTCTAGCCACCACAACTCAATACGCGGTCTCCCTATATAATCTTCATACCCAGAAAGAAATGGATGCGCAAACTTATCGCCAGGAGGCGGAAGAAGCACGTCACCGAGAAAGAAGTGCCCGATTTCGATTAATGAAGACCAAAGATCAAGCCGCCTTATCGGAATATCAGACTGAAACTGCTATGAGGAATATGACCTACTACCATAGATGAGCTCCACCTTACTATTGAAAACCTTACCCAAACCTCAGCTCAACGGAAGGACGAGATTGAGGCACTTACTGAGACATTAAATCAGGCCCAGCACGACGCTCAAAACCAGCAAAACCTGATCGAGGAAGAAGAAGAAGTAGAAATAATTGATGAAGAGGAGTCTTCGGAGGAAGAACCCACGGAAGAGGAAGTGTCAGGATTAGACTCTACCTCCACCATCCCCTCCGCTCATTCCCCACTATGTTTCGAATTAGCGGGAGAAAATTCTGATAATCGATCCGCTGACCCCGATACCCCCGACCAAGCAGTTACCTCAAAACCCCACCCAAATCTAGGCAAAACCTACCTAGTAGTGGGATCGCGGGATAAGATGCTGGAAGTTCTCCACCGACATGGATTAACAGAAGAAGATGTGGGGCCCTCTCGCCTGGGATCGCCTTCCCCATAGTTTTGAGGGTAATGCTCAGTATAGGCGAAGGGATCACGAGAATAGTAAAAGGAAAAGGAAACGAGTGGGAATATGTACCTATGTACAGGAAATAAGAGTTGTAAAATAGTTTGTGTAATAGGGGATGTTCCAAATCATACAGTGTGCTTAAATAAAGGAATGTTTGTGCAGGAACGATGGACCGTTGGAACGAGGTTCGGTTCTGCGGTGACCACCACCAGGGATTCCCAGCCTTGCTACGCCAATGTCTTCAGGATCTTCGATTCGATTCACAACATACCCAGTTCTATGGAAGTATGTATGGGTTAAATCATGAGCAAGGAACTGCCATGATTACCCTTACTGTGCCGGCTGCACCTGAGAATCCGGATCGTCACCCTACCAACGTAATGGTAGTAGAGAACTCACTTGATCTAGCTGTGCAGTCAGCCGCTCAGAAAATGTTGTGTCAACTACACACCGAAAACCCTGACCGCTTTGCAGATTCTCCGTACCGATTACTGCCCAGAATGCTACATGGGCAAGGACCGGAAAACATAACACAGGATAGCCGAAGAAATGGAGGAAGCACCCGGCAACGAAGATGACTCGTGTTGTAAAGTCACAGGACAATATGTCCTAGCTCAACACAAGTATATCCTGGCTCTAGAAGGACAGCGAAGAGGCTATAATCTGCAGCTTGAAACTAGTGCCAGAGTTCTAAAAGAATTAAGGGAAGACATTGGAAAAGGAGAATTTAGGCAGATGGTATTGAAAGGACAGACCGAGACTTATGAAAGAATGCTAGAGCATCAAGGAGAACGATGCCGACGTTACCAGCAAGAGCGAGACAGCCTAAAGGAAAGATTACAAGCTTTGCAGACGGAATACAAGCAGCTACAAAACTCCTTCCATGAGCAGATTGGTGCTCTGCAAAGCCAGGTAGAATCTCTAACCAAGACCGACACTGGAAATCAAGCCAAAAGAAACAAGGAGTTGAGATATCGCTTAGGTCGCCAGCGTAGCCACCTGGCCGACAACCAAATCCATCTGACCACCCTGACTCAAAAGGTGATATACCTGCAAGATAAAGTAAGAAGAATGAAGATGGGATGGCAACAATCAGATACCGGAAGACTTCAAGAGATAGAGCAAATGCTCTACCAAGTACCTATGAAATTCAGGAAGGAGATCAAGCCGACCACTTACACCATCCCTATCACCACCCTAGATTTAGGAGCATGCGATGATGAAATTCACCCTGCACCTCCTCTGACAACGGAGGCACAAATGGCAGCTACCATCACTCTTCGAATGATTCCAGGATCAAGGACTACGTCCGAGAAAGATCGAATCATCCAAGAGATTTACCGTGACCCAGCTGAGGAAGAGTACCTAGGAGAAAGAGCTGAGACTCCCGATGAAGAGGACCCGCTGCCGGATGAAGACATCTTCTACTCCGTCTAGGGTAATATACGAGATAATATGTAAAAATGTAAATAGGAAATGCGAACTCTAGGACGCTAGAATAATGTACAGGCCTGGGTATATTCCGGATGTACATATCTAGAAATCTGTGTGGAAGGAAATTGTGCAAAATGTAAAAATTTCCTTCAATAAAAATTGTTTGATGTTTGAACTAAGGACCAACCCCATACGAATAAATCCGCCCCTCAAAACACCTTGAAACCTCGATTCTCCTATTCATACCTACCTTTTAAAAATATACCCTAACCCAGTTACTTTAAGTGGGGTAGACATAACCCCAAAACCGATCAAAAGAAGACCCTTGACCACCCTTACCCCCCCCCACCAAATTATTTCCTAACCCACATCAAGCCCCATTCACCCCAATCCAAAGAAGAATAACCATTGAATACCTACGGAAACACCTCTCAGAACTTCCAAAAGAATCACCATACCAAAATAAAAATGAGAAGTGATCCTCCTGAAAGTATCTCGCCCAAAAACCCTCCCTCTAAACCAATACCCATCCTCCAATCTCGAGGACGAGATTTCTTTAAGTGGGGTGGATCTGTGACACCCTCGAAATTAATAAGGATTATTTAACTAATTAATAAATAAATTATTAGATTTATAAGGACTATTATAAGCTAGAATGAGAAATATTAGGAATTATAGAATATAAAATAATAACAGAAAAATAAAAATAAAGTTCTATAACTTGAGTGCTCAATAAGGACTAAATTAGCACCGAAACCCTAGGGTCAAACCAAAACAGGTTTAGTTCAAATTTGAATTAAAAACCCCTCCAAAATCCCTTAAAATAAATAGAAAAAGAATTCTATACCTAATGGGCGGAACCTGCCGTGGAATCAACAACTTGATCGATGCGGGGGGGAACGAAGGGGTCTTTAGGGCAAGCTTTGTTGAGATCTGTATAATCAACGCACATTCTCCAATCATTATTGTTCTTTTTTCTTACAAGAACTGGATTAGCTAACCAGTCGGGGTGGAACACCTCCTGAATGAATCCGGCTGCTAACAGCTTCGTAATTTCTGCCCTAATCGCCTCCTTGCGGTCCTGCGCGAATCGACGAAGCCTTTGCTTGATCGGTTTGGCAGTCGGACTGACCTTCAAGGAGTGCTCGGCAAGTTCCCTTGGGACACCTGGCATATCGGATGGTTTCCACGCGAATATGTCGGCGTTTTCCCTTAGGAATTTGACGAGCACTTCTTCCTATTTGGGGTCCAACTCTGCCCCGATGACGGCCGTCTTCTTTGGGTCGTCCAGGTCCAGAGAGATCCTCTTCAGCTCTGTCTCCTTGCTTGGCGCGATGGCTTCTCTCGCTGGCTTCTTGGTGGGGATCTCTAGAGCGTCCTTGTCCACCTCCTGTGATGCCGCCAGTACTTGTTCCATGCGCTTGGACATGTCCAGGGCGGCTGCCGCGTTGAGAGTTTCCTGCTCGCATGTGTATGCGACTCGGACGTCTCCCAAGACGGTGATTACGCCTTTCGGTCCTGGCATCTTGACCTGCAGGTAGACGTAGTGAGGAATCGCCATGAACTTGGCGAGCGCCGGCCTCCCAAGGATGGCGTGGTATGCAGTTTCAAAGTTCGCCACCGTGAACTGCATATGCTCGGTCCGGTAATTATTCCGGTCTCCGAAAGTGACGGGCAGCGTGATGTGCCCGAGTGGTTCTGCCCCCTCTCCCGGTATCAAACCATAGAATGCGGATTGGGAGGGACTCAGATCGAGAGTAGTCAGGCCGAGCTCCTTCAATGTGTTAGCAAAGAGGATGTTCAGGCCACTGCCACCGTCGACTAGTACCTTGGTGAGCCGAACGTTGCGGATCGTCGGAGCTACTACCAAGGCATGGGACCCGGGCTTCGGTATGAAGTTTGGATGGTCCTCCCGAGTGAATGTGATCGGAACTTCCGACCACTTGAGGTACTCAGGTACCGGTGGCTCCCTCGCATGCATGACCTGGCGATGGGTGAGCTTCTGCTGGCGTTTTGACTCAAACTCTGGTCCGCCGTAAATCATGCGGACCACTCGGTCGGCTTCCTGAAAGTCATTATCAGGCTCGTCGTTTCGCCTGTCGTCTCGCGGGGAACCATCGTTCCTCTTTCTGTATGGGGGGCCTCTGTTGCCCCCGGTGAAGGCTCGCTTGAGCCCGTAGCACTCTCGCGCCGAGTGCTTGTGCTTGTGGTATGGGCATTGCTCATCGAGCATGCGCTGGAAGTCCTCTGGAGTTACCCGGCCTCTGGACCGGTCCAGGGCGACGACCATGTCTCCCTCGCTCTTCTTCTTGCGAGGTTGATTGTCATTGCGTCGATGATCGTCGTGTCGTTCTTCGTCGTCACGGCGGTCGCGTTTGCGAGTCGTCTTATTCTCTTCTTCCCAGCGGCTTCTAATCTCGCTGAGTTGTTCTCTTTCCGCGAATCTCGGCGTCCGCCCACGTGCTAGCGACCCGGAACATGTCATTGACAGTCGCGGGTGGCTTCCGAGTCCACTTATGGATCAGTCTTCCATCGGAGATGCCACGCTGAAAAGCTGACATCACCTCCTGATCCGTGACGTCCGTGATGGAGTTGCGCTTTTCCGAGAATCTGCGGACGAAGTCGTGCAGAGTCTCGTTCTTGCGCTGCCTGATCTGACCGAGGAGCCGCTTGCTCCCGGGCCTTTCCCAGGTACCGAGATAGTTACCGATGAAGAGTTCGGTAAGCTGCTCCCAGTTGTCAATGGCGTCCTGCGGGAGTCCTGCCAGCCAATTGCGGCAGTCCTTGGTGAGCATGATGGGAAGATAGTTCGCCATCACGTCCTCGTCGCCGCCGGCTGCTTGTACGGCGGTATAGTAGATCTGAAGCCATTGAGATGGGTCAGATTTCCCGTCGTACTTGTCGATGTCCGACAGCTTGAAGCCTCTGGGCCACGTCACGCTTCTCAAGCGCTCGGTGAACGACTGGAATCCACCGATCCGACCTCTAGGGCGGGAATCGCTCGGACCCGATCCGTCAACCGCTCTTGGGGGTGTGCTGTCCCTCCTGCGATCCCGGTCCCTGGGTGGGGAACGGGTCCTCCGATAGTTCCGAGTCCTGGGTGGAGTTCGGTCCTGTCGGTAGGTTCTGCTGCGCGGTGGAGTCCGATCTCTTGGTGGAGTCGGCCGCCTGGGTGGCGGAAGCACTCGTCGTCGACCACCATTGTTGCCGCGCCTTGGGCTACCGGAGAGGTCAGAGTAGTCTGACTCTGTCGAGTAACCGCTTCTGTTGGGGTTATGACGGGGATTTCCATGATCCCGATCATACTCTTGGCGCCGTCGGAGTTCTTCGCGATGGCGCTCTTCAGCGCTATTGGTGATGATGTCCCTTGCATCTCGATCTCTGTTGATCGTGGTGCGGAGGTCTTCATCACGACCCGATCCGCCGCCGGCCCGGTGTCGAGATGAACCGGGTTCAGGAGCGTCGGTGGTCGTTCTGCCTTGCATCTGGTGAACCTGGACGGAGGCGGCCTGCACGAGAGCCCTTACCTTTTCCAAGCCCGGAGTGTTAGGCGGTAGCCGATTGATTTCCTCGTTGATAGTAACGAGGTTCTGGACCGGTGTTTCGTAGACTTCGTGTCCGTTGAACTCGAACGTGCCGTCGCGCATCAAGTTCCGGGCGCTCCTCCGCTCGTGTTGATCCCGTTGGCGACGGTGATCTTCAGAGCGAGGCTCCTGGAGTCGAGCAGTACCAGATCCTGACGCGGCGGCTCCGTGAGGTCGTGCGGCTCTGCGAGTCGCCCGACTGGCATTGCGTCCTCGACGCTGGTTCCTGGCTTCGGTCGTCTCCTCAGCAGGAGTGACCTCATCTTCTGAGACAGGATTGGTTGGCGTTGCTGGCGCCACCATGTAACAATATGATCCGACTCCTTCTTGCGCGAGGTAGTCTTCCTCGGACTCGGAGAAGTCGGATGTGGGCGTGTAACGCTCCAAACTACTCGGAGTCAATTCTCCGAGTGATCCTAGTAGTTCCGGCTCTGTAGAGGCATCGGACACCGTGTATCCTTCCGGCAGATCGTCTAGGATTGAGGGTCCCAGTAGATCTAGCCCGTAGGAGTCGCTCCCAGAGAAGTAATCATCCGACTGGACGATGTCCTTCATCTTTTGCTTCCGAGCAAGCGCGCAAAAGCCAGGGGTCTGAACAGC
This sequence comes from Urochloa ruziziensis, assembly GCA_015476505.1. Classification (NCBI taxonomy): domain Eukaryota; kingdom Viridiplantae; phylum Streptophyta; class Magnoliopsida; order Poales; family Poaceae; genus Urochloa; species Urochloa ruziziensis. The sequence continues at coordinate 57,715,050 of CM027121.1, read as the reverse complement.
AATGACCTCAGGGCTCTGGACGCGTGTGGGTTGAGCGTTTACGCTCTGCGATGATTCGGCGACGCGACTCTCAGGAGTCGGATCGGAACCGAGTGATTGTAGATCTGTTCCCGACTGGTCTGGCCTCGCGTTCTGCGAAGGACTCAGCGGGGTAGATCCGGTACGATCAGAGGCGATCGAACCGGATTGGGCCGTGATGGCCGAAGTCGGCGCCAGAGAGGAGACCTCCGTGGCGTCCGTCGCATCCGCCGCCTGGGTATCCAAGGCGGTGGTGGTGATGACGTCCCCGAACTGGATCTCGACTTCGTCGACGTCCGGGAGGTTGCAGCTGTCCAAGATCTTGACGCGATCCATCGAGCTTACCAGATTGATCTCGGCGATATCCCCTACCTGGCGCGCCACTGTCGGTGATATTATCTCCGGCAGTCTTCCACGGGGTAGCCCACGGAAGTGATTTGTAATGTAGGGAAGATCGCAAAGATCGGAAGCAAGATGGTTAGGATGGACAGACACAAGGGTTTATACAGGTTCGGGCCGTCGACTCGACGTAATACCCTACGTCCTGTTTGGGGTGTTGTATTGCTTGTTGAGATGTGGTGTCTAGTTATGAGATCTGTCGAGTTGTTTTGGAGGGGGTCCCTGCCCGCCTTATATATCGGGGGGCAGGGTTACAAGTCGGTTTGTATCCGATCCTATCTCTAAGAATCCTTTCCTTCTTTACAATAATTCCTATTCCAACTGGGACTTCTCCTTCCAGATCCTTCCTCCGTGCGCCGACTTGTCCCACACGTCTTCAGGTCCAGAACGGTGAGGTGGGCCGCCCCCTTTTGGTGGGCCGCCAGGCTTGCTCGTGAGGCACCCGGGTACTATATCCCCCACAAAGTCCGTCTTGGCCCCCTCAATTCTTCTCTTTGGCTCACCCTCCCGCACGGCCCGGCCCGCCCCTCTCCTTCTCTTTCCCCCTCCTCTCGCTTCTGTGCGGCCCAGTCGGCCCACCTCCGCCAAGCCGTCGTCTTCCTCCTCCCTCTCCCCCTCCGGTTCTTCCCCCTCCCTCATTTCTCCGGCGCCGACGCCGCCGCGCGCCCATCCCGCCACCGCGACGCCCTCAGCCCACGTGGCGCCCCAAGATCAACTCCACGCTACCCCTGCCGCTCCCTGCTTGCGTCAGGGAGGCCATCCCGGCACAGGAGCCCCCTCCTCCTCCATCTCGCCGCGCCCCTGCCACCGCCGTCGCCGCTCGATCCCCCTCCTCCGGCCAGGATAGCCTCGACAAAGACGCGCAGTGCACGTGGCAGCATCACGCGAGGCCGCCGCACATGAAGTGCGGCGCCGACACTCCTTCGCCGGCCAATTGCACGAAACGCCGCGGCCGCACGCGTCGCACGCCGGCGAGCTCACCATGCCGCGTGTCGCTGCCCGCTGCCCCGGTGAGCCCCCGGGGAGCACTGCTAGGCTATAAATAGCCTTGTGCGCGCCCCGGATGGAGTTCACCCTCACCACAAGACCCCCACGCCCACCACTGCCACCACCGCGAGCGCAAGAGCGCCGCCGCGCTGTTCGGGCAATCCCGCCGCCGCCAAGCCCTGGATCCCCCTCCGGCCGCCGCAACATCGCCCAGAGCACCCCGTGGCGCCCAAGGCACAAAGCGACGTCCCCTAGGGAGCGCTGGTACACTGGAGGAACGCCGCCCGAGCGCCGCCGTGATCCGCAAGCGCCACCGCACGCCGACGCCGCCACCCCGGCCATCTCTCGCCCCAGCCTTTCTGTGGTAAGCACCCTGCGGCCCTCTACATCCTCCCCAACCCCTCCGTCGCCCTCCACGATGCCCAGCCGAGGCCAGCCAGCGGCCGTGAGCGCCGCCGTGCCCCGGCGAGCCGCCGGCCGCCCCTGGCACCTTTCTTCCGCAACTTCGCGCACCAGTACGCTCCACGCCACCCACTGGTTGCGCACAACCCTTAGCCAAAGCCCCAGGACCCCCCTTCCCTGATTCCCCCTTTCTGCCGGCCGCCGCTCGAACTCCGGCGAGCCTCCTCTGCAGCCCCTCCGTGCCGCCGCGAAGCACGGCAGCCGCGCTGGCGCCTACGTGGCAGCCAAGCCAGCGCGGAGCGTGCCTGCCAGCCACCCGCATCGCCACGTCAACCGCCACCTCCCCCTCCCCGCCTCGCGTGCACGCGGTCCAGTGGACCGCAGGCCCATGAGCCGCGTAGTCCACGCGCCCACGGGCACCGGTCCACCGCACAGTGACCTGCGGGCTGGCGCCAGTGCTGGCGTTATCTGGCCCCACTCGTCAGCCGCACAGCCCTAGGAAAAATGCTAGGTACACCCGGCTTAGTGCACCCAAAGAGTTATTTCTCCACTTTAGAAATTCCCAAAAATTCTCAGAAAATACCTAAAAATACTAGGGAAAATAATAAGCCATTTAGTACCATCCAAATTATTTGTACCCATTTCTAGGACTTAGAATTAGAAGGATTCTTTTTCAGCCTATAGGAAGCCTCCATTAACGTACCCCGGTGTATGCCTAATTCAATATTGAGCCCCATAAATAGCCAATAAATTCCTAAAATTTCTAGAATATATTCTAAGGTTTTTTATAGGGTTAGATTTCCTAAAAAGCTTTCCCTAAACTTAGAAATAATTTATTGCGTTCCACCGACATTTCCAAACCCCGCCAAACCCCGCAAAGACCCTGAGATACCCCGTGAAAACCCCGGCGATCCGCTATTTACCTTAGAAACCACCCTTATGACCATTCTCTCTCTAGCTTCTCCCCTTACAAGTAATTCATTCGCTGTGATGATTGATTAGTCATAAATTTGTATTTGCATAGATACTCCACCAGAAAATCTCCAGGCTATAACCCCGGCGGAGACTACCACCGTATCAGGCAAGTCTTAGCAATTTCCTTGCTCATGATAATCAACTGCATTAACATGCTCTTATCTTAGCTAAATGTCTATAGTTGCATGGAGAGTTAGCCACTCAGATATTCCCAGCTACTAAGACACTACCCAGAGCCAGAAACCCTGGTTGCAAGAGGCACCCAGGGGGAAGAAGATGCGAGGTAGGGTGGATAGTCTCGGAGGAGCTCCTGTCCAGAGGCCTACCTTGGTCGATTAAGGACCGGTTCTTGGGAAAGTCTTTCCAACACCATGTACGGCTATACGGGCCAAAAAGGACATAGCCTTCGGGAATGCCCTGTAATGTGAGGCCTCGACTCACACTCCACCAGCTACCTCTGGCCAAGCTACCCCAGGGGCCACGGTGGGCAACGGAAATGCTGGAGACAGCCCCAGACAGAGGGCTGGGACTGGTCGGCACGGGTCGCATGTGACAGGGCTGGTAGGGCCCACGGGCGATGCATGCCCTAACTTATATGATGCATCCATACCCGGGTTGATGTCCCTGAGTGGACGTTTATGCGATCCCTGTTTAGACCCCAGTAGCATCCGTGGGTAGACCCAGATGGAAGCTGTCCAGAGATGGACGCCAGTGGATACGAGTCCCGTAGGGGGACCCTACCGTTGGCCACGGGAGGGTCGCCTGACCGTATAGTTTCAAGAGTACAAACCTCTGCAGAGTTATCTAATCTATCGATAGCCGTGGCTCTTGGATATGAGCCCGTCTGGTTAAAGCTCCCACAGATTAGCCAAGAATAGCCCATAGGAGTGATAATAATGAGATGAAGGTGATTGCGGGATCGACAGAAGGATCCGGGCCAGAATCACCAGGGGGACTGGTAGGGAGGTTCTTGCCCCTCCAGGACCCAACACCGATTTATTAATCACCGGTCAACTAATAATGCATGTTTATACCTTCAATTGTTCTGTACTTGTTGAGTGCGGTGGTACTCAGACTTGCTTAATCTTGCAGCTCCTTCGGAAGGTTTTTTTCCCTCCCTTCATCGGCTCTGCAAGTCGTCTTGATCAGGTCCTAGTTTCGATCTTTACTTTTCAATTCTGATTAGCCGCTGCCAACTCTTATGCAATTAATGTTTTCCTGTACCAGGAAATGACATTATTTCATGCTAGGTGGGCCCACCGGGTGGCGGGGCCCACAGTGGCTGTCTAGTGATAGACGCTGGTGGGAATGGATCTCGTAGGGCAGTACCGCCAAAGTACACGGTACGGGCTGACCGAATGCAGGACAGGAAAGTACGACCTCTGCAGAGCGACAAACCTATCTAGATAGCCGTGACTCCGGCAAGAGTCCAATTGGTAAAAGTCCCCGTCGATTAGATCACTAAAATGAGCATGACCCGCGGATTTCCCTTACCGCAGGTTGATATACCTCTGTTCACAAACCGGGACTGGTAGGGAGGTTATGCCCCTCCAGGACCAAACTTAATCTATTAAATTACTTTGGGACTTGCTGAGTACCCCTGACAGGAGTGCTCACCCTTGCTTCCACTTCATACCAGAGGACTTCACCGAAGACGGCGCAGGCGACGAAGGCTCGGAATGGTGACGTGCTCCACCGCGATGCTGAGGCTCTACATAGTACTGGTAGTTTTATATTTTCTGAATAAGTGGAGGCTTGAGGCCTGCTTGTAGCTTTGTACAGACTCTAAGCTGTACATCGATGTAAATTATCAATAAAAAGGTTATTGATGATGGTTTTCGATACCGGTTGTGAAGAACTACTTGCATTGGAGCTTCCAGGGCTAATGCAAGTACTTGGGGAGTTCCGTTTCACGGGCGTGCCCCACAGCTTAAGCACCTCATGGCCTCGTGACAACCAAGACCTGTCCAAGAGTGATCAAGAACTCGAAAAAGCACTCGATTGGCTTGGCATGCACTCGGTTGATGATACTCGACGATGAAGCGCTTGGGGGCTTGTTGGAGGTACGACCATGGGCCCACAGGGACACATGGATTCTCTCCACACAGAGTCGTACCAGGCGTGAAGAACAAGAGTAGAGTACTGCAAGACTCTTCTCGATATGGAAATTAGTCGTATGACTTGTAAACTTCTCGGATTGCCTTGAAAAGCACTCTCCGAGTAGTAATTGGTTAGGATTCTACTCGAAACCAACCTTGTAACCCTGCCCGCCGTGAATATAATATTTTGAAGACTACTGATTTAATCATAATAAACGGGGCTTAAGCACCTCATGGCCTCGTGACAACCAAGACCTGTCCAAGACTGATCAAGAACTCGAAAAAGCACTCGATTGGCTTGGCAAGCACTCGGTTGATGATACTCGACGATGAAGCGCTTGGGGGCTTGTTGGAGGTACGACCATAGGCTCACAGGGACACATGGATTCTCTCCAGACAGAGTCGTACCAGGCGTGAAGAACAAGAGTAGAGTACTGCAAGGACTCTTGTCGATATGGAAATTAGTCGTATGACTTGTAAACTACTCGGATTGCCTTGAAAAGCACTCGGATTGCCTTTAGATCGCATATTAACTGGTACTTGAAGATCACTACTCATATTGTGGAGTAGACTCTAGAGTACTTTCAAATAAGTACTCAGAGATTTGAAATCACTACTCGCCTTGTGGAGTAGACTCTGTAGAACAAGATGAAGATTCAAGATTCTGTGGACCCTCAACCTGATTCTTCGATTGCACTTAAGGCTCGAGGGCTACTCCATATGGAGTGCGATTCTTATCGCACACCATATAATATTTTGAAGACTATTGATTTAATCAGAATAAACGGGGCTTAAGCACCTCATGGCCTCGTGACAATCAAGACCTGTCCAAGACTGATCAAGAACTCGAAAAAGCCCTCGATTGGCTTGGCAAGCACTCGGTTGATGATACTCGACGATGAAGCGCTTGGGGGCTTGTTGGAGGTACGACCATGGGCCCACAGGGACACATGGATTCTCTCTAGACAGAGTCGTACCAGGCGTGAAGAACAAGAGTAGAGTATTGCAACGACTCTTCTCGATATGGAAATTAGTCGTATGACTTGTAAACTACTCGGATTGCCTTGAAAAGCACTCTCCGATGAAGATCTCCAAGATGATTCGATGTGACTACTAATTCTGGGTGCAAATTACCACTCGGATGATGATCTCCAAGATGATTTGAAGAACCCTAAAGCTCGCTGGACTCTGAATTGAAAGGACTCTTCTCGATATGGAAATTAGTCGTATGACTTGTAAACTACTCGGATTGCCTTGAAAAGCACTCGGATTGCCTTTAGATCGCATATTAAAATTATTCAATAGCATCTCATATTAAAAATTATATATTCATACATCGAAAGCTTGGGCCTCCGGCGGAAACAGAAGGAACTCGGCACCGCAGCCAGCTTTTTGATGACGGGGAGGCCGAGAAGGTTGCTCTCCTCGTCGCCGGTGTCGTAGGAGCAACGACGCCACGCACTCGACGGCACCGGACACCGTCACAACGCGGAGCACGTTCCGCTTCTACCTGGCGAGCTTGGACACGACGAGCGTCGTGGCCACCCTTGCGCCGCGCTCGACGCCGACGCCCTTGCAAAGAAATATGAACTCTGAATAGATGATGAGAATGAAGGGAGAGATTGTGTGCTTTGAGAATAAGGAGGGGCGCCTTATATAGGGGGCAGGAGGGCTAAGGAGATGAACCTGGACGCCCACGACTATGGTAAGTAATCGATTCCCTGATTGACTCCCACAACTATGGTAAGTAATCAAGTATTAAAAGGAAGGAGACAACGAATAGAAAGGAAAGGAAAGCGGCGGCTTGATTGCATTACCATACAAAGAACGCGATCAAAAGGAAAGGAAGGCAGTGGGTATACAAAAATGCCAAGGTGAGAAAGAATAGGGGGGCGGGATGGCGTCGAGGCGCAAAAGAACGTTGGGAGGACGACCAAACGCGTCTACCCCCCCCGGTCGTCCGGGGCCACCATTTGGCTCTGAATTGTGGGTCCTCTGTGAGGTATAGGAGGGTAATCTTTTGGGTGAGAAACCGTTTCAATTGTGACAATCTTTATTTAACCAAATTGTCTCTAGTCAGGGTCACGCCTTTATCCTGTACCACATGAAAATCTTTATTTTAAAAGGCAATTTGAGTTTCCAAATAGGATGAGCGTGAGGTATGGCATTCGTAGCATCCAAAGCTTTGTACATGAAATCAGCTAAAGGCACATAGAACGTTCACACGAGAAAAACAGATGCAAAATGGCTGCACGAACGATCTATTGAAGGTTAAAATACTTACCACATATGGTTAATTCCGGGGTGACTATTGAGGACGTCGATCAACGATGCTTGCTGTACGGTACTGCGGCGTCGCGTGCTGCCATCAGGCACACACGGCGGCCTGCTTCAGCATCACCCGACGATTGCCTCTCTGCACGTGCTTTCCATGCGGCTTCCATCCCTTCGCGACCTCCCAGCCGGCGTAACTTCCTTGGCCAACTTCCATCCCTTCGTGACCTCGCTCCTAGCCGGCGCAACTTCCTTGGCCGTCAAAATCTTCAAGCCCTGTCGTTCCATCTCAGCGTTTTGTCTCCAATAAAACATATCGGTCCAGCTCTCACGCATGGAATAATGCGATGGAGGCATGACGGTGAGTCCAAGCCGCACAAGGGAAATTAAGTGCCGCTAGATGGAAACAATAATGTGCCGCTGGATGGAAATTAATAACGAGATTTACCTGTGAGCATTGTTTTCAAAGCGGTAAGGCGAGGCGAGGCGATATGCTACTGCTCAGATGCCTAGGCAGTTAAGGCGTAAGGCGAGGCGACGTATGCACGACAATTCTACATATATACATGCATTTATACCTATAAACAGAAAGAAAAAAAAACCAGCTGTCTCTATCACCCGCCTGCCTCTGCCTCCTCCTGCTCCGCCGCCGACGCCCTCCATCTCCTGCTCCATAGCCCGCCCTGCCTCATCTGCTGACGTAGGCCGTCCGCCGCTACCTCCATCCTCCCTCCACTGTCGGCGGCAGCCGCCCCTGCCTCATCCGTCGCTACAGGCCATCCGCACCACGACCGCGAGATCTCTCTGTCCGGCGGAGGGGTCGTGTCCGCACGATGCAAGTCCGGAGGAGGAGAAGGAAGGAATACGATAGGCACATGGAAGGTACCCTGCGTGAGAAAACACATCATGACATAATCCTTTCTACTCCCCCCGTCCCAAAAAAACAAGTCGTTTTGTGATTCAACTTTTGTTCCATAAAACAAGTCGTTTTACCCAATTTGATAGGTTTGCATGTGCATGCAGGCATGCAACAGTCGGTTAGCACCAAATCTGGCTAAAATATAGGGGCAATTAAGGTCATTTTACATTTTTGTTAATTTTTTTCCGGTTGTCAAACGCTCACGGTTGCAACAGTTGACAGTGGACCCTACTTGGCCGACTTCCACCACTGAAGGTTTTGTTTGGAGAGAGGTGGGATGGAGGGGAATGAAGTAGATTGGATCTAAATGAACTAATTTTCCCTCCAGTCGCTCTCATTATTTCACCTCAAACCAGAAGTACCCAAACAAGGCTGAAGGATGAGCCCCTCCTCCGTGGATGCCCGCCCCCCTCGTGACTCATGGGGCATGTGGACGTAAACGTAAAATTATAACCTCACCTTGTTAGTGCTAACCTGGAAAAGAAAAAAGTCCAAATTAGTCCCTCATGTATAAGCAAAGTCCGGATAACCCCCTAAAGTATGTTTTTGTTCAATTTACCCCTAAACTATGACATTTGGTTTAATTTACCCCTTAATGCATTTTATCTTTTTGTTTCTCCATTTACAAGTGGAATTTTGAGTTCAAATTTTGCGAGATGATAATAGACATCATAACACATTTTAGAAAAATACATCATAATTTTTATAGTTGTTTTCATATGGTAGGATATTTAATAATAAATTAATCATTGAGATACAAAATTTTGTGAAAAATAATGATAAAAAATTTAGAAAATATTTTTATGACTTACATTGTGATGTCCACTACCACCCTGTAAATTTTGAACGCAAGATTCCACTTATGTATGGAGAAACAAAAAAGACAAATTGTAATTGTATTAGGGGTTGATTTGAACCAAATGTCGTAGTTTAGGGGATAAACCGAACCAAAACATACTTTAGGAGGTTATCTGGACTTTGCTTATACTTAAGGGTAGTAATTTGGACTTTTACACAGATTGTTTCGAGTCTAAATCTTCTGAAAGATCATTTGGATTTATAATTAAATCAGAAGAAGGCTACATTTTGTGACCGAATGTTCCATCATCAAAGACAAATGCGAGCGAAAATGGAGATCAACACAGCTGGAGCTTGTAGAACCACAGTTTGGTTTCACGTGTAAATGTGTAATAAATGAATCAAGATGTAATTTCGAGATGGTACAACGTGCTAACTTTTATATACAAAATACATTTTTATCTTTTGTCCTAGGGTTCCTTTTGAAGAAGTCTTTATTTTACTTTCGTTCGTGCTTGCTTGTAGTAGTAGCAGTGTGATTTGTATTTTTCAGAGGATACTTGGAACATAAAATTGCGAGAATAATGGCCTAATTAAAGTGGTTCATGCCAAAACCGATGAATGCAAGTCCCAAAATGACTGCACTAGGATGAAGTTAACAAGTCTCAGAATGGTCGCACTAGGATGAAATTAACGAAAGCTTGAAAAAACTCCATTGTAGATGTATAGACATTCTTCAAGATTGAGGAACGAGGCTGGAAAACAAAAAAAACAATAAACAGTTATTACACGGTCCATTTCCTTCATTTTTTTAATTAGTTTATCGGTGATAGTAACAGGGGAAAAACTTACACTCGTGTGAGATCATCAGTACGTATTAGGACAGGTCCCATTCTGTAAACTCTCTCGAGAACTTGTGCCATGAATTGAGGAAAGAAGTGAGAAAAATAATAGTCAAGATGTGGTAGTCGTGCGGCCGGTGGCAATTGTGCCATCTGCTGGAATCCAGCCTCCCGCTCTTGTAGTCTGTCATACTGCAGGGAAAGAGAAACAGTGACACACTAGCTAGGTAGTAGTAAGGCTTAACTTGTAGTAACTAATAAGGACGGGCATTCTTTTTGGATCGTGGGATCACAATGCAATAAGGGGATATGCATGCATGTATAGGTGGCTGTTGTATTTGCAGGGAAAGCGTTAAGGCTGATTTTGACTGTTTAGCATTATGCATTTGAGGGAGAAGAAGATAGAATAAGATAAGTAGAACTGGATGAATGGTTTCACGTTCGTGCATATACATACATATATATATATATATATGTATGTATGTAGACGTACCCCTTGTCCTTCCGGCGCATGCGTAAACCAATTCCTTGCAAAGCGGAGCAGATCCGTCGCCAGGTGCGTGTACCTGCTTCTGTTCAAGTTAAACATGAACTGTGTGTTATCCCTGATCTCATTTACCCAACCTGCTTGCGGTAGCTGTACTTGGTTCACGGCGTAGTTAAAAACTCGTCGTTCAGTAGTTGTCAGGAACTCCGGCGGGCCCAAAGAGTCCGCGAATCTGGCCAGGTTCCACCACATGGATGCCATGACAAGGGGATCGGTCATCGCCACGAGCGCTTGCAGCAACTGGGTGGTCGTCGCCGGCAGATCGGGGCCTCCTGGTGCCGACAGGTTGCCCAGCTTTGTGTGTAACGTGAGCACATGCCGAGGCATCTCGTTGTCGTTGACCAAGAATACGTGGCCTATTATTCGAGCGAGCCTTGCGTAGTCAGCCCTTTGAGAATCCGGTGTCAGGCCCACTGTGGGTGTCGCGCCGATGATGCGTACTGTTGCGGTCTCGTGAACAAGCAGGTTCCCATCCCTCGGAAACACCGAAACCAATAGATGATGTATTTGGAGACAACCATTGTACGCTAAGTTGGCTTGATGCGCTTTCAGGAAGCAGGAGGAGATGTCGCGGAGGATCCTCACACCGAGTGTGGTGAGCACTCTGTACTGTTGCAGTGTCCCATCAAGAGAGTTGAAATTGTAACTCAGGAATTGACCATACTGTTGTACGAACGTGGGCAGCAGTTGCTCTATGGGCCTGCAGAGGTAAAAAAAAAAGTAAGTCAATTCTTGCAGTTCAACAAGTCCATCATATTTTTAAGAGGTCTTGTACTTTGTAATGCTGGTGGGAGCCTGGGAGGGCACTAGCATATAGAAAAAAAGGATGGCCACTTACTGGCCACCACGAATCCTCGGAAAAACTTCTACCATTGTTGCCTCGCACCCAAATGCATCGTAGTCTGTGAGAAATGTGCCATCCCGCAGAGGTTTATGTCCGTGGAGAATCAAGTACTGCTCGTCCACTGGAATCCCTTCGCGCTCTTCTACCACACGCTTCAGGGTATCCACGGTTGCACCGCGCAGATCCATGTTCAGAAGCGATATCCCATTGCAAGACCTAATAAAGATCTGCAGTATATATATTCACGTATCATCAATCATGAATAAATAATACCGCAACAAATTTCATGGTCTCCAAGTGTTGTCTGTGCCTATACATACTCTAAGAAATTTCAATGTGACACCAACTTTTTTTTTTCTTGACAAAGAATGTGACACCAACTTATAATGTTTGAAAAGGGGCGAATTCTGTAATACGGTTTCCTGAGTTAATATGTGTTCTTGGTTCATATTGGACTACGATACATGCGTTAAGATTGCCATGCATGTTTAATTGCATTTTTACCAAAGCTAGCAGGTGAAGTCCCAAGCTAGAGGCCCTTTTTGCACTTGTCTTTTTATTTTATTTATTTATTTAGAATTTTCTAATTATTTATATATTACCATTACCTTTTCTACTTCAAATATTTATTAAACATTTTATTTAAAGTTTCTAGAACTTGTTTCACAAGCTCTACATAATTTGTTGGATTCGTGTGGATCAATCTATCTAAATATCACAACATTTGATGAGGTATGGTTTTTTCGTGGATTCAATAAATTATATGGAGTCGCTCACAATTTTTTACAACAAAAGGAAAATTATTTCACAAATTATTCAATGGCCAGAAGTGATTCTCCATTGCAAGACCTAATAATGACCTGCATTAGAAATATCGATGCAATATGGCTATGTATGGTCACCAATACTAGCCCGGTGCCTAAACTAACGCATTTTGAGAATTTTCCATCATGCTGAAAAAATCATGATACTAACTTTTTCAAGAACCTAACTACGCGTGAGGTGAGAGGTTCTATGCTCAAATCCTACACACCGCACAAATGCATATTTTGTGTGAAAAATCGTGTGTAGGGCTCTCTCAAATTCAAAATAATTATTTTCGATCCTGTACTACCCAACCAGTACTAAAGGAATGCTGGTACATGACTAGATGTAAAATTTGTATACATCATCACATTATTACACGGTAGCTCTTGTGTACATATAGATCATCTCATCATACAATACTGTTACATATGAGTATATGACCTTAAGAAAAATTGAGGGGAGGGAGATAAGGGCCCGGGGTATGTGTGTATAAATTAAGGGGGTACCATGTTACGGAATTAGTGCAAATCAACTAAAACATAACACATTTTCTATTAAATTGTCTGAAGAGTATAGGACACTCAATGAGAGAGAAACTATCATATGGCACCAATATACTTATCCTAACACAATGCATAATTTCTCACATGCTATAATTAAGCTGCATGCATGATGGATTGAGAGAATAATGGAAATGGCGACATATATAGATTGGACTTTACCTGAGATATGGAGGGATTACTCGGTTCACGTGCTACAGCAGGCAATCCAGACGCCAAACAATTCAGGTCCTGCATGTCGTATGAGCCAACGACAACCCTAGTTTGCCCTGAATTATGGCAACGCAAATGTAAGTTGCTAGGCATACCAAACATTATCACGCTGTTAGTGTCATCATTTGGTTTGAAATCTTTAGCACCCGGTCAAGAGCAAGATCTTTTGCAGCAAGAGGAAGTTGTATTATTATCTATCATAGTTTTTTTTGTGTGAAGATTATCTATGTTAGCTTGTTTTGTTTTGGCAACTGTAAGCATCATAAACAATTAGCAAACTGCCACATGTTAAATGATACTCCCTCCACCCCATAAAAATGCATTTCTTGTTTCCCGAGAAGTTTTAGTATCTCAAGTTTGACCAATTACATATAAAAATATCAATATTTATGATATCAAATACATATAATTAAATTAATTATAAAATACACTTTCATAATAAATTTGGTTAAAGCATTAAATATAAATACAATTTTCTAGAAACTTGATCAAACACGAACCACTTTAACTATCATGCAACCCAAACGAGCATTCTTTTTGGGACAGAGGTAGTATTATTTAAGAACCATGCATGAACCATGTTGATATGCATGTTACTTTATCACTTGGAGAAATGTCTCTATTTGTACTTATACGAAACATTCCCATTAAATGCTTCTTCTAGAGGCATATTACTCTATATGATATTAGGTAGCATTTTTGTAGGCTATTATAAGGTAAGAAGGGGACACTGGCAGTTGCGGTGGTTACACCGTACCATCAGGCCGGGGGAGGCTAGCTAAAGGAACACATACCAGCCCTACTTGGGAGGATATGGAAAACCCATATGCGGGAATGGGTTGCTTCACCAGCATCCGCATCCTGATTATACCTTGACCTAATTCAAGTGTTTCAACCTTTTTTTTGAATAGTGTTTGAACCTTTAATTTATATACGCATCTGGAATGCCCAGAGCTCGTGTTCTGTTGCTTTATTTTTTCCCGAAATTGTGTACTGTTGCTAACTGATGATAATAGTCGATCACTGCGCATGGCTGTGTGGTCATTGCCTTTCCTACTTAACTCATGTAATTCATGATGGGTTCAGATTAACAAGTGATGCAAGAGGCAGATATTAGAGATTGCCTTCCCGCTATCTGCTCTCCTCTCTCACCCTAGGTCCCTAGAAGTAGCTCTTCTCTCTGCCCCCAAGAGGCAAGAGCACCTCTCTCCTACATGTAGTAGAAGCTAAAATACCAGTAATCCCTCTCTTTTCTGAAATTTTCTCTCGTTTTTTAATCTCAAATTTGATATCTAGTAGGTATTATTTTCTCAAATTATGAGTAATCCTATGTTTGGACATGAGCTACCCAAACCCTCGCTCTTTAGTAACATTCATAGCTAAATGTACTATCTCTGTCCTTAAATATATGCCATTTAAAATAAACTAAGTAAAAAAAAGATCGAAGGGGTGTGGACATATGGGTGACGTTTTGGTGTGGTTGGGAGGGAATTACGAGTCTTGGGCTTGTCTGGACATCCCTGTCGTTCAGGTCGATTGGAGGGAAAGGGACAACCCATAAGAGAAATACTGGTTTATCGTAAATATAGAGGTCTAACTACATCTATTGGCTTCTCACAGCTCTAGATGGATGGTCGTATGCCAGATGTTATACCTTGTCAGGGAAGGCACTTTATTAATTATATATTTGTGGTGCGAGTTTAATACCATAAAATTTGCGGCAACAAAATCGAAAACACAATATGCTTAACGAAAGGACAATCCACACGGCTAGTAGGATAAAAGATCCGTCAATCTAGCTACGGAAGAGAAAATTCACCAAAACACAAGGGATTCACTAACCAATTTCGGCTTTGTGGACGGAAATGCAACCTGTCGGTCCGTCTGCGTCTTCTCCGGCCGCCATCATTTTGAGCATAGCTCTGGCAGGTGCATCGCGAGGGACATTATGTTCTTTGGTACTGCTCTGCCAGCTTATGCGCCGTTGAGCTCGCAGGATATAGCGAGCTCAACGGCCACCGAGTATCAATTATTAAGGTTCAGTCGTCGACGACTCATTAAAAAATCACGCTAATTGCTCGACGCGCGGTGGAACACGCTAATTGTTCGCCGACGCGGCAGAATAATATTATAAAAATACCATTGGCTACAAAAATAATTGGTCGACGCGCGGTGGAACACGCTAATTATTGTTTCTAAAAGATAATGACAGATCAGAAAGAAAGCAACGAACAAGGGCAGTTTACAGGTAGTTGGCAACTTTTCAATTAAAGGTTGACCGCGCTAATTGGATGGCTATAGATTAAGGGCCCGGCGGGCTCACGTACACGTTACAATGCATTTTTTATTATTATCTCTATGGATCTGTCGTCGAGTGATTTTGCAGCTTCCTCCATCACGCGGTCTTAGTTCGTCTTCTATCTTCATATTGCTTTATTCTCCCGTGTTAATTTTTTATCAATGTATTCATCATTCCAAAATAACTGTTATAACTGTTGCAGTACAATGGCAACAAAGAAACTCGTGTATAGTAGGGAACTAGATTAACTTAGCTACCTACATAATTTATTGTATATAGAAATTCCAATATCCGTAATTGAAGAGAACTACTTCGGTACTCCTCTTTTAATTTCTAACACAATTTTTAAAGCAACACACCAATTAATCACTACTGCAGAAACCGTTAATCTAAGCGGCGCGAAAACCTTATCCGCGCCGGCGCCAGCGCCGCTTCCCTTTTACTGATGCCAATAAGGGGGTCATCCTAAGCGGTTATTCAACCGCTTTCAATGACATCTTAAACGAGCCAGCGTGCTGCGCACCACTTAGAATGACCTCTTATTCGAATCGGTTTGTTTAGCGCCAGAGCGTTTGACTATGTATACTAATCGATTCGTTAAGCGCCGCGTAGTTTTATTAACCTATTGCTACCGGTTTAGTTAACGCCGGTTAGGATGATGGCACGAACGTTTAAAAACGCGTTCATTTCAGTCATTTTGATCTAGAATGAAAACTTGCTAGTTATATATGGATCGTTATGAACGAATTGCACACACAACAAATTCACATTTAACAGAATTTGAACGTGTACGTGCTAGATGTTCACAACAAACACAGAATCTAGCTGGGGGTACCCATTCAAGATCAATATAATTCAGTTAATCACTAGATAGCATCAAAAGTTCATTAAGAGTTCATCAAGATATCACATAGTAGATAGTGCAGATATAACACAAATTAATCACAAATTAAACAGGCAGTTCATCTCACATAACTAGATAGTGGTAAGCATATTAAGGAACGACAGTGCCTAGCTAAATGGACCAAACTGGGCAATTCGTTCATAACGACAAAAGAATGTAATCCCATGACGCTTACATCACCGGATTACACTGTTATTGTAGTGGTGGAGCTCATCCCGGCGGCACCGTCGCTGCTACCATCCCGGCGGAGGTCGTGGTCAAAGGGGAGGCAGCGTCGCGTGGTGGATAAGTCGCGGACCAAATCCGCGACTGCATGCGCCAGATTCGCAGCCAAGGCCGCCTCCGTGGTTGCGAATCTAGCCCGTGCCTCTAGCGTGGCTTGCCGCTTCACGACGGAAGAGATCCGATCTGTGGCGGCGAGGGCAGCGAAGGCCACAGCTTTCCGCGAATCCGCTGCGGATCCAGTCATGGCGGCCGCGGATCCGGTGGCGGCAGCGGCGATGGAGCGGAGGAAGGCCTGCCGCGCTGACGAGGCCACCGTAGCGCGAGCGACAAAGTCGGCGACGCGGCTTAATGTGGCCTCTTCATCTGCCGTAGTCTTGGCCGTTGCGTCAAGGGTGGACGCCATGCGGAGAATGAGGAGGACGCGGCTGAGCTACACTACAGCACTGCACGCGGTGGCGGGGCTGCTACTATGTGGAGCCGCGGGCGGAGTGGATAGGATAGGGATAGGGTTTGGTCCCTGTCGGAACGGTGCAGCTCATTTATACCCGCGCCTGATTCTAATCGGCGTGTATTGGGCCGCTTAGCATGTTGGCCTCATTCTAAGCGGCGTTAAATGGGCCTCTTAGAATGAAGTCCTTATTTTAAGCGGTCCAGTTTACGTCGCTTAGAATAAGAAATATAAAGATAGATAAAATAAAATAGAAGACGAAACAAAAGAAGATAGAACTTCCATATTGTTCATTATCCTCCATACCAACTGTGGATCTATAGTTCTACGCATCTATCATGGGGAATGGGGAAGGCGGTTGCAGTTCAGGCGGAGCTACACGGTCAAGCCCCTCATTGTTGAGCCCGAGTGCCAAGACCGTAGTGAAGGACACATTCTGCCCCCTCTATTTTCAGCTATGACCATGGAACCTCTCCACGTCTCCTGCTTAGGAAGCTGCATGTAGAAGGTGTGGTCGAAGAAGTCGTCCGCCATTGCTATCCTGGAGCGGTACTGGCTGAGGACATGGTTGACGATGAAGTTGGTGGTGATGAATGGATTGGCTTGTCGGTGGCGATGACGTCGTCCTAGTCCAGGCGAAACGTAGGCGACGAGGACGCGAATATGATCTCCAGGGATGACCCGAAGCTGATCCATGACCCGTTGGTAGACCACCTAGCGGCGAATTGGAGGTGGCCATGGCTATAATCCAGGGTACCGCCTCTGTATCCGCGCCTCCATGGTCGTGCGCACATCCATGGCCCTCTTATGGTTTCCTTGCAAATAAAATGGAGAAAAAAGAAGGGGAACAAAGGAAGGGGATGAGGAAAGAAGAGCAAAGTACAAATAAATAGATCCATACCTATCAACTTCTCATTCAAGATGAAGTGGTTGGAGGACACATGTGTGCAAGATGAAGCAGTTGGAGGACACGTGTGCCTGGTGTGATTATTCTAAGCGGCTGATAGCACAAGGCTGATTTTGTTCATTGCTGCTGATCAAATGATGATTTTGTTTATCGTTGTCGGATCTGATAAATCTCCCTAAGGGGGGAGGAAGGTGGCAATCAAGAAGGAGGAGGGAACAACAGCAAATCTGTCGGAGCTTTCCTTGCTATGCGCCAGACTTGCGATGCGCTTCAACTCCTCCATCTCGGCCGACGGGCAAAGGGCATCCTATTAACCTCCCCTTGATCAGTTGCCTTCCAGGAGAGTGTGGCGAAGGTCATCACGAGGATTCTCCTAGCGATTATACCTCCTAGCTTCACAAACGCAAATTGAAGAAGGGGGTAGGACCCAAACCCTATCACGAGAATTCTCTTAGCGATCAGAAAAGGAAGGTGTGGCTATGGAGTCAAGAAGCAAGAGCTTTCTGCCTACTAGATCTATTCTTTGTGCCATGGCTGGGTGTGGTGTGAGAAAGATAGATCCTTGAGGGCTTTATTTATAGGCAAAAGAGAAGAGAGAGATTGCGATCAACTTGTATCGCAAGATGATAAAATCCTCGACCGGTTTCACACGCGCACACCCTCTTCAACTCGTATCGTAAGATGAAGAAGTCCTCGGTTTCACCAGCACACATCCGCGCTTCAACTTCTAATAAATATGCGTTTTAAATTTCCAAAGCAATCGGGTCAAATGAAAACCGCTTCGGTAAATGAATATTCTAGCCGGCATATAATGCACCGTTTAGGATGAACAATCATTCTAAGCGGTTTGTTTTTGCACTGCTTCATTTACATATCTGAGCCGGCTCATGATTTGCACCGCTTCATATAATGGGCTTATTCTAAGCGGCTAAGGGCACATCGCTTACAATGACTTAAACTAAACGGGCCATTTTGACCTGCTTCGTATGGGCCGATGAGGTTAACGGTTTCTGCAGTAGTGAATTAAGGATCCGTTTGGGTGTAGATATTGGAGGGAATGACATTGAATTGAGTTCAACATCAAATCAGCCATGACATTGAAATGGCTATAATTCAATTCCATTGTTTGGATTAGTATTATATTGACTTTTGTAATAATTCAATAAAGCATACAATTCCATTTCCTGTTTAGACGCACAGGATCATGGAATTGAATCGGAGGGGCTGCCGGCTCTGAGGGAGAAGACAAGGGGGGTCGCCGGCCTAGGAGGGCGTCAGCCATGGATGGTCCTTCCTGCAGTCACCATGTTCGAGCTCCCCGCCCAGAGCCCTTCGTTGTCGCCCTCCCCATCCTCCTCCAAGCTTTCACCGTCGTCTGCCGGATTTCTACAACATCGAATTCGTCCGCCCTGAGTTGTCCCCATCCCCTATCACAACACATCGGCGGAGGAAGGCAATGGAGGGGTGGGCCGACGGATGGAGGCAGGGAAGGGTGGCGCAGCTTGCCGGCAGGGCAGAGGTAGGGGACGACGACGTGACTCGCCTAAGGGCTAGCTGACGGACAGAGGCAGGGAAAGGCGGCGCTCCTCGCCGGCGGGGCAGTGGCTGGGGAAGGCGCGCCGCAGCTCGCTGGCGGGGTAGAGGCTAGGGAAGGCGGCACGGCTCATCGGCGGGGCAGAGGCGGGGAAATGCGGCATGACTCATCAGCGGGGCGGAGGCAGGGACAACGCGCGTGACTCACCTGAGGGCCGAGAGAGAAGAGGGCGGCAGGCTTTGCCTGCGGGACGAAGAGAGGCAGGGAAGGGCGCACAAGAGCGAGGCGAGAGAGATGCAGGAGACCGGGAGAGGGAGACGCGATTCTGAGCAATACTGAGGGGGTTGGCTGGGTATCGAGGGAAGGAGCACGGTAGCAGGTCCAATATTGCTCCGTATTGGACGATATTTCCAATTCCAAATGCCAAGAACACCCAAACGACCAATATTGAAGATATCAATGTCAATCAAGGTTTGAAATAACCGGCTATAGCGGACGCTATAGCCGGGTTTAGCCTCTGGCAAAGAATGGCGCTAGGAGATGGCCCATTTGGCGCTAAGCCAAAAAAACTGCTAATATCCCGATTTAGCCCGCTAAATCAGCTAAATCAGCATCGTTTAGCCCGCTAAATTACACCAGGTTGAGATTAGAATGGGCCGTTGGCCTGGTAAAAAGTTTAACAGGCCCAAACTAGAACCATGTATAAAGAGCTGACCACACTCTCTAACCCTAGGCCTGCTCACTCTGTGGGCCCCGCCACCCGGCGGGCCCACCTAGCATGAAATAATGTCATTTCCTGGTACAGGAAAACATTAATTGCATAAGAGTTGGCAGCGGCTAATCAGAATGGAAAAGTAAAGATCAGAACTAGGACCTGATCAAGACGACTTGCAGAGCCGATGAAGGGAGGGAAAAAACCTTCCGAAGGAGCTGCAAGATTAAGCAAGTCTGAGTACCACCGCACTCAGCAAGTACAGAACAATTGAAGGTATAAACATGCATTATTAGTTGACCGGTGATTAATAAATCGGTGTTGGGTCCTGGAGGGGCAAGAACCTCCCTACCATTCCCCCTGGTGATTCTGGCCCGGATCCTTCTGTCGATCCCGCAATCACCTTCATCTGATTATTATCACTCCTATGGGCTATTCTTGGCTAATCTGTGGGAGCTTTAACCAGACGGGCTCATATCCGAGAGCCACGGCTATCGATAGATTAGATAACTCTGCAGAGGTTTGTACTCTTGAAACTATACGGTCAGGCGACCCTCCCGTGGCCAACGGTAGGGTCCCCCTACGGGACTCGTATCCACTGGCGTCCATCTCTGGACAGCTTCCATCTGGGTCTACCCACGGATGCTACTGGGGTCTAAACAGGGATCGCATAAACGTCCACTCAGGGACATCAACCCGGGTATGGATGCATCATATAAGTTAGGGCATGCATCGCCCGTGGGCCCTACCAGCCCTGTCACATGCGACCCGTGCCGACCAGTCCCAGCCCTCTGTCTGGGGCTGTCTCCAGCATTTCCGTTGCCCACCGTGGCCCCTGGGGTAGCTTGGCCAGAGGTAGCTGGTGGAGTGTGAGTCGAGGCCTCACATTACAGGGCATTCCCGAAGGCTATGTCCTTTTTGGCCCGTATAGCCGTACATGGCGTTGGAAAGACTTTCCCAAGAACCGGTCCTTAATCGACCAAGGTAGGCCTCTGGACAGGAGCTCCTCCGAGACTATCCACCCTACCTCGCATCTTCTTCCCCCTGGGTGCCTCTTGCAACCAGGGTTTCTGGCTCTGGGTAGTGTCTTAGTAGCTGGGAATATCTGAGTGGCTAACTCTCCATGCAACTATAGACATTTAGCTAAGAGAAGAGCATGTTAATGCAGTTGATTATCATGAGCAAGGAAATTGCTATGACTTGCCTGATACAGTGGTAGTCTCCGCCGGGGTTATAGCCTGGAGATTTTCTGGCGGAGTATCTATGCAAATACAAATTTATGACTAATCAATCATCACAGCGAATGAATTACTTGTAAGGGGAGAAGCTAGAGAGAGAATGGTCATAAGGGTGGTTTCTAAGGTAAATAGCGGATTGCCGGGGTTTTCACGGGGTATCTCAGGGTCTTTGCGGGGTTTTGCGGGGTTTGGAAATGTCGGTGGAACGCCATAAATTATTTCTAAGTTTAGGGAAAGCTTTTTAGGAAATCTAACCCTATGAAAAACCTTAGAATATATTCTAGAAATTTTAGGAATTTATTGGCTATTTATGGGGCTCTATTTTGAATTAGGCATACACCGGGGTACGTTAACGGAGGCTTCCTATAGGCTGAAAAAGAATCCTTCTAATTCTAAGTCCTAGAAATGGGTACAAATAATTTGGATGGTACTAAATGGCTTATTATTTTCCCTAGTATTTTTAGGTATTTTCTGAGAATTTTTGGGAATTTCTAAAGTGGAGAAATAACTCTTTGGGTGCACTAAGCCGGGTGTACCTAACATTTTTCCTAGGGCTGTGCGGCTGACGAGTGGGGCCAGCTGACGCCAGCACTGGCGCCAGCCCGCAGGTCACTGTGCGGTGGACCGGTGCCCGTGGGCACGTGGACTACGCGGCTCATGGGCCTGCGGTCCACTGGACCGCGTGCACGCGAGGCGGGGAGGGGGAGGTGGCGGTTGACGTGGCGATGCGGGTGGCTGGCAGGCGGGCCCCGTGCTGGCTTGGCTGCCATGTAGGCGCCAGCGCGGCTGCCGTGCTTCGCGGCGGCGCGGAGGGGCTGCAGAGGAGGCTCGCCGGAGTTCGAGCGGCGGCCGGCGGAAAGGGGGAATCACGGCAGGGGGGTCCTGGGGCTTTGGCTAAGGGTTGTGCGCAACCAGTGGGTGGCGTGGAGCGTACTGGTGCGTGAAGTTGCGGAAGAAAGGTGCCAGGGCCGGCCGGCGGCTCGCCGGGGCACGGCGGCGCTCACGGCCGCTGGCTGGCCTCGGCTGGGCATCGTGGAGGGCGACAGAGGGGTTGGGGAGGATGTAGAGGGCCGCAGGGTGCTTACCGCAGAGAGGCTGGGGCGAGAGATGGCCGGGGTGGCGGCGTCGGCGTGCGGCGGCGCTTGCGGATCACGGCGGCGCTCGGGCGGCGTTCCTCCAGTGTACCAGTGCTCCCTAGGGGACGTCGCTTCGTGCCTTGGGCGCCACGGGGTGCTCTGGGCGATGTTGCGGTGGCCGGAGGGGGATCCAGGGCTTGGCGGCAGCGGGATTGCCGGAACAGCGCGGCGGCGCTCTTGCGCTCGCGGTGGTGGCAGTGGTGGGGGTGTGGGTCTTGTGGTGAGGGTGAGCTCCATCCGGGGCGCGCACAAGGCTATTTATAGCCTAGGAGTGCTCCCCGGGGGCTCACCGGGGCAGCGGGGCAGCGACACGCGGCATGGCGAGCTCGCCGGCGTGCGACGCGTGCAGCCGCGGCGTTTCGTGCAATTGGCCGGCGAAGGAGTGTCGGCGCCACACTTCATGTGCGGTGGCCTCGCGTGATGCTGCCACGTGCACTGCGCGTCTTTGTCGAGGCTATCCTGGCCGGAGGAGGGGGATCGAGCGGCGACGGCGGTGGCAGGGGCGCGGCGAGAGATGGAGGAGGAGGGGGCTCCCGTGCCGGGATGGCCTCCCTGACGCAAGCAGGGAGCGGCAGGGGTAGCGTGGAGTTGATCTTGGGGCGCCACGTGGGCTGAGGGCGTCGCGGTGGCGGGATGGGCGCGCGGCGGCGTCGGCGCCGGAGAAATGAGGGAGGGGGGAAGAACCGGAGGGGGAGAGGGAGGAGGAAGACGACGGCTTGGCGGAGGTGGGCCGACTGGGCCGCACAGAAGCGAGAGGAGGGGGAAAGAGAAGGAGAGGGGCGGGCCGGGCCGTGCGGGAGGGTGAGCCAAAGAGAAGAATTGAGGGGGCCAGGACGGACTTTGCCAATACGGGCTGCGAACTGACGGCCCATTAGGTATAGAATTCTTTTTCTATTTATTTTAAGGGATTTTGGAGGGGTTTTTGAATTCAAATTTGAACTAAACCTGTTTTGGTTTGACCCTAGGGTTTCGGTGCTAATTTAGTCCTTATGGAGCACTCAAGTTATAGAACTTTATTTTTATTTTTCTGTTATTATTTTATATTCTATAATTCCTAATATTTCTCATTCTAGCTTATAATAGTCCTTATAAATCTAATAATTTATTTATTAATTAGTTAAATAATCCTTATTAATTTCGAGGGTGTCACAGATCTACCCCACTTAAAGAAATCTCGTCCTCGAGATTGGAGGATGGGTATTGGTTTAGAGGGAGGGTTTTTGGGCGAGATACTTTCAGGAGGATCACTTCTCATTTTTATTTTGGTATGGTGATTCTTTTGGAAGTTCTGAGAGGTGTTTCCGTAGGTATTCAATGGTTATTCTTCTTTGGATTGGGGTGAATGGGGCTTGATGTGGGTTAGGAAATAATTTGGTGGGGGGGGGGGGG
>CM027121.1:57596131-57691480 GCA_015476505.1 Urochloa ruziziensis | reverse complement strand
AAAGCACGGAACAAGTAGTCAACAGCTCTAGCGTTTGCCTCAAACCTATCCTTTGCATCCTGGGCATCTAAGTTGGTGGGATTGACATAGTTCTCATCTTTGGTCACATCCCACAACAACTTTCCTTTGCCTCGCAAGAAAGCGCCCATACGCGCAACCCAGTTCGGGTAGTTCTTCCCATCGAAGTGCGGAGGCCCGGAACCCCGATCTTGGTACGCCATCTTTGGATCTTAGACTGGTTAGAGTCGCAAAGACCCGTAACCGGCTCTGATACCAATTGAAGGACCGAAACGGCGACCAGAGAGGATGGAGTGAATGGGAGCCGATAAAAATTCTTTCTAATCGATTCGGCTATTCTCCCAAAACAACTCCGAAACCTCCGAGAGCAATCTTGCCAAGATCACGTAGCCACTGTCAAGCTACTGACCCTAGGAACAAGAAACGAGCAGCGGAACTCGAACCAATCGAAACGAACACCAAAACGACCCGAAACTCGGCTCGATCTAACACACCCAGGGGGGGCGGTTAAACCGCCTGGGCCTGGGAGCCTCGGGAAAAAGTCAAAATAAAAGTGGATCTCCCAAACCGCTTGAGCTCTTGAGGCGAGATTTTGGTCAGATAATCTAGACCTCCAGTGGAGTGTTTTCCCAAAAGATCTCGGCCTCTAACTCAGTACAACTTCCGGAATCGCAGATCTCGCGAAGAACACCATGACCTCGAGTTCATCCCGAAAATCTCAAATCCAGAGCGATTCTCGGCGTTTGGGGGCAAGGGATCACCAGCAAAAGAGGCACAAGGCACTCATACGTGAATCCCCCAAAGAAATCCGAGAGGAAAACGCCCTAGAACAAGAAGAACGAAAATCCCCCAAAAATAGCTCCGAAAATACCCACGAAAATAAGAAAATGAGAGGGAGCTTGGGAAATCAAATCATGGCACAAAGATGAGCAGCACAAACTCCATCACATAACCATGAATTCACCTATACAAACTAGGAATGATTCGAAGTAGTTCTAGGTGGAGGGGATGAAGGGGAAAACAAGTTCAAAGTAAAACCTAAAGAGATAACTAGAAGAGATCACAGCCACCAGCCCTGAAGGGGCCTATTAGTAGTCCAAGTGGTGGTGTCCTAAAGACTAAACTACCCCTAAGTGATACATACCCCTCAGGGGCAAATTTGACAATTTGATCTCAGATATTTTCCGGCTCGGGCACCTTCCACTGCAAGCTAGCTTCCCTCCGACGCAAGCCTTGCAGTCACGCCGCGTGTCCTCCGGATCGAAGCTCCTCGACGCCGTTCTTGGGCCAGCCCAGGGGGGGCGGTTAAACTGGCCCTGGGGGGCGGTTAAACCGCCCCTGTCAGCCCACACAGGCCCAGCTGCCCAAGTTCGCCTCGTCGAGTCCTCGGTCCTTGGTTTTGAGGCCCAAACCAAGGGAAACCGTCCACCGATGATTTTGTGGCCAAATCACCAAACCCCGCGCGCAAACTTCGGTTGTTAGCCGCCACCTTGCGCCGGCTTCTCGTCCGCGTACGAGCTTCGGTTGTGAGCCGCTACCTCGCACCGGAACCACGTCCCCTTGCTCGTTCTTGCCAGCATGTGAACCGCACTTGATCCACCGGCCATCGGGTCCCTCGAACCAAGCCTACTTGTCTCTCCGCTCCTCGGAGGCCGCCATGGCTAAGACCTTTCGCGCCTGTTCTTCACCTGCACCAATGCAACCAAGCCGCATTCTACACCTGCAATACTTGAGCCAAGGGAAACGTCAATCCACACCACGTTGTCAATCACTCATCACACCAGGAAGCGACCATCCACCGGTCCTCGGACACACTGGGTCCTCAGCCGACTTCGTCAAGTTTTCTCTTTTTCACGAGTTCTCCTAGGCCAGTCGAGGCGATCCACATCTCCAAGGCTTGCTCGTGAGTTCCATTTTTACTGAGTAATATTTAGGCTTTAGCATTGGGTGCATCACTGTTGCTTCGTCTAGATTTATTCGACAGTTATCGATAATTGCTAGATCTACAAGTTTTTCCTTGTTGTTTTAGCCTTTATCACCATCTATCCAGCTTAGAATTCTATCTAATCAGCTCTGTCAAAGGCTTAATCTTGAGATTTATCTAATAGCTGATTAATATTGTTCTAAGTGTTGTTTTACTAAGCTATATCGGATTGCTTCACGGTTGTCTTGTAGCGCTTAGTTATCAATCGGCTATTTGCTGTTTGATCATCGGAATCGGCTCCCTGTGCTGTTTTCTATACATATCGGATCGATCCTTCGTCATTTGATTTCACTAACGAGAGAATCGGCTCTCCAGCTGTTTCTTAACGTCCGATCTTTATCCTTGTCAATCAACAGGTCAGATTGACTGGCACGCCCCGGATTTCAAGGCCACACCTTTGCTCGTGTGTTCGCGCATCTGTCTCCGCCTGATTTTTGCGTCAACACGATCGTTTTCGCGTTTTACCGTATTATGCCGGTAATTACCGTCGGTATTATACCGTATCTTCCACTAGGCCTGGAAGCCCACCTACCTAAACCTGTACACAAGGCCCAAGTCGAATTGCCCATTACCACCATGAGTCCACGACTGCGGTTGTCCAACCAGCAAACCCTACTTCGATCGACGCTCCCCTGTTCCTTCCCCTAACGCGCTGACGGCGCCGCCATCTACATGCATGGTTAAAATATTTGTGAACTTGTCATTATTATTTGTGAGCTTTTCTTAATGAACTTGGTGCCTGGTGGTTATGTCGTGTGAAGTATGAACTGGTGTACTGTGAACTGCTACTTGGTTATGTCGTTGTGTGAACTTGGCGGTTACATACTTCTCTTTCATATGTTTGGAGTATGGACATATGGTATGGTCATGTCCAAAAAAAATTGTCTTGTAATGTTTGTTATTATCATTTTTTTAAAATGAATTATCGATTCCCGACCGATATCGGCTTGTTTTCGATCGAATAGTTTCGTTTCCAATGTTACCGCAATACCGGTGTCGTTTTCATTTCTGACAATATCGTTTTCGATTTCGTTTCCGCCAAAAAATCTGAAATTGAAAACAATTTAGGCTTTTACCGATCGTTTCCGATCGTTTTCATCCCTACACCTAGGATCCTAGGTGGCTTCATGTGGAGGCTTCAAAAGGAGCCTCCAATTACTAATAGTAAGATTTTGGCTTTATTAGGTTCATAATCTTTGTTATGTATCTAGATAAATATTGTCTAAATTCGTAGCAAAATCTATAAACCTAGAAAAGTCAAAACGACCTATAATTTAGAATGGATGGAGGAGTACTATGTATACGTGTGTAATAACTTGTTTCCTTTGGTGCCGTTGGCAGAACATGAGGCTGGCCATAGGCACAGTGGACAAGAGCATCTTCCAAATCTCCCTAAGCGACGACCTCACCGACACCACCAGACAGATTGACATCGTCCTCAAGCGTGGCCAGGGGCAAGCCAAGGAGACGGCAAAAGGTGATGCTGTGATGGCAACGACAGGTGGGGATGTGGAAGAACCACCGGAACTACGTGCGGCAACTCCTCCGCGCCCTCAATCTCGGCTCAAGATTACAGTCGCAGCGTGTAGGAGGCCGGATAAGAACCAGCAGGGGAACGAGATCGGATGGTTCCTCACGGTGGCCACGCTCTTCGTCAACATGGCGTTCGACGCGATGCTGCACCCACCTGACTGGATGAAGGCGGAGTGGTACGAGAAAGGGTGGTTCCGGACGCACCATGACATTGCCGCCATTAATATAATCCTTCTCATGCTGCTGCTCCGAGTACTCAGCCGGCTACCACCTCGGCGGCATCATAAGCCTTCAGGGCATACTTTTACTTGTCCTGCAACTCGTTGACATTTGCAATGGCGCTGGCCCTTGTGGTAAGGCTGCTAGACCGGCGGCAGCAGGCAGCATCCTCCACTTTAGAAGCCCTTAGAGCAACTCCAGCCCAACGACTAAATCTAGGCATTTATTTTGCATTTTTGGTGGACCTGTAAAAGTTTAGGGCCCAAAATTCTCTTCATGCTCCAGTCAGCCCGATTAAATGAAGGCCCCTAAATCATTCTACCTAGTGGGCCCCACCTGTCAGCCGTACTGGCCGGCCTCCCTCCCGCACCGTCAACCGCGCCTCTCCCTGCGCCGCCGACCGCGCGCGCCCGCCTCCCCGGCCGCGCGGGCCACTTCCCCGCGTCGCCACGCGCGCTCGCCTCCCCGGCCTCGCCGCGCACCCGCCGGCCGCTGAGCGCACCCGCCGCCGCCGCGGCCGCCTCTCTCCCGCGCCGCCGTCGAGCTTCCAAGCAAACACCACCGCCACCCCCAATCCCAACTCCAATCCGACCGGGGCAACCACTCCTGGAATCTCCAATTTCCCGCATTGATCCGGAGGCCGCGGGGATGAACCGGATCCCATCCGTCTCGCTGTGGGGCGGGGCGGACGCGGACGCCGCGGCGGCTTCGGCGCCGCCCCCCGACGGACCCCTCCTCCCCGTGACCAGAACCTGTAGCTCCACCGGCGCTGGCACAACCTGCCGTGGAAGCTCCGGCAGCGCGCCGCCGGCAAGGAGGTCTGGAAGCGCGTGTACGTGTGCCCGAAGAAGAGCTGTGCTCCCCAAATCGCGGCGACGGAGGAGAAGAGCTGTGCTATGCTGCCCTTCCCCGGCGGGCGACGCGCGACCTGGGGAAGGGCAGCGGGCGGCGCGCGCGGCCGGGGCAGCTCCTGTGCCCTCCTGTGTTTCCCAAATCGCGGCGGTGGAGGATCTCCAGCAAGCCACGCGGCTCCGCTGCCGTGCCCGGCAACGCCGGCGGCCACATCTGGCATCTCGAGGAAGAGGAACAGAACGTGTGGAGTAGTGGATGGCAATGGGGAATTCCCCGTCGGGGATTGGCTCCCCATCCCCATCCCCGTCGGCCACACTGTGGAGAGAGGAGGAGAGATGAAAAAAAGGTGATGGGGTCCACGGGTGGGTGGAAATACTGCATTCCTAGGGGCCCTGGATCAAAATTTGAAGGCCTCCACAAAATAGTAGCCCGTTTAGAGGTTCGACTGGAGTTGTTTTTCCCACTTGTGAGACTAAATAGGTATAGAGACTCATTTGAGGGCTGGGCTGGAGTTGCTCTTATTACCAGGGAAACAATGGTGAAGTTAGTCTCCCTGTTCCTTGCATTAACCTCCGCCCTGGGTACCTCCAACAATTGGAAGGTCATAGGGATTGCGTGCGTTTGCCTCCTGGTGTATACCTATGCTGCCTTTTTCTATCTTTTCGTCTAAACACCGAGCAATAACCATAGAAGAAGATGCCGCACGTCCCCTTGAGCTCTGGTGTATACCTATGCTGCCTTTTTCTATCTTTTGGTCTATGTATATCAGTTTGATTTGGCCTTCAGGAGCCTCTCTCATCATCTACCTTCTCCATCATGGTGTGTCTGGTTTGAGCGTGTGTGTGCTACTATACGTGGCTTTTATTTGTGTGCCTTCAATTTTCTGGATTTATTTGTGAGGCTTCAATTTTCTCTGTATGGGCCATCATATATGGCTTTTATTTGTGTGATTGTGCTGAGGTTGAGTATAGATAGTTGGTTTGTGTGTAAGCTCAGCGGTCTGGATTTATTTGTGTGGCTTCAATATATTTTCTCTGTATTATGGGCCATCTTGGTTGTTTACTTTCATGTGCACAGCAAGAGGTTGCCGCCGCTGATACTGCGGCCGGGTAAAAACTTGCTACATACTATATCTTTTGATGGAATAAACTTGCTACAATATCATTTATATTTAGTGACATACATGCATACTAATCATTTTTATCACAAATTTCATATATGTCCGCGCAAAATCAGGAACCAGTTGCGTGTTTTGTAAATCCTTGTGACAAACTGTGTACGTATAAAAAAAACTGTCGTACAGAAAACCACAACCTTGTACATACAATGTTCGCCTACGGTCATAATTATGAGCACTGAGCGTGGTCCATGTGGACACATCTGACTGTTCTACCTTAAATCCTTTTCATCCACACACGGAATGGACAGCTGGAGAAACGCACATAAGTGCCTGTCATAGGGCAAGTTAGTGCCGGTCGCTGTGACCGGTACTAATTGTGCAGTACTAACATGCAGTACGTTAATACCGGTCACAGGGAAAGTTAGTCCCGGTCGCTGTGACCGGTACTAATTGGGCGATACTAGCATGCAATACGTTAATATCGGTCACAGGGACCGGTTCTAAACCTGCTATTCAACTCTTGAGCTTGTTGTTCTATTGCAATAGTGAAGATATTATATCTATAGTGATGCTGAAGTGTAATCTTGTTGGATGCCAAAGATCTAATAAAAACTGCATATGAGCCTTTCATATCTGGAACAACAATTCCTTGTTTTTCACAAAAAGATGTCACATCATTAATAGTTTGTCCAACCTTCGTCTCTTAACTGTTGAATCATTTTTTTTTTTGTGGTGGCTACATCATCCATGGCATTCACAATATCTTGTGACTTGTGGTGCAACTTTTTGCAAAAGCATGTCTATGATTCCCATGAATTCTTTCATAACATCCAAAATAAATACAAAATCAAGTGTCATCATCAATGTAACAGCACCATCAGCCTTCCCTCAAACTAAAGACTTAGTCCTTGGACCTTTTGTATTAGCAATATCCTTGAGCATTAAGTATGTAGGTTTGTACAACTTTAAAATGCTACAACCATAGTCATAATGGGAGCTCCACCTAGTCTCACCTACCTACTTCAAAGTTCCAATTTAGTTAGCTTCACTTCTAGTTTCAAGCTCTCCAAGATCAATAAGATTTTCCATTTCAGCTACTTGATAGGCACGCAAGTCATCATTTCTCTTACTATAAGACACAACAATATTGACAACAAAACTAAGATGATCAAAAAAAGTTAGAAACCTCTGGCACTTCCTTAGATGCAGCAACAAGAGCTAATTGTAATTGATGAATAAAACAATGGACATAATATGCATAAGGACATTCTACAACAAATTTTGCTTGTAGCCCATTCCACTCTCCACGCATGTTACTAGCACTGTCATACCATTATCCCCAAATATTCTGAGCATCTAATTTATGGCTAGATAGCAAAGCGCATAACTCTTTCTTAAGTGTTGGAGAGGATGTACCATGAACGCAAGCCATATCAAGAAAGCGTTCTCGAATTAAACCCTCTTTGTCAACAAAACGAACAAAGGTGTCATTTGTTCTCTAGCAGATTCATCTCTGGATTCATCAACAATCAAGCAAAATTTTGCATTACGAATCTCATCACAAATTAACTTTTGGGTTTTAGAAGCCATAATATCAATAATTTCTTTCTAAATTAGTGGTGAGGTACACATTGCATTACCAGGAGCATTATCAAGAACAACTGCCTTTACTTCATCATCATTTTCAGCTAGAAGTTTTACATGAATCCATAGATTCACTAGCAGAAGGGCATGTGCCACAGGCATGTGTTTTAAAAAAATTACTAAATCAATGATGCAGTCAACATCGACTCTTTATATTAATCTAGAGCGTTAGATCATCATAAAATCCGACGGTGTAGGAGTAATGTAGTCAACTTGGACTCTTTAGATTAATCTAGAGCGTCCGATCGTCATCATAAAATCCAATGGTGTTAAAGGGGTAAGAGTAACCCGTAAGATCTGGTATGAAAATTTCGTCATCCTTTAAGGTGGCACGTGCCACAGGCACATGATATAAAAAGAAAAAGAAATAAAAAAAAACTTGATTTAAAAGAAAACAATCATGTAAAAAGAATGTGCACTTTTGGTATTATGAAACTTTGCACTTCACTTATGATAAAGAAATTTTGCATTTGCTTACGTGCGGCACACACGTGTAAAGAAAAACTCAACAAATTCATAGATTTGCAAGCATCGAGTAACAAGAAAAAGTGATGAATAATGCATTGGGGATCGAAAGGGTCAACAGGTGCAGAACTATGGATCATTGGCACAGATTTATTCCACCTAGCAATATTTTTTTATTAATATTGCCCACCAATTGTTATCAAATGGATAGATTCGGTGGCAATACATTCCAGGAATCACACCTTAGAGACCAGCAAAGTCGAAACTGAATAAACAACACATAACAACACATACTCTGTATCATGTAATTAAGCTTCATCTAATTCGATAAAGTGAGCTGCTAATCTAGCTATATGCAGCCTGCTGCTGTTAATATAGCTTGACCTGACACTATGAGAGGGTGAAGTGTCATCAGCCATGAAGGGCCTCAGGTTCTCAGGCATCGACGACCACTTCAAGGCTTCTAGCTCCACCATATTCGCCTTTCTTAGTTCTTCCCCATCGCCGATGGAGTCATCTAATTATGGTAGAATCATTTGAGAAACAAAAACTCAAATCAATACTCACCAACAATAACACACTGATGGTCATATGCAGTTAAACTTGTAAGCATCGAATTGCTGAAACTGGTATATGCCATGTTACTCTGATAGATGCACTGAAAATGTACAAGGAAAACAGCCTTATATAATATTACATGAATATGGAAACATTTAAATGGTAACTAACGATTGGTGAAATATATTCTAGGCAGTACCAATTACCTTTTTCTAGCAAATTAATTGCCTCAAGTGACAATAAAAACAGCAGTGAGAACAGGTAAATGAACAGATGATTAGCATGCATCTTTGTACTTTTCGACACTTCTAATTACAATTTTCGGCAGCAGCTATGTACAGCAAACAAATCTAAAGGAAAGCAAAGAAAATAAGAAAAGGGCAAAGAAGATTTCTAATATGTTAATTTATTGTAGGAAATTGCAGTATTGGGAAGGTATGCAATGTAACTAAAAAAACAAATATCCAATGCAAAGCCTTCATTTTGAGCACATTATGCTGCACGCCCTAAGGTGGTTCATTAGTGATTACCAAGCTGATAGGGACCGATTCAAGAAAGGTCCAAGGATGACCCGATCTTCACGGCAGTAGGCTTTGTAACCAAGATAACTTGCTGCACGCAGCGGAGATAACTAGCTTTATACCTGACCAAGGTTGGATGCGACCAAGCGACGGGGAGAGAGGCACCGAAACCTTGAGGACTTCGACTCGATCTCGAACGACCGCAGAACCACAATCCGGGACTAATCCACACAAGACGGCGCAGCCGAACTGGCAACCGTAGAGCACAGAGTAGGGGACCTCAGAGAGATCTCTTCACAAGTCCAAGAAGAACAAGGAAGAACAAGGGATGTGCAAGGCACTCAGCTGCTCGGCAGCAAAACCATATAGGCTATATCTTTATCAAATGATCAAAAACTGAGTTTTCAGTAGTACATAGGGGGTATTTATACTAAGAACAACTCTCCTAGATAAGTTTGAGATAGGTGTGAACTGAAGTCACCACGTTGGGGAGGTGGAAACCCAACTGGTGGAGGCACTGGTGAAGTCTCGTCAGTTCTCGCGTCTTCTGGGCTTCTGTGCAGCCTTCAGTAAATTGGCAATTACTCTTAAATGGGAAGTCCAAATGATGTGTCGTTTGTTGCATTGGAAAGTAGACTTAAAGCCCGTTCCAACCATGTATATCATGACCACTGTCTCTTGCCGAGGTGGTACAGACTTTGATGAGAAGTTGGAGCATCTGTAGCTGTCTTGGAAGCCTCTGCGTAACCTTCTGCTTCATGTGCGTAACCCAGCGGGATTCCTTCTTGTGTGAACCTGAGTAGAAGTAGAGTACGCGACTTAGGTAGTATAACATTCTCATCAATATTAGAGTGTAACTCAGAGAGGAAAGCATGCACCTCTTGTTGTAGTTTCTTGGCACGACTACGCGTAACCGGTCCTTCGTACATTGGTGCTTGTGTATCTGATGCTTGGTGTTGTGTCACCGATGTTGCACTTGTGTCTTGCTACGTAAGCGGAATTGACTTGGTGTAACTAGTGGTGGAGCTGTCCGGCGTACCCAATGTATCTGGTGGGTTACGCATGGTTGGGATGTCCTCATCATCCTCCCCCTCTTGAAAAGGAGTCGTCCTCGACTCTTCCAATCCTAAGAATGGAGACAGATCGGCGACGTTGAAGCTGCTACTAACTCCATATGTACTTGGGAGATCAATTTGATATGCATTGTCATTGATCTTTCGAAGCACTTTGAATGGACCATCTGCTCGTGGATGCAACTTGCTCTTGCGTTGTTCAGGAAAATGATCCTTACGCAAATGCACCCAAACCAAGTCTCCTTCTTCAAACAACATCTTCTTGCGTCCTTTGTTGGCGCGTTTCTCATACAGCTTGGTCATCTTCTCAATGTTGGCTCGAGCATGATCATGAAGTTTCTTGACAAATTCAACATGCTTGCTTGCATCAAAATTCACACACTCCTGCATAGGCAACGGCAAAAGATCGATGGGAGCAGTGGGTTTGAAACCATATACAATCTCAAATGGAGAAAATTTTGTGGTGGAGTGTACCGCCCTGTTATATGCAAATTCCACATGAGGCAAGCTTTCTTCCCAAAGCTTCAAGTTCTTCTTGAGGACAGCGTGCGGCATTGTTGACAAGGTGCGGTTCGCAACTTCAGTTTGTCCATCGGTTTGCGGGTGACATGTTGTAGAGAACATCAATCTTGTCCCAAGTTTTCCCCACAAGGTCTTCCAAAAGTAGCTCAAAAATTTTGTGTCACGATCTGAAACAATAGTTCGTGGCACACCGTGAAGGCGCACAATTTCCCTGAAAAATAATTCAGCAATGTGTGAAGCATCGTCGCTCTTGTGACAGGGAATAAAATGAGCCATTTTGCTAAAACGATCAACCACAACAAAGATTGAATCCCTCCCCCTCTTGGTTCGAGGTAAACCAAGAACAAAGTCCATAGAAATGTCTTCCCATGGGACATGAGGAATAGGCAACGGGGTGTATAAACCATGAGGGTTCAAGCGTGACTTAGCTTTGTGGCAGGTTACGCAGCGTAGGACGTATCTCTCCACATCTCTTCTCATCTTAGGCCAAAAGAAGTGATCAGCTAGCACTTGCTCTGTTTTCTTGGCACCAAAGTGGCCCATCAGTCCACCTGCATGAGCTTCCTGCAAAAGCAAAAGTCGAACGGAACAATCTGGAATGCAAAGTTTATTAGCCCGAAACAAAAATCCATCATGCAAATGAAATTTTCCCAACCCTTGCCATCACCACATTTGGAAAAAGGTTCAGCAAAGTATGAATCAGTAGCATATAAATCTTTAACACTTTCCAAGCCAAGAATTTTAGCATCAAGTTGAGATAGCAAAACATGGCGTCGGGACAAAGCATCAGCAACAACATTATCCTTCCCTTTCTTGTACTTGACAATGTAA
The DNA here is from genome assembly GCA_015476505.1 of Urochloa ruziziensis. Classification (NCBI taxonomy): domain Eukaryota; kingdom Viridiplantae; phylum Streptophyta; class Magnoliopsida; order Poales; family Poaceae; genus Urochloa; species Urochloa ruziziensis. The sequence continues at coordinate 57,680,140 of CM027121.1, read as the reverse complement.
GGAAAAGATTCAATGAATTCACTCCATTTAGCATGTCTTTTGTTCAGTTTTAGTTGACCCTTAAGGTGTTTCAAAGATTCATGGTCTGAATGTATCACAAATTCTTTAGGCAAAAGATAGTGTTGCCAAGTTTCCAAACTCCTCACAAGAGCATAAAGTTCTTTATCATAAACTGAATAGTTAAGAGTTGGACCACTTAGCTTTTCACTGAAATATGCAATGGGCCTTCCTTCTTGCATGAGCACACCTCCAATCCCTACACCACTTGCATCACATTCAATTTCAAAGGTCTTACCAAAATCTGGAAGTGCAAGGAGTGGGGCTGTTGTCAATTTCATTTTCAGCTCTTCAAATGCTTTCTCTTGTGCTGCACCCCAATGGAATGGTACTTCCTTCTTTGTCAACTCGTTAATTGGGGCAGCAATGGTACTGAAATCTTTGACAAACCGACGGTAGAAGCCGGCAAGTCCAAGAAAGCTTCGCACTTGGCTCACATTTTGTGGAGGCAACCACTCACGTACAGCTTTGATCTTCTCCTCATCCACCTCCACACTTGAGCTGAAACAACAAAGCCAAGAAAGACTACCTTATCGGTGCAAAAGGTGCACTTAGCAAGGTTAGCATACAAGCATTCCTTCCTCAAAACAGCAAGTACACATTTTATATGTTCAACATGTTCATCAAGAGACTTGCTGTAAATTAAGATGTCATCAAAATAAACAACAACAAATTTGCCAATGAAAGCTCGAAGCACACGATTCATCAATCTCATGAAAGTACAGGGCGCATTGGTCAATCCAAAAGGTATCACCAACCATTCATACAGCCCAAACTTGGTTTTGAAAGCTGTTTTCCATTCATCTCCCTCTCTCATTCTTATTTGGTGGTAGCCACTTCGCAAATCAATCTTTGTAAAAATGATAGCACCACTAAGCTCATCAAGCATGTCATCGAGTTAGGTATGGGGTGTCTATACCTTATTGTGATGTTATTAATGGCTTGACAATCAGCACACATCCTGCATGTACCATCTTTCTTTGGAACTAAAAGGACAGGAACCGCACAAGGTGAGAGACTTTCTCTTACATACCCTTTGTTGATGAGTTCTTGTATTTGGCGCTGAATTTCTTTTGTTTCCTCCGGGTTGGTTCGGTATGGTGCACAGTTTGGAAGTGATGCACCAGGAACAAGGTCGATTTGATGTTCAATTCCCTGCTTTGGTGGCAGCCCTGGTGGTACTTCCTCTGGAAACATGTCTTCATATTCCTGTAGCACATCAAAAACAACACTAGGCAAAGTAGAGGGTAAGTCGTTAGTGACTAAGAAAATTGTCCTTGTACATGAGTACATAGAACACGACATTGGGTTCACTCAATTCTTTAAATCCCCCTTCCTAGCCATCATCACTAAACCTTCATTTCCCTTTGGCTCGGTTCTTTGTGGCTGTGGAGTTTTATTTGGCTTTGGAGACACTCCCTCAGTATGTTTGTGGCTCACTCGCAAGTGTTTCTCACTCTCTCGCTGTCCTTCTTTTTATGTCATCTTGCAATATTTCCTCCGGTGTCAAAGGAAGCAAGTGATTCGCTCTCCTTTGTACATGAATATAAGCTTGTTGGCTCGACCACAAATCTGAACATCACGGTCCAATTCAACCATGGTCTTCCCAACAACAGTTGGCATGCTTGCATAGGCACCACATCACACTCTACTTGCTCATTATACCTTCCAATGGAGAAAGGTACTGTCACAATATTAGATACACGTAGCAGCACCACTATCATTAAGCCATTGCATCTTGTATGGATCAGGATGACGACGTTGTTTCAGACCCATTCGTTCCACCAATTCTTGACTTGCAATATTATTGCAGCTGCCATTATCAACAATAATTCGGCACAACTTGTCCTTGATCATGCCTCGGGTGTGAAAAAGATTATGTCGCTGTCCATTCTCTTCCTTTGTCAGCAGTAATGCTAAGCACACGACGAGAAATGAAACAACTATTGTCATCCTTCATCGGGTTGGATCTCATTCTCGTTCTCCAAAATTTCTTCATCATATTTTGGACCTTCATCTTCAGGTTCACTTTCAGATTCCCATTCACCTTGCTCATTCACAATCATGGTCCTCCTACTGGGGCATTCTGCAGCAACATGTCCACGGCCTAGGCACTTGTGACACACAATACCTCGGCTGTGCGAAGATGATGCAGCAGCTGATGCAACCGAGGGGGCTGCTGCACTTGTAGCAGGACGTCGAGTTTCTCGCTGAATTGCAGGTGAAGAAGCACTTGAAACTGTTGTCTTCGCAGCACCAATGGATGGAGAAGGCCTAGCTGTAATGCCTTGAGATCGTCCACCACCAACAGAGGTGCCTGGCTGCTGCCGGCGCCATGGGGTTGAGATAGATCGACTCCCGTATGATCGACTACGTCCTTCTTGCTGAATCTTTCTCTCGGTGCGCATAGCTTGATCAACAAGTTCTTGCAAATTATTATATGGAAACATCTCAACAAACTCTGAAATTTCATAATTAAGACCATGTAGAAATCTTGCCATTTTCGACTCTTCATCCTCTCTAAGTCCAGCCCTGATCAAGAGCAACTCCATTTCCTTGAAATAATCATCAACTGACTTAGAGCCTTGTTTTAATGTTTGTAACCTATTACAGAGGTCACGTTGATAGCTTGATGGAACAAAGCGTCTTCTCATCACTCTCTTCATTTCAGCCCAAGTGTAGATATGATCACGTCCCAAACCAAGCTGATTTTCTTGTAGTTATTCCACCAAGTGAGAGCATAACCAGAGAATTCAACGGAAGCAAGGTTTACACACTTCTGATCGGAGAGATTATGCACTCTAAAAATCTGATCACATTGTTCCTCCCATTCAAGATATGCATCTGCATCTTCCTTTCCTGAAAATTTGGGAACACTTAACTTCACACGAGCAATATTATCTGGATCATTTCTATTGCGACCACGATGATATTCCCCATCATTACGACCTACCATGACGACGATTATTATCACGTCCAAAACGCCCATCGTTTGCAAAAGGGTTAACATCAGAGCCCTCATCAGAATTTTCATCAAATTCCTCTTCATCATCAAAGTGCACACGACGACCACGTCCATGATCACCTCCTGCACGCCGGTCATCACGACCTGCACGCCTACCTCCTCCATGATGGTCACGACCATCTCTGAAACGACCACGAAACCATCACCAAAACCAGAATTTTCACCGTCCGATTCTTCATGTTGATTTTGTGGAATCCTTCCAGCCGCTGCAGGAAGACGTTCATTGAACATCCTCTCCATGGCTTGCAAGAGTGAGTTTTGTAGTTGATGTAACTCAGCCCAGTGCAACGGGTTCTTCTTCATTTCCATGATAACCACCATGAATGCTCGAATCAGATCCTACCATGTTAGTACACAAGCCAATATATATATAGTGGAATAGGAAAAATTTGTGGAATCACACAACCTCACCTCTTGCTTACCCAAATTCTTTCCCGTTCTCAAGACCGTGAAAGTGCTAGTGTGGCGTATCCCAGCTGTGATTAAGCGGTCGAAAGGTTTACAAGACAAGAGGTCTGGTTTACGGCTTTTTGTGGAGCTATAGGTGGCTGTCCAAGGAAAGCCTTTGGTACTGTAACCAGGTATGTAACCGTTTCAACAAGTTGCTGTCCAAAACACCACCAAGATGAGGTTACACAACTGAAACTTGAAGTTACACAATCAGCAAACAACCCCTTTCAACTTCTCTTCTCTTTTTTTTCCTCTTTTCTTTTGACTCTTTCTTTCACACGTTTTTTCACTTCTTTTTTTTTTCTTTCACGAACAGCAAACATTCAGATGAGGGGTGCGAAAACAACTGAAAATAGAGTACGGCGGAAGAACAAAGATGGTGACAAGCAACTCGATGAACGCAACACACAAGATAACAGTACCACAAAAGGGCTATGGGATTTTTTTTTGTGGCTTTTTCAGTGGACTTTAGGACATGAATAAATCAGTAACAAATGGTAAGGTAAAGGGTAAATCTGTGGGTGATAACAAAACCTACCGTGACAACCTGGCTCTGATACCACATGATAGGGACTGATTCAAGAAAAGGTCCAAGGATGGCCCGATCTTCACGGCAGTAGGCTTTGTAACCAAGATAACTTGCTGCACGCAGTGGGGATAACAAGCTTTATACCTGACCAAGGTTGGATGCGACCAAGCGACGGGGAGAGAGGCACCGAAACCTTGAGAACTTCGACTCGATCTCTGAACAACCGCAGAACCACAATCCGGGACTAATCCACACAAGACGGCGCAGCCGAACTGGCAACCGTAAAGCACAAAGTAGGGGACCTCAGAGAGATCTCTTCACAAGTCCAAGAAGAACAAGGAAGAACAAGGGATGTGTAAGGCACTCAGCTGCTCGGCAGCAAAACCATATAGGGTATATCTTTATTAAATGATCAAAAACTGAGTTTTCAATAGTACATAGGGGGTATTTATACTAAGAACAACTCTCCTAGATCAGTTTGAGATAGGTGTGAACTGAAGTCACCACGTTGGGGGGTGGAAAGCCAACTGGTGGAGGCACTGGTGAAGTCTCGTCAGTTCTCGCGCGTCTTCTCGGCTTCTGTGCAGCCTTTAGTAAATTGGCAATTACTCTTAAATGGGAAGTCCAAATGATGTGCCGTTTGTTGCATTGGAAAGTAGACTTAAAGCCCGCTCCAACCATGTATATCTTGACCCCTGTCTCTTCCCGAGGTGGTACATACTTTGATGAGAAGTGGGAGCATCTGCAGCTGTCTTGGAAGCCTCTGCGTAACCTTCTGCTTCATGTGCGTAACCCAGCGGGATTCTTTCTTGTGTGAACCTGAGTAGAAGTAGAGTACGTGACTTAGGTAGTATAACATTCTCATCAATATTAGAGTGTTACTCAGAGAGGAAAACATGCACCTCTTGTTGTAGTTTCTTGGCACGACTACGCGTAACCGGTCCTTCGTACATAGGTGCTTGTGTATCTGATGCTTGGTGTTGTGTCACCGATGTTGCACTTGTGTCTTGCTGTGTAAGCGGAATTGGACTTGGTGTAACTAGTGGTGGAGCTGTTGTAGCATCATGCGTAACCGGCATACCCAATGTACCTGGTGGGTTACGCATGGCTCGGATGTCCTCATCACAAGCTCTAATGAAAACAATTAGAACTTCAGAGTGAAATTTATTATTGAGTTCTCCAATTATATACTGAACCTGAAAAATGTTGAACCTGAAATTTGGTTGAAGTGAAAGGTTTGGGAGTCAAAGCATGAATTCACATGGTGACTTACCTCTCAACCTCAGAGAAAAACAACCATTCATTGATTCCATAAACAGATTCATTATCATAAAAATCACAGCACAATGTTTCAAATATTTGCCACTTTATGTGTCAGGACATAAAACCCTATAAAATTAAGTTAGAAATAAGTATGGGTAATTAGAATTCACCATTCATTGATTCCATAAACAGATTCATTATCATAAAAATCACAGCACAATGTTTCAAATATTTGCCACTTTACGTGTCAGGACATAAAACCCTCTAAAAAATTATGTGCAGCAGGTACTTGAGAGATGAGATTTCAAAAGAAAGACATTGCAAATGTTGTGAATCAGATATCATAAAGCAAGCAAATCGAAGCACGTGAGCATCCATGGAACAGGGGGGATTACTTAAGCAAGCAGTGAAAAAAACTATAAGACCAATCACCCATGCATTCACTAACAAGAAAATTGGTTCTGAAGGAAAATACCATAGTTCATCCTAGAGCAAGATACTTGAGAATGAGATGGATATTTGGAGCCAACAAACTGGAGGAAACACCTGCAATAAGTTAGGAGGTATCATTAAAACATGAAACACACATGTGTGATAATCTATTATTCATTCAAATACATGCAGGAAAATTAAAAGATCATTTATTAATTAGCAACTGGAAAATTGGAAATCATTAAATGTAGATATTAGTATCTAACCTTGAATTCTCAGGAATGTCTTAAGACAATGATCAGATGAGAGTTACAAAAAATGATTGAGGCCAATATAATTATCAACTAATTAGCTTGTGACAAAAGAAACATGTACAGGGAAGGAGAAGAATTGCAACCACCCACATTCAGTGCAGACCCAAATTTGCAAAACTAACCTTTTTTTTCTTTCTTCCAATGCTGACTTCTGACTCAATTCTGTCTCTTCTCCTAAAATAAATTTTCAGATAGAAAGAGATGAAAGCTTATTACTCAAAATTCATCATGGAAGCTTGGAGCAGACATTTTTAGATAGAACCAAATGCCAATATTCAGAATTAACCTTCAGTATCACAGCTTCAGACTTTGTATACCTGTCAGTACAGAAGTAAAGAATTGCAGACCATACATGCTCCTTATTGGGATGTGTACAAAAACTATTCATCATAAGCTCTTTGATTTGGGTGCAGTCCTCTTAAATAACTACAGCAAAAAAAATATATTGTGTTTGATAAGCACAATTTCGAGAAAAAGACCCAGTGAAACCAGATGGCATTTTTCACAGAATCATTACTAATAGAAGAGAGAAAAGCTTCGGGGACAAACCTGTTAGATGAACATGAAGGAGCAAACCCTCCGGGCCTTAGATGGCAACACTGCAAGAGATTAGCTCAACACAAATAGAGAGACAAGGGGTGGATAACAAATGAATTTTTAATTGAAGTGAAAGCTTACCTTCCCATTTTGAGCAAAGAAAAGGAAGCATTGGTGCAGTATTCCTCTACAACCTCCTCATCTGGTTTTTTATCCACTATCAAAGATTAAAAAACAGATATGGATACTTTCCATGAGGCAGAACAGCTTACATCTCATCATGGGTATTTTGAACAATATTCAATGCTCTTTGAAGAACGATCAAATCTGTAGTCAAATCATATGTCTCAAATCTGTAGTCCGCATGAACTATCTGTTTCTCTCTCTTTAATGAAAAGATACACAAAAAAATCAGATAGGAGCATTTCCGCAATGGACTCAGAGAGTAATGCATTAGGCTAATCCACTAAAAAAATATAACTCAGCCGATGCACCCGTTGTTTTAAAAAACAAAAACAGGAAGAGGGAAAGTGTGCATATTCATTCAAAACATGGGCTAACAGATAGAATATTGATGTCGTACAGGTTTACATGTACCAAATCTAGCCATTTTGATTTATATTTCACAATAAACAGGAAAACTGTTCACTCACCAAATATATGACTGCCGCCTGTAAGATCATCAGCATGTCCACCTAATTATTCCATTGTGGTGACTAAATCTACAATGACAAGCTGGGTGAGTGTGTAACTATTATGCACAGGAAACTGCTCACTCACAAAATTAGAACAAAGCTCAACATGTTGCTTCTAAACCCAGCTGTCACTAAAAGTTGTGACTGCAAATAGGCTGATAACACCACATGGTACACTTTAGCACCAGGGATCCAATCACAATCATTGCCAGCAATGCAGGCAATCGATTAACAGCTGGAGAAATCAAATGCTAATTGACTAAAAACATCAGTGGGTGCCCAATTTAATTCTTTGACCTAACCACTATCACAAATAATTGCCACTAACATGAGCAACGTGGAGACATCAGGGAGAATTGAATTAAAGTAAGAAGAGAGGGGCGCCTGACTCACCAGAGATCATCGGCGAATACTCCTCCGAAGAAACCCATCGCTCCAGGGAAAGAACTGCAAGCTGCCACGGAGGAGATTGGATCCTTGGTCGTCGTCGTCGCCAACACAGAGGGTCCAGCATATCAGAACCAGAAGATAGGACTGGTGACCAAATCAAAGGTTACTCGAACACCGACCTGCTCGGGTTGATAGGCAGCGTGCACACCAATCACTACCACCGAGAATCCATCCTGCAAGGCCATAGTATCAAATGCGATACACACAGCATTAACATTGGAGGGAAAACTGAAGAACGATAGAACAAGGAAATAGAGAAAAAAATGACGCAGCTACCAATTGCAAAAACCTAGGACTTATTTGAACAATAACACAAATCATCGGCTCCACTAAAGAAAATGAACCAAATCATAACAAAATTTATTCATCATCGGAACAATAGATCAAACATGCAGGCGGAGGGAAGCACTAAAGAAAATCAACCAAAATAGCAACAAAATTTATTCATCCGAACAATAGATCAAGCGCGCAAGCGAAAGGAAGCACCTGCATGAGCTCCCGCACTGGATCGGCGCTGGTATGGGGCCGCCACAACCTTGCGTCTGGTTCAATGGATGTGAGAGAAGGAAAGGAGCAATGGGTGTGGTCGTGTCGTACCAGAGACATGGGCGGAGGGGTCTGGATTTGGAGCTACTCCGGACATTGCCCACCACCGACGAGAGGGGCTCCATCTCTCCTTGCGTCCGGCCTGCTGACGGGGAAGGGAACGGAAGAACATGGCCACCGGCGCCCGGAAGCGAGCGAGGGACTGAGGGAGAGATCGGCGGCAGAACCCTAGGGGCGGCCCGGCCAGGCCAGGCTAGGGATGCTGGTGGGGGCCAGTTGACCTCCTCTGACCAGCGCAAGCCTGTGGAGGGTGAGGAAGCCGCTTGAGTCCGCCTCCCCTCCTCCTGGCGTGGGTCGCCGTCGCCCAGGAGCGGATGCAGATGACGGCAGAGAAGGAAAGTGGGGAGGGAAAGAATGCTTGATTTGCGGTGGAATTGGATGGGTACGGGCGGGCAGGTAGGAGCCACGGTGGTGCCTGAAAATTTTTCACGCTCTAGCAATTCTGGGGTCAAAATTTTCCTACAGGCGTCGGATCCCGTCAAGGAGCCTCCCAGTGCGTCCATTCCATTGCTTGATGGCTCAACAATTTTAGTGAAACTCTGTCAAGTGGGGTCCCTGTGAGGGGTATGGGGGACTTTAGAAAAGGGTTTTTTTTTACCAATTCTTTTGGATCCTTACAGTATAGATAGATCATGCCCATGGAAAGAAAAAAATTGTTGGGTGGGGGGGGGGGGGGGCTTTCCGCTACTGCGTACTATGTCTAGGACTTATATATCAGTGATGACACTCGATCAATCAACTTAACCAGCTGAAACCACAAAGCTCGCGCTCATCATCCTACGAAGAATTGAGAGATTCCAATGGACAATACATGGCAAACCGCATCCATCGAGGCATCGACGTGGAGTTGGCTTGTAGCGTTGTCGTTGGTGACCTTCAGCTTTCGTGCATCACTTACCAGAAAGGCAACATTTACGAGCACCTTCACATAAGACACTTTCGAGACCACCTTGGAGGCGAGGTAGAGCTTGGAGGGTGACAAGACTAGTGGCGCAAGGACCTGCATGCAAGTGAAGTAAAAGCAATATATAATTACAACAGTAAGTTGCACACGTATATGTACACAATTCATCGACCACATATCGATCTGGAGCATGCATGCAGTAACTATGGAGTAAGACAGAGTAGTTACGTACTAGGTCAACCGAGCACATGACAACCAAGATTGTGAAGGCGAACATGCCGAGCTTGCAAAAGTTGGCGCTGTCATCGTGTTTGGTCATCGTCCCCCAGGGGCAGTACATGAGTAGCGCCAAAACGATCACCGTTGTCATCACAACGACGCGTAGGGATACATGGCCTATGTACATCCGTCAATCATCAACCAGGATATATATACATATCAACACGAGATGTGAAAGAAAAAAAGCAATACACATCAAGTTATCAATGACGCATGATATGATATATGTGCAGTTGCGCACATACCTAGCACTGGGGGGCATCCCCGCCCCCCCCCCCCCCCCCCCAACATTTTTTTTTGTGAGCATGATGAACCTAAGGGTTCAAATAGCCAATGCAGTTTTCTATGATGATGAGGTCAAGGCGGTTTATTCGAGAAGGCGAGGTCTGAGGTCTATGTTTTCAACAACAATGTTGTTTGAAACAGCAAGCAAGCCTATAAACATTTCTCAAATGCACACATCATCAGACTCACTCATTACACCAATGTTTTGAGAATGGAGAAAATAATTAGGCAGGGTCTTGTGCACACCATGATTCATTATTGGAAGCTTACATCAAGGACTCCTCTATCATGTTTTGTTGTTTTGCATTTTTACAGTCCTTTAGTCTGATGGAGATTAGAAGGATGGTCTTGACATGAGCCTTATTTTTTTGAGGTCCAATTCTTTTGCTCTTACCCTCTTAGGATCTAGATTGTCAATTTACCTTGACAGCATGCTGCCAGGGATGATCCCAGCGGTGGCACTCCTCCACTTCATTGATCCCAATAGGGTCTACTTCTTCCTCGGACCTCAGCCCTAGCATCTTCATCATCGACTTGCGGCTGAGAGAGTGTACACCCCGTCCTCCAAAGCCGCACCGCCCAGCCATTACGAGGGGCGGGCACGTGTATACATAGCACACTGCTTACACTTTCGTCCTTGCTTCGTGTAAAAGGGTTAACCCGGGGTGCTACGGTTGGGGGACAAAGGCTTATAAGTTGGCTCCACCCTTGCTCAACTAGCAAGGTGGTACTAAACTCGCGCACACCGCACTAACAGGCCACTGCTGGGCCAAACAAACTAGGTCAGATGTCACAGTGAGGTGGTGGAATTGAATGAGTTTTCAATACCAAAATAGCAACCGCATTTGAAGTGCACCTCCCACTTCGTCATGGTGGGATGATCATTCATGCAATATGTCTTTTTCTAGCATGGAAACATTTGGTGCTTCAGCTCTCGTCTGCTTTTGTTCTGCTTTTGTTCGGCCGTTGTTAATCTTGAATTTATAGGACCTGATGCTTTACCCATTTATTTCAGCAGGGATATTTTTTCTATAGGGCCAAAGGTTTAGAAATTGATAAAAAAAGGTTTCAACCAGCTCGGAGCAGGTCAGCCTAATGTTACTGAAAGCTTCTTATTCATATGCATTACCTTAGCTTTTGATTATACAAGACATTTCTTGATGGCTTAATATTGTCTTCTTCTGATTCAGGTCCACTGCTATCAAGCCTGTTACATTTTTTGCCTCTCATAGCAGGTCAGCCTAGATAATTTCAATGAAAACTTCTACTCCCTCCGTCCCTAAATAACTGTCTTTCTCACTTCCTGAGAAAAAACTTTGTTTAATTTTATATTAAAAAATATTATTATTTGTGGTACATAATTAGTATCATTGGAAAGATCTTTTCGTCTAGTTTTTTAACAAATTTATTTGAAAAATATAAATGTTGTACGTATTTTGTACAAATCGAGTCAAACTTGTGGCACGCACACCAACGGTGACACTTATTTAGGGACAGAGGGAGTAGGTCCAATATGCATCGCCCAAACTTCTGATTAGAGTGTGTTTTTGATGGCCCAATTCTAAGTTTTTGATTTCTCTTGATTAAGGCTGGCTGATGTTAATAAGTGTGTTACAATTACTACACACGACAATGGCATGCTTTATGCTTTGTCAGTATCGTGTGAAGTTAATCTATACTATAAAGGACGACGGAATTTTTGTATCAAATCTTACATGTTACTTTTACCCCTCCAACATCGTCGGATTTTATGATGACGATCGAACGCTCTAGATTAATCTAAAGAGTCCAAGTTTACTACATTACTCCTACACTCTAAATTAATTTAAAGAGTCCATGTTGACTACACCATTAATTCAGTACCTTTTTAAAACACGTATGTGTGGCACGTACCCTTCTGCTAGTCCTTTAAAGGAGCCTACATATCAATCTTATATGGATGCTACACTGTCCTGGTGCCCTAATATTTTGCTACCTAACATTTCTATTACCTAACCCATTAATCGATTAGTGGGTTAAATTTCTATTACTAGATTTTTTTAATTGAGTATTACTTAAAAATTTTAATTTAGGTAATACTAAATTTTTATTTACAAAATATCATTCTTTTCTTAATGGGTGTATCCAGTGCCATAGGCTCCCACACTATGTGGGGTCTGGGTAGGTGTTTAGCGCACAGCCATTCACGCACATAAATGCGCAAAGGCTAGGGCTTAAACCCTGGACCTTCCGATCACAGGTGGTGAGGCTCTATCACTGCACCAAAGGCCGCTCTTTTATCATTTCTTTTTAATATGCCTTTTTAAAAAAAATGTTATCGTCATAGGTACATATTGGCTATAAATATAAAAGTATTATGTATAAAATTGGTGTGTATATATATATCATTTTTGTTTATAATTTTTTTAAAACACGTGCCTGGAGCACGTGCATCTCTGCTAGTTAATCTCAAAACGTATCAACTATCAACCCACACATAGGGACACAAATATTTTTGTACAGATGCAGGGCCTTCAACGGATCAGAGCAATAACCGTATTATACATCTTATATTATCCCACTATGATCAATTGTCGTAAAATAATGGGATGTTCAAATATTCCAGAAATTGCTCCAATAGTTCAAATATTCCAGTCTGGCTACCTCCGATGCTGATGGTCACAGTTCTGAATTTTTCCCAAAAGCACGGGAAGAAAAAAATACCGGTAAAGTAGCACAGGTAAGATACACTATGTAAGGATAGAAGATCGGAGACGCGGCTGAACCAACATCGGAGACGAAATTTTTTTACGTCTCCAATTTTTCGTCACCGATGTGACCATATCGGAGACGCGGATTTCCGCGTCTGCGATAACGCCATCATCGGAGACGCGGCTTTTCGCGTCTGCGATAACCCATCATCGGAGACACGGGAAGCTAAGAAACGCGTCTCCGATGATGTGTTATCGCAGACGCAGCTAATACATCCGTGTCTCCTGTACTCTTTAGAAGGTAGACGGGTTAGAATCAAACCGCGTCACGTATAACGAATTCATTCAAAGACGCTGAAGGTCTAGACACGTCTGCATTATGACTCTTTTTTTTCGACACCAGAGCTCTTTTTTCAGTTTTACCAGACCACATTGCATTCACAGAAGGTGCATCACCAACAGACAGGTTCAATTCACCACCAACACAGGCAACATATAAATTATAAGGTGCATCACCAACACACAGGTTCAATTCACCAACACACAGGTTCAATTCACCACAACATAGGTTCACCAAAAGATCCAAAACCACAATTAACCACAAGTTTCCATGCATCACCACAGCACAAGTTTTGCCATCACTGGCTATAACCTAACTTGTTAATCGAAGGAGTTGGACAGTGGAACTCCCCTTTGCTGCCAAGGACCTTGTCGACGAGGAATGACGCTATCTTCTCACGAATGCTGCTAAGCACATCATCAGCGAAACGGCTTGTTGACACTTCAAAATCCTGTGTAATTTGGGGTGAAATATCAAAGTGAGTCCATGTGAATCTTCAGACTTACTTTGTAAATGACAAGGTACATAAAGATGTAAAATGGAAAAGGCAGGAGATATACACCTGAGGATCATCCACATTTAATATTTGCAAAGCTTCCATCATATGAGCTGCTGTGTAGAAGCCACAGGCGTTGCTTCCAGCTGGTTGTTGGTGGCACTGCAAAAGATTTACATGCATGTCAGATGCAGTAATAAAGAGATCATGAAAATTATAATTTCACCAAGATGACAAGAAACTGGAGCATATAATTGCAAAACATTTATATGCATGTCAGTTGCATATTTTTCCTACTGATTTCTAATCACATATAAACACAGGAGGTTTCAGCTTCTGAAAAGGCATAATTATAAGCATGAAGCATAATTAGCGTTCCACAATGTTAGCATTTAAGCTTCATAAGAAATTGTTTGGCTGGGGCCACACTTTGAAGAAAGGAATTCCAAAGTGGAGACAGGAGTTAACAAAAAGATAAGAAAAAAGCAGAATACTAGAACAGAACCATTGGTACTGCCTTATATACTGTTGCACCGAGAAAAAACCAGAGCAAGTATCATTAATTCAATCAGCTAGTTCCTGAACCTGTACCGAGTTCGAAAACCAAGCACTAGCTCAAAGAATTAACCATGCTGGGCAATATTGTTTGCACATAAAAGGTTACCCAGCTTCAAATGTGGATCTGCACAGAACAATTATTGCCGGCCAAAGCTCACAAAGCTTAAGTAAAAAGCTTGGAGCTAGCTACTGTAATTGGCAGGGATCAGATAAACTCAAGCAATAAACTGAGCCATCTCAAGGCAATTAGCTAGTGATTAAGATTAAGAGCTGTGTGACAAACTAACAAATCCAACAAGCAAAGTACAGAAGAGGGAGGCAAGCACTACTGCTACTAAACTGAATATAAACAAGGTAAAAAGCTACTGCTTACAGAGATTCTACGTCTGTGATTGAGATCATTGCTTCAACGATTAGAGTAACAAGTTCATAGTACAAAAGATTCATGCACTCACCGGGAACTTATATGCATGTACCAAGACTTTTTCAGCTAACCTCTTGTATCTGCAGTATGCAAGATATGACCTACAAAAGCATGGAACAGTGGTTATATATGCTACTGTGCCAGTATATTTAGTCATTAAAGGAGGATTGGGAGATGACTCACTCATTAATGACCTCTTTCAACAATGGATGCCCCAATGATTGGGATCTCATCGAATCCAAGTATAAGACCTTACCCCACCTTGGAATAATTACCACTAACAGCCAGTGGCCACCTGTGTTGTGGGCAAACATGATGCAGTCCTTTTTAGCAAAATGTTTTAAGGCCTTTGTGAGATAATCCACCACGTATGACTTGTCAGATGTCATTGTAGACACTGTCAACACCTCAGGATCAAGGAACCCAACAGGCTGTGCCTTTGCTTTTGCTTCCTCTATCATGGTCCTATGAATGGCGAGGAAAAACCAAAGTTAAATAGCTAATGCATCATACACGATCTGGATCAAATAAATCTAGCATCAAAGTGTAAGGCGTTGCAACTCACAGTGTAAAGCAACGTAGCAGCGACACATCCAATGCATCAATCTTAAAAAGGTCATATAAATCATTGAATTCCACCGGAAAGCACTCTAAATCCTATGAACGCAAGAAATGGTTACGCCGGAACTGGACCACTATCCCATCCTTTATCTGTTTTGATCGGCAACCTTTCAGGTAGTAGGCATGGAGAGCAGTTGTTGCAGGTCCAACCCTCTCAAGCTGAGCAGCTGTTAGCATTGCCTGTCCATATTTGAATTTTGGGTTTGGCATGGTCCATGTTTTTGCCACACCTTTGTTAAGCTGCTGCTTGTTCTTAGAAATGGTTGTAGCAGCTTCATTGTGAGAAGTCGCAGCAACATTCTGAGAGCTTATGGCATCCATCTGTTTCTTCGGCGGCCTTGCTTCAGGCACCTTCTGAGAGAGTTTGGGAGGGCACTGCTTCTTCAGAGAAATGGCACCAGCAGGCTCTTGAGAGGCTAAGGCAGGCTGCTGCTGCTTCGGAGACATGTCATCAGTCGCAATCTGAGAGCTGATGGTCTTTGTGGTCTTTGCGGCTGCTTTGGAGACCTGCTTTTTCAAAGAACTCATAGGAGCCTTCTCAGTGGTCATCACTGCTGCCTCGGAGACCTGCTGCTGCTGCTTCTGTGAATTCACAGGTGCTGCTTCGGGGACCTCCTTCGGGGGCTGCTTCTGTGAATTCTCAGGGGGCTTCTGCTTCTGCTTTTGCTGCTGCTCCGGCACACTCTCTACAGCATTCTTCTTTGAGGTGTTGGATGCAACAACTTCTTCCTGTGAAGAAAGGACAGGACATCTCTTTGTTGGCATGACAGGTTCCTTTGGAGGACCACTCAAGGATGTACCACATCCATTTGACTCTACTTTGGATGATTTGCTAGAAGTGTGATCCATTGGTGGAGGGTTCACTATAATACAACTCCTCTTCCACTGGATCCTCTGCAACATGGCTTGTCCAAGTGTCTTGATCTCATCATTAGAAGGTGGTGGATCAAGCACATCACGTTCAGATTTGTTGCATACCATCTCAACTTTAACCACTGCATACCCAGATAGAACTTGGACTGAATGTAATATGGTTTGTTTTGGATAAACCAGACCTCTTGCTACCTCCACTTGATAACCATCATGTGTGCCAATAAGTGAGCATGGTGTTGGGTCAGTCAGTTTATCTATAGCGTCCAACTCTACATCTTCCTGCATCTGATCATCTCCATCATTGTTGTCTGCATCAACATTGTCTTCATCATTGTTGTCTGCATCATTGTTTTCTGCATCTTCATCGCTGTTGTTTGCATCTTCATCACTGTTGTTTGCAGCATTTTGGTTGAGATTTTCTGCCTCAGAGACAGACGCACAGCTGCTTCTCTGTCCAGGTGCAAGGCTTCGATTCCTGGATGTAGGGAGGAGCTGTAACTGTAATCCCTGTGCTGCTAACATGGACATTACATCCTTTGTCACCTCAGCCCTGATTTCAGCCTTTATTGCCTCCAAATCAACTGAACTTGTCCTTTTCCTCTTCCGGTACATACTAGAGAACTCGGGCCATGCATACTTCCATCCATTGTAGCTAGACACACCACGCACACGACCAGGTTGTTCCGGGCCCAAACATGAAGTTAGCAGATCATTCTCCCTCACCTATGTGATGCCTGAAGACTGGGCAGATTCATGCTTGCCTTTAATTTCTTCAGACATTTGCTTAGTTGATTCCTTCTTCCACCTGATGGTAGCTGTACCTTCTAACACAGATAGCTCACTCCTCCCCCGTAGCCAATTCCTGGGCCGCCCTCCAGGGAACTCATCCCATGGATTTGGGATCCCTTGAGCAGATAATTCATTGTCCTCTCTTTCCCATTGTGCCTTTTTCCCATCATACCCAATTGGACCCATGTTATGGCCGTGCAAGTTTCTTTCTCGGAGCCTCCTGAATCTCTCACTTACTGCTTGGGTTGCTTCAGTTTCCTTCAACTGCACAAACTCTTCCCAGTCCTCCAGTTCAATATACGGGTGCTGATCAAATGGCTATAGACCCTTGGAGAGGTATCTACGTACAAGGTTGCTCTTATGTGTCCGCCAACTCTTGGCTATCATCTTCCTCACATTCTTGAAGCCAAATTCCTTTAGGTGGTCTGGGAAGTGCAACCATGGCATGACATACTTATCAGACAGACTCCACTTTTGCATTTTGCTGAGGCAATTGAAACGAGGCATGACCAAGGACAGCCGTTGTCTAGCAATGAGACCTGCAAGCCTCCGCAGCCTCAGCTTCTGCAGTCTTTCTGTTGGCATCCCCACTTCATCAACCTCTGCGACTGTCATCGTGTCCACTGGCCACCTCGTTGATGTCCTTGGTCTGCGGGGTCCACGTGGCGGCTGTTCATCAGCATCAGCAGCGCAATCCGGCTGCCCTTCTTCATCTTCGGAACAATCCTGTTGTCCTTCTTCATCAGAACCATCTGGCTGCCCTTCGTCAATAGCCATGCCATCTTTCTCGTCACTTTCACTGTCACCTTGAGCAAAGTCACAATATCCACCCTCTTCGCTTGCTTCACCAGATATATGTTCTTCATCAGAACAATCCGAAGTTGACATTTCGATTCAAGTTGTTTGTCTTCTTCCTGCACATAGTAGAGAGAACAAGTATCAGAACATTTAACAGACTAGGTGGGTGATGAGCTTGCACGCATCTAGGGGGCCACCAAACCGGGAATTACAGGGTATCCGGAGTGCAATGGATACCACAAACCAGCTCCGTTGGATTTTCGTCGACCCCATGAAAGACTTGTGCATTCAGCACCCACGCTAAAGAAAGTGAAATGCTGCAAAGAGACAGATTTTGATAGATTACCTGTTAAAGAGATGTCGATGATGGCTTGGCAGATTTCTAATGACAAATTACCTGTTAAAGAAGACATATTCAGTTAAGAGGTTGCTTCAACAGATTAGAAAAAAATCAGAACTGTAAACAAACAATCATATATGAACCCTCTAGTAAATATATGAACCCTCTAGTAAAGCCTAATAAAAATTACTTTAACTTCCATGCAGAAAAAAGTTTGTTATTTATAATCCCAGGTAAACAAATGATTAGTTACATAAAAACATTGATTATCATAGAGAAGCTGAGCACCAAAACTTGAAAAACACAGGACGAGCATTGCTACCAACCAACACAGGGCAATCGAGAGACATAGAGTTTCTTTCAGTTGGCAATCAAGAAAGCTAAAATGTTTTATGGACCGCTGCTGATAGTTAGGATCCAATGCAGAGCAAACCAAAATCAACCCAAAAACAGTCACTAGGCATTGTTAAAAAAAAGATATAGGCTCCTTGTGACAACTAAAAAATAAACTAACAGAACCAAGCACTAGTTACTTGTGACATCTAGAATGCATCCACTACATCATCAACATGATCAATCTCAAACTAACAAGCCAAATTAATGTCATAGCAGGGCATTATCACATTTTTTGATCGAATGAATAAACTTACAGAACCCTAACCTGATCCGAGGAGGCACGGGAATGGGAGCGTATGGTGGGAGGGGGGGCACGAAACACTAACCTATCGTGGCGGTGAAGTCCTCGTCCTCGATGGCTTTGGGATCCTCTCAGCGGCGGCGGTGAAGTCCTCGTCCTCGATGGCTTTGGGATCCCCTCGGCGGCGGCGGTGCAGTCCTCGTCCTCAGCCTCGTCCTCGGCGCGGTTGAGGCACTCGGCGGCGGTCGAAGAACTCCTGCGCTCCCTGCCCTTCTAGAACCTGTGGGAAGACGGGGCAAGAGGATGCCGACGATGGGTCAAGGGCTACGATTTGGCACCTAAGAGAAGCAGGGAAGGAGGGGAGCATCAGAGAGAGCGGGGCCGTACCTCGTCGGTGATGTACTGCGAGGGCGGTGCGGGACGGAGAGCCGCGCGGGTCGCCGCGGCCCGACTTCCCGACGCCGAGGTTGCAGAGTCGTCGCGGAAAGATCTGCGCTCACTTCTCCTCCGTCGTCGTCGAGGTCTTCAGAACCCTAGCCGCACCAGGGTCAAGCTCTTCGCACTTGCGACGTCGTGGTGGTGGGAGGTTGCGGCGGCGGCGGCGGCGGTGGTGGTGGGAGGGCTGTAACCCTAGGAAATGAGTTGCGGCTGCGGCGGGGAAATGAGATGCTAGGGGGATACGACGAAATGGTGGGGAGGCAGTAGGAAATTACCCAAGTACCCTTTAACGGATGAATGGTTGATTGGAAATCTATGGATATTTTAGTAATTTTTGGTGGCAATTTCAGCAGCCCGCGCGATCCAGGTTTGGGCTGAACGGAGCACGCCCTTCTCCATTTCTGGAAGCTTCTAGAATGTATCTGAGGCTGACGCGTGGGCCCGACAATATTTTTTTGAAATTAAACTTTCAACCCTCAAATGCCTAAGCTACTTAAGTCCAAAAATTTTAAAAAATATATTTCTACAAAGATAAAAACACAGGTGTCAATCTGAGACTTGGATCACCGTCGGTGCATCTATGGTTTGATCACAAATCAAAAAGAAAAATAGCCCAAATTAAATGTTCCTCTAATTTTAAAGCCTACAAAACGGTACATATAAATTCAGAAAAATATCCAAAAATCATCATCTGACGTGTAATATTTTAATAAAATATCATTAGTCACATTTGTGTACCAAAAATTGAACTTACATCACAAGATTTGGGTCTTATATCTAAAAATTATGACATAGTAATTCTAATAACATGTTGATATGGTCTAAACATTCTACAAAATGACGTGGCAACATAATTTGGGTCCCTAAACTTGTCATAAAAGTTTCAAATGGTTTCGATGAAGGAAGGATATACATAGTGTACAAATCCCTACATCTCTCACATAGTTTCATACAATGTTACTTTGAACATTGAAGTTTTCCATACTTTCCAACATGTTCGAACTCGTATGCATTTGAATTTTGAACATAACCTTTTGTTCACCTTAATACTATGAAATGTGAAGTTTCATTGGTAATGGTTGTGGAAAACAATGAGTAATTGTATGTTGTACTTATAAGGAACAAGATAAGGCATGTAAATAGCATCCACAAAATGGAATATATACTGAACAATAACATTAATGAAAAGATGGTGATTTTAGAAAAATTTGAAAAAAAATCATCAAATTTGGATGAGGTATGACGGATTAATACTAGATACAAAATTTTACTGAAGATTAAAAGGAGAAATACGATATGTTCATCTTTCCATTAGAACTTGGCCAATCTGGTGCCGCCACCTGGTTATCCGGATGCTGAAATGATAAAAACATACAATGGATCAAATTGCTCGAAAGCCGAATTGGTTCAGTGGTTAGGTGGCACCGCACCGAATGCGTAGGTCCGGGTTCGATTCCTGGGTTGCGCAACATTTTTTTTTGTTTTTTGCAAAAAAATCATCAAAAATGGGTGCGACCACCAGCCTTCGAACCGTGCCCGCGAGATCCCTATTCCCACTGCAATACCACTGCACCGTGCGAGTTATGTCGACCTAGATCTACTATTATTTCTTCTGATGTTTTCTGCCGCTCCCTCGCCCACCGCTTCATATTCCGCTTCCGTGGACCCGTTCTACTGTGAACCGGTGGCCGCCGCTCCCACTGAGGACCCCAGGGATCAGACACAGACATCGTCTCCTCCGCCGTGGACCGGTGGACCAGTGCCTACCACATATACTCCATCAGCCGTTCCACTCCCTCGATCCATCAGCCGTTCCACTCCCTCCCCTCCGCCGCCGTCAACCGCCTCGCAGCGCCTCCGCCACGCTGCGCCTCCTCCCACTCGACCCACCACCCCGCTTCTCCTCCCTCTCGATCCGCCGCGCCGCGATGTCGTCCCGGATACGCTAGATGCGCCGTGCTCTGGTGGCCGCGCAAAACCGAGATGAGTTTGGGTGTTGGATTCCGGGGAAGAAGCCAGCGGCCGCGGCGAAGATGGGCGTGAAGAAGCCGGCGGCCACGGCGAAGATGGGCATGAAGAAGCCGGGCACGGGGAAGACCGCCGCGGAGAAGGTGAAGGCGGTGGCTATGGAGAAGGTGAAGGCGGCGGCTATTGCGAGGGAGAAGAAGGCGGCGCTGAAGACTGCGGAGCAGCAGGGGGCGGAGAAGGCTGAGGAGAAGAAGGTAAAATTATTCTGCCTTCCCAAGATCTGAATGTTTGGTAGGCAAGTGGGCATGTGAGCATGTGAGCGTGTTCTTGTTGGATGATCCTGTGTGCTAGGTAGCAAAACTAGGATCTGGTTGTTTGGTAGGCAAGTGAAATGTTGATTTCTGTTCAGTTGATAGGCAAGTGAAATGTTGGATGATTTTGTTCAGTTGACAGGCAAGTGAAATGTTGGATGATTCTGTTCAGTTTGGTAGCAAGTGAAATGTTGATTTCTGTTCAGTTTCTACATACTGTGTTGGCATTCTGTTCAGTCGATAGGCAAGTGAAATGTTGGATGATTCTGTTCAGTTTGGTAGCCTGTTATGTTGTGCTAATTTCATCTATATAATTTGCCAATCTATATATGTATCTGAAACCATTTGCCAATCTATATAATTTCTATATAATTTATCTGGGAAGTATAGCAATGAAGATTGGCAAATTCATTTTTTACATCTTGCAGGCTACAAGGCTGTTATCTTGTGCTAATTTCATCTTTTACATCTTGCAGGCTCACATGAGCATCTGGGAATTACACAGTGTGGTAGCCAATAAACAGGAGAAGATCAAGACACTTGAGAAAGCTCTTGCAGCTGCCATGGAGCTTGAAGATGAGGTTGAGGTCTGAGAGCTTGAAGTGCAGCTCGCGAAGGAGAAGGGGATGAAGAATAAATTTCATGATGCACTGTCAGAAGTGGCGAGGAAGATCAGGCCACGCATCTAGTGGATGGAAGCAAGCTTTTGGTGGAAGCCCTCTACCAGTATTAGGATCAGGCCAGCATCAGCAGGGAGCAGTATTTTGTGCATGGACTGTTCTTGTGTTGTTGGTGCTGCTGCCTGCTAAGTTTAGCTAAAATGTGTTTTCTGACCATGAACTTCTGCGATGTTGGTGACCATGGGGAAGCCGGGTCTTATTTTGGTGTAAATATATGGCTTCTATGGACCTGTGTGTTGGCTGTTATGGGTGTAAACATGTTATGCAACCTGTGATGAATATATGGGTGTTTATGGCTATATATCTGTGTTCTGTGAATCAAATGAATGGGATGTGCTTGTGCTGTGCTCTTTGTTCTGTGAAACAAATGCATGGAATGTGCTTGTGCTGTGCTTTGTGTTCTGTCAAGTGCTTTGTGTTCTGTCAAGTGATGGTGGGGAGTCAATGAAATGCACCTTGTTCTGTCAATGAAATAAATGTTGAATGCACCTTGTTCTCACAAGATGCATCATGTCCAAAATGCACTTTGTCCAAAATGCATCATGTCCAAAATGCATAATTTACAAAATGTCCAAAATGCATCATGTCCAAAATGCATAATTATTTCTTAGCAGAAAAGAACCAAGTACTAAATGGAACCAAGTACTAAATGAACATGTACAAAAAGCAAATGTTCTACAAGATGATAACAAAGATGGTCTGCATATTTTACAATATATTACAAGATGGAATATTTTACAATATATTACAAGATATATTTTACAATATATTACAAGACGGAATATTTTACAATATATTACAATATTTCACACCATACTTCATCTTTTTCTCACTTGCTGTTTTTTCCCTTTTTTTAGTTTAGTCAAGGTGACAGCTTCAACTTGTTGGCCAAATCTTAGGTAGGGAGTTAACTCACTTTTCAAGACCACGGGAATGATGTCGGTACCAAAAGGAGGCACTTCATCAAATTGATTGTAGTCCTCCTCATCAATGACATTCTCAACTCCGACAACTCTTCTTTTTCCAGGGAGAACCACGTGTCGTTTCTCGTTTCTCGTGTCAGGGACATAGAAGACCTGGGAAACTTGACTACCAAGTACGAATGGCTCTTCCTTGTATCCAACCTGTTCGAGGTCAACAGTGGTAAACCCATATGTGTCTTTCATGACACCCTTTGAACCTTGAACCCACCGGCACTTGAAAACTGGCACCTTAAAGCCTGGGTAGGTGAGCTCCCAAATCTCCTCTACTTGTCCATAATATGCAGCCTTCTGCATGTTGTTGTCAAAAGCATCTATACGGACACCAGAGTTCTGGTTTGTGCTTTTCTTGTCCTGGTCAATGGTGTAGAATGTATAGCCATTTATGTCATATCCTTGATAGCTTGAGATTGTGAATAGAGGACCGTCTGCCAAATTTCTAACAACATCATCTACGCGAGATTTGGAGTTTTGGATTCGATCTCTAAACCAAATGTTGAATCCCTGCATGTGTGCCCGCGCTTGCCAAGTGTTGCCCCGCTCTGGATTCTCTTCACGCAAGCGTAGCTTATGCTCTTCAATGTATGGGGACACTTCATCCGTGTGTTGCAAAACAAGAAAATGGGCTTGTCGTAATGCATCAATGTTAGGATTGAATGTCTTCTCCCCAAGGAACCCTATCCCTGACAACCTTCCCTCATGGCGAGACTTTGTTATGCCAATTGGATTTCTAGGATCAATGTAGCCAAGACACCAGTCGACTACCTCCTCACATGAGTAACCCTGGGCCATGCTTCCCTTGGGATGAACTCGACTCTTTGTGTACTTGTTGAGCGTACTCATAAATTCTCATAAGGATACATGTGGTGCAGGAACAGTGGACCAATGTACCTTACCTCCTTAACCAAGTGAGCAATCAGATGCATCGATATGTCAAAGAATGATGGTGGAAAATATGCCTCAAGAAGGCACATTGTCTCAAATATGTTCATTTCCATATCATTCAGTTTCTGCTCATCAATGACCTTCTGAGATATGGCGTTAAAGAAGAAGCATAGGCTCATGATAGTTCTTCGAACTTTTTCTGGCAATATGTTACGAATACCAACCGCGAGCATTGTGGTAAGGAGGACATCACAATCATGAGCCTTCATGGGAAGAAATTTCTGCTCAGTCGGATGAACTAGTTTTCTCATGTCTGATGAATAGCCTGAAGGTACTTTAACCTTACGAAAGAAGTCACATAGTTCTTTCTTCTCATCCTTGGTTAGATTTACAGCAGATGCAGGTAGCTGCGTACTGGTGCCGTCAGGGAGAAGCTCAGGCCGTATGTCCATTTCTTGTAGGTCAGCTCGACCTTTTGCATGGTCCTTGGTTTTGAACTTATCACCCATGAGTGTACCGAGTAAACTACCACAAACATTTTTCTTTATATGCATGTCGTCGGTACTATGGCGCACGTACAAGTCTATCCAATAAGGTAGCTCCCACAGAATCGACCTTTTTTCCACCTGATCTTTGGGGGCTTTGGTTCACCTTTTTTTTCCCGCTTTCTCTTTCCCAAGATGGTTTTCTTCCCATGGGCAGGCTCGAGATCCTTAACTTGGTCGAATACATGATTTGCATCAAAATGCCTCGGAGCTTCTCCCTCTTCCTTTGTGCCATCAAATTGAAGTTTCATTTCTCGGTATGCATGGGTCTTGGGAAGGAAGCGTCGATGCCGCACGTACACCGGTTTCTGAGAGTTGTTGAGCCAAATAGTCTCGGTGTCATCCAAGCAATGGACGCAATCCTTGTCCCCTTTAGACTACCCGAACACAGAACGACCACCTGGGATATCAGTGATTGTGGTGAACAGCATGCCGCGTAGTGTGAATGGTTGTCTCTTGTATGCGTCGTACAGTTTAACACCTGGTGACTACAATTTTTTTAGATCATCCACAAGTGGTCTCATATACACATCAATGTCAATGCCAGGTTGATTTGGTCCTGAGATAAGTACTGACATCATCATGTATTTCCTTTTGTTGCAAAGCCAGGGTGGCAGATTATAGATCGTCAATAACAATGCGAGGTGCTCACATGGCCAAATGGGTTCATCCCATCAGTGCTTAGTCCAAATCGAAGATTCCTAGGATCATCAGCGAAATCACCATATTTGAAGTCAAATACATGCCATTGAGTTGAATCTGCCGGATGACGTATGTAATCACTTTGTTTGCGGCCTTCCTTGTGCCAACGCAATAGTTGCGCGTCCTTTTTTGATGCAAACAAACGCCGTAGGCGAGAGATCAAAGGGAAATACCATGCCACCTTTTGAGGTGCACCATGCTTCCTTATTTCATCACCCCCATCTTTCCTTCGTTTGTATTGTGGGGTTCCACACTTTGGGCATTCAGTTAGATCTGCATGGTCGCCACGGAACAGAATGCAGTCATGTTTACAAGCATGTATTTTTTCAACCTCCAGTCCCAAAGGGCAAATATTCTGCTTGGCCTCGTACGTGTTCCTCGGTATCTCATTGCCATGAGGCAGCATGTCCCTGAGCAGATCAAGCAAAGCCTTGAAACCCGCATCACTCATATGGTAGGTAGCCTTTAGCTGAAGAAGCTTGAGTGATGTGAAAAGCTTATTGAACTTGTCTTTGCATCCTGGATATAGTGGGGTCCTCATATCTTTCACCGACCTTTTCAATTTCTCAAACTCCCCACTGGTATACTCATCATACCCCATGGCATCACGCACCAACTCCTCCAATTGGTCGGCAATGTTGAGATAATTGTCACCGAGTTGTTGAACCATGTCATCATCACTGTCATCGTTCTCGGTAGCCTCATTGTTGTGTAGTGCTTCATCACCCTCACTATCATTTAGGCCTTCACTACCATCCTGGCTGGTGGTACATGGATTGGCAGAGATTTCTTCACCCCTACCACCACCATCCACAAGGTCACGAGCATTAACACCGTCTTCACCGTGATGATTCCAGCAAGTGTAATCAGCCATGAAACCCCTAAGAATCAGATGTGCATGAACCATGTTTGAAGTTGAGAATTGTCTGGCATTTTTACAGTCAAAACAAGGACAACAAATGGCGCACTTCTGTTGATCTGACATATCCGCATCTGCTGCTGCTATGAATGACTTCAAACCAGATAAATATTCTTCACAATTCCGGTTTTTGAGATACATCCAACTCCGGTCCGACCTCTACATATAGTTAGCCAAGAAAAAAAATTAGACCAAGCAAAGTGCATATACTAGTTTATTTGGTAAAATGAAATGATAACTGACAGAATAATGTGGTATTTGCCATATGTTACCGCACTGAAGAAAAGCAACTCAAAATTGCCATGTTCACCATGGGGAAATCCAAGTTCACAAATCAAAATTGAAAGACATCATCACACAACAAGTATCTGAATCAAAATTTATGTCAATTGAGTGATGAATTAATCACCTTTGGTCTTGGCCACTACTGGATCCAGAGAGAGCACGGGGAGAGAGGTCGACGTCGGGTGAGGGGAGGTGGAGCCGCAGCGCGCGGGGGAGGACACCAGCGCTCAGCTTCGCGGCAGCGGTGCGGCGGGGTAGTGGCGGCGTGGGCGCACGGCCGACGTGCGCGTGGGCCAAAGGACGGCGGCGCGCGGGGCCATGGTCGGGACTCCTGCGCAGCAGCGCCCGAGGCAGCGCGCGCGGGAGCCGCCCAGCTCAGCCTTGAGGTAAAGACAGTGTGCCCGGCCAGGGACGGCGGAGCTCTGCGCACCTCGAGGCGGTGGCGATGCCCCCGCAGTCTAGTGGAATGGCGCGTGTGCGGCGGCGGCGGCCTCGTGCGTGCGTGACGGCGCCGCGGCGGCGGGGACACGGCGACCAGTGGTGTGGCGGCGAGAGGAATAGGCGGCCAGCGGGGTGGACGGGATGGGGCGGGCAAAAGCTAGGCCGCCGGCGGCGCCTTGTGAGCGACACGGTGAAGCCGTCGATGTGCAGCAGTGGAAGAAGGACACGCGCCGTGCTGAAATCAACTAAGTGCTAGCGCATATAGAAGACGAGAACATCGGCGACGCGTAACAACAATACGCGTCTACCTTTGTATCGCAGACGTGGGTTGTTAAAACCGCGACTCCGATTATAGATCATATAGGTGACGTGTATGGTCTGGCCGTGTCACCGATATTCTTTTGGATATCGGTGACGCGTTTTGCGGAGCCGCGTCTGTTATATGTCTACATCGGAGACGCATTTTGTTATGCTATGCTGGTGACGTACACATTGGTGACGCGGGTCGTTGAGGCGCGTCACCAATCACATATCGGTGACGCTTTTCATTTCCGCGTCTCTGAATATGGTGTCTTCTTTCTTTGTTTCTTATATAGTGATACTTCTGTTTTTGGAAAAAAAGAAATACAATAATGGCAGGGTATTTTCTGAATTACAAAAAAATAAATTAAATTATTTGTTGGTGCTACTATTTTTGGTACTTGAACCACCAAAATTTGGTACTTCTCTTTAAGTATTTCAAGGTACTCACTTTGTTTTCACCGTTAAATTTCTTAGAATGTTCTCATTATTTTCAATAATCCTAAAATTTTTCATATAATAAATGTAAACATAACCATGAATTCTGATCCATAACCCATTATTATCATGAAGGACCTTCGTGATCAATAGGCAAGTACCTCTCGGTCGGTTCAGAGCATCTTATGCTTATTCTCCATCTCAGTTATAAGGGTGGGACGATTGGGATGGAGGCCACCTGCGTGTCCCAGTGCCGCCTTCGCTTCCTCCACTTCAGCAGCAGTAGCGTCCTCACACTGGATTATAGCAGTGACCCGCTGGAGCGAAGCACTAGCAACTCTTTCAAAGCCAAGCAGCAGATCGTCCAAGCCTGGCTGCATGTCCACATCTTTTAGGAGCCGGACATGGACGGAAAACACAAGGGATTCAAGTCTTGGCATCACGATGGAAGGAGTGGCGGTGTCGCTTTCGCAGCCGTGCAGATCAAACTCGACAGATGAGAATGGAGTAAGAAAGAATCTCAACTTCTTGAAGAAGTAGCGGTGCAGGACACCATCATTAGTCTTCCTTATGCTTACTAGCCTTGTGTAATCTGAATTCAGTTTGAGATAACTGAGCTCTGGTAGCCTCCCAAGGGTTTCCATGTCCTGTTCTTGCACCACAAGCACTGTCACATCTAGATGGGTGAGGTTTGAAAGAAGTGACGAGTTGATCCATACCGGTAGTCCAGAGAATTTGAAGCATTCCAAACACAGCTGTCCAAGGCGTCAAGGGGCCACGAAACATGCTTCTTCCGCTGAGATGCCTCTCGCTAATGCCGAGCCAAAAACACATAGAGTTCGGATCTTGTGCAGATTTGCTAGTGATTCTAGAAAATCTCTCTCGATGCTCTCATCGCTTATATGAATGGTACACCGGAGCATCCTGAGTTCTCTCAACTTGCCCAGCTCCTTCACAAACTGCCTTGTTGACACATTATCAGCCGGCCATATCTTCAGCTCTTGCAACGAAGTAAGATTCCTGATCAAACCAGCTGGCGCTGTTATACTGTCATTGATGCGTAGACACAATATTTGTTTCAACAGACCCAGACCCTCAGGCTGCTGTTGCATTCCAGTACCTGAAAAATTCAGCGTTTGCAGAAACTTGAGATCTCCTACTTCCTTGGGGAGCTCATCAATTTGTGTATTCAAGATCCCGAGATACCTCAGGTGGCGTAAATTTCCTATATGCTGTAGTCTATGTTGTTTTCCGCAAGCTTCACCAACACTACAATCTTCTATAGTTAGAACACGTAGAACTCGGAAGCATGATGTTACCACATTGATGTCGCCACACTGAGTGGCACTAAAGGACCTCACTTTCTCCAAACCCATGTTAACCAGCTGAGGGTGGTTGTGCACTCCAACACTCCTACCGTGCACGGCAAATCTGCGAGCATTGGTACCCATGGGTTTTTGTTGTCCATTGTTGTCCAATATGGTGGCAAACTTCCCTTCACTCGAAAATGAACGGATCAGATCAAGCACCATATCATGAACACGACAACCATATACATAACCATTGTCCTCTAACTCCATGGTTTGGATCATGCTTCGGTTTATTAGCTCGTTGAAGTACCCTTCCCCGAGCTCAAACAATTCTGTCGCTGTTGCTTCTTGTTCATTCTGGATAAAACCTTCAGCTATCCACTTCCATATCAACAGATTTTTCTCGATCCCATATTCTTATCGAAATAGACTTAGATACAACAAGCAAGATTTTAGATGTGAAGGGAGGTCATAGTAGCTAAAGGACAATATTATTCTTGTGTTCTCAATAATGTCATTGCCTATATCACCAAAACCAATAGAATTGTACACCTTGGGCCAGTCCTCCCTGGATTTACTTGCCAATAAACTAGCTATTGTAATGATAGCTAATGGCACGCCACCACATTTTTTCAAAATCTTATCACATGCCTGAGTTGAAAGACTGTCTAGAAATCTATCTTCACCATCAGTTATTTTGGAATATAATAATATTTCAGAGTCATCACGAGAAAGTGGTTGCATTTTGTAAATATTACCGATATGTCTGGCAACTTCAAAAATACGAGTAGTTACCACTACTCTGCTTCGACAATTACTATATTGCAGAGCACACCAGAACAATCCCCATGATTTCTTATCCCATATGTCATCAATAACAAACAAACACCTAGGAGTCCACATGACAGTACAAGAACAGTAGCATAAGTTAGTAAACAGGCCTAGTGGGAAGAAGGAAAAAAAAAATCGCACCAAGTTGGCAACCATTTGTAAGAAAAAATGAAAATGGTACTGTAAATCAACAACAGCTAATAGATCGAAAGTCTATTCTGGGTAAAATAAATATTACAAAGTTGAAAACTTTATAGAAAATTGTTTAAACAATGTTGATGGAAGGAACTCCTTACTAAATAAGAGTTTAGAAAACATATGCCAATGCCACATATCACGTAATCGATAATCTATCGGATAAAAAGAAATGGACATTAATCCATATAACTCCTATAAATATATGACATTTAGGATAGCTAGTTAGTTCAATAATATGAACCAATTTGCTTATCCTAAATGTCATACATTTGATAATATGGAGGAAGAAGATAGCAATCATATTGTCAATGTTCTTGTCCAGCACAGGAAACTGTGATGCCTCAGTTAAATTCCTTTGGATAAATTTTGCTTTATAGCCTAATCCACATAATACATTGAAGGCAGGTCTTAACATGTCCAGCTAGCTACTAAAACAAAAACCACATGCTGATGAGTAGGTTCTCATACCTCTTGTTCTGGATGAGTTTCCTTAGTTCGTTGATGAGCTGCCTTTCATCCAATATCATCACATTTGGATTCATGTAGTCAAAATCAATGAGAACATCCCTCAAGACTTTCTTCATGTCAGGATCTCGACCAACTGGAACAAAAGCCCCACAATCAAATGCCGGTTTATATTTCTCATAGACTGCTCTGGAAAGAGTGGTCTTGCCAAGTCCTCCAAACCCAACAATAGAGACAATCTTCATTTCCTCCTCGGACGCCGCATGAACATCGTCATCCACAAGGGGCAACATCTTCACGAGCTTTTCACTCTGCTTCTCGATGCCGACAAGCTCCGTTGTCTTCTGGTACAGTGCCTGCAGGCGAGGATCGATGGTAATAGGATTTGCAAGCTTGGAGATAACATTGTCGACCGTCTACCGGTCCCGCCTTGCAGCCACCTCCTCCACTCTCTTGTTCATGTCATGGATAGCTCCGGCGATCTTGCGTTGATGCTTGCAGTTGTTGAAGACCTCAGACATCTTCTTCTGGAGGCCCCTGAGCATGTGTGTGTCGTCGTTAGGCTCAGGATGGCCATCGATGCACACCAAGAAAGTGTCGACGATGTCCTCCATGTCATAGGACAGCTCCCTGACATCCCGTGCCCATAGCTTCACCACCTCACAGTTGGGGAACAGGACTTCGGAAGCAACCCCCCCCCCCCCTTTACTTTTCTTAACCATTAACAGCGTTTTCTTTGTGGAGCAATAAGGACTTAGCGGACACCAGGCGTGAAGCATACCAGCGCAGGTGGACTTCGTAAGGGGGCATGCTTCTTCGGGAGGATCTACGAGCTCTTAAGAAGCGCGAAGTGGATCACGAGTCTCGAAGAGGAGCAAGCGGGAATCAAAGATCAAAAGAAGTTGCGAAGTGGGCACAGCACTTCGCGGGTCGCGAAGTGGGCACAGTACTTCGCGAGGAGATCAAAAACAGAGAACGTGCGCGAGGAGAAGAAGGCGTCAGCATGCGGAGATCGCCCGGTTAAGGGCGCCCCGGAGTGTAAGGTGGTGACGTGTAAAGGTCACAGCTGTAAAGTAAAAGGAAAATGACTTTTAGCCCCAGGAATATTCCAGGAATGTAGCAGTTGGGAGGGTATCTCCCAGAAAATTGCAGAGGGACCGCCCTATAAAAGGAGGGCTACTGTACTGAAAAGGGGATCAACTTTTGAGGGAATAAAGTTCTTTGCAGTTAGCGAAGTGTCCCCTAAAGTTCTCGTGTCCAGTTTGTTCAGTGTCTCCCAAGCTGTTGGCTAGTCTTCGGGCTAGTTGGTCTTTTATCCCAACAGTTTTGGAGCCCCCGGCGAGCGTTTTTGCCCTTTCATTTCCGAAGTTTATTGTCCTTTCGTCTCCGAAGTTGGATATGGCCCCTTTGAAGAAGAAGCCATCGCAGAGTACTGCAGAGGGAGGTCTCCCGGAGACCTCTCATCCACTCGATATGGTACTTAGCCCCACCCACGAGAAAGACACAACCAGTGAGGGTCAGGTGAATCTAGTAGCAGATGGAGAACTAAACATTGATCTCCTCGACCAAGGCATAGAAGATGAAGATTTAGAGGCTTTGAGAAGGATAGAGAAGAAGCTCGAGCACAAGTACCGGCAGGCGGCCCAAACATCTTCGCAACTGCAGACAAGAGCACAAGTGGAAGCATCTCTGGCCAAGGGCAAGTCCATGCAAGCAGATGCCGAAGATGAGGAAAGGTTGAGGATACAACAACTCCAGAAACAAGTTGCAAGGAAGAGGCAAGTGTTAGAGCAATTACAGGTCGAGCAGAGACAAAGCCAAGTCCGTCGCACCACTGCCCAGTTAGAGCAGATGTTGCACTCCATTCAAACCAAGATTCAAGCATTGCAAGCTCCTGATCAGTCTTTGCAGCAAGATGTGCCGTTTCCTGAAGATCACATTGATTCCGAAGGTGATTGTTTGAATGAAGATTATTGGTTTCTGGGTGATGAGGCGTTGGCGGAACGAAGACCGTCTCAAAGAAAATCTGTTTGGCATCGTCTTCAGGAAACTGTAGAAGCTGTCACGCCATTATCGGCGAAATTGGAATCAGCACCATGGCCAAGTCAGTTCAGGCTCCCGTCATCTTTGCCAGAGTTCGATGGCGAAGTCGATCCCAGGGAATTTTTGTTGCGCTTTGAGGCAATGATTTCAGCAGCCGGTGGAAGGGGTCCAGAAAAAGCAAAATCACTCCTCATGTCTCTAAAAGGCTTGGCTCTGAAATGGTATACTTCGCTACTGGTAGGTTCTGTCCGCAGTTGGGAGCAGCTCAGAGCAAAAATGCCCCAGAATTTCAGGGGATTCCAGCAACAGGAGCTGACTTCGGGAGACCTTTATCATATCAAGCAAGGGGTAAAGGAACCATTGCAAGATTAGTTGCGAAGATTCACCAGGGAAAGATCAAAAGCACCTAATGTACCCGAAGTCACGGTCATTGAAGCTTGCATCGCAGGACTAAAATTGGGTCCTTGCGGAGAATATCTGGACAGAAGAAAGCCGAAGACGGAAACTGAGCTGTACGAAATTATTCATGAATACTGCAGATCAGACAGGGGTCGAGCAAGAAGACTTGATGACATGAATAAAAGAAAGCGCGACGATCAGGACAAAGATGTTAACAACTTCGTAGGTGGGTCTAACCAGAGACAATTCAAGCCAAATCAGCAAAGGCAGAACAATGATAGGGCAATCAACAGTGTGTCGACTGAGGACCAACAAAAGCATTTCGAAGAGTTCGCATCATCTTCGAGAGGAAGGGGCCGCGGCCGTTTCGATCGAGGCAGAGGAGGTCGTGGTTGCGGCTGGAACAAATTGCCATTTTGTTGGATACACGGAGAAGATTCTGGTCACTGGATCAATGAATGCCAAGTAGCATTGCAAGCCAAGAAACAAGAAGCAGAGAAGAAAGCTTCACAGTCCGAAGAAACAAAGTCTATCAATCACACTTCGCAATCGAGGCAACAGTCTACGCACTCATCAGCGCCGATGAATTATCTGCTCGCCCAGCCATATATGGCATCTTACCCACAGTTGGCATCACCTCAGCAGTGGAATCATTATCACGGAGTGCCGCCATACGACCCATCAAACTATCATCTGTATTCATCTTCGCGGCTTGAGAAGGCAACCACTCCCCAAAAAGTTGAGATACCGAAGAGAGAAGAAGATAATGAACCTCGTGTGAATGTCATCAATGCCATAACAGGGGGGCATAGTGCACCAGAACTTGAAACCATGAGGCAGAGGAAAGATTACATCAGAAACGTTGCTAATGTCTCTTTGGGGATGCATTTCCGAAGTGAATGGTCTCATATACCAATTGTCTTTTCAGAACAGGATATGCACTTGAAGGAGTTCCCTCACGAAGACCCTCTGGTCATACGTGCGAACATGGGCAAGAATGCAAAATATTTGTTAGGCAGCGATGTGGGGGGTATCCTGGTAGACAATGGAAGTTTTGCGGACATAATCACATACAAGCTGTTTCAGAGTCTGGGATATGAAGACTCTCAGTTGAAAGCCACCAATAAGTCAATATATGGTTTCGGGGGGAAAAGAATTGAAGCTAGAGGCACCGTTGAGATGAATGTATCCTTCGGGGAGGGGCCACAGCAGAGAACAGAAATGATAACTTTTGATGTGGTAGAAATCATTTATCCATACCTGGCAATCTTCGGAAGACCCTTGATAAACAAGTTTGCGGCAGCAATTCATCAGCCGTATCTGTGCATGAAAATTCCCACGCACTCGGGGGTATTGACAGTCTTCGGTAGCCAGGAGGATGCAAGAAGACGCGAGGGTAATACTGGATTCCATTAGAAACCAGTCCACCTGATTCGAGAAGACAAAAATGTTAAAGAAGTTGAAGAAGACATTGAAAGTCATCCCGAAGAGCAAGATCCCAAAGAAGACAGTAAGATAAAAGCTCAAGAGCACACCAAAATGGTACCATTATGCGAAGACGTCATTGACAAAACGGTGACAATAGCAAAGAACTTAGAAGAAGCAGAAGAAGCAAGATTGTTGGAGTGCCTCAGAAACAACCAAGATGTATTTGCATGGCAGAAGTTAGATCTCAAGGGAGTCTCTCGAAGCGTCATTGAACACGCGTTGAATGTGGATCCAAAATATCCTCCGCGCAAGCTTGTCTGAAAAGAGAGAAAAAATGGCAAAGGGCGAAGTGCAGAAATTGCTAGATGCCGGAGTCATTTGGGAAGTTATGTATTCAGAATGGTTAGCAAATATAGTGTTAGTGCCCAAGAAGAATGGAGATTGTCGCATGTGTATAGATTTCACAGATCTAAACAAGGCTTGCCCGAAGGATGATTTCCCTTTACCCCGCATCCACGTGCTGGTGGACTCTGCTGCTGGGTCCGAAAGGATGTCTTTGCTGGATTGTTTCTCGGGCTATCATCAGGTGTGGCTCTGCAAAGAAGATGAGGACAAAACAAGTTTTATAACACCATTCGGAACATATTGCTTTGTTCGAATGCTAGAGGGACTTCGCAATGCGGGACCAACCTTCTGTAGAATGATTAAAGCGGTCTTGGACTCTCAATTGGGTAGAAATGTGTCAGCTTATGTTGATGACGTGGTTGTCCGAAGTCTCAAAAAGGAAGACCACATTCAGGATCTATGTGAGACGTTTGCAAATTTCAGAAAATTTGGCCTCAAATTAAACGCAGCGAAGTGTGTCTTCGGTGTCAGCAGAGGAAAGTTGTTAGGATGCATGATATCAAAATCCGGAATCCAAGCAAACCCGGAGAAGATAGAAGCCATAAGAAGAATGCAAGTCCCGAAGTCCAGAAAAGACATACAAAAGCTCACAGGTCGTATAGCTGCTTTGGGAAGGTTTATTTCAAAGTCTGTAGAGCGAAGTCTACCTTTCTTCAAGCTGTTAGGATCTTCCAAACAATTCAAATGGGGTCCCGAAGAACAGAAAGCCTTTGATGATCTAAAGGCTTATCTTGAGCAGTCAGCAATATTAACAAGTCCTTCTCCAAAAGCAACCTTGTTATTGTATATAACAGCTTCGGAGTCCGCTTTGAGTGCGGTGCTGGTAGAAGAGAAAGAAGTCAGCGATCAGCTCGTGGAAGTGCCAGTTCACTTCGTTTCCGAAGCATTATCAGGCTCCAAGAGGTTTTACTCCGAGATGGAAAAAATGGCTTATGCAGTGGTTATGGCATCTAGAAAGCTGAAGCACTATTTCCAGAGCTTTCCGATAATGGTACCAACATCGTACCCATTGAAGGATATGTTTGAAAATAGAGAATCCTCGGGAAGAATCAGCAAGTGGGCGGCAGAGTTGGCTCAGTACGGAGTCGATTTCATCTCAAGGAAGTCCATAAAATCTCAGGTTTTGGCCGATTTCATTGCTGATTGGACTCCGGCACCAGATCAACAAGGCAAACAAATAGCTAACACTTATTGGGAAGTTATGAGTGATGGTGCGTATTGCAAAGATGGGGCAGGAGCAGGAGCAGTGTTAACATCACCTTCGGGAATCACATTAAGATACGCCTTGAAATTGGATTTCCTGGGGGCGACAAACAACGTCGCAGAATATGAGGGACTTCTACTAGCACTTCGCAAGGCACGGGCACTAGAGGCCAGAAGGATCATGATACGCACAGATTCTCAGCTCTTTTCAGGGCACATTTGCAAGTCTTATCGCGTGCGAGATCCAGAGATGGAAAAATACCTGAAAACGGTCCGGTCCATGGAGAAGTACTTCTTGGGATTTACAGTCAAAAGCATTCCAAGAGAGAGAATAAATAAAGCAGATAAATTGGCAAAGGCAACAGCATCTGGCACTTCGCTAGACCCAGATGTATTTTACGAGGTCCGCAAGTTCAAATCAGTCAACTCTGATCAAGAGCCAGTAAAATACATAAACGCAATCACCAGCGAAGACTGGAGAGCCCCAATCGTGGCATTTCTGAAAGGTTTTTACGAGCCCGAAAGCGAAGAGGAGAGAAAAAGAATGCAGCAAAAGGCAAGAACATTTGTTTTGGAAGAAGGCAAGTTGTGCAAAACCGGAGTGTGCGCCCCTTTATTAAAATGCATCTCCACCGAAGACGGAAAGCAATTGCTGAGAGAAATTCATGCAGGAGCATGTGCATCACACTTCGGTACAAGAAAGCTCGTAGGAAAGGCATTCAGACAGGGTTTTTACTAGCCAACGACAGTCCAAGACGCAGAGAAAGTGGTCAGATCATGTCCAAACTGCCAGAAGCATTTCCCGTATCACAAAGCACCTTCGCACGAGATACAACTCATCTCGCCACTTTGGCCACTTGCACGTTGGGGAATGGACATAGTTGGACCTTTGCCAACAGCTCCTGGGAATTACAAGTATGCAATCATTGCAGTGGAATACTTCTCGAAGTGGATAGAAGCAAAAGCAATTCAGACAATAACTTCGGCAACAGTACAGAAGTTTTTCTGGCAGAACATCATTTGCCGCTTCGGGGTACCCAGGGAGTTGACAGTAGACAACGGAAAACAGTTCGACAGCGAAGAGTTCAGAAAATTTTGCTTCGAAATGTGCACAAAGTTGTGTTTCGCTTCTGTATATCACCCTCAATCCAATGGTGCAGTGGAAAGAGCAAACGGCATAGTGTTTACGGCATCAAGAAGAATCTTATAGATATGCCAAGGGGAAAGTGGGCAGAAGAGTTATCGAGAGTGATCTGGTCACATAACACATCTGAGTCAAGAGCAACGAAGTTTACACCTTTCAGACTGCTGTATGGTGAAGAAGCAATGACTCCGGAAGAGATCAAAATGGAATCAATGAGAGTCGAGAACATAAACAGTGCTGAAGACATGTAAGTCACAAAAGATGCGGTGTACGAAGTCAGAGAGCAGGCGCATCAGAACCTAGAAGAATATCAAGACGAGACCCAAAGATGGAAAAACAAGAAAATGATCCCGAAGGAAATAAAGACAGGCGATTTAGTATTAAAGAAAAAAACAAGAGAAACCGGAAAGTTACAAACAAAGTGGGAAGGACCGTATCTAGTTTCGGAGTCAGAAAGGAAGGGGGCCTACAGGCTGAAGACTCTGGAGGGATAGGCACTGCCATACTCCTGGAATCAAGATATGCTACAAAAAGTGGTCATTTGAGGGTCACGAAGTCCTTAGTTTTTCTTTTCTTTTTTCGTTTAGTCATTTTGTAATTTTAATTTTTTCCTTTTGTAAGAGCAAACTCAAGAGTTGTAAGATATTAGAAAACTTGTAAACGAGGCTTGTACTCTTTTCCTCACAGGGAGAGTCTTCGGTTCAGTCATACTGGTTGTCGGAGATGTGAGGTTTTTAATGAGGCAAGTACCCGCTATGCTGTAAATCTCCTTCTGAAATATAAACAAGGTACTCCCAAAAAGAACACGGGAAAAACAAAAGATTCCGAAGTGATTCACACCTAAGGTGGGGAATCAACTTTCGGAGACAGTGAGCTACAAGCTCTAATACGTGAACTTCGCGATGCTCAAAGTGAAGGGCACATATCGCGCAGCGAATTTCACCTAGACAATCCATGCGAAAAGCTGGCAAAATGATGACATTCGTCCATGAAATATGTGATAATGTACATCAAACGAGGAAATGGCTAACGAGTCACTTCCTGGACAGAAACAAAGCCTTTGCACGCCCTTTGAAATAAACGAAACGGGGGGGAGGCGCTTCTTTCAGAAGTTTTCGTTCATCTCAAAGTGCTTGCATTCAATTCTTGTAAGCATAAAAGTACAACAAACAAATAAAGTTGTTACAGTACAGAACCCGGAGCATTCAGACACATTGCTAACTAACACTAGAGCCTTTCACTGGCTCCGGAGTCGTCTTCGGTTTCGTCAGCACCTTGTAACAAATTACAAGAAGCATCGCCGGAAGCTTTATAAACGAATACAGGCGCATTAAGTGGGGCTTCATCAACAGGTTCCTCTTTAATAGCGTTTGTGTCAAAGAAAGGAGGATATTCCAGGCCAGAGGACAGGCATGCCAAACGGCGATGCTCTCTGTTCATACGACGGGTATGCAGTATAGAGTCATGACGGATAGGATCACTTTGGAATTCATTGAAAAAAACCTTGGTTTCCTGGTTACGGCACTCGTATTTGTTAATCCTATAGTTCCAGAATTGTTCAAATGGAACATCAGGGCGTTTGGCACGAAATCGATCCCACACACGCGAAGACATAGCATATGGCCCGCGCTGGATAACAACCGGAGTAGCAACTTTGGTAACCTGCGCAGGAACCGACTCCGGAACCTGCGCAGGAACCACAAATTCAGATATATTACAGAGACAAATTCGATACGATTTCAATTCAAAATAAGGCTAAGTAACCCACTAGCATCTACACTAGACCTCCTCAGGGTGTCCCGAAGACGGCTCTTTGCCAGGAGCATCTTGAGCAGAAGCGGTTGAGGTAGAGCCTGTGGCACGGGACGACTTCGGCAAAGATTTCGAATCACTTCGGGGCTTGGATGACTGCGAATCAAACAAAGCAAAGTCTAAGCAGCGAAGAGGAGAAAATCCGTCCTTATTAAAAATATATGAAGGAAAAAGGAGTAAAAATAACCTGAGTAAGCCGACGACCTTCATCCATAGCGAGTTTTAGCCCCGAGCTTGGTAAAAGTTTCGCACAAAGTTTTTGGCAATATTCTTTGCTAGAACGGGCACTTCGTCAACAGATTGGACCACAGACCATTCGAATGCAGGATCTCGGAGTGATTTCAAATCACTCTTGTCCAATATAGATTCTGTGTGCACGGCATCTTCGTGAAGCAAGTTGCAGACAGCGTGGCACACGGTGCGGGCAGCAATGCCTGCGCCAAGCTCGCCAAAAGCACGCCCACAACTGTTCAGAGACCGGACGCACCCGCAAAACCAGTCGAAGAGCTCACTCACAGTGCACTCATCAGTATCTAGGGGCTCCGGAGTGTGACAGTAGTCCCGAAGACACTTTGTAACGCTGTCACCAAGATGTGTGATGCCTTGCTCCATCTCTTGGCAGTAGGCAAGATGCTCTTTCAATTCTTGGGATTTGGCTTCAAGTTTCAAAGACAGATCATCAGCGCGTTTCTTTTCTTCGGCAGCGGTCTTGCCAAGCTCCGCTTCGGCCTTGAGTTTTTCCACGAGCTTCCGAAGAGATTCATTCTCAGAAGTCAACTTTACACACTTCTCTTCGGAAGTTTTCAGCAAAGCGGAAACCTCTTTCTTTTCGGAGTCCAACTTTTTAACAACTTCAATTTCTTTCTCCAAAGCACTTTTAGTGCTATTTAAGCCCAGTTCAAGACGCCTCTTCTCTTTCTCAAACTCTCTCAAGGCAACACGGTTAGCCAGAAAAGCTTTCAAACTGAGATCTTGTGCGCAAGTGAGCGTAGAAGAACACCCCTCTTTGCCGAGCTCACTCTCAATGATGGGAAAGCTAAAACAGTCACCAGCTTTCTGTAGAACTTTCCTCTCCCGAGGACGGCTAGCGAAACCAAGAAGACCTTTCGTTTGACCACCAAACAGCAAAATCTTCGCGCAAGCCTAAGCGTTCAGCTACAACTTCAGGTCGCTCCGTACTCACAAAGAATCCCTCACTGCTCGGGGACAAGCTGTTACTGTCTGAAGGAGAGCGCACGGTGTCATCACAGACATCATGACCCAAGTCCTCTTTGGCAGGCGACTTAGAAGGAGAGTGTGCTGGGGAAATTGTTTTGTTGCTCGAAGAAGCGATAAAATTCTTCGGAGCCAGGACAACTTTCGGGGCTGGAGCCTTGGGAGATCTGATCGTGAGAGCTGGTCTTTTGCCGCGACTGTCATCGCTATCGCTCTCGAAGTCGCTGTAAACAAGCTTGTACGGAGGCCTGCCTGAGGGAGCAATAGTGCCTCCTGAGTCACTCCGGCCATCATCGTCCTTGCCGGGAGAAACGTCGAAAACCTGGTCAATGAATTTGCCATTGCCACTCCCAGCATTGCTGTCTTCGCAATCGTCTCCACTCGCTCCAGTCTCCGCTGTAGATCCCGCTTGTTCAGCCTCGGAAGCAGCGGTACCACGACCGCGGCCGCGACCACGGCCTCGCCCCCTTCCCGCACCGCGTTTGCGCTTCTTAGATTCCGTGGGGGCCGTAGCTTTCATGGCCTTCTTTAGAGCACGGTCATGAGCAGCGGCTTCGCGCTGAAGAGTGGCCTCTCGTTTCCCACAAGGGACTTCGAAGAAGTTAAACAAGCGATTCCCTCGACTTCCTCTAATTTTCTCCTCAATCAGGCCAGTTTCAATGTGGTCTTCGGGACCAAGAACGGTGTTTGCTCGAGCCTCAATCAAATCGACATCGATATCTGCAACAAGAAAATAACATCAACACAGAAAATACGACTTCGGATAAAAGAACAATGAAGGGCAAGAATATTTCAAATAAAAAAGGAAGGAAAAGCGACAAAAACCTTTTGCAGTCAGTCCGAAGGACTTCTCGAAATCCGGGATCTTGATAGGGTTCCCGAAGTCAGCCCAAGCAGCAATCTGCCAGCCAGACATCACCGGGAAAAGATCACAACCCCGATATTCTTCAACAAGATCACGCATGCCATATTGGGATGCAAGGGCTGCGAATGTGACTTGAAAAAGTCGTGTACTGTCATTATCCTCTACAGGAACGGGGCGTTCCGCAGGCAGTGGACCAAAAACCTTGCATACCAAAGGATGGGTCTTCGTGGTAGCGTCAACTTCAATGGTATGGTAGAACCAATGAGTGACCCATAGATCTTCCCATCGTTTCTTGTAGGCAGTGGCAGGGACTTCGATATCCTCTTTGTATCGAAAGTTGATACAACCATATTCCAGTTCCACGCGAAGTGGCGTGTTATCAGGACCAGTCCTCGTAACTTTCTTGCGCTGGTGATGGAGAATATGCGCACGCAAAAATAAGTCAACCGTCGGCGCAACGCCCATAGACTTGCAACTCCACATAAAGATGCTTAGTTTCACAAAAGCATTTGGAGTAAGCTGGTGCAAGTAGAGGCCAAA
This sequence comes from Urochloa ruziziensis, assembly GCA_015476505.1. Classification (NCBI taxonomy): domain Eukaryota; kingdom Viridiplantae; phylum Streptophyta; class Magnoliopsida; order Poales; family Poaceae; genus Urochloa; species Urochloa ruziziensis. The sequence continues at coordinate 57,638,998 of CM027121.1, read as the reverse complement.
CTTTCCAAGAATACCAACAATGACAGGGTCCAGAGGGAAACGAAGTCCAGTATTGAAGAAGTCCTTGAAAACCATGACTTCGTTGTCTCAGGGTTTCGGAATGACTTCGGAACCAGGAGCTCTAGCACACCCTTCAGACACCAAGCCTTCACGAACGAAGGTACGAATCATAGCCTCCGTCACTCGACTGTGACCGAATTCGCACGTCTTCGGTTCGGACGTCCCAGCAGCATCTGCCCCCGAAGTGTTAGGCTTACGACGAGCCATTTTCTAAAAAAGGAAAAAATAAACTTATAAAACTCAAAAATATTAAACAGGCAGTAACGAAGTTGGAGGTGCGAAGTTACCTTTTTTATAGCAGCAGCAAAGTCAGCAAGCAATCGTCAGGAATAAGTTATCAGGAGCAAGGTCAAGGAAGGGGCTCAAACCTATATATAGGGGGGAGGCGCGGAGCTCAAGAGCCAAACAGTTACCCCCTGAGATCTCGGGAGTAGCCATGGCAACATGATTGCGTGGCTAAAATCTCGGAAACAGCAACCGCTCAGCATGCACGTGGCTACAAAATCGGGGGCAGCAACCGTCCCGTCGTAAAAAAAAACAAAAAGACGACGGGGCGGTAGGGGGAGGCGCTTCCGGAGACCATGTTCCAAAGGTTTCGAGGGCGCACGATGACAAGTCAAGTCGTTTGCCCTCGAGGGGCTACTGTTGGGGAACAGGACTTCGGAAGCAACCCCCCCCCCCTTACTTTTCTTAACCGTTAACAGCGTTTTCTTTGTGGTGCAATAAGGACTTAGCGGACACCAGGCGTGAAGCTTACCAGCGCAGGTGGACTTCGTAAGGGGGCATGCTTCTTCGGGAGGATCTACGAGCTCTTAAGAAGCGCGAAGTGGATCACGAGTCTCGAAGAGGAGCAAGCGGGGATCAAAGATCAAAAGAAGTTGCGAAGTGGGCACAGCACTTCGCGGGTCGCGAAGTGGGCACAACACTTCGCGAGGAGATCAAAAACAGAGAACGTGCGCGAGGATAAGAAGGCGTCAGCATGCGGAGATCGCCCGGTTAAGGGCGCCCCGGAGTGTAAGGTGGTGACGTGTAAATGTCACAGCTATAAAATAAAGGGAAAAATGACTTTTAGCCCCAGGAATATTCCGGGAATATTGCAGTTGGGAGGGTATCTCCCAGAAAATTGCAGAGGGACCGCCCTATAAAAGGAGGGCTACTGTACTGAAAAGGGGATCAACTTTTGAGGGAATAAAGTTCTTTGCAGTTAGCGAAGTGTCCCCTAAAGTTCTCGTGTCCAGTTTGTTCAGTGTCTCCCAAGCTGTTGGCTAGTCTTCGGGCTAGTTGGTCTTTTATCCCAACACTCACGGATCTGGTCCGGAGGCACCTCGCCGATGTTGCAGAGGACGGCGTGGATGCTCTCCAGCTCCCGTGAGAGATGCTTGATCTTCTTCCTCACGCCCTTGTGTAGGGCGTACTCATCCTTGAGCAGCTCAATCAGCTTGGGGAGAAGGCTCCCTATCGCCCCTGTCCCCAACTCCATTGCTCAAAGCTTGGTGGTTTTGTGCACGCAGTTAGGTTCTTTATTTTTCCGTGAGAGATGCTTGAATTTTTATAGAGCGAGTCGTAGAACCTGTCAAGAATCACTTCTTTATTTTTCTTTAATTGAGAAACAAAGTCAGTGAAGCATCGGATCACGAGCAATTTAATGCCGCGTGAAGGTACAATAATTTGTGGCAGCATTAGTTGGCCGCCGGTCAAGAGTCAACTTTGCGGCCATGCAACTTGATCGCGTATTCGCATACACTTTTTGGACTTTCGCTGCACACACTACACTGACCTTCCACACGCGAAGAAATGTGGATTTGGTAATGTAAATATACTCTCTTTTTCAGAATTTGCCTCGGGAAGAATTCAATTAAAAGAAGGCAGCCGAATTGTTGCAAATTGAGTTAAATACATGAGCGGTGTACCTAAAGTGAATATAATCTCTATTCAGACGAGCAACTAGAGTGGTGATGTATCTAAGGCCAGTCTCAGTGCACACACTACACTGACCTTCCACACGCTCACGCGTGCCTGGAAAATATCTTTTCTCAGAAACTTGCCATAGTCTTTGGCTTCAATGTGGATTTGGAAATGTAAATATCCTCTCTTTTTCAGAATTTGCCTCGGGAAGAATTCAATTAAAAGAAGGCAGCCGAATTGTTGCAAATTGAGTTAAATACATGAGCGGTGTACCTAAAGTGAATATAATCTCTTCAAATGAGAACTAGAGAGATGATGTACCTAAGTACATGCACCCCTCGGTCAAATTTGTAAATTAATCGTGCACTTAACTCTTCGTGAAAAAACAAATTAAATGTAGTGATAAATAAATATACTTGGCTCTTGCACAAAAGTGTTACCGTGAGATCATAAAGCACGTATCCGTGAGATCATGAAGCACCTCCACTTAAAAAAAACATTCTTACGAGAAATGAACATAATCTCACCAAATGAGTAATTAGAGAAATGATGGACCTATACATGCATTGGTTTGCGTATTGTTGACGCAAAATTAGGTCAACACACTGAATTGCGCTAGTTCGCGCGTGAAACGATCACCTCACAGCAACCTTGCGAAGGGCGGTCCGACCGGCCTGCTAGGGCGGTCCAGCCGGTCCTGATTGAGAAGTGCGAAAAGCCTAAGAACGTCTGCTCGGGAGGGACCCCGATGGAGCTAGCGCACGTAGGATTGTTCTGAGATCGGCAGGCCACTCAGAACGCCTTCAACCGCCGTAGAGACGAAGAAAGAACAGCATGAGATTGGAAAAGCTAGGGTTTGAGAGATAAAATAGAAGATAAATGTTCGATATTGGTTGTGTTAGGACTCAATCGGCCACAACCCTTTATATTTATAGGGTGGGGAGGTCTTGCCCCGGAAGGAAAATCCCAGGGAAACTCGTAATCCACATGGATTCCTAAACCTACTCGGATTTGGCGCACAAGACCGGTCTAACCGCCCCTAGATAGCGGTTAGACCGCCCCTGCCTTGTCGGGCCGGCTACAGGGCCATACCGGTCTAACCGCCCTTGAATCAAGGTTAGACCGGTTATGTCTAGCCAGACTCGACAAGTGCCAAATTCGACCGTCAACATATGCCCCTCTGTTTTCTAGTAAAGCTTGCGTATTAGAAAACATATATCTAGCAGAAATAAGACTAAGGGCGATGAAATCCATAAATTCACCAGCCATTTGTACTAAAGGCGATACTCAACCGTACTGGCTTCTTTGATTCAAGCTTCTTGCCACACACTTGGATAATATGTCTTCAAATATCTTCCATTGAGTGTCCTTGGCAGCATGTAGCACTGCATCGTCTCAACCATATAAGAATTCCCCGAGCATACCTTTGTAACTTTGTATGGACCTTCCCAACTTGGAGACCATTTGCCAAACTTGTAGCACTGCATCGTCTCAACCATTTGTCTTCCAAACCATGTCGCCAACTTGAAAAGACTTACACTTTACTTTCTTGTTATAAGCTCTAGCAACCCGAATTTTGTCCTTCTCTATTTCCCTCAAAGCCTCCAATCGCTTGTCGGTCACTTCATCAATGTTGTCCATCATTAAATTATAATAATCAACAGCATTAAGATCATTTTGTCTTGCCAATCTATAAGCCCCAAGATTCACTTCAACGGGCAAAACAACTTCTTGACCATAGACAAGCTCAAAAGGAGTAACTTTAGTAGCACCATGTCTAGAGATACGATGAGCTCATAAAGCTTCAGACAATACTTCATGCCACCTTCTAGGATTATCATCTATCTTCTTCTTGATGAGCTTAATTAGTATTTTGTTGCTAGACTCGGCTTGACCATTAGCTTGAGCATAATATGGAGATGAATTGAGCAATTTAATACCATAAGATTCAATAAACTCACGCACTCTTTAGAAATAAATGATGTTCCTTGGTCCATAGTCAAAGTTTGAGGAATCCCAAATCTATGTATACTATGCTCTGTAATAAACTCAATTACCTCTCAATGTGTCATATTCTTGAGAGGAATAGCTTCAGACCATTTAGTAAAATAATCAGTGGCCACCAACACAAAGCAATATCCCTTTGATGATGAAGGATGAATCTTCCCAACAAAGTTCAACGCCCATCCTCGAAAAACAGCCATGGCTTAATAATAGGATGCATCAACGCAGCTGGAACCATCTGAATATCACCAAATTTCTGACATTCTTCACACCCTTTGCAGTATTTATAACAATCGGCTATCATGCTAGGCCAATAAAAACAAGCCCGCCTAAGAGGCCACTTCATCTTAGGAGCCGATTGATGAGTACCACAAATACCTTCATGCACCTCTGCCATAGCCAATCTAGCTTGATTAGAATCCAGGCACTTCAACAATAAATCTACAGCCGTCCGATGATATAGCTCACCATCAACTAAAATAAATTTAAATACCCATCGTCGGACTTTCCTGTTAACAACATGCCCAGGATCCTGCAAATAATCAATAAGAGGCCTCCTCCAATCATCTACCTCCTTTTCCGCTGCATCAGAATTAATTTTAACCAAAACAGAATTATCAGCAGAAATAGCGGTCGAACCGCTCTCAGGGGCGGTTAGACCGGTCTGGGCGGTTGGATCGTCCTCTGATGGCGGTCTAACCGGTCCAGCCGCAGTGTAACACCCGATCCCAGAATACGCCAGTTTTCGTTCATGAAAATTTCTTCTCTGAACATTATAACCAGACGCTTGCTAAGCCAGAGCATTAGCACTAGGATTCCCTTGGATACTTGCTGCACCACCAGCAAAGAATCACCATAAGCTTCAACATGCTTTACTCCCATCTCATACAAAATTTTCAATCTGAACAATAAAGCCTCATATTCGGTTTAATTATTTGTACAATCATATTCTAGTCGGCTAAGAGCTTCAAAAATAGCACCGTTTGGAGATACAAAAATAACACCAATACTGCAACCACTTTTGCAAACCGACACATCAAAGTGCAACTTCCAAGGAGTAAAAGTAAGATAACCGACGTCTAGATCAATATCATTATCAATGCTATGTTCAACAATAAAGTCGGCTACAACTTGTCCTTTCATGGATTTCAAAGGCTCACAAGTCAAATCATATTCAATGAGAGCATAAGCCCATTTGCCAACTCTACCACTTAAATTTGGTCTATGCAGCATATACTTAACTACGTCGGTTTGACAAGCTACTATGCAAGTACTTGGTAATAAATAATGTCTCAACTTAGTACAAGCATAATATAATGATAAACATAATTTTTCAATAAAAGTATACCTCGTCTCGGCATCTAATAATCTTATACTCACATAAGAGATAATATGTTCCTTGCCTTCGGTCTCTTGAGTCAAAACAGCACCAATAACATAGTCTTCAGCAGCCACATATAATTTAAATGAAACTCCCTTCTTGGGCGCCCGAAGCACCGGCGGTGAAGACAAATAAAATTTAATCCTCTCAAATGCTTCTTGTTGTTTTGCCCCCAAGTGAACTCATCATCATTCTTTAACCAAAGTATAGGAGTAAAAGCATTCACCTTCCCGGACAAGTTACAAATAAATCTTCTCAAATAGTTAACTTTGGCCAAGAACTTTTGCAATTCCTTTTTACATGTAGGAGCTTTTACTTTCTTAATTGACTCTATTGTTTTAGGATCTATCTCTATGCCTTTCTCATGAACAATGAAGCCTAAAAACTTCCCAGCCGACACACCAAAAGCACATTTGAGTGGATTCATCTTTAAACCATATCGACGCATTCTTTCAAAAGCAAGTTCCAAATCGGTTAAATGTGAGTGTAAACCAGCCGACTTGACTACAATATCATCAATATAGATTTCAAGTACAATACTAAGCAAGTCAAGAAAAATCAAATTCATAGCTCTTTGATAAGTTGTGCCGGCATTCTTTAAACCAAAAGTCATAACTACCCATTCAAACAAGCCCACAAAGCCAGGACATATGAAAGCAGTTTTAGATACATCTTCCTCAGCCATAAAGATTTGATTATAACCAGCATTACCATCAAGAAAACTAAGAACTTTATGACTAGAAGCATTATTAATAAGTGTGTCGGCTATAGGCATAGGATATTCATCTTTAGGAGAAGCTCTATTAAGATCTCTAAAATCAATGCAAACTCTGAGTTTACCTGAACCTTTCTTCTCTACTGGCACAATGTTAGAAATCCAATCAGCATATCGACAAGGCCTAATAAATCCTGCTTCCAACAACCGATTGATTTTGGCTTTTATGCGATCATACATAAGATGATTAAAACGTCTAGCAGGTTGTTTATAAGCCTTAAAACCAGGTTTTATAGGAAGTCGGTGCTCAACTAACTCACGACTCAAACCAGGCATCTCAGTGTAATTCCATGCAAAACAATCGACATACTCTCTTAACAAATTTATTAATTTAGATTAAAACTCTGGATCTAAATTCTTATTTACATGCTTCGGTCTTGGTACATTTCCATCACCAATGTCCACCTCCTCTAAAGGATCAACCGACGTAAAACCTTGTCCCAATTTGCTCAAATCATCAAAATCTTCAATGGCCTCGCACATATCGTTCGTCTGTGCCCGATAATGCTCAAGCCTTTGCTGCAACCACTCTAAATTTGTATTCATTAAATCACATGATGTGGTTTAGCCGATTTTCCAAAGGCTTTAAAACAGCAGGGATGGCCGATTTTCCAAAGGCTTTAAAACAGCAGGGATGAAGCCATCCTTAGTACAACTAATGAACTCATAATCAGAAAGATCTAAACCGGATAAACACTTCACATGATCATGAGCACCTATAGTACAAGAATCGACTATAGCAACACAAGCCGACACATCACCTTGCACAACCTCTACCTCGTCGCCTACCCATTGAATTAACATTTGATGCAAGGTAGAAGGAACACATTGATTTGCATGTATCCAATCACGGCCCGAAATTAAACTGAATTTACCTTGTGTCTCGGCGACGAAGAAAGCGGTAGCCAATGTCTTGCTCCCAATAGTGAGCTCCATAGAGATGACACCTTTATCACCCATAGGTTCACCTCCTCCCACACCGCTGACAGTCATGTTCGTCTTGATCAATTCATCATCGGAACCTCCAAATTTCTTGAACAAAGAATATGGCATCAAATTAACAATTGCTCCTCCATCAACGAGCATCTGAGATATAGGCTTCCCATTGATGTGACCCTTCATGTACAATGCCTTCAGATAGTTCTCATTGTCCTTGGGTTTCTGAAATATAGCTTCTTTGGGACCAAAATCAAGATGAGCCAATTCCTCCTCGGGAATAACATAATAATCCGATGATAAATGTACCACATTAATATCAAGATTCATATGATCAGGAGAAGAACCGTAATCAACAAGTTGCTCGTCGTCTTTTTCTTCAAAAACCGACGTCAACTTTTCAGTAGAAAGGTCAGAAACAATAGGAACAGAATTACCAGTGCCGACCCGTTCTGGAGATAGTGGTCCAACCGCCCCTGGGACCGGTCCAACCACCCCTGTCGGTTCCTCTGGTAAAACCAGTCTAACCGCCTCCAATAGCGGTTCAACCGCCCCAGGCTGAGACCCGACCTTTGCCCTCCATTCTTTCTTCTACGGGATCATGGGCCTGTATTTGTTGAAGTGCTCATCCCGCCGTTTTTCCTCCTCCTGTTCCTTCTGTTGTTCTCTCAATTGTCTTTGACGAAGCCTTTGCAATTTCCTTATTTGTGTATGAGTTAAACCTGGAGGACACCATTGAGGCAAGAAATTCTTGTTGACAGAATCAACATTATTAGAACCCAAATTAGTAGAAACATTAACGTTATTTTCAATAACTATAGGCCTCTTGTCGCCATCTTTAGTTTCCACTTTCATGCAACCAATCTGGATCACATCATTGCCTGTAGTCCTCTCCATACCAACAACTTTTAGCGCAACGTCTTCTTACTTTTTAGGACGATACACTTGTCTAACAAAAGACGCTGGCCTCTTCTGCTCATAGCGGTCCAACCGCCCGTGGAAACCGGTTGAAACGCCCCTGGACTAGTCCCAACCAGACTGCCTGAAACCCAGTCGGTCATGTGTAGGACGTGAGATTCTGTCATGCACGAGCTTTCTAGGTTCCTCCCAAGCTGGTTGAAAGCCTTGCTGATTCATGGGGTAAAAAGGCATCCACATGACCCCATTGTGATCCATTGTCGGTGTGGTAAACTAGACAATGGAAATCCCCATGGCATATCGGGAGCTTGCTTTGATGTACCTGGAGTATGAACCTCACTTCTTAATCTGGTAGCAGGCCTTGGCGATGAATTCGGCCTATTTTGCATTGGCGACCTACTCATCTTTTTTAATGGCTGACCACCTGTGCCGGCTTTTTGACTGGAGTATTTGGCGAAAAGCTGATCAAAAGTAGGTCCCTTCTTCTCAACTTTCCCTTGAGTCTTCTCCAGATTAAGCTTCCATGTACCCACCTCTAGTTGCTTAGGTTTAATCATACGTGGGCGCCCTCTGGTAGGACCGGACGAACCGCCATGGGAACCCGGTCTAACCGCCCCTGTCTGGGCAGCATTGACTTCAGCAAGGGCGGTCTGACCGCCCTCTGAACCCGGTCTAACCGCCCCTCCCTGCACAGGGTCGGACGATTTTTGTTTGATTGAAGATCCTTGTCCCTGGGTGCTGAAGTCTTAACAGTGATTTTGAATGAATCTCTGCCATCAGGAGTTTTCTCATGGACGATTTCCCTGATTAATTCCTTATTCTTCAAGTTTTGAGGCTTTTCTTCACCTATGACCACATTCTTCCCTTTTGTTGAGTCGGCTTGATGCGGCCAGACTGTTGGCGCGCCGAACGCGCACCAAAATCCACCGCAAGCGCACGGATCAGTTGTAGCTCTTCCCTCAAGAGAGTACTCCCCCAAGGTTATCAATCCACGGAACAAGTGGGTTATTACGCTTAACTAAGCACTAATCGAGTTGGTAAAGACATAGATATAAATTGGATCTAATCTAAATAGGTTAGAAGATCAATCTAGTCTAGATTAGCAAGAACAGTTGATTATGAGCACAAGATATGAGGAACGGATGTTCACAGGGTGTAGGGTCACTTGTAGATGCATCGTATAACATGAAAGAACTGATCTAATCTATCAATGATGAACATGAACCAAGCTCAGCAGTTTTCCCTCCCACAAGCTGTCACCAAACAGGGGTAATCCGCTACTCAGCTACGAGGATCAAACTCATGGCTAAACGATCTGAGGTGAGCAGAGCATATGTGCAAACCAAATCAAGGCCTTGCAAGGGCATAAGATAGATGAAGAACATAGCCAAAAGAATATGATAGATCAATAATCACAACGAGGATTCAACGATTACATCTCAAGATCACCATACAACCCCATGAACATACGAAGGATTTACCCCATGTAGATCGGTGTTGAAGCGCTGATCATGGTGGTAAACTCCTTGTGAAGACGATCTCCTCGCTGTCCTCTAGGGTTCGACGTCGTCGGCGCCTCCGCTAGGATTCCCGGGTCCGCTTCCTCCACGTTGATGGCTTCTGGATTGGATCTTGATCAATCCCTGGTGGTTGCTTGATGTCTTCGTCTCCTCTGGTGCGGCTCTCCTCGTCTCTGGCGAATGGCGGCTCATATATACGCTAGGGTTGACGAATGCTTAGCCTCGAAGAAATGGGAGCACGTTTGGGCCCAAGAATGGGCCAGGCCGGCCGGCCAGGGGGGTCCTGGGCCGCGCGACCTGGGCCTTTCTTGGCCCTGATCCACTTCATCTTTCACGTGTTGATCCTTATCCACGTCATCAGCCTATGTATGCTTTAAGCCCATCATCAAATCACCAGAATTAGCCCAAATGTGTCGAGTTTCCTACAAAATCACAATATACTCCAAAATACAAGACACAAGTGGAAACGGGGTATTTCAATGCCAAGTGGCGGGGTTAGCATTAGAATATGCATGAAAATGATGTATAAACAACACTAAAATGGTGTCATTTAACAGCGCCAACAATTCCCCCACGCTTAGCTCTTGCTCGTCCTCGAGCAAGTCAAACTCCAACAGGTTGCAAATGATCTTGAGTTTAATCTTTACACATGATGCAAGTGAAATCATTCAAGTCCTTTAAACAAAATATCAGCGGAGCAGCAAGAATAATCAAAGTATGGACGTTCAATCATTTACTCAAGCCAAATCATCTCCACGGCTTTTTCCTTTCGCTAAAGAACTCAAAACTCACCAGCACATCGCTTTCTCACTTTTCCTTGGAGGGTTTTTCTTATTTTTAATCAAAACAAATCATCCTGCAACAAGAGTTAGACCAATATTCTTTTCCAAGTCCTCACAAATCTCTCATTTATAAAGTGGCTATCCTATCTTGTTTTTCAAATCCTTTCCTCTCAAAATTCTCTCTCGATATGGTGGAGCTATAGGAAGGCTAGCCAAGTTAATGCAAATATTATCAAGCTAAGAAAATTCTCTAATGGTGTTCACCTTCCGAGCCAATGATCATGAGAGTATAACCATAATGTGAGGGGTTCAAGGATGAGAAGTTATAGAATGGTGGACATGTGCAAGGGCAAATAAAATAAATGACTTTGAGGCACTAATGCCGTCCTCATCGTCGGATTGCACATGGTTGGAATTGAGGATATATCTTTGATGAAAGGTCGGTCTTCTCTTGCACTTCAAATGAACTCCAGCATGTAGAACAGTCCCTCCTTAATTTATTTTATTTTTCTTATATTTTCTTTCATATTTTTCTTTCTTTCTTTTTCTTTTCTTCTTTCTCTGAATTTTCAACTCTTTTCTGAACATCTTCTGAACCCAATCTTTTGCATACGAGATAACAAATATTTATAACAACTCCACAATTTTTCTGCACTCCAAGGGATCCAGGAACACCCCTGGCCGGCCGGCCAGAGGCCCTCTGGGCGGCGCGGCCAGGCCCTTTTTTGGCCCAGTTACGTCTCATCTTTTACGCACATCTTCCAAATATTCTCCAGAGTCTGTGTTCCTTCAATCTTGCCCAGAGACAGAATATATCCTCGTATATTTAGGTTGTGTTCAAGGGATAGATATAAAATAAAGAATTTTGATTCGGGTTTTGGAATCCGGTAGATCATATGATCGTTCTAATGAAGAACTTTCATTACCGAATATTGTCGAGGCTAGCATGAAGAGTTGAGAACAAGGGCATGATCATTGCTCGAAATTAGAACTCCCAAGAGAGAAAAATCTTAACCTAATGCATCACATCATCTTGGCTTATGGTGGAACGAATATTCTTGAATTTTTAAGCTTTGGATAGGTAGAAATCTCTTGACTTGGAAAATCATATAGTCGTTCTTTATGCAAGGTTCTTCTAGAATTTACTTAAACAAAATCTCCTCCAATTTAAGTGTTACTTGCAAGTGCTAAGCAAAATTCCAAGCTCTCGCTAAAGATCAAGCATGGGTATAGCGAGAATAAATTCTTTAAAAAGCACCACAACCATGATTTAAATTTCAAGACAATGCTCATGATAAATCGTTTTTAAGAACAAAAATACTTGCAAGACTCGCGATCCAAGCAATTTATTCAAGACTCGATTTTTTTTATTTTTTTAAGACTCACACTAATTTAACAAGACTCTCAAACGACTAGCACACCGACAGAAAAATAAATCTCACGACTCTCACACACCGATGAAACTTGACTCTCACAAAAGACACGACACGAGCTCGCTCTCCCCCACGCTCAAACCTTACGACGTCCTCGTCGTAGACAAAATAGGAGAAACACGAGGCTCGTGGAACCACTAGTGATGATGCCCGCAGTTGCACTTGATGTTGCCGCCGCCCTTCTCCTTGTTGTCGTCCCTAGCGAACAACACCCTCACATTCCGGTTGAGGAACCTCAAGTCGTCGTCCACCTGCTTCTCCAGCTCCTGCAGCCTATGGTAGAAAGCTTCGATTGACGCAATGTAGTCATCAAGCGCAGCAAACAGATCTTGAATATTCCTTCTGCATCCGGGACAACAATTCAAATGCGGGGCGAACGGATCGGGCTCACCATTACCTTCATCTCCTTGCCCTGCTTGATTCTCTTGTGCTTTGTCCTCAGCAGGCTGCTCTTCCCACACGTAGTTGTCATTGTCGTCCTTCCCATCTCCCCACGATCCAGGGCTACGGTCATCTTCCCAATCGCTGTCACCAGCGAAGTCTTGCGGTTCTTCTGAGTAGTCCTTCCTCTTGCCGAGCAAGCGCAAGGAACACTTTGGGGGGATGATGACCGAGTTTGCAGGCACCTCCTTAGGCTCATCGTCGATGATCTCGATGACGGGGTAGCGAGGAGCGAGAGGCTTGGTCGGACGGAATCCTCCCACGCTCATCCGAGGCTGTAGATGCTGCCTCCTTGCGAAGACAGGCTGTAGATCACACCGGCGTCCCTCCTGTCGAAGGGGGTCGACGGCAGCCAAGGGAAGGGGGCGTGCCGCGCCGCCTGGGGAGCTCTGGCCGCGCGGCCAGGGCTTCTCCAGCGCCGGCTCGCCTCCGGTCTTCACGCTCGGGCTCCTGCGGCTCGTCATGGCTTGCATGCACATTTAGGGGGGTTTTCGTGGATGGAATGAGATGGTTTTTCGAGGGAGAAACCGCATCTATTTATGTGCCGAAAGACTTGGACGTGAAGCCCATTCTTTCCTGGTTTAAACTTGCCAATCTGTGGGACACGGTTTCTAGAGTCTGCAACGAACAAAACTAGGGCTGATGGAGGTCAATCGGGGCCAAAAACACCCCCTGCCGTGCGGCCAGGAGGGGCCTGGGCCGCGCGGCCTGGGCTCTTTTTGAGCCAGAGCAGCCCAAATTTTTACTGGGTCCACCTTGTTTAGTTTTGAGCCTATGGTTCGTCGGTTTTACGCAGAAAAAAACAGAGACTAAAACAAAAATAGAACTCAAACTATATACAAACGTACCTTGCTTAACGTCATTAGGCTTGACGTCCGGCGTCATCTTCAAATGAATAGATGTCAATGTAATGAAGGGGGATGATATCCGGCTCCAAATAAACCTTCAACCATTGTCCATTCACCACATATTGATCTCCTTTAATATCCATAATCGTCACCGCTCTTGTTGGTGACACTGAATGTACGACGTATAGTCCATCCCATTTGCTTTGCAATTTTCCTTTACCGAACAATTTAAATCTCGAGTTGAAAAGCAGGACCTTGTCTCCTTCCTTGAATTCTTTTCTTTGTATACGCTTATCGTACCAACGTTTCATTATTTCTTTGTAGATGCTTGCACTATGATAAGCCTTCAATCTTGTTTCTTCGAGCTCACTTATCTGAATTCTTCTCTTAATTCTCGCAGCATCCATATCAAGATTCATCTCTTTTATAGCCCAATAGGCCTTGTGTTCTAATTCAACGGGCAAATGACATGTTTTTCCATAGACGAATTGATATGGGGTCATACCTATGGGTGTTTTATGTGCTGTTCTGTATGCCCATAATGCTCCGTCTAACTTCTTTTCCCAGTCCTTTCCACCTTTGAACACTGTCTTCTTTAGAATGTCTTTAATTTGTTTATTCGAGGTTTCTGCTTGGCCATTCATCTGAGGATGATATGCAGTAGAAACTCTATGTTCAATCCCCATCTTCGTTAAACATTTGCCAAAGTCCTTACCAGTGAAATGAGTTCCTCCATCGCTTATCAAGACTCTCGGTACTCCATATCGAGGGAATATAACCGTCTTTATCATATGAATTGACTCTTCGGTTGATGCTTTTCTACACGGGAGTGCTTCCACCCATTTTGACACATAATCCACCATCACTAGGATGTGTTCGAATCCATGTGAATTGACGAAAGGTCCCACGAAGTCTATGCCCCAAACATCGAATAAATCAATTTGCAAATTATAATTCAGCGGCATTGCATTCCTTTGTGATATATTTCCCGTTCTCTGACATTCAGGACAAGTTGCAACATACCTCTTTGCATCCCCATGCATCTCTGGCCAATAAAATCCGCTAGCCCATACCTTTGCCTGTGTTCTGAAGTGCCCATAATGTCCACCATACTCCGATGCGTGACATTTTCTTAATATTTCTTCTCTTTCTTCCTTTGGTACACATCTCCTTAGCACTCCATCTTCTCCATATCTGTATAGATACGGTGCGTCCCAATAGTACTTTTTCTTCTCTGCATACACTCTTCTTTTAGAATTTTTATCCAAATGATCTAGGGGAATCCCTTTTAATGCACGTATCATGTCTCCCATCCAATTGTTTCTATCAAACACGCTATATAGATGATCATCTCTCATTCTATCTTCAATAGGCTCTAGTTGGTCATCTTCTCGGTTCATTCTTGACAAGTGATCAGCCACAACATTTTCTATGCCCTTTTTGTCTCTGATTTCCACGTCAAATTCTTGTAGCAAGAGAAAGAGAATCCAGCGAATCAATCTTGGTTTAGCATCTTTCTTTGTCAGAAGGTACTTGATTGCAGCATGATCAGTGTAGACAATCACTTTCGAATTAACAATGTATGATCTGAATTTTTCGAAAGCAAATACCACAGCGAGCAACTCTTTTTCAGTAGTAGCATAATTAACTTGAGCTTCATTGAGTGTCTTACTCGCGTAATAAATTGCGTACACTTTCCCTTCTTTTCTTTGCCCAAGAACAGCTCCAACGGCATAATCACTTGCATCACACATAATCTCGAACGGGAGGTTCCAATCTGGAGGTTGGATGATGGGGGCACTTATGAGTGACTCTTTCAAAGTTCTAAATGCTTTAAGGCATTCATCATTGAAATCAAAGGTCACGTCCTTCTGCAGAAGTTGTGTCAATGGCTTGGTGATCTTAGAAAAGTATCTAATAAATCTTCTATAAAATCCGGCATGTCCGAAAAAGCTTCTCAATGATTTAATATCAGTTGGAGGTGGTAATCTTTCAACTGTCTCGATCTTTGTTTTATCCACCTCTATGCCTCTCTCAGAAATCACATGACCCAAAACTATTCCTTGTCTCACCATAAAGTGGCACTTCTCCCAATTAAGAACAAAATCAACCTCTCCACATCTCTTTAGAACTTTGTCCAAATTTTCTAAGAAATCTTCAAAGCTTGTGCCATGCACTGAGAAGTCATCCATGAACACCTCCATAATTTCTTCAATAAAATCCGAGAATATAGCCATCATGCACCTCTGGAATGAAGCTGGTGCATTGCATGAACCAAAAGGCATTCTTCTATTGGCGAAGGTACCGTACGGGCATGTAAATGTGGTCTTGTGTTGATCATCTGGGTGTATAGGAATTTGAAAGAATCCAGAGAACCCATCTAGATAGCAAAAATGTGAATGTTTAGCTAATCTTTCGAGCATCTCATCGATGAATGGCAACGGGAAGTGATCCTTCTTCGTTGCTTTATTCAGCTTCCTGTAGTCGACACACATACGCCATCCCATTACAGTTCGTTGTGGAATTAATTCATTCTTCTCATTCTTCACCACTGTCAGTCCTCCTTTCTTTGGTACACAATGTACAGGGCTCACCCACTCGCTATTAGGCACTGGATAGATGATTCCAGCGTTCAACAGCTTAATCACTTCTTTCTTTACAACCTCACGCATATCATGGCTCAGTCTTCTCTGATGCTCAACCACTGGCTTGTATTCATCCTCCAATTGTATACGGTGCGTGCAAAATTCTGGACTAATGCCTTTCAAGTCCTTGATTGTGTAACCAATCACTTTCTTGTGTTTTCTTAATAATTTCAGCAACTTCTCCGTTTCTTCTGAGCTTAAATCTTCGCTTACAATCACCAGATATGTCTTCTCATTCCCTAGAAACGCATACTTCAATCCTTTAGGGAGTGGCTTTAGCTCACATCAGGCACCTCTTCTTGTTCTTGAAACAGATTTCCAATCTCCTCAAACGAACTCTCGCAACTTCCATCTTGTGGTTCCAATGCTTCCTTTGCCTCTTCTAACTCTTCATCTTGCTCGTGGGCGAGTGACTCACCCTCTAACGATCGTTGAAGTGGGTCTCTAAGGTTTTCAACAAAGCAAATACTCTCTATCTCTTCGTTGTCAAGAGGGAGAGGTGAAGGAATACGGGAAGCGGGTAGAAAGTTGTATGTGTATTTAGTTCCATCAAGATTAATGGTTACTTTACCCTTCCTAGCATCAAGAACAGCATCAACCAATTTTAGAAAAGGTCTACCAAGAATTATATTATCATGCTCTTTGTTGTAGACATCAATCACAAAGAAATCGGTTGGAATTGATTTACCAGACATGGCAACATCTAAATCTTAAGCATACCCAAAGGTTTAATAGTTCAACCATCCCCCATAATCAATCTTGTAGAAGTTGGAGCTAAGTCTAAGGTCTTGTTGTAGCCTAGAAGTCGGTTGTTATAAAGCTCATCATAAATTTTAGAAGATATGACACTTACTTGGGCTCCGATGTCGCATAAAGCATCGCAGATTAATTCTCCATTGATCATGCAGCAGATGTGTGGTGTAGGTAGTGGTCTTTCCTCCGTATCTTCTCCTTTTATTGCATAAATCTTGGCCAAGCGTGCGAAGGGAGAAGATTCTGGTTTCGCTCCCATTATCCTCTTCACTTCTGCAACATAGTCAGGATCCACCTCTCCTTCTTCTTTGAATAATCTTTGAATGATTTCACCTGCTGATTCCTTGTCCAAGACATATCCTGTGTGTTTATCTGGCGGAAAATCCACTTCTACAGCTCGCACTGAACCTTGTTGTATTGGAAACGGTCTTCTTTTGTTGAATATTTCTCCAAAGTATATAGGAATCCAATCCAATTGCTCGAACTCTCGCAATGACTTCGCATTTGCTAAACTTCTGGCCTCCGATGTCTCCAGTTTGTCATTATTATCGCTTCGGAACGACTCTTTTTCATCATGTACGGGTTCTTTTATCTTCTCCAATGTTAATTCCTCGATTGGCTCCGCTTTCTTTACTTCCGGGGCTATAGTTCTAAAAATTCCAGCAAGTACTCCTCCTCGAGTTCCTTGTTCTACGTTGCCCGAAAGCCTTGATTCCCAGTCTCTTTGTGTTGCTGCCCCTTTACTAATTCTCTGAAGGATTTGAGCAGCTTCCGTGAGTGTTTTATCCATGAGATCTCCTCCTGAACACATACGAACAAATTGCATGCACTCGGGGGTTAGGGAAAAATAAAAAGTATGCAATAATATGTCACCGGTGAATCCAAGCTTTGGTCCTTGCTCAATTAATCCGTTAAAACGATCCCAGGCTTGATGAATTCCCTCTTCTTCTCCTTGCTTGAAATTAATCACTTGCTTCCTCAAGTCTTGCACCTTGCTTATGGGAAAGAACTTCCCGCAAAATTTTGCATTAGTAGATCAAAGTTTCCTCTTGCTTCGAAGGATGCGAGAGCATACCATCTCTTTGCTTCATCTGCAAGTGAATAAGGGAAAAGATTCCACCTGAACCAAGCTAATGGAACACCTTCTTGTTGTATTGTATTGCATAGCATCGTGAAACGCGCAACGTGTCCATATGGGTTGTCCGTCTCCACCCCTCTGAATGGATTTGCAGCCGCCATCCTGATGATCTCTGTGCTAATCTCATATTTGGTTGCTTCGAGCGTCGAATCTGATTTTTGAATGTTGAAATCCTCAATACGCGGGCTTGCATAATCTCTCAATGATTTCTCCGGTTCTCCAGCGGGCTGGACGATAGACCCCATCTAGACAACGAAAAATAAAACAAAAACAAAAAGATTTCTACAGAAAAAGTTAGATGTTAGTAGCCAACAAAATTAATACAAAGTTAAACATAAATAACTAGCTTGTTTCCCGGCAACGGCGCCAGAAAAGCTTGTTGGCGCACCGAACGCGCACCAAGATCCACCGCAAGCGCACGGATCAGTTGTAGCTCTTCCCTCAAGAGAGTACTCCCCCAAGGTTATCAATCCACGGAACAAGTGGGTTATTACGCTTAACTAAGCACTAATCGAGTTGGTAAAGACTTAGATATGAATTGGATCTAATCTAAATAGGTTAGAAGATCAGTCTAGTCTAGATTAGCAAGAACAGTTGATTATGAGCACAAGATATGAGGAACGGATGTTCACAGGGTGTAGGGTCACTTGTAGATGCATCGTATAACATGAAAGAACTGATCTAATCTATCAATGATGAACATGAACCAAGCTCAGCAGTTTTCCCTCACACAAGCTATCACCAAACAGGGGTAATCTGCTACTGAGCTACGAGGATCAAACTCATGGCTAAACGATCTGAGGTGAGCAGAGCATATGTGCAAACCAAATCAAGGCCTTGCAAGGGCATAAGATAGATGAAGAACATAGCCAAAAGAATATGATAGATCAATAATCATAACGAGGATTCAATGATTACATCTCAAGATCACCATACAACCCCATGAACATACGAAGGATTTACCCCATGTAGATCGGTGTTGAAGCGCTGGTCATGGTGGTAAACTCCTTGTGAAGACGATCTCCTCGCTATCCTCTAGGGTTCAACGTCGCCGGCGCCTCCGCTAGGATTCCCGGCTCCGCTTCTTCCACGTTGATGGCTTCTAGATTGGATCTTGATCAATCCCTGGTGGTTGCTTGATGTCTTCGTCTCCTCTGGTGCAGCTCTCCTCGTCTCTGGCGAATGGCGGCTCATATATACGCTAGGGTTGACGAATGCTTAGCCTCGAAGAAATGGGAGCACGTTTGGGCCCAAGAATGGGCCAGGCCGGCCGGCCAGGGGGGTCCTGGGCCGCGTGGCCTGGGCCTTTCTTGGCCCTGATCCACTTCATCTTTCGCGTGTTGATCCTTCTCCACGTCATCAGCCTATGCATGCTTTAAGCCCATCGTCAAATCACCAGAATTAGCCCAAATGTGTCGAGTTTCCTACAAAATCACAATATACTCCAAAATACAAGACAAAAGTGGAAACGGGGTTATTTAATGCCAAGTGGCGGGGTTAGCATTAGAATATGCATGAAAATGATGTATAAACAACACTAAAATGGTGTCATTTAACAGCGCCAACACGGACTAACACTTTGGGCTGCTGCAGATCCATGGTGTTGACAGGGTAAGGCGACTTATCAACTTGCATCTCATGTAAAGCCAGTCGTCCTTCAATAATGGCCGACTGAATCTGCCGACGGAAAACATTACAATCGTTAGTAGCATGCGTAAAAGAATTATGAAACTTACAATATGCATGCTTTCTCATCTCTTCCATCGGTGGCATGGTATGTGAAATCTTGAGGTTTCCTATCTTAAGCAATTCATCAAATATACGATCACATTTGGAAACATCAAAAGTAAATTTAACTTCTTCTTGCTGACCTTTATGAGCCGGCTTAAGTGATGAGCATGAATAAGTTTTAGACTTAGAAGGCCAAACAAATTCAGCAACATAAACATCATTATCATCATCGGTCGAATTATCAGAATTATAATCAATAGTATGCATATTAGACCAACGCGACTTAAAATTTTCTTTCTCTTTATTTAATTTCATTTCAATTGTTGTTGCCCTAATCAAAACCATAATAAGGGAATAAAACTCTTGACCATCTATCCTATCCTTAATAGATGATTTCAACCCCTTAGCTGCAAGATCAGCAATATCAACTTCAGACAAAGACAAATTGAAACAACGGTTTTTAATCTCTTTCAAGCGTTTAAAGTAGTCGGCTACCGACTCTTCTTTCCCTTGCTTAACCGATGTTAAATCTGTCAATTTACATTCATAGCCCCCACTAAAGAAGTGATCATGAAATTTCTTCTCTCTAATTGATCCCAAGAATCAATAGAACCAGGAGCTAATGAAGAAAACCAGGCAAAAGCAGATCCAGTCAAAGATAAAGAAAACAAACGAACTCTCAAAGATTTATAGAAACACGCTTCACCCAATTGAGCAATGTATTGACTTATGTGTTCCCAAAGTTGAATGGCTATCCTCACCACTAAACTTAACAAAATAAGGTACGCGCCAACCTTGAGGGTAAGGAACATTATCAAACTTGGCTTTATAAGGTTTTTGATACAATCTAGCAGTATCCATATCAATTCAAAGCTTGTTTTTCATAATACCGGACAACTCCTCTTTAATTCTAGCAAATTCACTATCAAAAGTAGGCCGTGATTGCATTGTAGCTAAAGTATTCACATTATTTACATGAGACGAACCAGGATTTTGCATACGATGTAAATCATCAAACACATCATTAGGCACACCATAAGGAGAAGTTTTAGCTTTTGGCAAAGGTGGTGATGTGTGTGCAATTGTACTAAATGCAGGGTTCGCGTTGCTAATAGGAGTTTTGTTAGGAATAATAGCAAGCGGTGTTAGTTGTTCAGGAGTAAGTGCAAGTTGCCCGGCCTGACTGGCAGGGGCGGTCGAACCGGCCGTAAGGGGCGGTTGGACCGGTCCTCCTAATGTCGGCTTAAAAGCACTTTTTGGTGGAATAATTTGCCCCGAATAAAAGTTAGCCGGCATGCCGTACATAGTTACTACTGTAGCACCTGGCACACCCGACAAACTAGTCTCATGTAAATCAGATTGAGGAATAGTGGTATTATCATCTAAAGGATCATTAGTACTTTTACCCTTCTCCATAGCAGTAAAGCGATTTTGAATAACATCAAACATCTCTTGCTGACTTTTGAGCATGTTTTCAATTCTTAAATTAACAGCAGCTATATCGGAAGGGGTTTCACTTACAGTGTCAAGTACCTCAACCTTGTTGTTACTTATCTTGATGGAGGGCATCTTGAATTCTTCTTCTCTTGAGATTTTGTCATGACGATCCTTCTTGATGCCCACAAGGAACTGTTGCTTGATGTATTCTTGAAGCGCATTATAGTTCCTCTGCTCCTCTTCGCTGAGCTCTTCAATGGACGCCATTACGATGTTGTCTTGATCAATCTCAGTCCAAGCACCTGGCATACAAAGAATAGATTGGCCGATTTGAATCTAACCAGACCCTCTGAATCCCCAGCGGATTCACCAAAAATATGTTGACGCAGAATTAGGTCAACACACCGAATTGCGCTAGTTCGCGCGTGAAACGACCACCTCACAGCAACCTTGCCAAGGGCGGTCCAACTGGCCTGCTAGGGCGGTCCAACCGGTCCTGGTTGAGAAGTGCGAAAATTCTAAGAACGCTTGCTCGGGAGGGACCCCGACGGAGCTAGCGCACGTAGGATTGTTCTGAGATCGGCAGGCCACTCAGAACGCCTTCAACTGCCGTAGAGATGAAAGAAGAATATCACGAGATTGGAAAAGTTAGGGTTTGAGAGATAAAATAGAAGATAAATGTTCGATTGGTTGTGTTAGGACTCAATCGGCCACAACCCTTTATATTTATAGGGTGGGGAGGTCTTGCCCCAGAAGGAAAATCTCAAGGGAACTCGTAATCCACATGGATTCCTAAACCTACTCGGATTTGACGCACAGGACCGGTCTAACCGCCCCTAGATAGCGGTTAGACCGCCCCTGCCTTGTCGGGCCGGCTACAGGGCCATACCGGTCTAACCGCCCTTGAATAAAGGTTAGATCGGTTATGTCCAGCCAGACTCGACAAGTGCCAAATTCGACCGTCAACACGTATTAACCGTGTATTTAACTATTTATGAAAAAAAGTACTCCCTCCATCCCAAATTATAGGTAGTTTTGGCATTCTAGATTCATAGTTTTTTGCTACGCACCTAAACATGGTATGTCCAAGAGCTTAACAAGGGCCATGAACCTAAAAATATTAAAATGACCTATAATTTGAAACAGATGAAGTAGTGGTAAGTGGGGTACGTTTTTGGTACTATCATGCAAAGGTTCGAATCCGTTGTAAATACACTTGGCTCTAGCACAAGAAGTGTTACTATCATTAAAAATCTTGCAAATAAAACATGAATCCTGAGACCACGAAGCATCCCCATTAAAAGAAAATCAATACGCATAACGAAGCAGAACTGCAAATCAAGTTAAATGCCGAGTGCTTTATCCAATGAATATAATCTCTCCAAATTAATCAAGTTTCTTTCTTTGGAATCCAACACCAAGTTTTGGTTACCACTGTCTTCCCAAGCAAATTCACAGTGGATAGAACTACAGCAGTTAATGTCGGTGTTCTACCGTCGATCCTACTGAGGGATACCACGAGGTAGTAGAGTTTAGGTGGAGTTTGGCCGAGATTAGGAACGCAAAGGCCAAGAGACTCAGGATTTTAGACAGGTTTGAGCCGCCGAGATAGCGTAATACCCTACGTCCTGTATGGTGGTTTGTATTGATCAGATCGTAATCTCTCTTGGAGATTATCTTCTCTATGTTCTCTTGCCGATCTAGGCACCCCTGGCCTCCTTTATATATCCAAGGAGCGGGGAACTAGTCGGTTACAATGTTGGAGTCCTAGTAGGATTACAGAGTAGAGTCCTAGTAGGAGTTCGACTTCTTATCTCCTTCCTTCGAGTGGTTTCTCTACGGATACCGGGGTTCCATACCCAACAAGCCCTCAGGTTGTGGGTTCGAGTCCCCCCTCCGCCCCTACCTGGCGCGCCAGATGTCGGTGTTCTACCGTCGATCCTACCGAGGGGTATCCCGAGGTAGTAGAGTTCAGGTGGGGTTTCATCGAGATCAGGAACGGAATGGCTACACAACATAAGGTTTAGACAGGTTCGGGCCGCCGAGATAGCGTAATACCATACGTCCTGTTTGATGGTTTGTATTGCATATGAGGTGTAATTGTGTGTCTCTCTGTTGAGAGACTTCGCCCACCGATCTAGGCACCCCTGCCCTCCTTTATATATCCCAGGGGGCGGGGAACTAATCGGTTACAATGTTGGAGTCCTGGTAGGATTACAGAGTAGAGTCCTAGTAGGAGTCCGACTTCTTATTTCCTTCCTTCGAGTGGTTTCCCTATGGGTACTGGGGTTCCATACCCAACAGTTAATTTTGTCGCTGAATATATCTCAAAATCAGCATGATCAATGGTCTTACATTTGGGGCAATACTTCCTTTACTTGTAAACAAGCTTACAGGGCATTAAGGGGCTCAATGCCAGCGTCCCCTCTATTTAAGTGGATGTGGAAATCTAAAGTTCAGGCCAGACACAAATTCTTTTTTTGGTTGCTTCTTCGAGACAGGCTGAACATGAGGAATCTGTTACGAAGAAGAAACGTGGAGTTACAGACTTACTCCTGTGTCCTGTGTGTGGAACCTGTAGAGGAGTCCATCTCTCACTTAGTTCTTTGATTGCCCTTTCAGTCAGGCTTGTTGGATCTTCCTGGGGATTGACTGGAATGCTAATATTGATCTTCTAGAAAGGGTAATCCAAGCAAGAACAGCCTTTGGCTCAACCATTTTCATGGAAATAGTTACCATTGCCTCTTGGGCAATTTGGTATCATAGAAATAGTATAGTCTTTGATGGAGCGTCTCTTTCCTTTGCTAACTGGAGCTCCTGCTTTAAAGAGGAAATTAGGAAGGTCACCCTACGAGCTGGACCTTCGGTTGCTGACAAGCTTAACTCTTTTTTGAGTAGTCTCCTTCGGTTGCTGACAAGCTTAACTCTTTTTTGAGTAGTCTCCCATGATCGCCAATTTTTCTTTTTTGGGCCTTCGGCCTTGTAAAATGTACATATACCCTTTCATATATATAAAAATATAGGTAGGGGACTCTCCTGCTGATTCGTTCAAAAAAATAAGTGCATGCACTGTATACTAATCATGCATTTTACTCTTTGTGAAAAAAAATTAAAGATAGTGACATATGGTTGTAAATACACTTGGCTTTAGCACAAGAAGTTTATAAAAAAAATGCACTTCTGAATTTCTAAACTTCTTTTTTGAAGTCTATATGCAATGGGAGAGTTTCTTATTGGGCTGGGCTTGGCCCATATGTGACTCCGTGAGACGACCCCTACACATATTGCGCTGAGCTGGGCTCCGCTGCAATTTGCACCCCTGACGCACTCGACGTCTCCACCCGTCGACCGCCGCCGCTTCTGCCGGAGCAGGAGGAGCACGCGCCGCCGGGTCGCCGGAATCCACAGCTTCTTCGTTCCTGTCGGCTTCCGGTACTAACACACCTCCCCCTCCCTCCCCCTCTCCGCCGGCTGCCGCTTTATTCCCCAATCGACGCCGCCGCGCGCGGTCGCGCACGCAAGTTGTTCGACCGATTGCCTCTGCGCGGCGCTCTGACACGCCTCGTGCCCTTTCTTCGTTTCAGGCCCAGCTGAGCTCATGGCAGAGACGCCGAAGTCGTGGTCCGACATCCCGGCAGACCTGGCGGGCCTCGTCCTCGGCCGCCTGTGCGCCCACGCCGATCGCGTCCGCTTCGCCGCCGTGTGCCCCCAGTGGCGCTCCACCGCGCGGCAGGTCCTGCTGCTGCTGCCCCCTCCGACGCCGCTGCTCGCGCTCAAGGATGGCGGCACCTTCTACAGCATGCCCAGGGGCGAGCCGCTCCGCTTCGCCGGCTGCGACGAGCACTTCGCCACGGCTTCGGGTAGCTGGCTGGTGTACCATCGCGTGCGCTGCTTGGTCTTGGTTGATCCTTTCTCCGGTGCCACCATGACCCTTCCTGATCCATCAAACGCTCATCTCCCCGACGACAGTGATGATTCTGACGACAGTGATGATTCCGAGGACAGTTACGATTCCAAGTCACATTTCAAACGGATTGACACGCAAGAGTTCAAAGTGATGAAACTGATTGTGTGCTCGCCTAATCTCGTCGCTGCACTGTTCTGCAGTGACTGTTGCAACCGGATTGCAGTGTGCTGGCCAGGAGGTTCCATGTGGTCTGTAGCTTCGATCCTGTGGATTACTGATATCACATTCTACCAGGGAAAGCTTTTCGCTGTTGATTATCTTGAGAACCTCTTAGCTTTGAACATCAGCATGGATGACAAAACTGGTGACCTGCAAGTTTCTCAGATAGGACCGGTCATCAAGGTCAATCATTTTGATAACCTTAAGACCTTCAATAGGGTGCTCTATCTGGTCGAATCGCGTGGGAACTTGCTGCTGGTGCGCAGATTGATTCATTATAGGCACACTGTTGCCAGAGGACAGATACACACTTTTGCTGGACAGTGTGAGCCTGAGCTTGCAGTATTCAAGGCTGACTTTGGGCGATCAAGATGGGACAGGGTGATGAACCTCGAGGACGATCAGGCGCTGTTTCTAGGGCCGTGCTCCAGGGCTGTTTGCTTGCCTCAGTATGACTCGCCGGGCAATCGCATTTGGTTCTTGGATGACTACAAGGGTTATTATTACCCTTTGGAAGACATCTCAACATTTGGCACCAGCGGCATGCCAAACAGAAAGTTCTCCTCCCCTCTGCCAATGATCTCGTGGGGTGGCTGTGGTGGCCCCGCTGATTATGTCGGCGCGGTGTGGCTCTTCCCTTCAAACTGATGCAGTTCATTGAATGGTTTGTTGCCAGCTTTCGTCTGCAATGTTGACCTGCTGTTGGATGATTGTATCACTTTGTGAACTTTTGTGGAACCTTGTGTTAGCTAATCCTTGGCACGATCACGTTCCTGTTAGTTAGAGTCATGTTCAGGAATAAGCTGAGCCCGTTCTTCACGTTCTGGGCGCGTCCGTGGGCACTTGACACACGCTGCGTTCGTGTGGAGTTGCCGAGTCTTTAGGGAGGTTTTGAGTCAGTTAGAGTTTGTTAGAAGCGGCGCACTACTGCAGCTTGGCCGGGGGGATGGCGCCGGCCGTTTCGGGCGCTCGGAATGCGCGACGTCGTGGGCGTTAATGGCCACGACTTAGTTTATTTCAGGGTCTATATATTTGCAATCACATCACAGAAAACGCTGAGCCATTTGCCAGCACAAAATTCCAGTGTGTTCAAGTGTTTCGCGTGTGTGGTCTTTGTCTTCACCTCCGACAGACTAGCTCGTCAGAGAAGTTTCAATGTCAATTGGCATCAGATCCAGTTACCGGTGAGCATGGGCACGGACGACTACTCCGAGGATCGCATGGCGCTGGAGGTCATCACCAAGGCGGTCCCGATGGAGATGATAGGCTCCATCGCCAGCAAAGCATCGGCCAAGGCGGCGTGGGACGCGATCAGGACGATGTACGTCGGCGTCGAGCGGGTCCAGAAATTGAAGGCGAACACACTCCAGCGCGAGTCCATCGACGACTTCGGCATCCGCATCAACAGGATCGCGCACCAGCTCGCTGTCCTCAACGATGCCTGCACAGAGAAGGAGCTCGTTCGTAAGATCCTTCAGGCGCTCCCGGAGAAGTACTACCAGATCGCGATGTCGATCGAGACCCTCCTCGATCTCAGCGAGGTCTCGGTCGAGGAGCTGCTCGGGCGCCTGAAGTCTGCAGAGGAGCGTCACAAGCTTGGCGGTGGATCCAACTCCATCGCCAAGTTGAACCTCACCGAGGATGAGTTGATCTCGCGCGTGGCGTCGCTGCTGCAGCTGTCCGGTGAGGGGTCGTCGAGGGGATCGTCGTCAGGTGGTCGTGGCGGCCGCGGGCGCGGACACGGCCCCCATACCAATGGCCCTGTGACCCGTTTTCTCGTAGTAGCCTAGTGGCCCGTTTTCTCGTAGTAGCGACATTTGTTCCTGTCATCATCGGCCCCATCACTCCACCAACACCCGGCGGCAAGAGCCTCTTCCTCCTCGTCGTCAACGACAAGAGCTGCTACATGTGGCTGGTTCTCCTGGCGGCCAAGAACGAGGCGGCAGCGGCGGCGATCAAGCGTCTCCAAGCAAGGTTGGAGGCAAAAGCAGGGGAGAAGCTGGGAACGCTGCACATTGACCGCGGCGGCGAGTTCATGGCGTGGACGTTGATGGAGTACTGCGCCGAGCAAAGGGTGTAGCGGCACCTCACCGCGCCGTACACGCCCCAACAAAATGGGGTTGTGGAGCGGCGTAACCAGACAATTCTGGGGATGGCGAGCAGGATGCTGAAGGAGAAGAACATGACGGGCTGGTTTTGGGGGAGGCCGTCATTACCGCGGTCTTCATCCTTAATCGAGCACCAACGAAGAGCATCCCAGAGAGGACTCCATTCGAGGTGTGGCACGGAACCAAGCCGACGGTCCACTACTTCCCCGAGTTCGGCTGCATCGCGCACGTCAAGAACATGATGGGCCACCTCCGAAAGCTTGATGACTGTAGCACTCCAATGGTGTCATCGGTTACGAGCCAGGCTCCAAGGCGTACATGTTCTACAACCCGAACACCGAGCGCGTCATGATCTCACGTGATGCGGTGTTTGAGGAGTCCAAGGCTTGGAACTGGGGCAGCGAAGGCCGGAACATCGATGACATGAACTGGGAGACGTTCGAGGTGAAATAGGTGGTGATGGAGTTCGAAGCCAGAAGCGCGGGAGGCGGCAATGTCTCATCTCCGGCTGCACATGGGACGCTGGCGGCATCTGCATCGACAGCGGACGGGGAGGAGCCCCGAACGCCGCAGACACCGCGCCTGCCCATGACGCCAGTCGAGTTCGTCTCACCACCGAGCGGGGAGCCGGACGTCGACGACACACATGACGATGACGCTCCACTCCGCTTCAGGACGGTCGACAACATGCTCAGGATAGCCACTCCACCTGGGCCAGCTGAATGCATGCTGGGTGATGAATTGATGCTCGCCATCGGTGACGAGCCGTCCACGTTCGAGGAAGCGCGCGACGAGGAGTGTTGGCGCAAGGCAATGCTCGAGGACATGGGCTCGATCGAGGACAATAACACCTGGTACTTGGCTGATCTCCCTGCAAGGCACCGTCCGATTGGACTGAAGTGGGTCTTCAAGGTGAAGCGCGATGAGAACGGGTCCATCGTCAAGCACAAGGCCCGCCTCATCGCCAAAGGCTATGTCCAGCAGCAGGGGATTGATTTTGAATAGGTGTTCGCGCCCGTGGCGAGGATGGAGTCAGTGAGGATGCTATTGGCGGTTGCGGCGCACGAGCACTGGCTTGTTCATCACATGGATGTCAAGTCAGCGTTCCTCAACGAGGAGCTTGAAGAAGAGGTGTACGTCTGACAACCACCGGGATTCACTGCAGCAGGACATGAAGGGAAGGTCCTTCGGCTCAGGAAGGCACTGTACGGGCTACGCCAAGCACCTCGTGCATGGAACACGAAGCTCGACACTAGCCTGCGTGATATGGGCTTCACGCGCTGCATCAGCGAACATGGGCTCTACACCTGCGGCGAAGGGGAATCATTGGTGGTGGTGGGCGTCTACGTCGACGACCTCATCATCACGGGTGCGAGCGCGAAGGAGATCGATGCGTTCAAGGAGGAGATGTGTCACCTGTTCCGCATGAGTGATCTGGGGCTGCTGACTTTCTACCTCGGCATTGAAGTCAGGCAGACCCGGAACGCCATCACCATGTGTGAGGCGGCATACGCGAAGAAGATTCTAGAGAAGGCGGGCCTGGCGGGATGCAACCCCTGGCAATCCCAGAAGCAAAGGGTGATGGCACTCTCCTTATGTGAAGCAGAGTACATCGCGGGCGCCGGAGCAGCGTGGCAGGCGGTGTGGCTCAGGCGGCTGCTGGGTGACATCGTCAACATTGAGCTTCAGCCGCCTAAACTGAAGATGGACAACATGTCAGCCATTGCGCTGAGCAAGAACCCCGTTCTTCACGACAGAAGTAAGCACATTGATCTGGCAGACTAGCTCATCGGAGAAGTTTCGGTGTCACCTTGTGTAGCATCCTGTCAGATGTTGACCTAATTCTGTTAGCTTAACTTTAAGGGGAGTATTTTAGCTGGCGAAATTGCAAGCGTACTGGTTTGATCACGGAACACTGTTATCTTGAATCTTTTGTACGGTTGTAGCGGAGCAAGACTTGCGATAGGCTTATGGGTTTCATGTTGTGCCGGTTTAGGTGGAATGTCCTTGAATGATCCTGGTGAGAACTAAGGATAACGTTCGATGTACTCATCCAGTGGATCGTATCATTCTCAACTTTGTGAACTTTAAATCTTTAATGAACCTTGTGGTAGCATCCTGTCAGATGTTTACATATTCTCTTAGCTTAATTTTATGGGGAGTGTCTTAGCTGGGAAAGTCGCAAGCATGCCGGCAGGTTTGATCTCGGAACGCTGTTATCTTGAATCTTCTGTACCAGTGTAAGACTTGATAGGCTTGTGGATTTCCTGAATTCCTGGTATGCCGTTCTAGGTGGAATGTCCATGCACTAGAAGAGAACGAGGCATCCGCGGAGCACATAAACAACGGCTGTTTTAAGACCCGGTGCTAATAGGGCTTTAGCACCGGGTCTAATAGCTACGAGCCTGAAAGACAAGATAAGAAGGAGGTAAGAAGGTTTTAGCACCGGGTGGTAGAAAAATCCGGTGCTAAAACCTACCCATTAGCACCGGGTGCAACCACCAGCCGGTGCTAATGTGTCCAAACACATTTAGCACGGGTTGAAGGCTACAACCGGTGCCAATGGGGTGAGAACACCGATGCAGACATGAGTTAGTGCCTCCTTTTTTTATTTCCCTTCCTTCTCTTTTCAACTTTATCTCTTCCCTTCCATCTTCTCTCTTCACATTTTCTTCACCCTTCTCACTTGTCTCGTCCTCTTCACACAGGCAAGGCGGGCGCGGAGGGCAGGCCGCGGCGGGCGGGCCAACGGCCAGGCGGGCGCGGGAGCAGGAGCGACAGGCCGGCGGCGGCCAAGCGCGGGCGCACGGGCGTGGCAGCGCTAGGCCGGCGGCGGCCACGTGCGGGGTCAGGCGCGGGCGCAGGGCGCGGCGGCGCCAGGCCGGCGGCGGCCACGCGCGGGCGAGCAGGAGCACGCGTGCGAGCGGGCGGCGGCCACGCGCGGGCGAGCAGGCGCGCGGCGGCCACGCGCGGGCGAGCAGGCGCGCGGCGGCCACGCGCGAGCGCTCCCAGGCTGGGCCGGCGGGGAGATCTGCAGGGAAGGTTTTTTTTTTTGAGCTAGAGATTGGATCTTGACTTGAAGTTAAGATGTATAAGTTTAGGAAAGATGTATAAATGTATCTGAATGTATGACTTGAGATGTATAATTTTAGCTTAAATTTTGGCATGAAGTGAAGTTCTTTCCTTCTCTCATTTTACCTATCCATTTATCTTTCTTATCTGTTCTTGGTGAACAAGAACAGCAAGAACAAAGGAGGACCAGACCGCGGTGGAAAGAATATAGAGGAGAGAGAAAAGGAAGAGGAGCAGGAGGCGCCATTTTTTTTTTGCGTGTAGGTGCTTTTAGCACCGGGTGCAGATTTCAACCGGTGTTAAAAGTCTGTCTTTGGCACCGGATATTTCACCCGGTGCTAAAGGGGTACCCTTTAGCACCGAAAGATTAGCACCGGTTGGGAAACCGGTGTTGAAGGGGTTTCTCAACCGGTGCTGATGCATGATTCTCCACTAGTGATGAATGATCCTTGTGGGATCTAAGGCTAACTTTTTGATGTGTATACATCCAATTCCTGGGGCTTGAGTTGAGGTGAGACGTTTCTTTTAGGTTGGTGTTCAAGAAAGGTTCATTAGGGGAATGACTGATGCAGAATCACGTGTTTCTTTTTGTGTGTGCGTGAAAAGATGATCAAGAAGCATGCTTGTATCGAAAACTTTTGTTGCCTTGTCCTACAACCATGTTATCTTTGAGATAGTTTGTGAAAAAAATATAGTGATACGGTAAATGGTTGTAAATACACTTAACTCTAGCACAAGATGTGTCGTTATCTATCATTAAGAAAATATTGCAAATAAAAACATGAATCCATGAGAAATGAGACCACGAAGCATCTCCAACAAAAACAAAACGTAGACATTATCTCATCAAGATTGAGCATAGGCTCACCTAATATTCCATTTGGAAATTTACAAAAAAAGTACTTTTTAATTTGTAAAATTTATTGAAACAATAAGCACACGTACATCATGGAAATACAAGTACATCGTGGATAATTACATTGACACATAAAAAATTGACCATATGCTTTCTACGAAAATGAAAGATTTTTTTATCATTTTATATGTAAAAAATGATAAGTAATTTGTCCTTTTTGTGTAGCTCACATATGGTAAAGGATTATTATTAAATAAAGATAAATTTGGTAACACGACTTTTCATTACCTGCATGGATAGATTTCATTCACAAATTTCAAAAAGAATGTACAAGTTCATTGTTCCAATGGTGTGCAGCTAAACCCAAGCTCACTCTTTTTTTTTTTTGAAGTAAAATGCATGGATGGCCATCGTACTTGTTGGCTTGTTTCAGTTTGGTCATCGTACTTAGAAAAATGTAAATTGTGGCATTAAAGTTGATCAACTCTATGAATACGCTCAGTAGCTCAATAATTATACGTATTCGGATGACATGGCGTCCAACGTGACTAATGACTCACGCTCCAACGTGGACATATCAAATTGTATTTTTTTTTTCATTTATCCCGTATCATGTTTCTCTTGATTCCAACTAAAATCATCATTAATTAGTCTTTGATATTTATCCCATGTTCTTTATTAATCAAATCCGCTGCCGCCGCCGCTGCTCTACCCCCGCCGCTTCCGCTGCTCGCGCTCAGCGACGGCGCCGCGCACGGCGTCCCTGACGGCGAGCCGTTCCGCCTCCCCCGCCGCTTCGCCGGCTACACCGACGCATCTGGCGACTGGCTGGTGTTCGCGCGCGACGACACCGACGGCGGCTGCTGCTGCTACCTGAGGAACGCCATCTCCGATGCCACCATCACGCTCCCTGCTCTGTCTCGCGTCCGAGCCCAGTATGTGAGCCGCGCGACAGGCCTTGTATGGTTGGAAGTGGAGGGCGCAAAGGAGCTGACCGTGCACAAGATACTGTACTGCTCGCTGCACCTCGTCGCGGCGCTCGTCAGTGTTTTTGCGAAGGAAATCACTCGGATTGCAGTGTGCCGGCCAGGGGCCAACTCGTGGTGGTCGGTCCGTGTTGATCACCGCCGCACTCCTCAGTTTGTTGACATGGTGTTCTACAAGGGACAGCTCTATGCCTTCGATGGATACAAGGATAGGCTATTTGCTATTGATGTTAGCGTGAACCAGAGCACGGGTGATCCGTCGGTTTCTGAAATCCGGCAGGCCATTTTTGGTCGCAATTTTCATGGTCTTTTGACTTTTGTGCAGGGTGAAACCATGACCGTGAAGAGCATCTACTTGGTTGAATCGTGTGGTGAGTTGCTGATGGTGTGCAGAACGGTGCATGGCATGTGGAGGTGGAAGCGGTTTCCGACTGGACATGAGAAACGTACGGTTGTTGCA
This sequence comes from Urochloa ruziziensis, assembly GCA_015476505.1. Classification (NCBI taxonomy): domain Eukaryota; kingdom Viridiplantae; phylum Streptophyta; class Magnoliopsida; order Poales; family Poaceae; genus Urochloa; species Urochloa ruziziensis. Next base: position 57,606,683 of record CM027121.1, on the reverse strand, counting down.
ACTGAACGGAATGCGTTTGAGGCGTTTAAGGCTGACTTTGAAAAGATGTAGTGGACCAAAGTGACGAGCATCAGGGACGACCAGGTGCTTTTTCTGCGTCGGCGGTGTTCTAGATCTGTTTGTGTTTCTGGGCATGAAATGCTAGGCGATAGTATCATTTTCATGGAGAACGATGAAAGAATGTTCCCTTTGTCATTATCTGGTACTGCTTTCTCATGGTTTTCAGCATTATCCCCAAATTCTATTCATACATGGTCTCAATTAGAGCATAAGTTTCATGAGCACTTTTATAGTGGTGATAATGAATTGAGATTGTCTCATCTAACATCGGTTAGGCAAAAGAGTGATGAATCTGTTGCTGAATATATTAGAAGATTTAGAGAAGTAAAAAACCGATGTTATAGTTTGATTATTTCTGAAAAGGATCTTGCTGAATTAGCATTTAATGGTATGAGATCTCATATTAAGGAAAAATTAGAAGGATATGAATTTCTTACCGTTAGTCAAGTGCTTCAAAGAGCTTTGGCTCAAGAAAGCCAAACTAAAGATAGTCGGCTCAAATCTGATCGTCCTAATATGCATATGGTAAATTATGATTCTTCGGACGATGAGAGTAAAGAAATTTATGCTGCTGAATTCATATGGTCATCTAAAGATACATCAAACACTTGTGCCTCTCTTAAGCCGGTCCATAAGAATCGGCAAGATGAAATTAAGTTTACTTTTGACATATCCAAGTGTGATAGGATCTTTGATGAACTAATGAAGCTTGGAAAAATTAGAATATCTCATACTATACCACCACTTGAGGAATTGAAGAAGCGTGCTTATTGTAAATTTCATAATTCTTATTCTCATGCTACTAACGATTGCAATGTATTCCGCCGCCAAATACAGTCGGCCATTAATGAAGGTCGTTTGGTTTTTCATGATATGCAAGTGGATCATAATCCTTTTCCTGTAAACACCCTTGAGTTGACAAATCCTAAGGTGTTAATTCGGCCGGATCAAGCTGAAAAGGCCAAAGGGAAGAATGTGATTATTGGTGAAGAGAGGCGAAGCAAGAAAGTCCCCCAGATTATATCAAAAATTTCAATGCTCAGGGGGCAAAGCAAAGGTCAAAAGACCGACTCTGCAAAAGTCGGTCTAACCGGTCCTAAAACCGGTCCAACCGGTCCTTCGAGTAGGTGTGAAAATGCTTCCCGATCCAAGAACAAGGTAAAGCTGAGTTTTGCAGAGCTTTTGGCCAAATACAAGAAGAAAGGAGCTGCCCAAAAGAAAAATAGTCGGCTAAATAATTCAAAATCATCACCAAGACATGAAAAACAACAAGGTATGCACCAACAAAGAGATAATTCTGTTTCTACATTATATCCTTTTGTTGGATCGTTTATGCCATGGTTTTGGTCTTATCCTTGTTATTATTCACCTGCTGACTATAGTAGTATGTACATGCAACCATACATGATTCAATATTCTAGTTCATATCCAAATTATGGTGCATTACAAAGGCTGGTCACTTGCAAAAGTAATCTGGTCAAAAGCAATGTATGTGCTACTATTAAAAAGTGTGAGAAGGACAACGAACAACATTCAAAGTATATACAGCCGAGGTGGTGTCCCTCAGGCTTGTCTCACACCCAAAAAAGGAAATTGCAGCAGGAAGCGAAAGCAAGAGTTGATGAAGCAACAAACTGAAGAGAAGCCAGCAAGATTAGCAACAATCAAGCAGGTATGGCGACTAAAACAAAATGCTCCATCATCAACTTGAGTTGAAGCAAGTTTTATGGCCGGCAATATGTTGTCGCCCTTAGAAAAGCATATATGGCCGATATACTGTTTATCATCGTCCTTGGGCAAATTCAGACCAGAGGAATGTTTTCTAGCACGCATGCTTTGCTAGAAAACAGGGGGGGGCATATGTTCACACTCAAATTTGGCAGGTCTGAACAGGGCGGTCTAACCGGGTTGCCAAGGGCAGTTGGACCGGAATTTTCAAGTTGCTCAAAAGGCAAATTGGACTGCACCATCATCTTCCTCTCATCGAGCTGATCAAAATGTATATATGGATCGCCTAATTTGGAGTTTGGATGAAGCAGTGTTATCCTAAACGCTAAACGGTAAACAGTCGGTCACACACCGTTTAGCTCATTATACGGACTAAACGGCCAATTAAACGGATTAAACGGCCATTAAACGGGCTAAACGGATAATTAAACGGACACAGTTAGGCAATGTGTAGCGTTTAAACGGTGTGTAAACGGGCTAAACGGCCGTTTAGGCGAACAGAGGGATGAAGGAGATATGACCCCGGGAAGATCTACACCTGCCAGGGGCGGTTAGACCGGTTTCCAGGGGCGGTTAGACCGGTTTTGGTCTGTGTAATCCGAGTTGAGTTGTATTTTAGCACGAAATTTGTTAGGGTTTCGACTCCTAATGGGGCAAGACCTTCCCTCCCTATAAATATGAAGGGTCACGGCCGATTGAGGGCATCCAATCGATCAAAAACACTTCTATCTATTATTTTGCATCTTTTATCTTTCTCTTTTGCCCTAGCTTTTTCAACCCCTCTTGCTGTTCTTCCTTCGTCTCTACGGCGTTTGAGGACGTTCTAGGTGGCCTGCCGACCCTAGAACAACCCAAGGTGCGCTTGCCCCGACGGGGTCCCTCCCCGGCGAGCGTTCGTTGGTTTCTTGTCGGGTTGTCCGGCGAGACCGGTTTAACCGCCCCATAGAGGCGGTGTGACCGCCCCTATGCAGAGGTGCTGCAGCGAGCTCCTCGGCGTCCCGCGCGATCTTGCGCGTTCGTGTGTTGGCCCGATTTTAGCGCCAACATAAGGGTCAGAACAATTTGCTTGGCAGATAGAGCAGCAGCCCGCCCAGCGTACCAGGTGAACATCGAATTGCATCATAAGTACCTTATATTTTGGCAATTGGCATCACATTGCGGGTAGGCCGCCACTCTCACAAGCACACATTCGGCACTTGCCAATACAAGTTAAGCAAGCAGCACATAAAAATAAACTTTGCCACTTTCATCACCCTAGGTCAATAAACTGCATTTCAAGATAATCATGGGGGGAAAAAATTAAAGGAGGGCCAATGATCTGCTGCTTAGTGGGGCGCACGATGGTCGCAGCTTTCACTCAACACCCAATTTTAACGACCATCCCTTATAAGCTTCATGCTAAGGCTGTTAAATCTTCCTCTTGAGTATTTGCTGGGACGCCTTTGTCCTACCAGTAGGTCTTCATCATTGCTACAAATTCGTCATAGCTAATCTTGCCATCCTGCATTATGTAAATAGAGAGGATATTCATTCAGATGAATATAATGGAGAACCAAAATAACGGTGGTATCATTGCTAATCTTGCCATCCTGCATTATGTAAAATGACCTTATCAGTGTCAACTTTGTGCAATATGCCATTCACCACTTCCATGCTATCAGCTGCTCCATCATCCACTAGAGCCTCTCGAATCTCCTCAGGCTCAATGAAGCCATTGCCATCCTTGTCAAAAAATAGGAAGGCCCGCCGACGGTGTTCGTCATTTGCCACCCTTTGTACATGAAGTGTGACAGCCAAAAATTCTCTGTATTGGAGTGCTCCACTACCATTTGTATCCACCTGAATACCACCGTGGTTGATCAAAGATGTGCAGTGTATACAATTCAATAAGGGCCCGTTTGTTTGATCGGAATTTGGAGGAATTGAAATCTAGTGATAAATTATATACTATGTGACTTGGAATTTGACATTCCACAAGTTCCTTAAGCTCACAAATAAATCTATCCCAAATTCATAGATTGTGAGATGGAACTGAATTCCATAGAGTGGGAGATAAAAAGATATGTTTGTTTATAGGGTGGAGATAAAAGATATGATCACTCTATTATATTTATAGAGTGGGAGATAAAAATATAGGCTTATTCATAGGATAGGAGATAATTTATCACTAGATTTCAATTCCTCTAAATTCTGACTAAACAAACGGGCCTAAATGAAATGCAGTGTACAAGTCAATTACTTCAATAATCTACCCTCCTCCTGATAAAAAAAAAATCTATCCTCCCTACCAAGACAAGCCAAAGATTTTCAAGTGATATCTATCCTCCACTACCATTTGTAAAAGGAATGCCAAACACATCAACACAATTTTCCATTTAAAAACAGTAAGTTACTATAATATTTCAAAACAGTAAGTTACATTTGGTTTATTCACGACCTAACGATTCTTCAAAGGAAATACATAAATCTAATCTTGCTTGTTTCAATGCGTACTGGAGGACGATTCTTTGAAATACTTACAGCTTCAATGAACATCTGCACTTCCGATTCCCCAAGTTCAGAACCAAGTTTTGCTAGTCCATTCTTTAGTTGTTCATAAGATATAATCCCATCATTGTCAGTGTCCATAAACTTGAACATGTCGTTTATGACTTCAACTTCCTCGGCAGACCAATGATCAGCAACATGATCAGCAATGACCTAGTGAGAATATATATAAACCAGATCTTGTTAGTCAATTTTTCATTGGTATGGTTGAGAGAAGAAAGAATTGATTATGCGACTAGGATGAAAAGGTTAGATGGGACAGATACAGACCCTTAGAGCCTTTCTTTGAGTCTACTCATCCTAGAAAATTCTTTGAGCCTCAATCTCACAATATCACGAAGAGGAACAATAGGAGCCTTCTTTGCATTTTGAAGCGAAGGATGTTCTGTGATTTTGATAAAAGAAAAACATTGTCAAGGTTGCTCAAAGAAAAATGACAAACTGAGGGTGAAAAGTATTTATACCATAACAGAAAATTTATGGCAGGAAAACAGATTAAAAACGGTATAGAAATATTTGTAACAAAAATACACGATTTGTGCTACAGATATTGTCCTGCTCAAAAGAATAGTTGTTTTATTTCAAAAAAAAAAAGAAATCAAAGAAGATGTGGCGGAATGTCGATCGAGCGTCTCATCCACTTCTTCGTGATGGGATGCTGAATGGTAAGAATATGGAAGAAAAGTCTCGCACATCGAACTTAAAACGACGAGCCCTTGACAAAGGTAAATTGGTGTATCATATTTGAATTTCCAAAATTTGCCTTCTCACCCCCATCTGATTTTCCCACTGCATGTTTAATTTTCCAAATCACATTTTTGCCTTTTCACCCCATTTGTAGGCAACCTGGAGTAAAATCCCCCACCGGCCTGCTCGCCCTCCCCAGCTAAGGCTAGCTTGATGGGAAAGCGCCGGGAAGGCCGAGGCGGGTGAGCGCCGAGGGAGGCCACACAGCCAAAGGCGCTAGCGTATAAATGGACGAGGTGAGAAGAAAACCCCGGCACGGGCCAAAGAATCCCTACAAGAATCATGACGTCAGCAAGATGATCGGATTGTGGCCAACGGCGGCGCAACCGAACCGGGAGCGCACCAGTCAAGGCACTGAATGCTAAGAATCAACTCAAATAGGCCAACCCTTTGTGTAAGTCTCTTACTCGTCCAGAGGCTCCAGGGCTACAACCGCGTGGAATTGACAAAGGAGATTGCCCTCACTTAGATCCAAGACTAAAAATGGCCAAATCTTGATTTCTAACCCCTAGACGAGTCGTCAGACTGCTCCATGGGATTGAGGGCTAGACCCACTGGGTCTGCTCACGCAAACCCTATTGAAGGAATCCGACCCAAAGACCACTGTGTTGCAGGAACAAGAAAAAGATGGAGCAAAGCCTCCACACGACTCTCCAAGTCGCAAATAGGCTGGGGGGCTACTAGCTTCTTGGGTTAATTACCATGAGTACCCCAAAGAAATGCCCCCTTGGGCCCTTAATCATACCAAATGGCCTGCTAATCCAGTCATGCCCACGGCATTGGCATGCTCGGTAGGATGGCCGCCGCCATATAAGTGGTATCATCCAGACCCCCCGCAAGCTCAGTGGGGTCAGGGAACAATCGCCGACCTGACGGCCAAGTTCGACCCCCAAGCCCCTGGGTGGACTACGGGCGAAGACTGGCTGCTAGGAGCATTAAGGCCTCCTTTGGAACAAAGGATTGGTAGAGGAATTTTGTAGGAATTCATTCCTATAGGAAATTTTCCTATGTACTCCTTTGGAACAAAGGATTGGACATCTAAGAATCCTACAAAATTCCTATGGAATGGCTCAATCCATAGGAATTTTGGAGGAAATCTAACATGAGGTCCAACCTCTTGGAAACATTCCTTTGTGTCTATTTCTCTCCTCAAATTCCTATGTTTTTCCAATGTTGATCCAAAGGTTCCAATGAAAAGTTTCCTCCATTCTAAATTCCTACAGGTTTGGAATTGCCAACCAACTTAAATCCTACATTTTTCCTATTCCTCCATTTTAAAGAATCCTACGTTCCAAAGGAGGCTTAAATGTGTAGATGGATGTGATGTGTAGTCGCGCTAATGCATCCCGCTTAATAAACAGGATAAGGGCTCTACCCAAGGAGACAGGCCATCATGACGTCGAGAACCCGCAATCGCGCCACCTGCACGCCTCCCCCATCAGAGCGAAGGGACGGGCTGCACTGGTCACGCTCCACTATCAAGCGTAGGGTCAGGGAGGTGCACTAGGTTAGAAGGGCTCACCATGGACTAACGAGGCCGAAGGAAGAGAGGCCCGGCCTCCCGACTCTCATGAGGATAGTTGACCCCCTCAACAGGACAAAGAGCTCGCCTCGGCGAACCGTGACGATCGTGCCATGATCATGTGTTTCATTATGTGTGCTCAAACAATTCTGCTGAATTATGTGGTCTCCATTTATAAAAATAAATGGGTATTTTTTTAAACTAATGGGCTAGGCAGCCAGCACCGGCCCAAATAAAATTGGAAAACAATTTGAAAATTAAATAACGGGTCGGCCTACAAAATATATGTTTAGCCCATGAAAAGACTGAATGCTATGGTTGGGCTTTAGCAGGCCAAATTTAATTTTGTGACGTTTTTTTTCTTTTGCCATGTCAGCTTTTGATCCTACGTGGCATTTGCCCATGTGGCAAGGTAAATAATTTTGTGACACCAAACTAATGTATATGACATCAAAATCCAATGTCATAGACTTGTGACATTACATATAGAGACGTCACCTAATAAATTTGTGACGGTGGCTTTTTGACTTTTTGATTTTCGTCAACTAGATGTCATAAATCTTAAATTATGACATAAATTCTATATATTATGACATAATAAAATGTCAAAACGCCAAGGATTTCTTGTAGTGCTAAACAATTGATCATACTCTATAATCGGAACGTTTTCGTATATGCATGTGTTTCTGAGCTTTTTGGTTTATGCAGGATAAGTGAAAAATTCAAGACGAATATGGGCTAATTCGAGACAAACGTAAGCGAAGGCCGGAAGCTCGGAGGAAGCAGGCCTACTAGGCCCAGGCGCCCAAGAGATGGACTTGAAGCCCACTCGTGCCCGGATTCCTGTGGCCAGCCTGTGGCCCCTCGCCTTCCCATTTGACCTAGGGTTTTCTGGGGCTATAAATAGCCACCATTTCATTCGGCACCCATCGAGTCATTTTCCATTTGACACCAAGGAGTAGAGATGCTAGAGGGACACCTCTCAGAGAGCTGAGGGACGTGCTAGTTGTCTAGGGTTTCCCCTAGCCAACGTGGGAACCCTGCGAGAAAGACCACGTCAGAGTTCTGAAGCTAGTTCATCAAGATCAAGGTAGGATCTCGGTGGTGATCATGATGTACATTCAATCATTCATAGGGAAGTCTATTTGAGCTTCCGATTGTTCTTAGTGATCAAGTGCCTCTTTCTACGATTTTGCTCGTTCTTAGGTTTGCTTCTTATAAGATCTATTATTGAGATAGATCGATCAGGATGTTCTTTTAGCCGTGGTGGCTAGGGGCTCATACCGGATCTACCAAGGATGTTCAACACATTCATCGAACGTGCCCTTGTGTTCACTACGTCGATAGGGAGCGTCGTGATAGTGCGTGACCCGTGTAAGGTGGTGATCCTCGGGAGTTTGACCGAAGACTATGATTTAAAGATGCTTTCAATGAGATTCTCATCTATCTTGCGTCACTGTTTTGCTCGAACTACAACGTTTGTATGATCTAGGTGATCTAGATTGGTTATCTTTACACTGTGTCTTTCTACCTCTGACGTTCTTCGGACTTGATATTTAGTAGATTAGATTGATCTTAAAGCTGGAGTATTTCTTGCTAGTTAGATTGGTTCTTGCATATTTAGTTCCACGGATTGATAACCTTGGAGGAATACTCTCTTGAGGGAAGAGCTACAACAGATCCGTGTGCTTGCGGTGGATCTTGGTGCGCGTTCGGCGCGCCAACACAAGACTGAAGCCATGACAGGTGGTGTCACAGGACGAGCAGACAAGACTTAGCTTTAGGATTAGATGGAGCACAACCAGCCAGTGGGCCCTAGTTAGGACATGTGTAGGGCACCCAACCTTCTTAGCGGGATATCAGCCGCGGGGGTGACGTACCCCTTCTTCTCACATTGTCGCCCGGTCCACTAAGATATACTCCCTCCGGTTTGGCAAAGGAAGTCGTTTAGGACAGCGACACAGTCTCCAAAGTACAACTCTGACTTCTTATTTTTATGAAGATATTTATTAAAACTAACATATGTATACTTTTATGAAAGTTTTTGGAAGATAAATCTATTCATTTAGATTTCACATTTCTAAACTCAATGACTTAAAAGTTATTCACGATTTATATTCCCAATGTTTGACTGAAATCTTGTCTGAAACGACTTCTTTTACCAAACCGGAGGGAGTATAAGGTGGAGCTGGGCCTCCTTCGAAGCATCTTATCTAAACACACACTTTCATCCATTTGCAAGCGCCCCATTGTTAGTACCAAGCACTCGAACGCAAGGAATACGCAGCTCACCGCCCCCATACTGGACGTAGGTAGTTGTCCTACCAGTCTAAATATCTTCTCTTTGAGTGTTAGATATCGAGCTACGGGGAAGCATGGCGCAAATTTACTAGGTTGGTAATCTAAACACTGACACCTATGACCACCGTGGAGGCCTTCTCCACTGTTCCCTCAGACGATAGCGTATGGTTGTCCACCTACCTTTAGTGGTGGATCTAGGATAAATGTGGGGGGGGGGGGGGTGCTTTGTTTCTGAACCCTAGACAATTCAACCTCTCCTCATAGTGCATCCATGACAAAAAATTGTCAGAGGGGAGGTTGTGGGGGGGGGGGGGGAGGGGGGGGTGGGAGGAGGGGGGTTTAGGGGACTCCAAGGGTCCGGTTGCGTAGGAGGGACTACAGCCCTCCAGTCCCACCGCTAAATCCACCCCTATCTACCTTGCACGTTTAGTATTGGCAACACCGGTGTGTCTCCATCGTCCCCGATGCATTCCTGGGCTTGGCAAACCTAGGAATGTCTCGCCCGATGGCCTGATTGCGTCGACTTTGGCATCTCCACTACGATTGCCTTGACATGTTGCCATCTTCATTTTTGGTGTCTTCTCTACTGCGCCACCATCTTTGGCCCTCATGCACCTCCGGCTACCTCAACTTTGGCATCCTCGACTACTACCTCGACCATGGCTATCCTACACATGGCATCTTCGACTACGGTTATCCTCCCTCGTGCTCAATCTACTTCAACATTGGCATAAAGGGCTACCATTTGCTTGAGCAACCTTGTGGGTTTCCACTCCAACCACAACATCTGTGACACACTGACTTGTGACTGCGGGGATGTTAGCTTGCCGCCTTCTCTCTAATCTCACTGGTTGTGATGCTTCTGCTGTGACTGAGGGGATGTTAGAGTATATTAGGGATATCTCTATATTAGGTACATTAGCTAGATTAGGATTGTATTCGTATCCTACCATATCTATCGAAGAGGCTTTTTGCCCTCCAAGTCATGTACCCTTATATATGCAATCTATTCTCCTACAATCATGACATTTGATAAATGAGGCTAAGATACAGTTGCTTTCATCAGGATGCCAAATGTACCAAGCAACAAAAAAGAATTTGGAATAAAAGGTTCATCACCATGAAGAATATCATGCAAGGAACCCCTTGACGAGTACTCGTAAACAAGAGCACAGACGTTCCCTTTTATATGGTAGCTAAGAAGTTGAAAATTGTTGTGCTCCAATCTCGAAATGGACTGAACATGCAACAAGAAATGAAAAAAACAATCACTTTATGCAAATGTTAAATGAAAAGTGCCATATCGAGGATGGTTGACGAGGTAGAATAGGCAGACATCACCTTCAATAGGACTTCGTTGTCAAGCTCCTCAACATCGGGATATTCAAGGATTTTCACCCACACATTTCCGGCCATCTTTCAGCTCTCCAAGGTAAACTTCAGCATGTGAGCCCTGTCCGATTAAGAGTATCGTAATTGAAGTTCCTGGTGATTTCCTTTAGTTATCAAGGGAAATGGTGGCCAATACTTGCGTGGGCTGTTCTTTTTTGGTGGGGTTGATTAGGGTACTTGCTGGCCTGCAACAGGGAAATTATGGTACTAATGAAAGGAACGTAATATGCTAGTCCCACCAAATTTATGAGAATC
>CM027121.1:57464622-57596031 GCA_015476505.1 Urochloa ruziziensis | reverse complement strand
TCTTCATCTGGAAGAGACAAGAGAGGACAAAGCAAAGTGTCTAGGAGTGTTAGCATGTCCATATCCAGAGCCACCGACTAGAGCCAGACTATGGGGATCAGTCGGACTCTTAGCCTTGGCAAGCAGCTGTCTGTCAACCTCAGAAGACTTCAACTTCGAGAAAAGCTCATCGACAGACAAAGTTTCATAGTTTGCCGACTCCATGATCGCCTCAACCTTGGCACCCCACACGGATCTATCAAGTGCTTGCAGGAGCTTGATAGCTCGGTCATGATCCGAGTATGGGAGTACGGTAATGTTGGCTTTCATGTTGTTGACAATGGAAGTGAAACGCTGAAACAAAGCATCAACAGACTCTCCTGGCAAATGAGCAAAATTCTCATATTCTCTGCGATACATTGAGAAGAGCCTAGCCTTGACATGGCTATCACCACCGTGGGCTACCTTGAGCTTCTGCCAGATCTGGCTAGCTAGGTCCTCGCCCAAAACACGCTCAAACTCCTCGGCAGACAAAGCACGGAACAAGTAGTCAACAGCTCTAGCATTCGCCTCAAACTTATCCTTTGCATCCTGGGCATCTAAGTTGGTGGGATTGACATAGTTTTCATCTTTCGTCACATCCCACAACAACTTTCCTTTGCCTCGCAAGAAAGCGCCCATACGCGCAACCCAGTTCGGGTAGTTCTTCCCATCGAAGTGCGGAGGCCCGGAACCCCGATCTTGGTACGCCATCTTTGGATCTTAGACTGGTTAGAGTCGCAAAGACCCGTAACCGGCTTTGATACCAATTGAAGGACCGAAACGGCGACCAGAGAGGGGGGGAGTGAATGAGAGCCGATAAAAATTCTTTCCAACCAATCCGGCTATTTTCCCAAATTAACTCCGAAACCTCCGAAAGCGATCTTGCCAAGATCACGTAGCCACTGTCAAGCTACTGACCCTAGGAACAAGAAACACGCAGCAGAACTCGAATCGATCGAAAGGAACACAAAACGACCCGAAACAAGACTCGATCCAACACACCCAGGGAGGGCGGTTAAACCGGGTCAGGGGGGCGGTTAAACCGCCCAGGCCTGGGAAGCTCGGGAAAAAGTCAAACCGAGAGTGGATCTCCCAAACCGCTTGAGCTCTTGAGGACGAGATTTTGGTCAGATAATCTAGACCTCCAGTGGAGTGTTTTTCCAAAAGATCTCGGCCTCTAACTCACTACAACTCCCGGAATCTCAGATCTCGTGAAGAACACCACGACCTCGAGTTCATCCCAAAAATCTCAAATCCAGAGCGATTCCCGACGTTTGGGGGCAAAGGATCATCAGCAAAAGAGGCACAAGGCACTCATATGTGAATCCCCCAAAGAAATCCGAGAGAAAACGCCCTAGAAAGAGAAGAACGAAAATCCCCCAAAAATAGCTCCGAAAATGCCCACGAAAATAGAAAAAGAAAAAGGAGCTCGTGAAATCAAATCATGGCACAAAGATGAGCAGCACAAACTCCATCACATAACCATGAATTCACCTATACAAACTAGGAAAGATTCGAAGTAGTTCTAGGTGGAGGGGATGAAGGGGAAACTAGTTCAAAGGAGAAAACCAAAGAGAACTAAAAGGATAACTAAAGAGATAGCAGCCACCAGCCCTGGGAGGGCCTATTAGTAGTCCAAGTGGTGGTGCTCTAAAGACTAAACTACCCCTAAGTGATACATACCCCTCAGGGGCAAATATGACATTTGGTTTTCAGATATTTTCCGGCTGGGACACCTTCCACCGCAAGCTAGCTTCCCTCCGACGCAAGCCTTGCAGTCACGCCGCGTGTCCTCCGGATCGAAGCTCCTCGACGCCGTTTTTGGGCCTGCCCAGGGGGGCGGTTAAACCGGCCCTGGGAGGCGGTTAAACCGCCCCTGCCAGCCACACTTGGCCTAGCAGCCCATCTTCACCACGTCGAGTCCTCAGTCCTTGGTTTTTAGGCCCAAACCAAGGGAAACCGTCCACCGATGATTTTGTGGTCAAATCACCAAACCCCGCGTGCAAACTTCGGTTGTTAGCCGCTACCTTGCGCCGGCTTCTTGTCCACATACGAGCTTCGGTTGTGAGCCGCTACCTCGCACTGGAACCACGTCCCCTTGCTCGTTCTTGCCAGCATGTGAACCGCACTTGATCCACTGGCCACCGGGTCCCTCGAACCAAGCCTACTTGTCTCTCCGCTCCTCGGAGGCCGCCATGGCTAAGACCTTTCACACCTATTCTTCACCTGCACCAATGCAACCAAGCCGCATTCTACACCTGCAATACTTGAGCCAAGGGAAACGTCAATCCACACCATGTTGTCAATCACTCATCACACCAGGAAGCGACCATCCACCGGTCCTCGGACACACCGGGTCCTCACCAAAGGGTGGAACATGATCATTTTTGCCACGTAACTAACAACAGTTAGATAAAGGAGAGATGGAATGTAACTAGGAACACACTTACAGGAAGTTGTACGGTAGAAGTATGCTTTCCTTCATTTTAAGAAGGCAAAAAGCATTGTACAAATAATGCATGGTATCAACATTTGCAAAATTCTTCTCATTTACTGCAACAGGGTCCAAGAAGGCTATGTCTTTACTCCCACGCTCTTTTAACAAGTGGGACTCCATCCTAAAAAAGATCTAGTTGTAAAATGCATTGTGTTGAGCAAGAGAAGTAAACAGAATGTACATGAGAAGAGAATACTTACAAGCACCACAGGAAGAGGATGTTGACGTCGAGAGCATCTTGCTGGTACAACTCAAATAGAGACTTGTATTCGAGGTACCTGTCGTGACGAGGACTGCCTTCAATTATTTGGCCAAAGAATTCCTTTGGTACCTCACTCCAAAGTAAATGCCGGATTGACGTTTGTACCAATCATGCAAATTCCTCATCTTCATCAGTAGGCCAGCCAATTCTTCTGGGCAAACTAGGTCTTTCTCGTGCTCAAACGTCCAAGCTAATTTTGTTGGAGCAGTGACGAGGTAACCATCTTCATTCGCTATATTGTCCAAGTCTTCCTCAGTCATGTCACCTTCCTTGCAAAATTGATCTTTAAGTGATTTCTCCTGATCAAGGTTATCTTGGTGCTTCAGCTTTCTAAATTCCAACATTGACTTCTTAGCAGTGATTCGCTCAAAGTCTGTCTTTGGCGGTTTGTTATTCCCCATTTGCTTAACCAAGCACAACTTGTGAAAGTGCTCAACCGCCTGTTTGCCTAGCATTGGCTCGTCCTTATCAGGGAGGAGGGATGTTATGCTTCCACTCACCGCTTTTTTCTTCTCTTTTAGCGGAGGCGGGCTTGAGTTGGATGCTCGCCGCTTCTGCGATGATCTGGTCCTCACCGGACTTTCAGTGAATGCACTTAGCAAGGACCTCGTAGCCGGCCTGCGAGGAGGAGTTGGTTCCCTTGGGGGGGTTTCTTTCCTTGGAGGTGGACTTGGTTCATTCCGAGGCAGACTCTGATCTATTTGAGGGCTAGGCTGACTTGGTACCCTCTCTGGTGGAAAAGTGTTCTCGTCTGACGATCCTTCCAAATCCGAATCAGTAAAGGATATGTAGCGCTTCCGCCACGCCACAAAGCATCCAAGGTTATCCTTGAGCTTAACCTTGTCATCCTGCCCTGCAATTTCCAACTCAACTATTCCGTATTTTTTCTTGACAAGTGCGTCAAGTGTCACTCTTGCAAAACCGGTCGGCAGTTCTCGACAATGCAAAACCTCTTTCTCTCGGGTAGGCTGAGCTAGACCTATGGCCACCTTGGTCTTGATAAACCCCAACATCACATATAACTTACAAGCCTTTGGTTCAGTGATCTCATCCACCGGGAATCTGTTATTGGGGTCTTCTATGGGGGGATGCGCGTTACTCCCGCAACTGCTTCGAGGCAGCACAACTGGGCTAGCGAGAATGTCGCAGCCATCTTGAGCTGCAACAAGAGGACGCTAGCTCTAGCTTTGCTCAAGCAACTCTCCACGAATCTCCTCGCGAATCGTCTCACACAACTTTGCTTGAGAAGCATCCATTTCATCACGAACTTTCTGCATAAGATCTTCAACTACTGCTTCTCGCTGTGCTTTCGACCTTGATCGACTTCTGTACGAGTCAGAATATTCAGCGAAGCCAAGTTCCCGCAGAACTAGCCCCATTCCTCGTATGCGGCCAGAATGCTCTTTGGTTCCCAAGGCTCAGCTCAGCACGTCATTCTCCCTATCTGGAACAAAAGCACCTGAGGCAACCTCCTCACGTACTTCTTGGATCCGTTTCACCAGATGTTTGGCACGTTCATCTTTGCTCACAAGCTTTCCATCAGGACCGTGACTACTCCCATGGGAGAGAGCAAATATCAAAGAACGCATCTCCCATCCTACGGTCTCGGGCACGACACCATTCTTTTCCATCTCTTGAAACTCTGCGTCCCATTGTGGTAAATTGCGCACGATCCCACGAGTTCCCAAGTTATGATGGAGGGGGTTACTCAGTGCATTTTCAGTGTTCCGCTGGCTCATTTCTTTGGCCTTAGTGCTACTCTTGTATGCAAGAAAGTTAGCCCAGTAAGCCCTTTGACTTGGGTATTGATCCCAGTCTGGCTCGGTTCCCGCCTTGACATGCTTATATAGTACACACCTAAATTGCTTAAATCTCTCACCCATTGTCTTGAAGACCTTTTTCTTTGCTATTTCCCGCGCCGAGTCACTTGGGAAGCTAAAGCTCTCCAACAACTTCTCCCAACAGAACTCCTTGATCTGGTCCGGCACTGTGAGGTTCGGATCCTCCTTTCCGTTCCAGCTCTGATATTTTATCGGAACATTGTCCCTCACTATATTTCCGATGGCCGTTTTGTAAGGCCCCTGGACCGTAACAGGATCTACTGGCTCTCCGGATGTATCGACCGCGTTTATTACAGTTCGGCCTTGATGCATCTTGCTTCGACCTCGCTTGCCCTTAGGTTTTTCTGATGTTTCGGTCACCTCTGACCTGTTTCCAACATGCTCCTACGTGCAGAGATCAAAACTAATGAGATCAATTTGTCACCAAACTAATTATAGCAAAGGTGTGTGCAAAAGAACTACCTCCTCAGCACCAAAGTCTAGGTTAAGGTACGCGGAAGGGCTTCCTTTGTGGTTAGCACCATCATCTCCGCCATCCTGGTGAGCACCAGCATTCTCCGCTTCATTCGCGTCTTGTTTGCCAAAACGGGATCTCAACCGTGTGAAATGACGCATTTTCCTTACATAAAGTGAATACAAACTAAGATTCTGATTTATAAACTATCCCCTGCATATATTAATGGTATCCCTACGGACCGTTTCAAGATTTGTAGCAAAACCCAAGAAAATGAACAAGTCAAGCCTCTTCAATTTAACCATTTTAGGAGCTTAATTAAAACTAAAAACACTTACGCAAATAATTTTTGACCAACATGAAAATAACACCTTTAAGTATGTAATTTCATATAGGCATGTTGGTTGACAGCAGCAGTTAGCTATCTTTAGAATTCAATAACTTTCTATTTGGATCAACACCCAACCCAAACAACATCATGATTCAACTATTGGTAGTTTGGACTATTGAAAAATCATCTACAACCTTAGGTTTTCAAATGAAACCCATTTTAAATTCGAGCCCAAAGTCAGCCAAATAACTCAAATTCCAGACTTAACCAAAACTACTCAAATCAAATTTGGCCTTTGGTTGACAGTTTGGATCCTAGTTCGTTTAGCAAAAGTTGATCCCCTATATACCAGCTACAACTTTTATACATGGAGTTTGCAAAAATTATACACGAAATCTCGTTTCAGCTGCTTTGAGACATTTCATCGAACACCTTCAGTGCAGTAGGGGGGAGGGGGTGGATCTGGAGCTCACCTGGGGTCTGGACTACGCGTTGGGCGGGAGCAGCGACTTGGTGGAGCGCGGGGGCACCGGGGTCGGGGCTTGCGGGCGTCGGGGTGGAGCACAATGGCTGTCGGGGTGGAGCACGGCGGGCGGCCTGACGGCATCGAGCGGGAGCGCGACGGGCAACCTGGACGCGTCGAGCGGGAGTGCGACGGCTAGTTGTTCGCATTAGTTTCCCATACATTTCTGTAAGATACATATTTTCCTTTAGTCGCGTAGATATGTACATGTTAGCCACCCCAACTTGCTTGGGACTAAAAGAGTTGTGTACTTTAGGTATGTGTATTTGTTGAGAAACAACAATCAAACAAATAAAAAGGTTTTATTAGCTGTATGTGTATGTCTAACACCCCAATATTTCAACTTGCCAGTCAACCTTGTTAGCACTTAAAAGCAATAAGAGGAAAGAATCTACTAAGAACTACGCCAGCTGAGACAGGAACAATCATAACAAATCAAGTTCACTACTGCATGAGATAAGGAGGGAAAGAACTGATAACAACATACCAGCAGATAATCCAGCATTGAGTACACCTGATGCGGCTGAGTTTGCAACAGCATCATAGTGGGTTGTGTCACCTCTAATCTGCAAATCATTGTTCAGGAAGAATTTCAAAATAAAAAATAACAAGCAAAGGTTTGCAAAGTATAGGTTTAATCTGGCATTATCACACAAGCAGCACATAGGTGTGAATAAAAAGGACTAAAAGAGGATACATTTCGGTAGTTCACTATCGACATTTGTCAGAGGTCATAGACTTCACATGGGTGTTAAGAACAAGAAGATATCAGTAGAAGCCACGCACTTTCAAAGACTGTTACGGAAGTACGAAGCAGATGGCATCAGTAAATGGCTTATGGAGTTCCTTCTTCCTCAGTTCCCCGTGAAGGTGGATGCATTATTTTGTACCTCGTTGTAAAGTTAAAAGAAAAGGATAAGCTCAAGAAAATGTTCACCTCTTTAAATTTAATATGTGAAGTCTGAAATTTCTGTTAGCTACTAGTGCCAAAGTCAGAAACAAGTGGAAATTGAAAGAGCCTTGCTGCTTCAATCTGTTCTTTTTTAGCAAAAGCAAATGCCAGGTATGCGATCGATTATTTTAATCACTATTATAACACCGTATATCTCATAGACATATTGTCTTTTTAATTTTAATTGTGCCATTACAAGTATGAGTTCGTAGTCTCCACTGACAACGGTGACAAAATTTTCTGGCTTCGCCCCTGCCTCTTTTATACAATTCACAGGGGTGCAAGATGCATATTGTCAAATTAGAGGGGATATAAGTAGTTGTTACAGTATTACAAAAATAACCCATAGTCCCTCAACTATTCACTACCTTTGCAGCATGTCAATCAATGTTTTAAATAGCGGGCTAAGGGGTTTAGCAGCAGCCCTCTAAGACAGCTAGTAGCAGAGCTAAATGAGGCTATAGCAGGCTACAGCGGCTCAATTGTACATGAGTACAAATAGCCGTACCATGTCTCAAATAGCTATAGCGGCAGATTTAAAACCATGATGTCAATTGAACATCAAAAGAAAAATGTTGAAAATGATAAAATTCAAGTTTGTAACATGGAAATGATATGAAACTGTTCAACTCACCACAGCTCCAATGCACAGAATTGCATCAAATTTTCCAGACTTCCCAAGCTTCTGTGCTGTTATGGGAACTTCAAAGCTTCCAGGGACACTAACGACCTATATAATAATCTGTATCTGAGTAAACATACAGCATGCTATACATGACATTCATCAAACATAGTCAATAATAATTCAGAGACAAGACCATAAATGAACTACCTATCTATCAGCTAAATTACCATAGTGGTTGTTAGGATTGAGGGTGGTCCAAAAAATACTGAAAAAGGTAACTATTTGGGCCTTGACAAACTAACCGTGCAGTCAAATGAACATAGGATAGGATTTGAGAAATTAAAATGTTGACCCGATCAAGTACATTAGCCATCGAAAAGTAGTTCTTTGTATGGCTCATGTGTCCCTGATGACAAAAGCTGAAAATCATCTCTCTGTCAACATCAAAGAGAAAGGGCGACACACAACTTTGCTTGACAGGCATACTAATATCTCATAGTGGTGATAAAGAAGTTAGGCTCAATGTTACTCGTAATAAATTCCCACAAGAGAGAGGATGCATACTGTTATATCTTCTGCTCTGACAGAGTATCGCTCAAATGTCTCCAGGGCCCCTGCAGCAACAAGTTTGTCACAACCTCGTTTAATCGTGCCAACCCCCGGGAGAAAATTGCATATTTGGGACTTCAAACATGATGCTTCGAAGTTTTGTCATTTTTAACATCGACTTCGCAAAAATAGGTCTCGAAACATTGACCACTTGATTTTCATGCCATTAGGCATATTTCACCTTTTTATAAATTATTTTCCTTGTATTTGACACCTAAAACGACGGTTTTGCCCTTATACACTTTTGTGCACCTGCATACACACGTACACGTACATAACAAAAATAAGATCGACGTTTCATTCCAGCGCCCTAGCACCGGATGTCCCTGGCGCCGCCGCCCTCCGCCTAATCTCCGAGCTAGTAGAGTTGTAGACGCATCAGGAGATCTCAGGCGTCGGAGGCCATGGCCTTGGACGCCGACGCCCTGGCCTGGCCGCACCCTCCGCTAGCCTGGCCCCGCCCGCTGCCGACGCTGGTGCCCTGTCGGCACCGCTTGACCCCGAGGGCCAGGCCACACCCCACCCCTCATCCCCGACGGCCAGGCGTGCCGCTCGCCGCCGCCGGCCAAGACGCGCCCCTCGCTCCCGACGTCCAGACCGTGCCGCCAGCAAGCAAGCCGCGGCGGCCGTCGGCCAGCCAGCCCACCGAGCAGTTGGATGCATGCACGGTCCAGTTACGGTGAAAAAGGAAGGGCAAAACCGTCCATCCAAATGCTAAATATAAGAGGAAATATAAAAAATGAGGAGAAATACACCTAATGGCATGAAAATCAAGTGGCTAATGTTTCAAGACCCATTTTTACTAAGTCAATATTAAAAGTGGCAAAACTGCGAAGCGCGATGTTTGAAGTCCTAACAGGCGTGTCTGTCAGTAAACACAACAGGGCAAATCAATCCTTGGATTTTGTTTAGAAAGGTCCTATCGGTGTCCAATCAATTCTATCTGTAAAACAAAGGAAGGAGCAGGTGCTCCTCGAGCAGCAGTCCACTCACCGGACACAGATCCGGTGCAGTGGGCACTACCACTGCACGTTAAGCAGTAGCCGGCTGTGAGGAGAGACACTGTTCACTACTGAAGCAACACTGTTCATCCGGGTACTGTTTGTCCCTGTTCATCACTGTAGCACCGATTCTGGACCGTTGATCATCAAAATGGACGGCTGATAATGCGTGCAGTGCTTAACGTGCAGTGGTAGTGGCCACTGCACCGGATCTCCGTCCCGACTCACCACCCCGAACCTGAGCCCCTCGGCGTTGGTCAGCGACCCCATCAGCTTATCCTGGTGCGCTGCGGCAGCCCCGGCCAGGTTCCTCGAGGGTCTAGTGCCAGCGCGTGCGGCCAGCGCTGCCGGCCGTGCTGCGTGAAGCGAAACAAGAGGATGAACTGATGAAGGATGGATCTGGATGGGCAGGAGAGAGAATGATAGCACAGCGGATTGAGGCGCGTACGGCGGGAAGGGAAGAAGGCGGCCAGTGCCGGCTCTAACCCCCGGTCATCAGCAGTGCCGGCTCTATGATTTCAAAGGCCCTTGAGCGAACTAATGGTATAGGCCCTTTCGACTAAATATTTTTTATAATATAATAAAAAATAATAGTAATAATGATATATTTAATTTTTTTTAAAAATAATGCCAATAGTACTAACTAAAAGAGTGAAAAAATAGAACATAATGATCACCTCAAATAATAATTAAGTCACATGACTCCATGAACAATGATGCTCAGTCCTTCTTAAAGAAACTCATTCGAGCATTTCTCGATGCAAAATCATTAATAATATTGTCCAGATTGGTGTTGTCCAAGATATCCTTCTCAATGCTGCACATAGCCAAGCCATTCAACCTTTCTTGTAACATAGTTGTCCTAAAACAATTTTTCATTATCTTTAATTTTGAGAAGCTTCTTTCAGCTGATGCCACGGTCACAGGTACAGTTAATAAGATCCGATATGCAATTGAGACATTTGGATATCAATCCATAGCAGTAACAAATCGAAGAATCTCAGGTGTTGACATAATGCCATCTGGCAAAGTTACTTGTAACACTTTTAGTTCAGAGAAAAAATCATCTAGATCAACAACAGATGAGTTATCATGAGAAAAAACTTCTGCAAAATGAGTGCAATGTCTCCGTAGATCACTATCATCCAAGGACTTCAAATTTTCAGAGTTGAATAGGAAACCAAACACCTTTTCAAATGTCTTCAACTGCTCAAATCGACTATTTAATGAAGCAATCGCAGCATCAACGATGACAAGAAAATAATTAACTCTAAAGGATTCCATAGTTGACAATAAAGATGAAGAATTACAATGAAGATGAAGAATTACAATTGTCAGCTATGGAATCCTTTAGAGTTAATTATTTTCTTGTCGTCGTTGATGCTGGGATTGCTTCATTAAATAGTCGATTTGAGCAGTTGAAGACATTTGAAAAGGTGTTTGGTTTCCTATTCAACTCTGAAAATTTGAAGTCCTTGGATGATAGTGATCTACGGAGACATTGCACTCATTTTGCAGAAGTTTTTTCTCATGATAACTCATCTGATGTTGATCTAGATGATTTTTTATCTGAACTAAAGTGTTACAAGTAACTTTGCCAGATGGCATTATGTCAACACCTGAGATTCTTCGATTTGTTACTGCTATGGATTGCTATCCAAATGTCTCAATTGCATATCGGATCTTATTAACTGTACCTGTGACCGTGGCATCAGCTGAAAGAAGCTTCTCAAAATTAAAGATAATGAAAAATTGTTTTAGGACAACTATGTTACAATAAAGGTTGAATGGCTTGGCTATGTGCAACATTTAGAAGGATATCTTGGACAACATCAATCTGGACAATATTATTAATGATTTTGCATCGAGAAATGCTCGAAGGAGTTTCTTTAAGAAGGACTGAGCATCATTGTTCATGGAGTCATGTGACTTAATTATTATTTGAGGTGATCATTATGTTCCATTTTTTCACTCTTTTAGTTAGTACTATTGGCATTATTTTTTTAAAAAATTAAATATATCATTATTACTATTATTTTTTTATTATATTATAAAAATATTTAGTGGAAAGGGCCTAGACCATTAGTTCGCTCAAGGGCCTTTGAAATCATAGAGCCGGCACTGAAGGCGGCGACGGCGGCTCTCGATGCACGCGGACACGCCGCGCCAGCCAGCCGGGCGCAGGAGCTCGTGGCGGCGTAGGATGTTGACGGAGGAGCCGCCATCGCCGCCGCCTGTCGGGTGGGGACTGGGGACGAGGACGACCGGCCAGTGGCTACTCCACTCGACTCTTGAGCGCGGATGTCAGCGACACAGCGATGCGCCCCTGTGCGACTGTCCCTGAGTGAGGGGATGAAAATCTATACTATGGGGGTGTTTGGGAGAGCTTCATCCTAGAAAATTGGCTCCAGCTCCATCGTCTTCATATTTTTTGTGCTCCACTCCACCAGCTCCTGAAAAACATGGCGCTGATATACATGTTTGGCAGATTGTGATACTTCAGCTCCAAAAACATGAGGATTTGATGGGAATAGTCTATTTTGCCCATGGTGGATGGACCCACGTGTCATCCTCTTCTTTCTCTTCCCCCTCACTCTCTCTTCTCTGTTTCTCTCTCGCGTCACAGGCCATGAAGGCCGTGGCCGCCGCCGGGGTCCCTGTGCAGTGCGGCGCCGACGAGCAGGAGCATGGCCTTCGGTCCAGCCGCCGCCACGGCGCAGGGCGCACACCACCGTGCCCCCGGCCTGCATCGCAGTGCTACCACTCCAACAGGTAGCAACATCGTCTTCAATCCGATTTATCTTTGAGTTCAACGATTCCAAATCACTGACATTCAATCCAATCCACCGAGCAGCACCTGCGCAACGAGAACAAGCTCTACAAGGACGAGCTCAAGGACAAGTGGAGCAACATCGAGCAGAGCTGCACCTGCACATCGAGCGGAGCAGCACCTGCACATTGATAGGACTAGCACCTGCACATCGAGAGAAGCAGCACCTGCGCCTCAAGGACAAGCTCGGCCACGTCTGCGCAGGGGTCCGACACAGCTCCCCGTGTCTATTAGCTTCCTGATCAAGCCTCTTCGGAGCAGGCCAGCCGGCTGCGTCGGGGGCAGAAGTAGGCGGCGCGGTTGCATCAAGGGCAGCGCGCGGGCGGCCTCAACAGGAAGGGAACGGGTGGGGCCAGGTCTACGGCCGCATGGGGAGGTCTGACCGGCGGGGGAGCGAGGGCGGCGGCGCGCGGGGAGACTCGCCGGCAGGAGGGAGGGACGGAAGGGGGCGACGGTGGGAGGGACGACGGGGGAAGAGTAGTCTTTTCTTTTCCGAGATCGAAGCGTTACCTTGTGTAAACAGTGACATGGTGGGTAATTATTTACCATCTCCATGAGGAAGTATGGATTTGAAGTTTTTGAAGCACCCTTTGAGGTACTCCAGAAAAAAGGTGGAGATGACCCCTTGCTCCACTTTTTTTTTCAGGAGATGAAGATGGTGGAGATGGACATGTTTGGCTGCTGGCTTTTTGGAGATGGTGGAGTGGAGCTATTTTTAGAGCTCCAGAGCTCTGCCAAACACCCCCTATATATAAAGGATGAGCAAATTGAAACACATTTTCATCCAAAACTATACCCTCCTACCCTTCATAAAGGACCCATAAATCAGGGCCAAACGGTGGCCCTGGACGACGGGGGGCATTTGGTCGTCACCCATCCCCCCTTCTATTTTGCCAAGGCAGCAGCCCGCCCCCTTTTATTTCTCACATTGGCATTTTTTATACCCGCACACACATTCCTTATATGGGTATGCAATCAAAACGCCTCAACCTTCCTTTGGAAATTCGACCTTTCTTATATGCGTATTGCGTATGCAATCAAAGGAGACGCTGGTTTCCTTACAAAATAATTCGCTCCTTTCCTTTCCTGCGCATTCCTTATATGGGTATGCAGTCAAGGAAAAACATCTTTCCTATTGTAACCTTTCTATGTGTGTGCAATCAACACCGAGGAAAAAACGGCCAGCAAAGTTTCCATTTGAAATTACACGGCCAACAACCTTTTCTATTGTAACCTTTCTATGCGTGTGCAATCAACACCCATAAAAAATGGCCAGCAAAGTTTCCATTTGAACTTACACCTTTCCTATAGTAACCTCCCGCGTCCATGAGAGAATTTGAATTTACTCCTTTCCTTTTGTAGATGGCCGGCGTCCTTGTATATATAAAAAACAATTCACGTTTAATTTCTTTTCTAATTGCCACAAACGACATTATAAAAAAATTCATATTTAATTTCTTTCCTAATTTCCACAGACGACATTACCAAAAAAATTCACGTTTAGTTTCTTTCCTAATTTTCACAAACGACAGTGAATCAATGTTTTCAATTCAGAAAAAAAGGAATGACATCTACACAATCAGGTGTCTCCTTCCTTTTAAAACTTGATTTCTTACCATAACTGTAGAAGTCAATCAGGGAATCAATTACTTACTATAGTTCTGGGCGTCCATGTTCATCTCCTTAGCCCTCCTGCCCCATATATAAGGCGCCCCCTCCTCCTACTCAAAACACATAATCTCTCACTTCATTCCCATCGTCTCTTTAGAGTTCATATTTCTTTGTGAGGGCACCGGTGCCGAGCGCGGCGTAAGGGTGACCGCGACGCTTGTCGTATCCAAGCTAGCCGAGTAGAAGCGGAACGTGCTCCGCGTTGCGGCGGTGCCTGACACCGTCGAGTACGGGCGTCGTTGCTCCACGCTGTCGGCGACGAGGAGAGCAACCTTCTCGGCATCCCCTGTGACGAACCGGATTTTCGTAATCGAGAATCCGACTCTCTGCCTGTCCCTGGATCAGTAGCTATCACGTACAAAACTCATCTCACCATAATATCATAGTCATACAAAGAATTTAGATTACAAGAAGGGATTTACATCCATACCAATATGGAAATACGAGTATAGTATAAGCCTCACGGGCTGAGCGACAAGCGGAAATCCTACGTAGCGGTAGCTAGGTCTTCGAGTCTTCATCTCGAATACACAGGCAACATTGAGCGAAGCAGCGCCACCCATTTAACAAATTCGGACTTGTACACCAAGTCCTAACCTGCAACTCACAAACTATCCCCAAGGAATGGGAGAGGTTCACGTCACCATCCGTATGCAAGCTTTAAGTGGCCTAAATTCTGAAGGGGTAAAAGTATATCAAGGAAAGGCTCGGTTTTCCTATGCAGCAGCAGCAAAGTATAAAATACCATCATCATCATCCCATCTATATCACAACAGCACGGGCTATTCTGGTGCACCAGGCTCCCGTCTCAACCTCACCTCCATCACCTCTCGAGTCGATGCGAAAGCTTCCGACCCTCCCCATCTCAACGACAAACGCCGGACCTTAACTTCAACTAGTAGCTCTCATCTCAACCTGTAATTTTAGAAGCGGGGGAGATAGAAAGTCCCAAAACACTAATCAGACGAAGCCAGTAAACAGGGGGTGTCCATTACCGAGGACGCGGCTATACGTATAGATCATAACTCTGCAGAGTGTGTGCACCTGGACCCACTCGGGCTGCGAGGCAGTGTACGGCTACCTCGATACGCAACTCACAACCATGACTCCCTAACCGGATAGTACCAGCCTGAATTCCCGGACAAGGACTCGTACGAGTAAATCCGCACGGTCCGGGATCGTGAGTCTCTAGCACCACACAGGCGCCGAGAGGTCTCGGAAACGAAGGGCGAGAATCGTCGGGTGCCGAACATCCCGAACATCCCGAATGTCCCATGGGCATGTTCCGTGGGCATGCTCAGAAACCACCCAATCCTACACACTACTCCCTCAGAACTGGTACCATCGAGAAAGAGAATGGCTGGAACCCCTCCCATAAGGGTAAGTGGTGTGCTCATGAAAAGTCCTGTCACTAGGTCCAATCCGTAGCTGGAAGGTGTCAACTGTTAATTCGGGGTCAAACCTCGAATCGGGCGGGCGAAGGCTTTGGTCCGGGGTTGATGACGTCGTCACGAGTCCTGATGATGTCATCGTTGACTTGGTCAAAGTTGACTAGGTCAACGGTCGAAGGGGGCATGGTCTCGGTCAACGGGTCAAAGGCTACCGGGTCGGTCAACGGTCAGTCAGAGGGTCAGCGGGTCCACATGTCAACATGCGGGCCCATCGATCAGGTGGGTCCGTGCTGACAGTTAGTGGGTCCCACAAGTGGGCCCACGGTCCTACGGGGCATTAGACATGTTAACCACGTGGCGGTCGACTCGGCACCGGGTCGGCGCCACGTGTCGGGCATAGGTAGGCCGGCTAGGATTGCATGTCGGTCACGTGACTAAGTAGCGGACGCCACTTGGCTAGGTCTGAGGTGAAGGGCGTGATTTTAGGAACCTAACGCAACTGGTTTGGCATTAAACGGAGCTAGGATGGAAAAGATATAAATTTTCTAAGGTTAAACCCTTTTTAGATATTAATAAAAGGGATTTATAAAAGAATAAACCCATTTCTTAAAAGT
The DNA here is from genome assembly GCA_015476505.1 of Urochloa ruziziensis. NCBI lineage: Eukaryota > Viridiplantae > Streptophyta > Magnoliopsida > Poales > Poaceae > Urochloa > Urochloa ruziziensis. The sequence goes on along the minus strand of CM027121.1, from coordinate 57,580,409 downwards.
ACAGGGTGTTCTGTGCAAAACTGCCAAGGTGGAAGGACCTTTTCGTGAAAACCGAAAAGATCAGGGGTTTAGGCGCAAAACTGCAGGGGCTTAACCCTAAAAAGGCCGGTCAGGCGGTTTTCTATAAAAGCGCAAAGGTGGAAGGGCTTAAATGAAAAACCGAGGAAGCTCGGGGGCCTAATTGCAAAAGTGCAAGGGCCGGTTTGAAAAGCAACCGATGCGATGACATCATCGCTGACGCAGGCGGGCGCAAAAGATCCCGATGCGGTTGTGCTCCTTGTGGCCACGGGTGAGGCTGCGCGTGGAGGAGAAACGTGGCACGCGGGGGTCCGCGGGTTGGCTTGGTCGGGTGGACACGGTTCGCCGTGAACCGGGTCAGTGGCCCACCGTGGACCGGATCCACGGGATTCGTTTGTGGCCGGCCAGGGAGAAAAGGAAAGGGCGGCAGGATCACGTGCGGCCAAGGGCCTTGTGGGCGGTCGTGTGTTTGGAACGGGGAGAAACAGGGGAGACGTACTCAGGATGCTCGATGAAATGCCAGAGTGGCACTCCGCGGCGGCCGGCGAGCTCGGGACGGCGAAGTTAAAGGTTAGTCGACGGTGGTTCAACGGCGGAGGGGTCCGGCGAGGCTGGGCGGTTGCTAAGGTGGCCTAAAGGTCCGGTCTTGGTCTGGTTCCGACGCGAGTGACGGCCGGCGCATGCGTGCGTGCACGACACGGCCGTGCTCGTGGCGGCGGCGAATGGCGAGGCTTGGCAGGGCTCGGCTGGCGATGGCGCACACACATGCATGGTAGGTAGAGCATGACAAGGCGTAAAGGAAGGGTCTTGAGGGTCAAGTTGCTCACCGACGCGGGCTCGATGGGGGTATGACACGACGGGGTGGCTGCGGCCGTGGCGAGGCTTGGGCTTCCGAGACGGCAGCGGCTTGGTGGCGACGACTCGGCGATGATGAAGCAGAGGACGACGGCTTGTCGAGGATGAAGCTGAGCGGAGGGCTGCGGGGCTGCGTCGGCGGCGAAGAGGAAGCAAAGCCCCGAGGCGTCGTCCTTTCCCCGCGGGCGGCGTTGTCTTGTCTTGGCGTCGGTGCAGCTCCTGTGGCGTTGATGGCTTCTCGTCGGCGTCGGTCTCCCGGTCCTCTACATCGTTGTCCACCTCCCTCTTCTCTTGGCGATGGCGCGCGTGGCCTGGAGAGAAGGGGCGAGCCCCAGCGACGCAGAGAGGAAAAGGAGAAAAGCCCCCAGAGCGGCGGCGGCTTGGGAGAGGGGAAAGGGGGTGCGGTGCCTAGGGTCTTGTAGGTGGCGGCTAGGGTTTGAGGTGATGCCTAGCGTCGATCCTCGGTGTCCGTGCTCGAGGAGGGACACGCGGCCGCTATCCAAGAGGTGCGCGTGTGCGGGTCGGTTTCTAGCGGGACGCCCCGATCTAGGGTAGAGGTCAGGCGCGGTGCGGCACGTCATCTCGCGGCTCGCGAGATGGAGCGGCGGCAACGGGAGGCGATGGCAGGTGCACGAGATGATAGCGGCGGCAGTGTGCTCGACACGGCGGGAAAAAGCAGAGCGCCGGGGGGAGGGGCAAAGAAAGCTGACCCGTGGGGGTCCACGTGTCGTTGAAAGGAGAAGGGAACTGGTAGGTAGTGTTGGGCCGGTGAGGAGCTGGGCCGAGCGGTGGCTGGCGGGCCGGTGGCCTGGTGAGTTAGTTGGGCTGCGTGTTAGAGATAGCAGGCCGAGCTGGTTAGGGAGTTAGGTGGGTTAGTTCAGGGGTTTGAATTAGACTTAGGTTAGTTTCACCAATTTGATTTGTATTTGAAACCAAGTTTCAAATACAAATCTCACTCAGATGAAGGCAAACAAAATTCAAACAAATCCAAATAAATCCAACTCACTCATGCAAGAGTATGAAAAATTATTTGTGCACAAATTAATTACTAAGAATTTTAGAGAAGAGCAATTCACTTATATTACAAATTCTTTATGTGTCACAACAATTCATACAAAAATTTTTAAACTCCGATTTTTCATTACAAGTAACAGACAGCGATTTAGCGGGATGTTACGTCCCTCGTCATCAATAAGTTGGCTGCGGCGCCGAGTTGCTCATGGATACCTGTATCGTTAATATTTTCTTCTCTATATGTTGCTGATCGTTTAAGATTTGATTATACAAATTTCTTCCTGTTTTCATCGAAGGCCCAAGGCTTTTGATATATGAATATATAATCTTTATTGTGAGATGCATTCAATAATTTTAATATGCGGTATAACAAAAGAGTGTGTTCTTTTACATACTTATTTAATTTTAAATTCAAATTTTTAATTTTATATTATTTTTATAACACGTGACTGTGGCACGTGCCAACCTACTAGTGAAATAAAATCACGTCATATTGCAAGGAGTGGCCCGAGTCAGCCGCCCTGCCCGTCAGTCGTTAACTGCCGAGACAAATTTCCATGTATCTGACAACCAAACCTTGGCAAATTTAGCTCTTTTTAGATTTATTTAAATTCATTTTTTTAAAAATTGTTTATTCAAGAAATTTATGACTAATTCATTTTAAATTTGGATAATACGAAATCGGTACAAAAATTTTCTAGAAACGACGTTAACAAAAAGATTTAAATAATACTTAATACAGCACCAACAAATATATATGTAATTCCTCCGTTTCAAAATATAGGTAGTTTTGGCTTTTCTAAGTTAATAGAATTTGGTATGTATCTAGATATAACGTATGTCTAGATTTATAACAAATGACATGAAACTAGAAAAACCAAAACGTCTTGGAATGGAGGGAGTAACTGTTTAAAAAAAAATTGTATCAAATTCACATTTTCCTGATTTGAAATGAATTAGTTGTGATTTTTTATTAAATCTTTAATTTTTTTAAAATGCAAAACCATCTAAAGGTCCAGTTTTGCTATATTTTAATGGCCCTTGCTACCCATTTCTAGTCATAGTTAGTAAATCAGAGTTTTGCCATAGTTGAATGGTGAGAATGGGATATTTTTTTTAAAAAAAAATATGTGGAGCGAAGATGGGGGAAATGTCATTTGAATTGACAGATCATTATGAGAGTATAGTTTATGTGCACAAATCTATGAACCTGGGGGCATGTGGAATTACAAATTATTTTTTAACACAATCTAGCTACAACGGGTACATGATGATAAGGACATGATACCCATCCATATTGTGACAACCCAGGGCTTAATAGGATTGATAGAATACTCATATAAACAAGTTCTAACTTCTTTTCCGGAAGCTCATCTCGAAAGAACTATAAAGTTAAGCGTGCTTGGCCTGGAGCAATTTCAGGATGGGTGACCGACTGGGAAGTCATTCCCGGGTGCGCATGAGTGAGGACAAAGTGCGCAGAAAAGACATGTGTTGGTCTGTGAGGATAGTCTTGAAGTCCTAGAGAGTTGCCAGGGTAAGCGGGCCTGGCCTCGAGGAGGCGGGACGTTACATTTGGTATCAGAGCGGATTCTCGCGGTTTCACGGGCGCATGGGGTCGCAGTTGCGCAGGCATGGTGCGCATGGCTGGTGTGAGCCCAGAGTGGTCACACAGCATGGCACATGCGCTGGCACTGGGCACATGGACGTGGCCGGAGTGGACGTTCCTGGCCTGGGGTTGACCGACGAGGGCGTCGGTCTCCTAAGGGGGTGAGATTGTGACAACCCAGGGCTTAATATGATTGATAGAATACTTATATCAAATACTCATATCAACAAGTTGCAACTTCTTTTCCGGAAGCTCATCTCGAAAGAACTCCAAAATTAAGCGTGCTTAGCCTGAAGCAATTTCAGGATGGGTGACCGACCAGGAAGTCATTACCGGGTGCGCATGAGTGAAGACAAAGTGCGCAGAAAAGACATGTGTTGGTCTGTGAGAATAGTCTTGAAGTCCTAGAGAGCTGCCAGGGTAAGCGGGCCCGACCTCGGGGAGGCGGGACGTTATACATATGGTCATGATTGGCGCATGACATGGAGAAGAAAGAGTTCAACAATGATGTCCAAGTAAAAAAGTGGACCCAAGTCAAATTCACTTCGAGTCGTCAAGGTGGAGGCCCAAAGCCACTCAAGTTCGAGTCCACATCAGGGTCCAGGAACAGAGCGCACCAAAAATGAGGCCCAGGTCGCACATGGGCGGAGCCAGCATTAGTCTTGGATATTCCCAGAAATATCCAACACTTGCGCAAAAGAACTGAGTATGTAGTGTGTATACTCCTAGCCAGGATACTCATTTAGCTTCTTTACGTGTCTATAAGCTCTGGCTTGCCTCCTCGTGTCCTCGACCAGTCACGGCAAACTGATCTATGGCCCAGCGAAGTAGCCGCAACGCATGTTAGGCCTGCAAGGCTGCAGCCCGACCAGTCCACACACTTGTATGCCCGAGCACGCTCCAAGCTGATCTCGACCAGTCACGGCAATGGTCTGACTTGCCTTCTCGTGTTCTTTCTTCTCTTCGGTCCCTCAGGATTTCTCCCCAATAATCCCTATGCACAAGGCGGCATGACTCTTTTGCGAGCAGGTTAGACTTGTGAGCACAAACCAGAGGCAAGCTCAAAGCTGAGCAGTGCACGCCACACATGTAGCGAGCTCGCTCCAAGCTTGCGCCTACCACCCTGTCAGCAGCCAGTAGCGAACCTGCGAGGAGCGGGACGCCGGAAGTGTGTTTGACAGTTAAGCAACATTGCAGACTTCATGTTGCCCAAAATTCTTTGTAATTCAATACATACGATGTGTAGGTGCGTTCAATTTTTAAGTAGACCATACAACTTTAACGAAGGATGAAGCGCCAGACGACTGATTTAAAGTAATTGTAGGAGCTGCAAAGACACGAAATGTGGATTGCAGCTTGTTAGCAAACAATGAGCTCGAGGGCTAAATTAATTGAGACGTCATCTTAGTTTTAACGGTCCATACTTCAAATTATGCTACTATAGACTTTTTCATATCTTCAATCATTGGGCAGAGTTGGGAATACCCAACTCTCAGATCGTGGCTCCGCCACTGAGGTCGCATACGGAGCCCCTTTGGACGTTCTTTATATGGATGGAACGAGAATTTTATAAAGCTTCCAATGGCACCAGTCTCAGCCTAAATTCCATTTGAGTCAACAAGAATAGTCGAAACAAGTGGACGTTCAAAATTGTCAAGGTGCTGCGCCATCGTCTTTTGGGTCGTTGGCTCTTGTATCATGTTGGAGCTCATAGGGGCATGATAACAAAGGACAATATATGATACATAGAGTCTACATTAATAGCAATCTGAATTCTCCTATTGCTGTGTAAAATTGTGATCAACTAGAGGGATGCCATGCTACTAAAATTACCATCCCATGTCTAGTTTTGCTTTAACAAATCTGGTTCACTCTCAAGAAGAGGAGCATTGTTGGTTGCTATGTATGCTTGTTGGTGTTGAATTTTCTTGCAATGAACCATCTATTCCTGCTATGTCTTTTGTTGGTACTAGTCTTTTGCAGGATAGTATTGACAAACATCGCGTGTCTTCCGATCAAGGAACCTACATGCTTGCTGAAAGTTTTCTGCAAGATCACACGCTACACAATTGGGAACATGTTCACATGTCTCCTGACCATTACTTTCGTTTCCTTTTCTTTTGCAACCCTATTTTCCTTTGTGTTGTGCAGGATCGGTTTCGAGAACAATCAACACCGAGGATGGTTTTTCATTAAGAAGGGAAGAAGGAGAGGATGATGAGGACATGACACCCATCCGAATGGCCATGATTGACGCATCGGCATGGAGAAGAAAGAGTCCAACAAGGGTGTCCAAGTAAAGAAGGAGGCCAAGACTAATTCACTTCGAGTCGACAAGGTGGCCTAAAGCCACTCAAGTTCTTGTCCATCTCAGGGGTCCAAGAACAACGTGCACAAAAACACAACGCCCAGGCACATACAGAGTCCATTTTGGGCGTTCTTTATATGGATGAAATGAGAATTTCATAGAGCTTCCAATAGCGCTGGTTGCAGGCCCAAATTCCATTCGACTCAACAGGAATCGTCGAAATTTGGGCCGTTGGCCCATGTATCATGTTGGAGCCCATAGGGGTGTGGTCAGGGGGGTGATGCACAACCTAATCCTCATATATTTAGTAGCCGCCACCACCACATTAGAGTTCGGGTTTTGTTTAGGTCTAGTTTTCCATCGAGAAACAGATATCTTCATTGCCACTATGAGGACAACTCCTTTTCCTATGAATCAAGCCCCACGTTATTGTTCTGCACCACTGTGGCGATTAGTCCTTTTGTGTTCAGAGCTTGAACCCTATATTCATCTTTGCTTCATACACATCTGCAATTTCAGATTGCATGTTTATCCTTTTTGCTTGTGTTTTTCGATTCGCTTGCAGGAAAAGGCTTATAGGTGAGGTCAATCAAGTTGTGCTTGGTTGGTAACCAAAGGAGCGATGGTGCATCGGTTACAACATCGCTACATATGTCAACGTTGAGTCTCCACCAATTGAATTATCATAACCTCTCAGAAGGTCAGGCCACGTCCCCATCACTTTAGGTACAAATGCCATATGTGTCGCCACTTTATGCAATTAAACTTCACTAGTCTACCGACCTATGTTTCCGGATGGTTATATCCATTCTAGAATAAAATCTTGACAAATGATTGGTGGTTTTCTATAGTTATATACTTTAAAAATAATATGATCACTACATGACTGCCTTTAATTCAGGCTTGAGTGCCATTCTTCATTCCTATTTCTTGCCAATTGCATTACAATAGCTCTCTAATTTTAAAATTTACTTCGACGGTCCTTTTAGTAATGTCTTTCTTTGATTTCTTTTTAACATTTATTTGTCTCAAAATTAATAATGATAAATAGGACACAACAGATTAAAACTAATAAGTGACACCCTTTGGCCTCCAGCAAGAAAACTTCATCGTCTACCATTTTGATCTTGTGTTGCTGATGGCGACAAGACAACAACCGCAGCTTGTAGTCACCACACACCGTACGCACTTTCGTTGGTGTCGCTGTCTGCTGATCCATCATGGTACGTCTTCCTTGGCCATCGATCCACCGCCATAGCAGCCCGCAGGATAACACGGTAAATGGCCTAATCAAATAGGGAGCAATTTCATGGTGGAGGAGGCGGGGGAGCAGGAGGGCAGTGGCAGTGTGCAGTGGCGATGTTGTTGCTGGTCCTGGATGCGATCATGGACAAGGAGCAGCGCCGGCAATGACTAATGCCAAGGAGCAACAACTGGTTGGCATTGACATTGGGTGAAGGTGAGGTGACCTAATCCTCATGTCTTCCAATTGGCAAAAGAAGATGACAACAATTGGTAAAATCAAGTATTTTTATTCTAAATTGAATTGGAATTCTTAGCATTTCTTCAAGTACTCAACGTGATACATATAATTGTCTAAATGACTTATATTATGCTATATTAAGAAGAAGATTTTTAGAGGTATTGATGGAGATGAAATGAAGAAGACATTTCAAGCTACCAAAAACCGGACTCTAGACTTTCCAAGACCACACACAAGACCTAATTATCATTTGTTCTTGAATGAGTAGAGTATATATTGATGATTATTTTGTGACACCTTAAACCTTTGTATATTTCATTTATTAGCAAATTGTTATTCTATTGTGGTGATTTTAATATATAAATGCCATGTGAGTGTTTTTTTTTGTTGCACTTATGTTTGTCGTGCAAGTCTGCCCCACCTAAAATTTTCATCCAGCCATGCCACTGGGTATATAAAAATGGTTTCATGTAATGTATTATTTTTAATATTTTTACGATGCATAACAAGATAAGTATGATATTTTAGAACAATATTTGACATAATAAAGTGCACAATAATTGGCCAATTGATATTTTCTATTAATCTTTTTTTACTATATTTGTGTGACATCTCTTGTGTAAGTAGTAAATATCTCATGTTATAATTAATTAATCATGCATGCAAAGAATAAAAATAGAGAGTATGTTTTATGTGACTTGAGGATATTGAATTAGGCTAGTAAAATATTTTTTGCATAAATAAAGGGAAGAACGAATGCAATATGTAGTGTGGATTGATCCGTGTAGTATGTAATATTTGCTTGTTCAAATGGAGATTTTATTATATTTTCTTTCCAAAAAATGATTTAGATTTGACACAATATACAAGTCACTAGAAGGAAGATATTAAAGCATGCGTACAACATAACAAAATGAGTATGCACTACATATATGCTTGTTTGTTCAAACTGGTTTAGATTTTTTTGGAAGAAAAGTTTATTTAGATTTGACACAATAATTAGATGGAAGATATTAAAACATCATGCAGTAGAACAATATACATAGCCTAATCTAGAACGGACGTTTGCTGAGGATCTCATCTCTGGTAGCTTCTTGGGGCTCCAGCTAAATGAATTTGTCCTCTTCCGGCCAAATACGGGTTACTAGTGCTCCTCAATTGGACACAACTAGTAAGGCCATCTATAGAGGCAAAACATTTATGATCTAGAAAGAGATTTAGAGTAACCGACGATGCATGGAATCGTAATACAGCGTGAGACATGGTACAGGATAAGCATTCCTGATGCAAAGGGGGAAAAAAGAGGCCATAAAATGTGGCATGGGAATAGGATCTTTACTTTACTACTACTCAATTATCGTAGTACATATGCAGCCTTATCTGGTTAAATTCGTTCGAACAATTTCCGGGTGCCCGACTAGATATAAAGCAAGAGGCCGATGAAGCACATATCCGTTTCGTGCTGCGCCTGACGAGCAAGCTAGAGTTGTCGAGCATCGACGTGCCAAGCATCCACTGTTAGATACCGGCGCCTATAAAACCGGACCCCAGCCCTGGGCTCACTGCAACTAGAACTGCATTGCAGCTTCCAAAAAAAAAAAAAAAAGAGCTGCATTGCAGAAAACAGATAATGCAAAAGCAAGTTGGCCAAGCAGAGTAGTTTGGTCATAACTTAGTCCTTTATTAGGCCTCTGTAAACCCGACAAGAGAAATGGAGCCTAAAACAGGCCGAAGAATGCCCCTCCTTGGCCCTGGCTCTGGTGGCTATGGCTATGGCTCTGGCTATGGTTACGGCTTTGGCTATGGCTACGGGAACGGCTACGGCTACGGCGGCTATGAGAAGCCCCAGCCGGTCGTGATCAACGTACTGGCTCCCCCCTGCAACTGCAGGGCCTGCAGGAGGGAAAGGAGGAGGAGGAAGAAGAAGAGGGTGAGGACGACCAAGAAGACGCAACACTTGGAGCATGGGTATTACCCGGGGATGGTGAACAACGCCGTCGGGGCCGTCGGCGGAGGAGCCGGCATGCTCCGCCAGCGCACCGCGTACGGTCACCAGGAGGTGTGCACCAGGAACGCCGCGGCGTCCGGGAATAACAACGCCGCCGCCGCGTACAGGAGCGAGGTGCACGAGAGCGAGGAGGAGAGCGATGACAGCGAGGAGGGGAGCGAGAGTGACAGCGAGGAGGGGAGCGAGAGTGAGGAGGAGAGCGACGGCGAGGAGACGGCGGCTGCTCATCATCATCAGCCGGCGGCAGGCTGGGGGCAGGGAAGGCCACAAGAACACCCGCACCGCCGCCACGGGGCGTACTAGCTGGGATGGAGAGGAGAAGCACGGCAGCCGTCGCCGGCGTGCTCTGCCACCACTCCCGTTGACATGACGTATTACATGCTACAGTAGTATATGGTTGTGCACATGGTCGGACGCTAGCTATATGTCCCTTCAAAATAATACTCCTACACATGTGAAATACGATCACACTATGCTGCGTGCAGGCCTAGCTAGCTGTATCTCTGCCGCCCGTATTGGTGGATGCTGTGGCAGCCGAAGCACACCGACAATAAGAATTTTCTGAGTAACTTTGAGTATTTTCCACTTCCATTGGTGCCACCAAATGTTTGGTTTGAATTTTTCAAAATTTACAATTCCATGACATACCTTGTTTCTCTCTCACTTATTTAATCGCATAAAGTTGCTTTATTACCAACACTACAACATACCATTTAATCCGTGACGGAATCCTGGCGACGGTTTCAGAAAACGTTAGCATTTTGCTCTGAGCCCAGATAAGCCCAGAAATACGTGACGGAATCCTGGTGACGGTTTCAGAAACGTTAGCATTTTGCTGTAAGCCCAGATAAGCCCAGAAAACTGTAACGGCTTACGAATTCTGTCACGGTCCGGTCCAGACACTGCAACGTTTATATAAATCCTTTGCGAACAAAAATAAAAAAATTGTCATGTTCCTACATAAAAAGATAAAAATAAAAAATTTGCAACAATAAGGGTTTGAACCCTAGTCTCGAGACTTAGGAAAACATGCTTTACCACTACACCATGATAAAAGGCTATGATAGTGTTAAGTAACAAAATATATATTAATTGAAAGCAAACAGCTCACTTGGCCAAATCACCTAGCCCCTCAGCCACGTCACCCGGCCACCTGCGCCGAGTCACCAGCCGCCCGGCACCCCGCCCGAGCCACGTCACCCGGCCGCACCACGCCCCCGCCCAAGCCACGTAGCCAGCCTCCCCCAGCCAGCTCACACCGGCCGCCCCACACCGTGAGCCACGTCCGCCATTTTTTTGAAAAGCCGCGCAAAAAAAGTTGAGATAAGGGGGTTCGAACCGTGGTCTTCAAGGCTAGAGATTCCAACCTTGCCACTGCACCAAGCTTTGGTTAGTGTAATGTTTGGGAAAGAATTTTTTTATATAAAAACTTGTAACGTTTAAACTGTATAAACAAAAGGGAAAAATGAGACGCAGGGGATTCGAACCTGGGCCTCCGTAGTGAGACTACGACGTCTTACCACTGCAACGCAGCTTATGTGGTGCTTGTTTTCAGTATATAACCTATATATTGTTTGGGCACGGCCGAGAATTTTGCAACCACGTGGCAACATTGGGATGGTGGAGTTCTTCACCACGGACCACGTGGCGCGCCCAGCTTGCTGTTTGCATCATGTTTTTCTTTTTAATCTACAATTAAAACTTGTAACTGGTATTTTTTGGTCATCTGAACGTCAAATTCGCTGGTTCTTTTTTCTCCTTTTTTGTAAAATCATGATCTTTCATATAATAACGTTTGTTTGCATGTTAAGTTCTACTTTGTATATCGTTTTCCTCAACATTCTTTCTTTCTACCGAAAAAGAATAGATAAACGATGTTTTTCATAACAAATGGTAACATAACTTCATATTTTCTAATGTTATAATAGACATAATGTTCTATCCAAGTTTGAGATGCATACGATTTTGAAAATGTAAATTGCTACTTAAATGTCAAAGTTTGAGTTGAGTTATTAGAAACTATGTGAGAGATGTCTCCATTTGTGCACAATGTATACTCCAAACATCGTGAAATCTTATGAAACTTTCATGTCAATATTGTATATTCATAAAATGATTATATCACAATTTACAATAGTTTTAGAGAAATTTTAAATATTATTTTCATTATTTTATTAGAAGATTGCAAGTAAAGGATTGAATTATAGTTAACAAACATTTGAACTTTTGGTCTATTTTCTGGATATTAGATGCAATAGAATAAATATACTTAAAATATATTTTTGTGGATTTTTTTAAATATTATTCGAGATACATGTAATTCAAATTGTAATACTCACAAAGGTGCAGTAAAATAAAAAAGAAAAAGAAAAAGTTAAGCAGCGAAAGGGAAAAAATGGCCCATTTTGGCCCAAGTAGCCCAACAAATTTTAACCGTCCGTTCGAGATCCGATGGCTCTAATCGCTCCTCCATAGTATAAAGGCGCGCGCACTCCTGAAACCCTAGCGCCCCCTCACTGGCGTCAGCTTCCCTTCATTCTCTCCCTGCCACACACGCCTCTCTCCCTCACGCTCAGATCCAGATCCCCTCTCTCCCTCACTCTCGTAGTCCCGCCGCCGCCACCGACTCCGCCTCGCCGGCGCAGCCACAGCTCCACTGTTCCTCCCTCCACCAGATCCTGTTGTGGCGGTGGCGCTCCAGGCCCCGACCGGCGGCGGTCCTCATCCGTGGCCGCCCCTTCTCCCCTACGATGCCTCCAGCCTGCTGCTGCTTGCCCTCCCCGACGACCCGAAGCACGGCGTCCGGAACGGCTCCTCCCCGCGAAGGCTCATCCTCTCTCCCTCCACCGCTCCCAATGCATGGCGGCCAGATCCGTGGATCGCACAACTTCCTCTCCACTCCCGGTGCCGCGCTCTCCTCTCAGACCCAGACGAGGAGGAGATGCTCATGGGCGAGGCGGAGGCGGAGGCCGAGGAGCTGGTGGCCGTGGTCGCTGCAGGGTCGCCGCAATGGTGCAGGTAAGGCTGGAGGTAAATCTCTCTCATACTTTTCCCCATATCTCTCCGGTTTGTTCACTGATGTCCCCCAGAATCGATTTGGTTTCAGACCTAGGGTTTGAGCCAAGGTGCTGCTATGGGTTGCTAGCTTGCTTGACCAGAGATCTTTGGACATGCTCCCAGATAAGTGCTCCCCTCTCAAATCCCCAAACTCTTCTACGACTACATCCCTTGCCTTGCTCGTGTAGTTCAGTTATATGTGCTGATTCATCGTTGATATGGTAGTAGCATTACATCTAGTTGAATACATGACCTGAACTGCTTACTACTGATTGCTGATTGTTGAATTGTTAAACAACTAGTTGGATTCAGTGTCACATGATTTCTTCATTACTTAGCACAGGGAAAGTTTTGATTTCTCTATCCCAGAGAATATGCAAATGTCAATGCTGTGAATGCCTTGCTCATTCTTGCTGTTGATGGATGGTTGCAGGAGGGCGACAGCTCCAACCTCGATGCGGCGATAGAGTATCTTCTGAATGTCGAGAAGTAGAGAGACTGTCCGATATGGTGTGAGCTCTTGGAGAAATGCGCTGCGCATCTGGCCTCGATCTCCGACCATTCTCCCAACTCTGACAGGTTTGGAACACTGCCCCACACAACCCACCTCCCCTCTATTTTGGGTCCCAATTTGTGGAATGCAACGAGCTGTTGGTTGATTCGTAGTAGTTATGTGTGTTTTTGAGATCAAGAGAAATGTGTGGATGCATCCTTATGCGATAGTTACTTCAATAAAATGGTTTTCGGCAACTTGCCTCCTGCTTTATTTTTTCTAGTACAGTGAGAAAAGCACTTAAGAAATGTTTTCTGCAACTTGTCTCATGCATGATTTAATGGAGACTTGTATGGTAAATGGGCTTGTAATGATCTGTCATAGGGTTATTCATCATTTTCCAGCTCTGCTTACTGTTTTATTCTATATTGGTCAATAGCTGGTGCTTGTAACACACTACTGAACCTGTAGCTTTGATCCTTCACCACACTCACTTGCATTCTTTGCTTACGTATGGTATTGCTCTGCAGGCTGATATGGTTGCTACTGATGGAGAGCTCCAAGTTCTGAATGCATTTGAAGATGTGGAGTATACGAGGACAAGAGTTGAGATTTCATTAACTTTAAGTATATTCCAGCCATATACACAAAATACTCATATATGTTAGTAATAAAAACTTAATAAGGGCCTATTTGAAGTGTTTTGTTTCTGCTCTGCGAAACCAGCTACAGAATTATCATGCACACTTTAGTCAGGTTTGTTGACATCCCTGTTTGTGACCACATATTTTTCAGCTGATGGACTTTTTTTTGGTACATCAAGGCATCAACTAAATTTCTGAGTGTGCTTCCTGTTTTATCTTGCTGATTTGAAAAGCTATTAAGAAATGCTACATATTTTACTCTGTTGATCATGTGAGTAAAAACCTTGATATCCTATATTTGATACAATGTTCACCATACTCGATCTGCTTGTTTATTGTTTGATGATATAATTCTAGTGATAATAGCCATTCACCAAATTTCTTGTTTTGTGATATTTCAAAGTTTCATCTTTTGACTTGGTTTCCTGCGATAGGAAAACTACTCGATCTTTGAGGCCACACTGAACTTGCATTACTTCTGGTGAAAACCCCCACGGAGGATGATTGTGAAGAAGTCATGGTCAGGTTCCTAATGTCTTTTCTGTTGTACTTGTATGATATGCAGCATCCATCCAAATAAAACAAATTTGTCCTCTCTGATTTACCATTCAGGATACACTGTGTTAACTGAAATAGCATTATAGTTGTAAACCATTTATTCTGCACACTGTTCTCACAAGAGCTGAAACCTTGTTAACTGTTTCATTCTAGTAAATGGGCTTATTTCTAGCTATCTGAATTATTTCATGTGCCAGTTCAACTGCGTCAATTCTAGTTATTGTGATATGAAATATGGTTCCTTTTCTGTGGTTAGAAATAATTCAGATTAGTATTGTTCCTTGTAGGTATTTGTGGATGATCAAATTCTGCGCAGGAACATGGAGAAGGCATAAGGGATTTTTTCTCTGTATCATAGCTCTTTTAGATCATCTGAGATATTGTGATATTGTATCTGATTTGATGCTATCATTGTAGTAAATGGGCTGTAAATTTGTATGTCTTCTGGGTTGTTGAATGGTTGAAATGGTTGTGATAATAATGTGCTGACTTTATGTTGAAATTTGATTGGCAATTTTGATGGGCTGAATTCATTGTGGGCCAAAACATTTATGGGCCTAAATTTTGGGCTTAAAACTGGTGCACTTTAAAAATTGGCCCATTAATAAATGGCCCACGAATGAAAAGTCAACGTCCACGTCATCATAATTGCCACGTCATTGTCCACGTAGGCAGCCTTGTCATCATCCTCGTAGGCAGCCACGACATCGTCCATGTAGGCAGCCACGTCATCGTCCACGTAGGCAGCCATGTCATCGTCCACGTAGGCAGCCACGTCATCGTCCACGTAGGCAGCCATGTCATTGCCCACGTTGGCGCCATGTCAGCCTCAATCCGTGACGGTTATTTTCGTCGGTAAAACTGGGCTTTGGGTTGGACTAAGTGGGCTTCGGGCTGCTCTGCGACGGTCAAAAACCGTCACGGAATGTTCAATCCGTGACGGTTATTTAAGAACCGTCGATCGATTTAATCAATGACGCTCAATCAATAACAGAATCCGAAACCGTCACGGAAATTAATTTGCGACGGAAATTTGACAATCCGTGACAGAATGATTGCGTCACGGAATAAATGATGTATTGTAGTGCAAATTGCAATTCTATATTTGAGAGAAAAAAAGAGTTGACTGGAGAGGATCAGGTCAATTTTGAACGCGGGATGGCCTCAAAGCTTCAATTATTGGCATATAAGTAGTGATCTTACCCTTACCAAAATCTATAACCATATGGCCGCAAATTGACCATGTCTAGGATGTCGTGAGAATGTGATAATGTTGTGTGAAGGATACATATAATGGGAGTCCTACAGCATGAAAATCTAAGTGCACTGTTCCAGGAGATAGAACAAAGGGAAGAAAAGAGAACACTGGTCCATCAAAGACGGCATCATACTATACAAAAATAAGGTATTTATTCTAGAAACATCTCCACTAATTCAACAAATCCTTGACGAAATACATATGGGGCAGCACATGAGGGCCAAAAATGAACCCTCCATCGTCTAAAGGCAACATATCACATCCCAGGCGCAGACAAATTAGTCAGAACATATGTACAGGATTGCCAAGTATGCCAACGTAACAAAACAAACATCTTCACCCGGCTGGCCTCCTGTAGAGCCTACAAATTCCAGAGAGAGTTTGGGAGGACATTAGCATGGATTTTATTGAAGGTCTGCCTAAGGTGGGAGGTAAATCAGTAATATTTACCGTGATTGATAGATTCTCAAAATATGCACACTTCATTTCTCTATCCCATCCATATACCACACATCAGTGGCCCAATATTTCTTCAAGGAGATCGTCCGTTTGCACGGGATGCCTCGCTCAATTGTCACCGATCGAGATGTGATATTCACCAGTAAATTCTGGATGGAGCTATTCGCACTATCAGGCGTAAACATAAAGATGAGCTCAACATACCACCCCAAACAGATGGACAGTCAGAAATCGCCAATAAGGTAATAGTCATGTACTTACGTTGTTTAACAGGAGATAAACCAAGAGATTGGTTAAGATGGCTACCTTGGGCCGAATTCTGCTACAACTCAGTATACCACTCAGCTCTACGGGAAACACCCTTCAAATTGGTATACGGAAGGGATCCTCCACCATTGTGGCCTTATGATCAACTTAGAAGAAATTCCTAAAGGAGCCAAACAATAGGCTGCGAATGGGTCTATAAAATAAAATGACTCCACAGGAAATGACATAGATTATAATAAGACATTTTCTCCAGTCTCATGCAAGAATTCTTTTTAAAATCATAATGGCATTAGTGACACAATGCGAGAAAGAGATAGTTTTGTTTGAGAGAAAATTTAATAACACTTTCTATTCGTGGGAGAAAAAAATATGTGGCCGTGTTAGTGTACTAAGTACACAAATAAAAGAAGGCTAATAAATACTCTATTAATCTTTAGAGAAGAATAAGTATAGTCCCCTTGAATGCGCTTCGTGGCCTGCTGGTGGCGATCTTGACTTGGCAATGTGGTCTTCTTTTTGAGAAAATTCCCTCTGTGCCATCAAAAGTTATAGTCATTTCCTATATGCCATCAAAAAATACACCATTCCCTCTATGCCATCAGTTTTAATTTTTGATTCCCTATGTGCCATTGCCGTCCAAGACGGGTTAGTTGGCTGTTAAGTGAATGGTGAAAAGACAAAAATACCCCTCAAAAGGATTAACATATATAACCCTTGCACTTAACAGCCAACATATATACAAAGACAAACGTTTTTTTTTGAAAACAAAGACAAAGTAATAGCTCAAGTATGCCAACATCCATCTACTTCTGCTTGCTGGCCCGATCTGCTTCTGCTCATGCTAAAAAAAAATCTGCTTCTGCTCTCTCGCCCGATGTATCGAGTGTCAAAAAAAAGTTATGATTGCACCGTTGTATTCCTTTCGACGAAATCTTCAAAACTAGACCACACTTGCATATATTTAGATAAAAAAATAAGTAACATTTTTTCATAAGAAGGAACAATTCATCAGATTTTAACAACAAGAACAAATCACGTGACCGTGCGGAACAACAAAATCGTACAAGAGGAACATAAAATTTAACATGCAGAACAAATCATCTAAACTAATGAAACGGAAGTACCAAAATATTATACAGAAGGAACAAATATATCATATAGATGGAACATAAATATTAACACGTGAAACAAGACTGATGAAATAGAAGTAACAAAATATTGTAAAGGAGGAACAAAAATATCATATAGATGGAACATAAATACTAACATGTGAAACAAATCATCTAAATTGATGAAATAAAAGTAACAAAATATCATCAGGACAAAAAATTACATATATATGAAACATAAATATTAACACGTAAATAAACAAAAGAAAAAAGTTACACAATAGAAAAAATAAATTAAAAAACAGAACCACAACCCTGCATGCATTCGCGAGGGGCCAAACTAATTGTATGTGCCGACAGCCTTGAATGCATGTGCTGCGTGTGCTGCTGCTGCCGTGCTGCGGGACCAGCTGACGCAGTCCACCGTCGCGCGCAACTTTAATGCTACAGCCTGCGGTGATGAGTCTGCGGTCGGCTCCTGTACACCGCATATGCGGAGTACAGCGATTCCAGGAATTTTCTCCTTCTTTTTCCCGGGCCTCGGAAAGCTCCTGGTTAATTACATCCACGAGTCTAGCTCGCAGAACACCTCCGATTAAGCTGTTGTAGTCGTCGTCTTCGGTCTTTGCTTCACATTCTCCATGCAAGTGTAGTGTCAGTGTAGAGGTGGCGCTGGTGTCATTCATGGCCTCGTTGGTGTCCATAAGCCAAAGTAGGCATATCTAGGACATCAGCTCTGCCCGCCCGTGTTGTTCGTCTGATCGATGTCAAATGGTACGTTGTAGTCGTAGTAGTGGTTGAACTTGCATGGTCATGTTGCTCAAGCCAAGTCTGCGTCACGACAGCTTGGTCGTTGGTATTGTGGTAGCATCGGGTCATTGAGGTCAAGGTCGCCGCCTAGTCGAGGTAACCGTCAAGTCATTAGGGTCCGAGTAGTGGCCTAGTCATGGTGGCCATCGTGGTAGTCATCACCGACTTTGATGTAGCCATCGGGATCTTCTGGGTCGAGATAGCACTACTACAGAAACCATTAAGCTAAGCGGCACGAAAACCTCATCCGCGCCGGTGCCGCTTCCCTTTTATCGATGCCAATAAGAGGGTCATCCTAAGCAGTTATTTAACCGCTTCTAACGACTGATTAAATGTGCTGGCGTTGTCTGCACCACTTAAAATAGTATGACACTCGAAGCGGCTTTTCCTTCGCCGATTCGTTTGGTTCTGGTATATGAATCGGTTCAATACATACCGTTGAGTTTAGTTTCACTACAATCACCGGTTTCGTTAGTGCCGGGTAGAATGCTATCAGGGCAGCTAAAAAAACATAATTCATAATTGGATCCAGGAGAGTAATGCAGCATTGTTATGAATGAATTGCACGAACATCATACTATGGTATGTGCATGTGTACGTGCTAGACGTTCATAACAATAACTTCATACTCAAATCGTCATTTTGGTAAGAGCAGAACTCAACATGAACTTAGCTATAACATGGCAATAGTAGCTCAAGGATTTGGAGAAACGCCGGATGAAGTCCCTTAAGGATTCGCCAGGCTTCTGGTGACACCCTCGCAGGTTCCAGGAGTTTCCTGGGCGCACGTATGTGCCCTGGAAATTTCCCACGAAAGTTTCGACCAGGTCGTCCCAATTGTGGATCTGGTCCGCGGGCAGGTGTTCGAGCCAGGTCCGCGCAGAGTTCGCCAGATGGAGAGGCAAGTTGCGGATGATGACCGCATCGTCGGTTGCGCCACCTAGCATGCAAGCAAGACGATAATCGTTGAGCCAAGCCTTGGGGCCCGTCTCCCCTGAGTACTTGATGATGGTCATGGGATGGCGAAAGCGCGAGGGGATCAAAGCTGCGCGGATCTCTCGACTGAACACGTGGGTGCCAGGAGGTTCCGGTGACGGGCTTCGATCTTCCTTGCTGTCGAATCACTCTCCCCGTCGAGGGTGGTAGCCAGACGTGGTGTCTTGCTTCTTATTGTTCAAAACGTGTCGCGCATCATTTTCATCGCCGCGCGTGTCCAGGAGCCGCTGCTTCACGGGCATCTTTTTGACTTTGTCGTAGGTTTTTTCTTCGCGGGCTGGGCGCTCTAGTGGTGCCCCATCTCGAAGTGGGGTGTGCACTGACTCCGCACGATCCTGCCTGCCCCCCATGACTTCTGTGGTGGTCGAGTGGCGCATGCGGGACGCAGAGCTCTCGGCCTGTTGCACCGCTGCTTGCTCGATGAGCACCTGTGCCTCACGGCGCAGGTTGCAGCCCTCGGGCGTTGATGGTTCAGGCATGGCCCGAACCAATGTTGCCGCAACGATGAGCTTCTGGCTGGTCCTCCCCAAAGCCACCGGATCATCCACGTTGTCGTCGGCCTCGATCCGGGTTCGTGCGACGCGCGCCGCCTCCTTGGCACGTGCGTGCGGCACGGAGCGCGCCGTCTCGAGCGCGGTGCGCAGCCTTCGGACTTGCTGATGTTCTTCCTCCAGGCTGTCCTCCAACTCTTGTACTTGAGCCAACTGTGCGCGCCGGAGGGCATTGTCACCCGGGGGAGTCCCTGTTCGTGGCGGCGCCGGATCGCGTGGACGGTCCGCTGCACCGCTCGTTCCCCCGCCGGCGGGGTCTCGTTCCTCCGTTCGAGCACGACAAAGCACTCCCTCATGGGGTCGTAGTCTCCAGTGCTGGAATCGTACTCCGAGGCAGTAGTCCTCGGTGGCTTGGAACGACAGTAGAGCCTTATGGTCTTGGAGCCCGGAGTAGTCCCACCCTGGGGCCTCGCGGGCAGACGCATATCCCTCGCTGTCGGAGGAAGGGTACGAGTCGCTTGCGGAGGACGTGATGAGGTTACGGATCGAAATCAGATGGTGCCTGGCAGGTCTTCGTATGTATCCATAGCCGTGCTGACTGACGAGGCGTATGCCGTGCCAGCGTTGCGCATTCCGATGGGGAATGGCGATGGTTCGGTCGTGCCTTTCCCTCGGGGATCGCCACGGGGACCGTTGGTGGAAATATGGCTGCCCCCGTCGCCACAGCGGGTGATGCGTCGTCAGCCTCATGTCGCTCAAGGGAGAGAGCTCGGACCGCCCTTCGGCGTTCCGCGCGTGCCCGCTGTGCGCGTTGTCCCAGGCGCCGCCTGCGCTGGGGCAACGGCTGCAGGGGCGCGGAGTCGTCCGCCTGCGGCGGCGGCTCCTCCACACCGAAACCTCGTGAAACGAGTCGCATGAGGTACCCGTTGCCCGTGGCCTCGAACTCCATGCTCCCGAACCAGATGACGAAGCCGGCCGGGAACGGATCAGACTCGCCGTACGAGCAGCGGTCCCTGAGGAACTCCGTGTGGATCGCCATCGAGAGAACTCGTGAGTCGTGAGAACGATCACAGCACGATTCCCCTACCTGGCGCGCCACTGTCGGTGTTCGAACCCGCGATGGGCCAAACCCCAGCAGAAATGCGCTGTGTCCCGTCTCACGATGGCTGATGCAAGGAACAATATAAAGACACGAGGGTTTATCCTGGTTCCGGCCTTGGGCCGTACCTCCAGCAGAGTGCGTGTGAACGCTGTATTGACTTGCACTAAGGGTGCTCATAGTAGGGGGCTACAAGCAACGCGGGAGAGGAGGTCTGGTCTCCAGGTCCCTTAGCGTGTGCAGTGTGGGTTTTAGCGTGAATGCGAGCGAAGTATGCCAGATGTTCGTGTCCATCTCAGGGGGCTGCCTCCTCCTTTTATAGCCCAAGGAGGGACAGTAACACGGACTGGATATGGCGTGTTCTACAGTAGTCGCGTACGGTGTGGCGTGGCGCCGGGCATGGCTGTCGTAGTTGCACGTCGTTTCATCTGTGCAGGGTGGTTTAGCGTCCTTGGTCCCAGTAGGCGGTGTGGCGACTTCTGTGGATGACATATGCGGCCTATCCTCCCGTCTCGAGGGCTCACGCCGTCCGTTGCTGCTTCTGAAGATGGATCGTACAGCCTTCGAGGGTTTCCTCCTGTTTCTTCGAGGGCTTATCATGCCTGGTTAGGCAGCACAGGAGAGTACAACGGTGCCGGCCTGTCCGCACAATGCCGCGCACGCCTGTACAGTGCCAGGGAAGGCCGCACAGTGACGGGAGTGGGCGGAGAAGACCCGGAATGGACAAGGATTCAGCTTTTGACTTCTGCGCCTCGCTGTGGTACAAGGCCATTAAATGTTCTTGTCCATGGGACGGTAGACCTGTACATGGGCCCCGTAGTCAAGGGGTAGCCTTGAGCGAGGCAGAGATATCCCGTCGAGAGGATCCTCGAGCCCCGATTGGGGAGGCCTCGATCGAGACGGAGTTCCTGTTCCCTCGAGGGTAAGCGGGTGCCCTCGAGCGGGGCGGGGGAGGTGCCGATGCCTGATGCGGCCGATGCTCGTGACTGGCTCTGTTCGTTCGTGAGGATTTATGGGGTGATATTCCCGTAGCATTAGGGACCCCTTTATGGTTGACACCAACAGTATCTAACTAAATTAAAGGCCCCACCAACCATGGTAGGCCCTCCCCACTTGGGCATGATTAAGTCCAACTCATCTAAAAACTGTTGTTTACCTTTATTTTGGAATTTAGCTTGCTCGCTGCTCCGGTTACCTACTGTTTGGATATGAATATTCATTTATGCTTGGCAGTTGCCTCCGACCAGGCGGCCACTGCCGTAGTAGTTCACACGTCAGAAGACCACACACACAGCTCTTCTTCTACCGGCTGGGTATTGATAGGAAAAATTCTATATCATCTCCTCACCTAGGGGTGGACTACGTAACCCCCAACCTATGAAACGGTCTGTATCACCCCCTAAACTTTCGAAAATCGGTCAAATTACCCCCTAAAGCAGTTTTGAAAAATCATAGTAAATCATAAAAAAATCATAAAATGGAAATTCCAATTGTGTTGGACTCCAAATGAGTAGATCTACACAGTGAACATATAATATGGTATACTTTAGTACTTTTTATTGTTGTAGCTTTAGATCTATGTTTTTTCTTCATAACTGTAAAAAATTGTACTACAACATACCATGTTATACATTCATTGTGTAGATCTACTCATTTGGAGTCCAACACAATTAGATTTTCCATTTTATGATTTTTCTGTGATTTACTATGTTTTTTCAAAACTGTTTTAGAGGGTAATTTGACCGGTTTTCGAAAGTTCAGGGGTGATATAGACCATTTTATAGGTTGGGGGTTATATAGTCCACCCCATAGGTGAGGGGTGATATAGACTTTTTCTATTCATATCATCCCCAACGCTTTTCCTTCACTTGCAGAGCCTGCAGATTGTAGCTACTACAAACATGGCCGATCTAGAAAAAATCTTGAAGACTCCAGTACTCTTGTCGATTCTCCTCGTAGTAGACGCTGCAACTACTGGACGACAGTTAGAACCGTCTTACATGCTGCTGTGGTAACTATCCGGTTCATTGTGCTCATATTTTCCTGTCTTTATATCCATCTCAAACTTAACCTTTGTGGCGAACGCGCGGACGACAGGACCTATGCCCTTGTATTGCTGATCATTCTGTTAGTAACCTACACTGCCCTTGGCTTCCTCTACATCTTCAACTCCTCCGGTGTGATGGAGAAGATCATCTCCGCTGGCTTTCTTGCATTTGTTCTGTCTGTCTTCCTCTTGTGCTCGATTGGCATTGATCCCGTTTTCCGTTTTCGCGTTGAATTCCTTGCCGGAGCCAATATCGCGGCTATATTCGCGTATTGCGTCTGGATGCTTCATCCAGCGGTACAGGCTTGCCTCTGTACACTGCGAAAGGAAGTGAGAACCATCCTACATGTTGCGATCGTAACTATCCTACTCTTGGCAATCACGCTTGCCATTTTTTATTTCTATACTAGAATTTCTTGTGGCAACGACGACTACGGGAACAACAATCCTGTTATTGTACTACAGGTACAGCTAACCATTCAGTTAATAGCCTACACTGCCATTGGTTGCCTGTACATGTTCAACTCCTTCAACCAGATGCAGAAGGGTATCTCCGCTGGATTTCTTGTACTTGTCCTGTCCATCTTCCTCCTCTCCTCGATTGACGACGAGCGCGGTCTCCACGGCGCCATCTACGGGGCCAATATGGTGGCAATATCCTCCTACAGCATCTGGAAGCTTTATCTTGCCGCACGGGGTTGGCCTTGGCTCCCATGGCTTTGTGCTGCTCGTGATGCTCTCTTGGAGCGAAGCGAACCCGAGGCCGAAACAACAGCGCTCCTCCAACTCGGCATCCAAGCAGAGCTGCTGCGGGAATTCTCAAGCCACGAAATCCGAGCCATGACGCAAGACTTTGCAAGCATGGTAGGCCAAGGCGGCTTCGCCCAAGTCTTCCGTGGGACCCTTGACGACGGCACGGCGGTCGCCGTCAAGCGGATGGTAATAACTACCAGCTGCGAGGTCGTCACCGGCGACGACGACTTCCTTCGAGAGGTATCGATCATCGCCAACGTGCACCACCGCAGCCTCGTGCGCCTCCTTGGCTACTGCCTCCCCGCCGCGGCGGCGGCGGCGGCGGCCGGTACCTGGTGTACCCCTTCTTCGAGAACGGGTCGCTGGACAGGTGGCTCTTCCACCGGTGGCGAGGAGGGGCGGCGCCTGCTGACGTGGCCGACGAGGCGCTGCATCGCCGTCGACGTGGCGAGGGCGCTCGCGTACCTCCACCACGAGTGCCACCGCCGGATCCTCCACCTGGACGTGAAGCCGGGCAACATCCTGCTCGACGGCGGCCTCCGGGCCCACGTGTCGGACTTCGGCATCTCCGTGTCCGTGGCCCGCGACCTGGCCAGCGTCGTCGACACGCGCGGCAGGGGCACCTTCGGCTACATGGCGCCCGAGATGCTCGTCAACGCCGTCTCCGACAAGTCCGACGTCTACAGCTACGGCATGACGCTGCTGGAGCTCGTCGGCGGCCGCCGCAACTTCGAAGAAGCAGCCTCGACGACGCCGGACCTGGCGCGGGAATTCTTCCCGTGCGTCGTGCGGGAGAAGATGGCGCGAGGCGAGCTCATGGAGGCGGTGGACGCGGCCATGGCGGATGTGGACGAGGAGGCGGTGGAGCTGGTGGTAAGGGTGGCGCTCTGCTGCATCCAGCGCCGGAGGGACTTGAGGCCCAGCATGCTGACTGTTGTGGATATGCTCGAAGGGCGGGTCGACGCTGATCTCCGTCTCCCGCCGGAGAACAGTCCGTCGTCTGCTGTGAATTTCCAGCAGCCACTTTCCACGTCACTCACGCACGGCCGGTGACGATCAGTGTGCTTTCTATGGGTACGGGGTCTCTCCAAGTCTCCAGTCTCCACTCGAGATGTTCTTTTCCAAATGCAACACGTGCGGATTTCCTTTTCCAGAGTCGTAAATTAGCAAACAAACTGTTTTTTGAATTTGTTCATACCACACGCCTCCCCTTCCGAAACTGGAAAGATATTCCAATTTCCAATTCAGATGTGCACTGAGCGGCATAACTTCAGATGATGCCTGCAAAACTGATTCAGTTCAAATGTTTGTGTAGTAGCAATGTGAAGGGAAAGAAAAAGGAATGAGATAAAGGCACATGAATTTCTAAAACCTGACCATGACTGTTTCCCGTTGAGAGCTACCAGGTGCAGGTAGCTAGATAGATGACTCGATATTTCATCAGACCCGACCTCAACCGCATTTTCTTAGCATCAGATGATTCACATCATATACACTTCGGGCTCTTTACGCAATCAGAACACAGTACCCATCCCAATGGTCTCTGTCGTCTCTACTCTGTACTCTCTAGTGTCCATAGCAATACGCCAATACCATTGCAACCACACCATCACAGGTTCTTTTTACCAAACAGGATGAGTAATTCACTTGTTTTATTTTCTCCAAGTTCTCATGTGTTCCAAAGTTCTTCAAGTTCTCATCTTGCTATTACTAATTGGAGGCTCTTTTTGAACCCTCCACATCAAGCTACATAGGATCCTAAGCAGACCTTCTCACTTGGGTGATTCATGGAACCATCACACTTGGGTGAATTGGAGGTACAAATCACACACATCTGTTAGTTACAATGATTTGTGTGATTTGGAGGGATCCATCACCCAGGTAAGCAGCAGCAAAGTCTCACATAAATCCAAATATAGTAGAATCTGGGTAAAAACAAAGAAACGTCTCACCCAAATTTGAAGAACATATAAATCGAAATTAAAAGCATACCCAAATAAAAAATCCAGAGCAATATGCCGAGAACATTCCAAGAATGACTCAAGAACCATATGATGCAACATTTACACCTAGCATATAACTGTAATTTTAAAACAATTTTACTATAAATTTCATAGAACATGAAAAAAAGAACAAAACACCACCAAAAACAATATCACACAAATCAGAGACAAATCCAAAATGAAAAAGGACATAACAATAAAATCAAAATGAGGGTCACGGAACAAAAACAAAATCAAAATCAAAGACAAAGCCAAAAGTCAAAAGGCAAAATCTGAACCAAATCAAAAAAATATAACAACAACATAATCAAAAGCTTCTAGGCCTTTTGATTAAGCTAAGCGATCCATCTAATGCTGTGCGAATGATTCAACTACAAATATCACCCACACCGGCCCCGGCCGAACCCAAACTCTGTCTCTTTATTCCACTCCATCGTCGTCTCCTTAGCAAAAGACAGACACAGCTCCATTGCTCCACCGCCCCCTCGTCCTCTCCACCGCAATGTCATCGTCAATTGAAGAAGGAGTGACGAAGGCTGTTGCGGCTTCGGTGGCCGCAGTGATGAGCATCGCTGAGCCCGTGGTACATGCGGCGGTTGCCGCGGTAGTGCGGGAGCCTTCCTCCACTCCTCGGCCGCATCCACCACCGGATCTGCATCTGGCTTGCCCGGATCCATGGCAGAGTCACGGAAAATAGTTGCCTCTGTTGCCCTTGCCGCCACGGATGCAGTTGCCTCCATCATAGGGATGCATGCCGTGCTCGAGGCATGGCCAGATCCGCAGCCGCGACGGCAGCCTTGGCTGCAAAGAAGGATGGTGCTTTTGTTGCATTGGACCGCGCCTTCACCAACAGGCGTAGTTGCATCCCCTTCGACCATGACCTCCGCCGCGGTGATGGTGACGACGGTGTAGGCTCTGCACCCTCCCCCAATCATTGTGTAATATGGCAATGTAAGTGTCATGGATTACCTATTTTGTTATGGTAGAATTACCCTTTTGGTCAGTCCAGTTAGGCTTTATCATTCATTATGCAGTAACTACTAGCACTATCTAGTTGATGCTTGCCTTATTAGCCAGTTGATAAAATTCTCAGTTTAGTTAAGTTGTTGATTATCTCTAGTTGCTGCTACTCTTAGATATCTACTGACAAAGTACATAGCTATTGTTACTATATGAGATCTACTTGGTGAACTGCTCAGTTTAATTTATCTGTTTACATATCTATTGTATGTGCAAGTTCCATTAGTTCAATGTTGTGTGCAGAAGTGCTCTTAGTTTTGTCCATGTGATGTTGATGCTACTAACAAAGTACTTGTGTTGTTATGAATGTCTAGCATGTACACGTTCACATTCAGTTGAATGTGAACCTGTTGTGTGTGCAATTCATTCATAATGATGCATGTATATCTATAGTACTCAATCGATATTAAACGACCGATGGACGATCGCGTGATTTTTTTAAACGCGCTTCGAGCATTCTAACCAGCGCTAGTCCAACCTGTAGCAATAGGTTAGAAAACAATGCGACGCAATTAACAAATGCTTCATATACGACGATCAAATGCATCAGTGATGTTTTGCAATCACTTTGAATATCAGCCTATCCTAAGCGGTGTGGAGGACGCCTACATGTTTATGTAGTCATTCGAAGCGGTTATTTCACCGGCTCGAATAGCATACTCATTCGCACCAGCTTAGGGAAGTGTTGGCACTCCTTAGCGTCACTTTTTAGTAACGCTCGAGAGCGCTCTGATTTATCGTGTAGCTAGTAGAATATTATTCCACAAGCGCACAGAATAGATCGATGTAGCATTTCATCATGGAGTAAACCAGGGTATCGTATTTATATTTCCGCAGGGAAGAAGTGGTTAAAGAGTATTGATGACAGATATGATAAATCTTGTTAGAAATAGCAAGCCACTAAACTTAGGCAAAATACACTGAGGTGTAGGATAATGGTCAAATGAATGACCTGATAGAAGGTCTAAAAGACCAGCGACACAAGAGACTCAAATCTATAGAAAAGGAAAGACGTTGGGAGAGACGTCGAACTTAGGACACTTCCTACCCAGATAAAGCCGCTCTAACCTTAACTAGAATCTAGGTTAGATACCGGGGCAGAGCTCGCTTCGACGGCTAGTGCGGGAGGCCATAGAATAAGGTGAGAGATGGGGGGTTACTCCTGGCACTAGCAACTACTGTTACGAATACACCCGAACGTGGTGGAGTGCAAGGGACGGATAGGCCTGTCACCACCTGCCGCCTACCACGACTGTTCCGTGGTGTGCAACACACTCCCTAGCTAACACCAAGCTAGACACCACGTCTGTACCTGAGTGTTAGGATTTCTCTTGAGGCCTGTCAAGAGAAATCCCCGTCCTTCCAGAGGTGTCTTACGGCCCTGGTCGAGGTGAGAAAACCCACGAGATGGATCCCGGTAGAGCTAAACTGACTCTACACTAAAGCTAAAGGGAAAAATTTTATCCCAAAAAGGAATAAAGAAAGCGAATACTAAAACTCTAGAAATAAAGAAGTAATATATTAAATATACTCTAAAAGATACAAGAGCTTTACCAGAACTCCGAAGACTCCGGACTTACGAGCGAAGCTCGACTCGACTCAACTCTACTCCCAACTCTAATCCTAATCCAAGAAATGGAAAAGTGGAAGAGCTCCTTCAATTGCTTCACTTGATTTGTAGTGTGTGTCTTGGAGTGAAGAGAAGGGGGCCTTTTATAGCCTCCCAAGGTTGGTAGCCGGTGTAACTACCACACTACCAACCTGAGTAACCGCTACGCCAAAGCTGGTTGCGTGAAGCTGCAACAGAGGGCCGGCCGGCCTAGGGGAGGCCGATCGGCCTCCACCTGGCACCTCTCACAACCGCCTTCACAGTGGACGTCTCTGATCTCCTCCTGAGGTCGATAGTGGTTGGATCCGAGGCAGTTGTGGCAGTTAGGGGCCGGCCGGCCTAAGCTAGGCCGGTTGGCCTCCCTCTGGCTCGTCTCATCCCTCCGATGCACCGACGTATTCATTGGACGGTGGGATGGATTGCCAACTTTTAGTTCACATGGATCGTGCCCGAGATTTGCATGCAAGTGGGCCCTTTGATCCATGTTTAAGCCTCTCGGGTCCACTAATCAAACCATCATTAGATTCGACATTCATGATCATCTTCTCTGATTTAGCTGTGCTTTGAAGAAGTGGCTTGGCCATTTGGGACAGACCCAGGACGGCCGGCCTAGGCTAGGCCGGTCGGCCAGGTATTGTGCCCATTTGGGTCACCTTTTCACCTGTTTTCACCTGCAAGCACAACTCATCCAAAACTTGTGGAATTCATGAGAAATAAACATTTTATGCATGAAACTTAGTGTGGATCCTTCATTTATTACCGAAGAGTTGACGGTCACCAAGTGGTTGTAAGGACCGTCAACAGGAAGCGGTCCTAGCACTGGTGTGGATGAGGGTTTTGCGCTAGTGCGGATATGGGTCCCTGTAGTAGTAGGGTCAATAATCAAGGGCGGTGGTGGTCCTAGGTGCCAACAAGACCTCGTCGAAGTTCGAGACGCGGAGCGGTAGGTGGCAGATGAGATGCTAGCAGAGGTTTGGGACTACGGCTATAGTGTAGGGTGGTGTAGAGGTATGGGACATGTGCAGTAAGGGAGATAGGAAGGGAGAAAGCCTGGCGATGCAGCGCCGGTGGCTTGCCAGAGCTCCGACAACGCAGTCGTCAGGCAGCATAGCGGCCTAGGAGGGGAGACAAGGGTAGATGTTGATGCAGGCAGCGTAACAGTCGTGTCTGGCACTTACCAGGGCATGTATGGGCCGTGTGACAGCTGGGATTTGGCTGACGACGAACAAGCGACGGCAAGGGTGAGAATCAATGTATGCTTGCAAGGCGTGGCCCTAAGGGCATCATGACAATGCGGGGAATAGAGTGCCTAAGTTCGTGCAATGCCTTTAGACCACTCTTAACCATTCTAATATCGGTGCATACTGCATAGGGCAGTAGACCTTCCTACTCCGGCAAGCCAGTGAAGCGCCTCGGGCTATTGTAGTACCGAAACGGATGACCGGAGGGGGAGGGGTTGAATGGGAGCCAATAAAAGTTCTCGATAGAAACTTTGGCCTATGTCCCAAACAAGAACCCAAGCAATCGATGCAAAAGCAAACAATCCAAAACACAAACTCAAAACAGCACCGACGCAATTAGGACTGACCATCGGACAAATAGCACCGCTCTATCCGCTGCTCTGATGAACACCACCGGACCAATCGATGCAAGTACCAGAGAGACTATGCGACTGCATGCAACACCGACTTGTCCGATGCTTTACCAGGGGTAGCAGCGGATGGGTCAGTGCTCAAGTACCAGAGAGGTTACACAACTACATGTAGCACCGATTTGTCCGGTGCTCAACCAAGGGTAGCACCGGATGAATCGATGCACTATGAAAAACTAGCTGTGCCTCTGGATGTAGCACAGATCTGTCCGGTGCTCTACCAAGGGTAGCACCGGATGAATCGAATAAAGCCTTCTCTCGACAGGGCATAGATTTCACTACTGCAGAAACCATTAACCTAAGTGGCGTGAAAACATCACCCGCGCCGGTGCCGCTTCCCTTTTGTCGATGCCAATAAGGGGGTCAGCCTAAGCAGTTATTTAACCGCTTCTAATGACTGCTTAAACGTGCCGGAGTTGTCCGCACCGCTTAGAATAGTATGATACTCGAAGCGACTTTTCCTTCACTAGTTCGTTTGATTCTGGTATATGCACCGTTGAGTTTAGTTTCCCTAAAATCACTGGTTTCGTTAGCGCTGGTTAGAATGCTGTCAGGGCAGCTAAAAAAACATAATTCACAATCAGATCCAGGAGAGTAATGCAACATTGTTATGAACGAATTGCACAAACATCATCTGCACATACTATGGTATGTGCACGCGTACGTGCTAGACGTTCATAACAATAACATCATACTCAAACCATCATTTGGTAAGAGCAGCTACAAGTTCATCATACAAGGATTGACTGAGTACCTTAAACATCACAAGTAATAATAACATGGCAATACAATAGGTACAAATTCATCACATAACTAGGTTAAAAATCACAAGTACTGAGTAAAATAGCTAAACACATTGCAATGGTAGAACTATGAAGCCTAGTGGACAAAATGACAATTCATTCATAACATTGGCGCTTACTTCACCGAATCTTATGGGTGGCGGCGCTTACATCGCCGCCATCGCACGTGCAGAACCTCCGTCGTGCCCACCATTGGGACGGAGGTCATGGTCGAAAAGGATACAACGACAAAGGCGTGTCATACTTTGCCACATCTTGGAGAGCGCAAGCGTTTTGACAAGTCGACTGTAGGCAGCCGCCATGGCGAAGAATCTAGAAAACATCCGGAGAGACTCTAATCTCACCTATTCCCGCCCGGTGTTGTTTGCCCTGGCAATGGATCTTACCAGCAGCTCCTTCCGACGGTCAGACGACACAAAATCAATCATAGCCAAGACTGCCCTGTAGGCAGCCCTAGGCTCCATGCGTGGAGCAAGGCGCGGCAAAAGGACAACTTTGTCGTCTGATAAGCAAAGTATGCGAGAAGGGCTTCTTTGTCATGTGGACTGGGTGGCGCAAGACCTCAAATGGACGGGGTGTCGCCATGGTCGAGGCTTGGAGGGCGGAGGAAGAGGTGGAGGAGATCCAGATCTAGATGTATGTGGTGGTGGGCGTGCGACGGCGGCTGGGCGAGTGGTGATAGGGTTAGGGTTAGTAAATGGCCACCTCATATATATAGACTTGACATCATTCTAAGCAATCTGGTGTTGACCTCTTAGAATGAGTACACAAAAAATTAAAAATATATATATGAAGCATAAGTCTAGATAAACATGCGAATAATTAAACAAATACGTTGTTCACAACACAGAATGCTATAGATCTATATCCTGGGAAAATTAGTGTGACGTGATAGCAGTACAGGCAAGACATGTATGTTCCCAAGCCAATCCGTCTTCATCTGGATCTCGAGGACATGGTAGAAGCTCACTGTCTGCACCCTCCATTTCCAGATACGGGCATGGAACATCACCACGTCTCCTGGTTCAGTAAGCCACACGAAGAAGGTGTGGTTGAAGCAGTCGTCCTCCATTGTTATCCTGGAGTGGTAATGCCCCAGTACATGCTTCACGGTGAAGCTAATGGTGATGAATGGGTTTTAGCGGGGTTGTCGTTGGCGACAACGTGGTCCCATTCGAGGCCCAACGAAGGGAATGACGAGGCGATCCTGATCTCTGGGGATCACCTTTAGCTGTTGAAGCACGCTTTGGGTGACAAGCTCGCAGCGGCGGCTCCGCCCCTCCATGCTGTCTGTCAGCGCCTCCATGCCCAACCTCTGAGTTTCCTGCTTGAAAAAAAATGGACAAAACGAAGGAGAACGCAAGCGTACGAAAGAAGCAGAGTACCTATAAATAAATAGAACATGGTTACGCACACTACTAACTTCTCCATCAAGATGAATCAGATGGAGGACATGTGTCTCGTGCGGTCATTCTAAGCGGACCGTTATGAGCCGCTTAGAACCAACCATTTCGTTAGGTGCCAAACTTTATGTTTCTGAATTGTTTCCATCCGCATCATCTGAATAAAAAAACTATTATGTGAGGCTTTCGTTATATGTTCTGTTGGCTCCATATATACTAGAAAAATTGCATCGATTTTGTCAATTTTGTCAGCTATCATAGAATTTTCATACATAAGTACCTTCAATTCCATACTAGAAAGCAAGTCGATCAATTTGACTTTGCACGCAAAGTCCAATTGATCGACTTCCTTCCACTCTGGAATTGATGTGAAAATTCTGTGATAGCAATCAAACTATATGGCGGGTGGCAAATTGAGCTATCTTTGCAGCTATAAAACACATATGGAGTCAACAAAACAAAAAGAAAAGACTGGCATAGTAGTTAATTTGGTTTAGATGATGTGCAGGAGGGAAACAATTTAGAATACAATAAGTGGGCACCTACTCAGAGATCATCGCTTCACGCTGCCACTCGCCTACGTACTCAAACGGATCTTCGCGCACCACTTCTTGTCTGATGTTTGGAGAGACAGAAAGGGTCGGGGGAGGGAGGAATGTAGGCCAGATCGATCGAGGAGGCCACTATATGTACACAATCGAGAGTGGGAAACACAGGCAATCTGAAGGGGCCAGCCGTCGTGGTTTCAATGCGCGCTTAACTCCCATGCTCTCTCAACCTGCTTGCACTTCAACTTCCTAGACGAGTGGTTCAAATTCCCAAAGAAAAACAATTAATCGGTCAAATTTCGCACAACTTACAAAGTGAATGTTCTACCCGGCATATTCTACACCAGTTAGAATGTGTTCTCATGCTAACCGGCTTTTGTTTGAGCCGGCTCGTTTAATTAAACGAGCCAGCCTAGTAGTTGCATTGGCGCATCTGAGGACATTATTCGTGTCGGCACCGTTCCACCCGCTTCCAATGAATTAAACGAAGCGGGGTGTTTTGGGCCGACGCAGATGTGCCAAGGAGATTAATGGTTTCTGTAGTAGTGTTTGTCTGGTGCTCTACCAAAGGTAGTACTCGATGGATCGGTGGTTCACTAAGTAAAACCAATCCATGGTCCCTGATGCACGTAGCACCGACTTGTCCGGTGCTCTACCAGGGGTAGCACCGGATGGGTCGTTGGTCTGTAAAAAACTGCGTTGTCTTAGGACCGAGCAAAAACTCAAATGCAGTCCAAACCAAACCAAATTGTGACCAGATGATTCTTGCCTCGATATGCACCAGATCCAACTTGTAGACTTGAAAAAGATCAAGTATTTCTCTTGGAATCTCAGATCTCGTGTAAAGAGGAAGAACACAAAGAACTCATACAAAGATTTGGAATTACTCGTGGTCAAGTAGTTGAATCACTAGGAGATCATCCTAGGCAAACTCACAAGATCCCAGCACATCATCTCATGAAAGAATTTGCTCAAAATCGCCGCTAGATGTAAAGAACAAAAATCACCCAAAAATAGCCACGAAAATAGAAAATCCAAGAGATATGAAACTAGAAACAGATGAGCACGAATTTCAGATAAAAACCATAAAAGATTAAAAGGTGGAGAGAGATATGGTCATATGGATGGCTACTTGGATGGATGCCTCTCCCCTTCCACCTACCTTCTATTTATAGCCAAGGCAAGGTTAAACTTCCACTACCCAAACTACCCCCAAACCGACTTAACTAGATACACACCCCATAGGGGAAAGATGGTCAAGTTGATATTTTTGCCATCGGACAGGAAGGTGTGGGTAGGAGAAAGGTTAGGGTTAAGTAGATCCAATGCTTCATATTAGTTGAACGAATCTCAAACAATAAAAGATAGCGTGAAAAAATCTTCCGAAACATACATAAAAATTTCGGTGCTCGCCGACCAACCAACCTCAAAGGCGACGCCAAGCACTACTACAGAAAACGTTTGTAGGGGCAGGTTAATGGGTGTTTCTAGGGGCGGCTCCAAAATCCGCCCCTGCTTTTTGCTGCTACAAATAGCTATTTGCAGGGGCGGGTTAGTAGCCCGCCCCTGGAAAAGTTTTACAGGGGCGGGCGGTGGCATGATCTGCCCCTGCAAACACCTTTTCCAGGGGCGGACCATGCCATCGCCCGCCCCTGCTACCAAGTCCTGGCGCGCCTTCAAGTTATCCCTTGTATCCAGTAAGAGCCCAATAATGTTTCCGAACACGTTCTTCTTCATGTGCATACCATCTATGGCATGGCGGACCTCTAGGTCCTCCCAATACGGTAAGTACTTGAAGAAAATTGACTGCTTCTTAAACGGCACGCCAACCATGGGAGCCTTATCTCTATTTTTCATCTTTCTATCTTTTGTCATCTTCCCATATTCAACCTCGATGTCCTTGACCATCTGGAAGACCGTGTGTCCGTCTGGTTTTGCAGGAGCAGGACCTATCACAGCATCGCCTCCAAAAAATTGATGGAACTTCTTACCTCGGTACTTGTGTCCTTCCTCTAAGAAGCGTCGCTACCTAAGGTAAACTCCCTTTCTAGTCCCATCAAGGTATTGCCAAGCGGTTTCGTCGTCCAAGCATACTGTGCATGCCGTCTTTCCTTTGACTTGCCCTGAAAGCACAAACAATGCCTGGTAATCATTGATGGTAACGAAGATCATGGCTCTTAGGGTGAATTCTTGCTTTGTAAAACCATCCATTATCTTGATACCATTGTTCCATAAATTTGCCATCTCTTCCAACAGAGGTTGAAGAAAAACATCAATATCTATGCCTGGATGCTTTGGGCCCTCTATTAGTATGCATAGAAAAAGGAACTTTCGCTTCTGGCACAACCATGTTGGTAGGTTGAACATGCTCATAACGACTGGCCATGTGCTGTGTGTGCTCTTCCTTTCACCAAATGGATTCATTCCATCTGTACTCAAAGCAAACCGAACATTTCTTGGATCCTTTACAAAATCCTTATGCTTGTCGTCGAATTTCTGCCATTGGCTTGCATCGGCTGGATGGCGAATGTTTCCATCTCCCTTGATGCGCTTTTCAGAATCCCACCAGCGCATCAGTTCGGCGTCCTTTAGGTTTGAGAACAGACGCCTCAAGCGATCAGCCACAGGGAGGTACCAAACAACCATGGCGGGAATCTTTCTCTGCTTCCCGTCATCAACACCTACACAAGTGTCAGGTTCCTCATTGCAAGCAACACCCTTCCTCTTTCTTTTATTTTTATAAATTTGAACATTCTCCTCGTCCCCACAATAGCTAGCATTGTTTTTTACCGTTTTGCATCACATACCGGGCATTTGTCCAAATTTTTGAATGCTTCCCCGTGGTACAAGATACAATGATTTGGACAAGCATGAATTCTTTCCACACCCATTGTGAAGGGACTGATAAGCTTCTTTGCTCGGTAAGTGTTCTCCGGTACGTTATTAGGCTTTGGAAGCAACCATGCTAAGATACGCAGGAGTTCATTGAAACTAACGTCGGACCAACCATATTTAGCCTTTAGAATCAACAACTCGAGTATGAAGCGAAGCAAGGTCCAATGCCTAGGACAACCCTTTGCACACTCGTACACAGTTTCCTGAGCTGCCTTTTTCAACGCCTCAACATTTTGTGTGCCTTTCGCACTGCCAACTAATAGTTCCGCTTTGGTATGATGCAACAAGTGACCCAAGAAA
This sequence comes from Urochloa ruziziensis, assembly GCA_015476505.1. Taxonomy (NCBI): domain Eukaryota; kingdom Viridiplantae; phylum Streptophyta; class Magnoliopsida; order Poales; family Poaceae; genus Urochloa; species Urochloa ruziziensis. Next base: position 57,544,841 of record CM027121.1, on the reverse strand, counting down.
TCGCTGTCCTCTAATTCATCACAACTACTGCCATCACCAGCTTCATCCCTAACAATGTCCTCTACACCATCATCCCCACCAATGTCCTCACCTCCACTGACTCCATCACCACCACTTCCAAAGTCAAGACCATCATCCGTTTCGTCATTCTCTAAACCATAATCTTCATCATAACCCTGGAAATAGCTGTTCATGGCTTCAGCGTCTAGACTAATGTCTTGTAACAGGTCCACAACGTCAGTATCCTTCTCACCATGGTATGTCCATAATGTGTAATCCTTCACGAAACCATTCACCATCACATGTGATCGGATTGTAACCAAGTCGTTGAAAACACGATGGTTCTGACAGATTTTGCACGGGCAAGGTATATCGTTTGTCCTCTCATCCCTTGCATTATTCTCTGCGACTCTAAGAAACTTGTCAAGCTCTACACGAAAAGAAGTACCGTGCCTCGATATATTGTACATCCATGACCGATCCATCTTCTAACCTTAAAAAATAATTAAACATGTAGATCCATCAAAAATAAAAATTAGACACATCCATGACAAAAAATAATTAGACATTAGATGATGTTAAAGTTGAAAATGCAAGAAACAAATGCACGCTTGTTGTTAAAAACACAAATATCTCCTCCATGGCTTTAGCAATTTCCTCATACATGAATGAGGCTTCAAAGTCAAAATTGAAGCAAATAAATGGAAGAATCATCTTCCCCTACTTTACTAACCTTGTTACATACTCAAGGTTGAGCCAAATTGGGGTCCAAATTGGCCATGTACTACCATGAAGATCTAGATCTAGGTAGAGGTAACACAAACCCTAATTGAGTCTAATCAATGCAATAAGCTCAAAAAAAAATAGTCATAGGATAAGCATCAACTCACCTCCTAATGAGGGGATTGTTCCCCCCTTTTTTTGGAAAATTTGGGCAGCACCTCCCTCTCTTTTTAGGGTTTTGAGTGCACCTGGTCGGGTTGGGGAAGAAAGGCTCGGTTTTGTACAGTAGAGGAGTTTTAGGGGCGGGTCATAGGGCGACCCGCCCCTGCTATTGTATTTTCAGGGGCGGGGCATGGGGTGACCCGCCCCTGGAAAGTCTACCATCTTTAGGGGCTGGTGATCCCACGGTCTGCCCCTGCTAATGTCCATTTTCAGGGGCAGACGATGTGGTCACCTGCCCTTGAAAATGATAGCCGTTTCCAGAGGCGGTTGACCCCATGCCCCGCCCCTGAAAACCGTTCTCTAGGGGCGGCCCTTAGCTACAGTACCGTGCGCTCTTTTGTAGGGGCGCGTCGTATTTTAGTCCGTCTCTAAAAACACCTGACTCCTACCAATGTTTTCTGTAGTAGTGAAGCAAGCTTCGTCCGTCTCCCATGGCGCGGACGAGTCCGAGCCTCCGAGGAGCTCGTGCTACTCCTGTACTCTCGTGTCGTCTCTCCCCTTCTTATTTTTTCTACCTGGCCGAACCACTAATAAACCTAGAGCCCAAATAATGACCGAGCAAGCCCACTCATTCTGCCCAATCACGTGTTAACCAAAGCCCGTGAAACTCCCATCCGAATTACGCTAGTCCATTTTCCGATTTATTTAGAACCTAATTTTGTAGACACAATATCTCAACCATCCGACCAGATCCTTTATCTATACTATTATACTATAAAGGACGAAAGAATTTCGGTGGTCATTCGTCAAAAGACACATTGATCTAACAGGTAGACCGTCTTCCAAAACTTTCCTGGACTTCCTCTATGTCCACGCTGTCGTCGACGCTGCCGTGGCCAGCTCGATCGTTGTCCATACGCGCGGCCAGCTCGATCGTCGACGCTGCCGGCGGGTCTGCGAGCATTCGCATGGACAGTTCGACGACACCGTCGGCGGGTCTGCGAAAAGCCGTGACGTACGCCTCCGGCGGGTTTGCGAGCGTCCGTGCGGATAGCTCGACGACACCGTTGACGGGTCTGCGAAAAGCCGTGATCGCAATCGGATTTCGCAATCACCATCGCTGGTGAGGCCATACGCGCGGCCAGCTCGATCGTTGACGCCTCCGGCGGGTCTGCGAGCGTTCGTGTCGTCGGGTCGATCTGCAGAAAGCCATGATCGCAACGAGAAGCTTGAGCTCATCCCTACCACTCGAGGGTGCTCGAGTGTTGATGGAACCTGCTGGGTGTGGCGAGAAGAGGCAAAGGGCAGATACACAAACGAGTAGTAAGTTAGATTGGTGGTGACCCGATGTTTCAATGGAATTGTAATATCTCATTTAATCAAATCCAAAATATGTTTTTTTGCAGATCAGAATGCTGATCCGGGTGATTTGAGGCGTAAAAGGGCTAGAGATTGGTACGCCAATACTCCTCAAGCAAAAAAGGATGTTATCAATGCAAATAGAAGGGAGGGTTACCGTTGTCGTCAGATCGAGCAGGAAAAAAAACATGCTACAGCTACACTGCCCGGTAATTATTCAATTGGTCAACTTATGTTTCCAGTGGTGACCCGACTACTCCAAATGAACTATAATCTATATTTTAATTAATCCATATGGTTTTGCAGATCGGAATGATGACTCAGATTATTTGACGCGTAAAAAGACTAGAGATAGGTACGCCAATGTGCCTCAAATGAAAAAGGATGATATCAATGCAAATAAAAGGGAAGAGCGCTGATGTCGTCACATTAAGAAGGCTCCATCAGATGGTTGCTCATGCTCAAAAGTCTCCTCATGCAAGACCAATAAGAAATCTAAACAAAGAAATGACCGGGACTCTTTATGACTCTTTCTCACGCTATAGTTTAGCAGTCAGAACTCTCACGCTATATTTTCTTAAAACACGTTAGGACTCTTTCTCGAACTATATATTTTTTTTAAACACGTGCCTGTGGCACATGCCTCTCTGCTAGTCCTTACAAAACGAGAGAAAATATTGCCAGAAATTAACAACGGAGACGTAGGGTAGCCAAACCCAATCCCAAATCTACCTCCGGCCGCACCAAGCGAAACTCACGCGCGCGCACGGAGCACATGACGGGACCCACAGAGCCATCAGAGTTATCCTTCTCTTCCTCCCACCGTTCATCTCCTACGGGCGCCGTCGCCCGTTTCTCTTTCTGTGCTCGTTATTGGCCTCCAAGCTGCATGCCGATGGAGGGGGTAACTCTCGCCGTCGTGTCTTGGCACTCGTCCTGCGCACCTCGTCGCCGCCGGGTAGCGCCACCGTCCCGCCACCGCTCGGGCTGCGGCCCCTGGTCACATGCGTGGACTTGGCGGAGGCCCCGCCGACGGCGAGCGCGGCGGTGACGGCCCTGGGCATACCACTACCGGACGCGGTAGTGGTCGCCGGCGAGCGCCGGAGCACGCGGCGGAGGAGCAGTCGGTTGCGGCGGCAGGCAGGTAAAGCATGCTTTTTCTTTTTTTTCCTCAAAAGTTTTTTAGAAATATTTTTTTCTCTTGATTTTTTCTTTCAAACTTTTGCTCGACAATTTTTTCTTCAAATTTTGCTTCGAAATTTTGTTGACAAACTTTTTTCCTCAAAACTTCTCGCAAAACATTCTCCAAACTTTTGCTTGACAAATTTTTTCAAAACTTTTTCATGAAATTTTTTCTTCAAAATTTTGTTGGCAAATTTTTTCAATCAAAACTTCTCGCAAAAATTTTTCACAACATTTTTCTCTCTCTCAAAATTTTGTTACAATTTTTTTTGTTTTCTCTCAAACTTTTTCTCTCACGTGGGTCGGTCAACCTTTGCCCTCCTGTGTGCTTGCTTGCGGGAGCCACGTGCTGCGGGGGCCACCGAGCACACAGAGCCATCCGTGCGGCCACGCGCAAACTTGACATCCCCGTAGCCAAAGCAGGCAAAAGCCTAATAAATAGTAAAAACATCTTCTCTGAAAAGTTTCGTAGAAGCTGCAGGATGACCGTCTGAAAATACAGTTAAGAAGTTTGCTCGTATTGCCCTATTTTTTTCCAGACTTTCCGTTCCTTCCATGGCGTGGAACTAGATAAATCACTGCGCTCCCAGGGCTATATATCTTAGCTTTAACAGCATCTCTAAGAGGGCAGCATATCCTATGAAAACTAACTTCCCGCGCAAACTATGCAAACTACAATCAGAGACATGGGATCTCCATCCAATGACACAACAAAGAGGTGAAATCTTTTAACAAATAAACCCTCTCACCAATCCAATGACACAACAAAGAGGTGAAATCTTTTAACAAATAAACCCTCCCACCATTCCTTTGTAATCAGTTTTTTCCTAAAAACCTTCCGCTCCTCCCTGGGATCGTTCCCAGGAGCCCGACGCTGGGCGAGTTCCATCGACGCCAGGACTCCAACATGATGCACGCGTCTTTTTTTTTTTTTTTTTTTTTTGCGTCGATCGAACTCGTCCATAAGCAACTGCTGCTTATTGATTCGCCTTGGCCCTTCTCCTCATCCGCAAGGTGGATGTGGAGAAAATGTCTCCAGATTTTATTTCCTCACTCGCAACGTAACAAAGCGCAACTACCACATTCATCACTCGGCAGGGCCAGGTGATACGATACGTGACAGTACAGGTGGATCAGGTGGGAACTCGTCCAGCGTCGGGCTCCTGGGAACGATCCCACGGAGGAGCGGAGGAGTTTTTAGAAAAAAACTGATTAGAAAGGGAGTGGTGCGAGTGTTTATTTGTTAAAAGATCTCACCTCTTTGTTCTGTCATTAGATGGAGATTTCACGTCTCTGATTGTAGTTTGCATAGTTTGCATGGAAAGTTAGTTTCGTAGGATACGCTGCCCTCCAGGAGTGTCTAAAAAATAAAGTCTTCAAAAATGAAGTTTTAGCACATTGCTAAAAATTTTTGGGAGTAAAAAAGAACTCTTTTTCCAACAGTTCCCAAAAATTAGGACCTAAATCAATTAATATATTTGCCAAATTACCCTTCACCTCTCTCTCCCCTCTTTTTTGAGGCTCCCGCCGCCGTCACCGGTCCTCCCGCTTCTCCACGGAAGTCGAGCATTCCTTCTCCTGCTCGGTCTCCATCGATCTCTGCTCTTCCCAATACCGCTTCCAAATCCAAGTAGCTAGCCAAGCACCAGAATCACCCACACTCATCTCCCTCCTCCGATTACTTCCAGAATCAACGACACTCATCTCAGTTTTTCTCCATCGAACCAAATAAGCAACTGCAGTTCAGGCAGAGAACCGTTGCCACATCTCATCCTTCCCATGTCTTCTCAAGCAAAACAGCAGACAGCTAGAGCTAGCAGCGGTAGCAACTCAAGCAGCCCCTCTTCCAGGGCATATATATGGCATATATGGGCATCGTGTCGGTCGCCGGAGTTGCTCATAGAGCGCTACCGTACCTTGTACTATCGCCGCCTGCGGGATGAGGTGCGTAGGGAAGAAACCGCGTGCAGGACGGTGAAAATCGGTAGTGTCCACTGGATTTCAGGGATTGCCGCACTCGCTCGTGGCGTAAAAATGGCTCCGTTTGCTGGATTGGGAGTGCGGGAATATTGGGCAGCTATTTACACAACTGTTGGAGCTTGCGTTTTTTAATTTGTTCTCAAAATTAACTAGTATTTTGGGATGTATTTTGGGCACTCTTGGAGATAAATCTAATTTAAGAGGAGAAATCTAAAATCTGCTCGAGCTCAACATATGATTGTTTGGATTCATCATCATCTCTATTGCGCCAAAACCTCTAGGAACGCGGTTTACCGCTCGGCCCCAGGTTCCAATAATTGTATATCCTTTGTGTCGAAAGCCTGATCGCTGTTTGTCGTCTCCTCTGTCTTCATCATCCTTGAGCTGCTCACTCTTTTCCAAACTTTATTCATGCATGCATAGCTCCCGGCGTGTTTCTTTGGGGTTGATTGGTTGCGTGTCGTGCCAAGGCTCGGCCAGGCTGCTGGGATGCAGTGTCTGCTAGTTTGGTTGCCTGCACTAGCTGTCGTGTGAGCCTGGTTCGATGGGTGCAGCCGTGCAGGTGATTGCCACTAATGATGTTGTTAAGCAGGTTATTAACTTATACTGAGTGGTTTTAATGTTTTTAAAAGACGATTAAGGTCTAATAAGGTAGAATATGAGTTATTAAAATAAACTTAAACAAAATAAATATCTTAATAATATTTATTTCTAATAGTTTATCTCATACAATACGTTCTTGTGCGGGCAACCAAACACCTTTTTGTGTCCTGGCCGGATAAATACAGCCAACCAATCAAACTTCCTTTTGAGCCTGGCTTACGAGCCAATAGCTGAGCTCATCAGCAAACCAATCACATTGCTCATTGCTCTGGCAGCGTCCAAAGGTGTAGCGCGTAGCGTGTAGATCTCGACGCACGGTCCCCCTGCGCGCGCGAGCGATAAACAATGCCATGTCTTTCGGTAGAACACAAGGCTTTTAGAAAAAAAATAAATAAAGGCTTGCCAATGATACGCGGTTGGGGACTACCTTATTGTCACTGACACAGCACACTATTTTTGGTTGAAAATGTGCTTGTGCTTATCCTCCTTGTCGCCCGGGCCGGCAGGTTCTTGGGTTCTTCCCCAGCTTATAGACGTACACGATCGATCAAACACCAAAGCGTGTTGCCCGACCAGTTCAGGAGCTAGATCTTCTCGGGTAGACAGATACGCGTTCCTGACCCACGTTCGTCTACTTGATCATATGCTGCAGGAGAATAAATTCAGACTGCTGCAGTGCTGCATATGGAAGGGCACATTGGCGAAGAGAGTAATATAATACCGCCCTTCATATATTGCTAAAACATCTTATAGCTGACAACAGATTTTATTTTTTCACAGCCAGAAACGACGACGTTTGTTGTCAACCTGATAGTCAACACCTGCGCAACGTGATGAAGTAATAGAATGAATGTTTATTAGGTGTCCTGGAATAAGAAAGTATGCATTCTAAATGCAGAGCTACTTTTCTTATCCCAAGCTGCAGGACGCCATTAACCCTTAATCACGCTGTCAACACTCAACACTGCATCCTTCAACACATTCACCCCTCAGTTGAGCGCTGCAAGGCTTCCTTCAAGAAAGAATTTTCCCTTTTACTCCTAAGAGTGAAACCTGCTTCAGAGCAACCAATGTCCAATTGGCTAGATAATTTGTAATCTTTTTCGCTTTGTTTAGTTAATTTTTTTCCCTTTTTGTTTACCCCCTAGGTTGTTGCTTTGGACTTTGTACCCTTTTGAACTTTCCTTTAATAATATCTCAGTAGGGGTCCGCCCCTCCTGTTTTCTTCAAAAAAAAAAACACTGCATCAGGTGCGCATACCCAGGCCAATAGATGATAGGGGCTTTTGTGTTTATGCCCTCGTTTTGAAGTGAAATGGTGATTTTGCTCTCATTTTTTCAACTTTGTAACAATGTCAAAATTGTTGCAAAAAAGTCCAGTTTGCCCTTGTTTTTATGAGCTCTTTGTGGCTTTACCCTTGTTTGGAAAAAATAGACAACATTTTGACAAGTTTAAAATCGAATTTTGTCAATCAAACTCACTCAAATTTTTATATTTTTTAAATCTGAGCAAAATTTGAGAAAATCTTATCAAAATGTTGACATCATCGCGAGATAACCTGGTAATTGACTAACCTCGATCATCCAATCAACAGAATCCAGTTGAAGTACAACTAAAATCAGCTTTACATCCGGTACAATCCTAACAATTAGTCTCGGCAATTTTGGCATCCAATCAAGTCCAACCCCGGCATGCATGCATCGGAGCTGGACATCCTGGCCGCTCCTTGCTGATCTGCTTCTGCGCCTGCATCGGAGCTGGCCCGCGCAAGCCGCCTCCCGCGCTGGGGCCGTGAGGCCGTGACGCAGCCGCACAGGGCCGTGTTTATTCCTCGCATGTTTTGGGCCACGTCATGGGCCAAATCTTATCCCGTCATGGGCCAAATCAGTCACCGGCGACGACCCCCATGACTATTTGTTCCTCGCATGTTTTGGGCCACGTCATGGGCCAAATCTTATCCCGTCATGGGCCTCTGGGCCTCACGGCCGAAGGGGAGAAGCAGAAGTGGTAAATGGAATGTGGAAAACAAAATAGATTGGCAAAATCAGAGTCGATAGATTACTTGTGCGACAACACAACTAGTCTCGATTACACACGAACGCTATGCAAATAAATGATTCCAGAAAGATGAAGCTCCCACATGCAGTGACTTGACACCAAAAGGATCGTATTCCTGAAAGGAACCTCCATATATTCTAGCAATAACAGACGATGTTTTATCCATGCGTGCACGGTGGAAAGGAAACAGCGGACCTGAAATTTGATATATATAGTTTGTTATTATTATTAGGACCATGTCAAGTGAATTCAAACTGCATAGCTCTGTAAATACTGGTGTTATTACAGCAAAAATAGAAAGGCAAAAAAAAATCATCTTAATATCATTATGAAGCTACTCCCTCTGTCCCTGAATTAATAGATTCGTAGAGTTGTCTTATATGAACTTTTTAAACGTCGACTGAATTTCTTGAAAAACACATCAAGTTTTGTGATATCAAATTAAGATATACCATAGAATATATTTTCATAGTGTGCTCATTTTATGTCATAGATGTTGTTACCCGTCATAGAGTTGTCTTGTGTCATGTCCAGTGTTCATACCTCTTCACAGCACTGTTCAGCCTACAGTCTTCCATCCAGCTTGTTAACAATGTGCTCTATAGAGGGCCTCTTCTTCCTATCTATTTCCACACATTCTAGCCCAATTTCAATGCACACTTTCAGTTGTTGGAGGGAGTTGGCATCTAGTGAAGAGTACTTGGACACAATGTGCTCAATTGTCCAATTTTGACGTACCTACAAAATTGAAAAATTATATATCAATTGATATTATAAACAACAAAATAGATTTTTAATCTCAAATCATCAGGTGTAGTGTTTTTTTATAAGTACGCCTTACATTCTCAACCAAGTTCCTGGCAGACATGTCGTCCTTGCTTCGCTGATTTCTCTCTCCCGTGGTGATCTCAATGATCAGTAGGCCCAAGCTATATATGTCTAATTGGGTTGAGATCTCACCTCTATATAGATATTCCGGAGCCATGTATCCACTGGAAGGTGTTAGCATTAAGAAAAGTTAACAAGCATTAGTAGAGAAATGAAAATGAAGTTTATTATTGTACACGAAGAATATTTTCTTGGCAGATATAGATTCTTACTGTGCCCCCACAACATTTAGTGTGTGCATCCGCGTTTGTTCTGTGCCGAAGAGTCTTGAGAGACCGAAATCTGCAATTTTCGGGGCCATGTTCTCATCAAGCAGTATGTTATCAGGCTTAAGATCCATATGGAGCATAGGCTTATCCATTCCCTTGTGTAGGAAATGTAAACCTTGGCAGATTCCCTTGATTATCTTGAAGCGGGTTGCCCAATCCAGTGTTGATGGAGCTAAAGAAAAGCAGAGTTATGTCAGTATTATGGGATAACAATCTCTAAGCTTATAAGTCATGTAGCATATAAAACAACAAAACGAGCAATATTAATTTCACGAATGTTGATATGAACTTCTAGTGTAATAAAAATTGGATCTATTTTTTATTTCGTTTGGTGGTGTAAATTACAATCACTTTTGTCATTCTGTTTATTTTGGTGCACAAGTTGAGGGGCATCTATAACAAGTGAAATATGCTTGTCAAAATATGTGAATATTATCAGTGTATCTCGGATAAGGAAGTATCATCATACCAAAAATATGCTTGTCAAGGCTCCCCATTTTCATATATTCGTAGCAGAGTAAGCTCTCCACTGTGTCCGCGAGAATGTATCTCCCGTTGTGCTCCACCACGGTTCTCTTGGTCTCGTAGCAAAAGCCAACTAGCTTGACGATGTTGTCATGCCGGACCGCCATAAGGTTCCCAACCTCATTCTGAAACTGTTTGTCAGGTGTCACCGGCGAGCCACTGCCAATCTTCTTCACAGCAATCTCTGTCCCATCTTTCAGAGTCCCCTGCGTAAGAAGCTCTCATAATTCGCAAATACTCGTATTACAACAGATAAATACTACTGAAGCTGTGTAAAGTTCTCATTAGCTCGTGGAAACACAGCTGTAATAAGCAAATAAATCAGTCATACCCTGTAAACTGTTCCAAATACGCCTTTGCCAAGTTCTCGGTCAGGGGAGAAGCCATCTGTAATTTCTTTCAGAAACTCCGCTGGTAGTTCCTTGGGCAGCGATTCCAGAAGAAAGCTCGTCTCCGGCTTGTTACAGCTACCAGCGTCGTCCATTTCTGATATTTATTAAGTTACGGACATCAGTCGCTATGACAGAGAAATCCTTGCCATAAGTACTACTTCGCAAAACAAAACATATGCAGATAACAACATGGTCGCTTTGAAATGAGAGAGGGGAACAGCCGGCTTCAAGAAAGCACTGACCTGGAGGAGGAGAGATCCTCCTGAGGAAGGGGAAAATGATGACTGCACGAGAGATCCTGCGGGTCTTTGGTTTTTGAAGGCTTCTGAAGCAAACTCCCAGCCCCAGTCCCAGCGAGATGGGGTTGACTTGAGAGATCCTCGCGAGGAAGGGGAAAAGGATGGCTGGACGAGAGATCCTGCAGATCTTTGGTTTTGAAGGTTTCTGAAGCAAACTCTCAGTCCCAGACTCCCAGTGAGTGATGTGGTGGGGGTGGGGTTGACTTCACTGGCCTGACTCTAGTCAACCTCAAGGCAACTATAAAACGGGGGAAAAAAAGGAGAGGGAATGGCGTCGCCCGGTCTCGAGCCTGAGACCGTCCGTGATGACAACCAACTAAACCACGACACCATTATCTAGGCTCTGTTTATTATGGGCTCTGTTTAGTTCCCCTTTCCATCAAAATTTTTCCACCTTAAAACACCGTTTCAGTTCATTTCTATCTCTGTGTACGCTTCTATAGAAACAATATTTTTCACTTTCTCTCTTCAAACTAAACACGGCCCTAATTTTGATTCACAAAGTTTTAGTAAAGAATAGAGTGCGTGTGCCCATATTACAGCGGCGAGAAGTGCTTAGCCAACGAGCATGTTGCATTGTTTTTCTTTTCTACTAATCCTTGTCAAAGCTAATGGATTTCTATACATTCATCTAGAACCATTAAAATCCGAGTCTCGAGTGCAATGTTATACCCAAACATACTCTGCTATATATAACACCGGGCAGATCATTCGGCGTGTGCACATAGTATAATAAGGCGTCCAGAAGCTTTTTAGCGAGCGACAGTTCAGTGTTCACAAAAAATCAACATGATGCATATATAGTCCGGTGTTTGTAGTGACTTTTTGCTGGAATATTTTTCCAAAGGCTACAAATTGGTTTGATTGTAGTGTATGTAAACACCATCTGCTAGTTGGAGCTGTGTGGGCTCGGCGTCAGCGCCAGCGGGCCCTCCGAGAACACTATTGCATTAGTCAGAATCAGGTCAGAATCAGCAGAATCTGCGAAATTTGTCAGCTTGAGCATTTTGAATGGTTGGACACCTGAACTGCAGATCAAGGAGCTTATAGACATTGAGAAGATCTAAACCAAGAAATTGCTCAGTTAGCAGATGATTAGTCTTTTTTTTTTTTTGAGATACAAGCGCCGCCCCCCTAGAGGCCAGCACTAGCATAGGTGTTACAAACGCCATCAGGCGGACAGAGAAGCCAAACGTGTCTGCCTAGGCTAGCATAAAGCGAACTTCTAGCTAAACCATGGGCATCATGGTTGGATCGCCTACTCTCATGGACGAGCTCGAAGGACTGAAGGTCCCTTTGCCTTGCTCTCACGTCCTTGATCACATGGCCGTATGGTCCCATCGCTCCATCCTTGAAGCTTCTGACCACATTGTTGCAATCACTGGCCATCCTCACTCTTTGCAAGAGGAGATCGCTGGCCAGCGCCATTCCTTCTCTGCATGCAAGAGCTTCCATTACCTCAGGCTCTGTCGTTCCCTCCATAACTAGAGCTGAGGCGCCGAGAAAGGTTCCGGCTGTGTCGCGTGCCACTGCCGCCAACGAAACAATCCCCGTGTTCTTCGATATTGCCGCGTCAACATTAATCTTTGCAACCCCCAAGGGAGGGGGAATCCACTGTGGGTTGCTATGCTGTCTCATCTCCTTCTTCTCTTGCGGGGATATGGACATTTCCAGGTCAGCTATGTACCTGTCCACAAAGCTATGGGTAGACAATGGGCTCTGGAAGGAATTCTCGTAAACGACCTTTCGTCTAGCATACCAGATCGCCCACAGAGTCACCACGACTCGTGTCACTTCCGTGTGCGGTAGAATGGAGAAAACTTCCGACAACCATCCTCTGGCGTCAGTGTCCTGAACCGTGCAGATGTTCTCCACAATCTCCTCCTTTTCCAACGCCCAGACACATCTCGCAAAATTGCAATCCAGGAGTGCATGCTTCCACGAGTCAGGAGCTCCACAAATCACACATGTGCTCTGCGTCGCCATATTCCTATGGTGAAGAACATCACCTGATGGCAGGGAATGGCGAGCTAACCTCCACAGAAAAACACGAATCTTTGCCGGGACTTTGATGTTCCAGAGGGCCAACCATTCCTTTTCTGCAGCTCTTGTGTCTGACTTGCCTGTTTTACTATCCAACCAGGCTGCTGTGCGCGCTTTCTTGTTCACCAACATCCTATATGCTGATCGCACAGAAAAAATCCCCTTCTTCTCATAATGCCAGGCCCAGAAGTCCTGTTCTCTTCTCATACTCAAGGGTATGTTGCAAATAATCTCCCTATCCATAGGAGTGAAGAAAGCTCGTAGCTTGTCCTGATCCCATGCTACTGTCGTGGAATCGATCAACTCACTCACCAGTTGAGGTGGGTTTGCTTGTGTACATACCAGTGGACGCAGGAGACCATCCCGAGGTAACCAATTCATATTCCAGATGTTGGTGTCCTCCCCCGTGCCAATCCTCCGAATAAGTCCTTCTTGAAGTACCTCCTTCCCTGCAACAATGGCTCTCCACACCTGAGAGGGCGACTTGCCCACCTCAGCAACCAAGAAATCTACCTCCGCAAAGTAGACCGCCTTTAGAATCCTCGCGCTGAGCGAGGTTGGGTCCTGTAGCACCCGCCATGCCTGTCGCGCCAGTAACGCGAGGTTGAAGGTCTCAATGTCTCTGAACCCCATGCCACCCCATTGCTTAGGCTTGGTCATGTCATCCCATGCAACCCAACAGGGTCAGGCGCTTGCCCTCCTTGCTTCCCCACCAGAAGCTCCTAAGGAGTCCGTCAATGTGTTGGCATAGGCCTCTAGGCAGTTTAAAGCAAGACATTGAATAAGTAGGTATTGCCTGTGCCACAGCTTTGATGAGAACCTCCTTGCCGCCAGTTGACAAGGTTTGCTCAAGCCATCCCTGTACCCGTTTCCACACTCGATCTTTTAGGTACTTGAAAGCTCCGTTCACCGATGAACCGACATCCGAGGGCATGCCCAGATACTTCTCGCTAAGAGACTCATTGTGAACCTGTAGCAAGTTCATGATCTCCTCCCTGGTGTCCTGGTTGCAACCCTTGGCAAAATGAATGGAAGATTTATCCATATTTACCTGTTGTCCTGAGGCTCGACAGTAGGTACTCAGAACATCAAGGATCTCCTGAGCATTCTCCCTATCCGCTTTGAAAAACAGCAGGCTGTCATCCGCAAACAAAAGGTGACTTACCACCGGAGCCGATGGAGCCACCTTGATTCCCTTGAGTATCGATGACTGATTTCTGGATTTTAAGAGGCACGAAAGGCCCTCTGCTGCCAACAAAAACAGGTAGGGGGAAATTGGGTCCCCCTGACGTATCCCTCTAGATGGGGTAAACCTGTCCAACCTCTCCCCGTTTAGAAGCACGGAGAAAGAAACAGTTGTCACTAGTCGCATGACCGTATCCACCAATGATCGATGAAAACCCAACTTGATCATGATGGCCTTCAGGTATTCCCACTCAACCCGATCATATGCCTTCTTCATGTCAAGCTTCAAAGCGCAGCACCTCTGGTCCCGAGCTCGGTTATGCTTCATGAAAGGGGACTGGTAGTATGGGCACACGGCAAAGCCCATATTACACACAACGAAAGCTTTGTCGTATGCGCTGACGGCAAAGCGCGCATGGCATCCAACCCAACGGCAAAGGGGACTTTGCCGTGTGCTTTTTATCGGACACACGGCAAACCTCTTTGCCATGTGCTAGGGCTGGCACACGTCAAAGATTTTCCAAAACAAATAAAAAAAACACGGGCAGCCGCCACACCAGCGACCACCACCATGCCACCGGCCGCCACCACCACCACTGCTGTCGCCAGGAGAGGAGGGAAGGGGGCGACGCCAAGAGAGGAAGGGGAGGGGCTGAGGCCGTGCCGCCACCGACCAGCCGCACGTGCCCCCCGCCGGCCGCCGCTCGAGCTGGAGTTGTGCGACCGCCGCTCGAGGTGGAGCTACGCCACCACCGCACATGGCCACCGCTCGAGGTGGAACTTGCAGCCGCTTGCCGCCCGGACGCCGCTAGCCCCACGCCACGGCCGTCGCCACCATGCCCGCTGCCACCACTTGTGGGAAAGAGGGAGATGAGAGAGAGAGGGGCCGCCACCACCTGGATCTGAACCTAGTTCTCGTCACTGCACCCAGACAGAGGGGAGGGACCGGATCTGGATCCAGCGGTGGCGCCGAGGAGGGAGGGAGTAGAGGGTGTCGGGCCACCGTCCGTTGAGGATGGAGGGGGGCGACGCCTAGGCCGCCGCCGCCGCCGCACCGCCGGCCTGGAAGCAGTTGCTCCATGGGCCCGCTTGCATCCTGCTTGAGCTTGGGCGCCGCACACTCGTGCTTCGCCCCGCCGCCGACGGCCGGATCTCCAGCGACTCGAGCTGGCATTCTTCTTGTATGGCGAGAGAGGAGGGAGGGAAGGGAGGCCGGGCTGAGAAGGGCGGGGAGGGAGAGGTTAAGGCCGTGATGGGGCCAGGGGCAGGCGTGGGAGGAGAGGGTCTGCCGGTTTTGGGGGTGTACGGGGTGTGTGATTGTTTGTCGTGTCGTTTTTATAATCTTCTATACTAAAAAGAGCGAAAGAATTTTGATGGTCAATCGTCAAAAAACAGATTGATCCGATAAATGGACCCACGGGTCATGTACGTGAGCAGTCATGAGTCTTTCTCATGCTACACGGCAGCCCTAGGACTCTTTCTCACGCTATATTGGTCATGTACGTGAGCAGTCAAGACTCTTTCTCATGCTACACGTTAGCTACTAGGACTATTTCTCACGCTATATTTTTTTAAAACACATGCCTACGACACGTGCCTTTGTGTTAGTTACAATAAATGAATGAAAAATATCAAATGGCATCAAATATTATAAAAAAGTATCACGAAACAGTTTATTTCATCTATTACATATATAAAAATTTTAAAGTTAAACTATAATTCGAACGTCACTTTGCCTATAAATCTAACCACATACCTTTCAAGCTTATGAAACTTCTTCGAAGATGTTTCGATTTGTAAGCATCGTATGTTACAAAATGTTCAAAATCCATTCAATTTTTTACCATAGCTTTCACGTATAATATCATGAGGTATTGACAAATTTTATGATTTTTAGGGCTCATTTGATTTCTCAGAATTCTAAAAGCATCCGGACACACGTTCATGGTCGTGTTTTCTCGACAAAATGTTAAAAATATCTTTTCATTTTATAGGCATGGCCTCAAACTGAGCGAAATAATATAAATAACATCTTTGCACGTATTTTATTCTATTGTTTGAATTACTTGCAGCTCAAAGTTGGCTTGATATTGGCTCAAAAAAAATGTTGGCTTGATAAAAAAATTGAAATGTAATTAATTAGTTAAATATAGCAAATAAATATAAAAATGTGCCAAATTTTAACGTGGAGTACCATAAATGGTACGTAGAGAGTAGAAAAAGTTTCGAGGTAAGAAAAGAAAATAATTATTACTATGCCGTGTGCTAAATATTGCCGTATGAAAAAAAAAAGCACACTGCAAAACATGACTTTGCCATATGCTTTTTCTTTACCATGTGTTAAAAGAAAAGCACACGGTAAAGAGCCTCTTTGCCGTGTGCCCAAGATATTGCACACGGCAAACAACCGGGCACACGACAAAGAATGAGTTTTCTATTGTGAGAGTGATTACAAGATGCTTATACCTCGTGGCATGCTCGATCAACATAGTGAGAGTGTGCCCCTGTGAACGAGTTTTCGTGTGCCCGAGATATTGCACACGGCACACGACAAAGAATGAGTTTTCTATTGTGAGAGTGATTACAAGATGCTTATACCTCGTGGCATGCTCTATCAACACAGTGGATCGCGCGCCGAAAAGGTCATCAACCCTCCGGTGCGACTTTCGTGCACACGGGTACGCGAGACGCCGATCGCGAGCACAACTTAAGCCACGCTGTGATATCAGCATCGTTGACGCGTCGGCGGTGGAGGGTGGTACGTGTAGGAAGTGGGATGCGCACTCTCTCTCTCTCTATATATATAATATGCACGCGCGGCTGCCTATATCGATATATCTGCTGTTCACAATTCACTCCTCGAACGGACTAAGGTGATGTCATATATATATATATATATATATATATATATATATATATATATATATATATATATATATATATATATATATATATATATATATATATATATATATACGACAGCGCTATTCTACACCCTAGGTGTAGATTACTATTCTACACCCAACCAACCCAAACACCCTCCGGCCCACCCCCGAGCCAGCTAACCGGACCGGATCCCACCTGCCTGCCTCGACCCGATAACCACAGCAACCCGATCCCCCGCTTCAGTCCCACCAACCCCCGGCTTCCTTCCCCGCGAGCGCCAGCCGCGAGCGCGCGGAGCGCGGCGAGCGGCGAGCGCGAGGAGGACGGGGGGGGGGGGGGGTGGGGGCGCAACGTGGCTTCCCCCCGGGAGCCGGAGCGCGCGGAGGCGATCCAGCGCCAGGATCCAGCGGCCGCGTGGCGGCGCGCAGCGCGGGGGCCAGGCGGCGATCCAGCGCCAGGAGGTTTGGCGCGGAGTCCAGCGCGCGGCGGGATTCCGGCAGCGTGGGAGGCCAGCAGCGGCGCACGGGCGCGAAGCTTTGCGCATCAACTGGATTGGACTGATCCCGTGAGTTCATCGATCTGCCATAATTCCTCTCTCAGTAATTTTTCTTCCCCGGCATCGACACATCAAATTGCTCTCTGTATTTGTGTTACTCATCAAATTGCTCTCTGCCATAATTCCTTTCTCTGTATTTTATCTCGAGTTACTCATGAAAAATGCGTAGTTCCTGAATTACTAAAATACTGCAACATTGGTACTGAATTGCTCTCTGTATCCCTGGACCACAAACAGCTATGTAGTAGCTATGAAGAATCTTCGGTTCTGAATTACTGAATTAGATGCCGGGTGCTTTTTGCTGCAGCCGCTAATTCTGTGGTGATGCACATTGTTTGATACTCGATTACTGAGACACGGATCATTATGTTGCTAATTTCTGCTAGGAAATGTTGAATGCACAATGCAACTAACTGCACACAAAAAGTAACTGAGCAGATTATATTACAATTTCAGTAAATTAGATTATTGAATACAATCTAATTTGGGCTGAGCAACTGGTGTTATAATCTTTTTTTTTGTTTTCAGTTCAGTCTGCATTGGGATATGGATGCTGGTGATTCTGCATTGGTCTGGGCTAGCCCGGGAGTAAGCCTTGTCAGTAAACGTGTTCTAGCGTCCCCGGTGTCTGGCCCATTATCGGTTGCCGCTCCGCAGCCATCACCGGAGTCAGCAGGTGTTGGTGATGCTGCCAATGGTGCCGGTGGTGCTGCCAATGGAGCTTTATCGAGAACACCAGAAGTGCAGATGGCTGAGCCGCTGGCTGCTAGTCCACCTTGGATTGGAGATGAAATGAGGTACAGACGCATCATGACACCTCCAGTGTGTGTTGAGCCTGAGCGAATGGTTACACCAGATGTTGCCCAGACCTACATGCATGTGAGTAAATGAATATCTCCCAAAAAAAAATGTCATGCATGTTACTGGAAAGTGCTGTAATGTGTGCTGCATTGATGAATTTATTTCTGAAAAAAATACTGTGATGTGATGCATGTTCTGTGGCAATTACTATAATGTGATGCATTACTGGATTTATCGCTGAAAAATAATGCTGTGAGGGCCTGGATCATAGGATTTATTACTGATATACTGGGATGTTATTGATTTGCTGCATTTACCATGTGCCTTGTATATTTTCTGGCACACAACAAATCTGTCTTGTGCTGAATTACTGAAATACTGTGTGATTTGCAGAATGAAAATCTGGATCCACGTCTTGTTCCAAACTTTGAGATGGACTTTGATTCCCTTGAGCATGCATATGAGTTCTATAGGCATTACGCAGAGCTTGCTGGCTTCAACATAAAAAGGAACAGGAAAAGGGATAAGAAGGAAAGTGAAGGGCAGGAATTTTGTTGCTCGGGTGAGGGGAAACACAAGTCAAAGGTTGCGGTTGTGGACCGCCAGCGAGATCACACATCTAAGAGGGGTGGATGCAAAGCAATGGTCCTTGCAAGAACAACAGGCGTTGACGGTCGTGCCTGCTACACTCATATTGTGCTTGAGCACAACCATAAGCTTGTTCCTACACCGAGCATGACGAGGCGGATGAGGTCACACAAAAAACAGGACCCTGCTGTTGTAAAGTTAGTAGACACAATGCACGCAGGGCATGTGGCTCACGTGAATGTTATGCGAGTGCTTCGTAGATTTGCTGGTGGTTCAGAAAACCTGCACTTGACTGAGAGGGACATACAAAACCGGTGTGTGCTGTTTGATTTGTGACGCATATTTTCCTTTGTTGACATAATATTGTT
Source organism: Urochloa ruziziensis (assembly GCA_015476505.1). Taxonomy (NCBI): domain Eukaryota; kingdom Viridiplantae; phylum Streptophyta; class Magnoliopsida; order Poales; family Poaceae; genus Urochloa; species Urochloa ruziziensis. The sequence goes on along the minus strand of CM027121.1, from coordinate 57,525,974 downwards.
GCTGCATAATTTATTGGGAGTAACTAATGGTGGTGCTTATCCCCAATACTTGCAGGAGAGCGGCGCAGGTCCGAGAGGAGCGAGTGGACGATATCCCAAAGCTGCAGGCATTCTTTAGGGAGTGCAAGCTGAACAATCCGCAGTTCTTTTACGAGTTCCAAGTGGACGATAAAAATGTGGTGAAGAATGTTTTTTGGAGCCACGCCAGCCAGCAAGGTGACTATGCAGGTACTGAACTACCGGATCGTCTTTTACGAGTTGTTTTTGCTTAACACAAAAACATTGTTGATGCGCATGTCTGTAACTAGTTGCTAACACATGGTTGTTTCTTGTGTTTCTTTTTTTTGGCATTGTGAACAGATTATTCAGGTGTGGTGACATTCGATACTACGTACAAGACGAACCAATACAGCATGCCACTGGCGATGTTTGTTGGGTTCAATAGCCAGCTGCAGAATGTTGTGTTTGGTCAGGCGCTGCTCAGGGATGAGAAGGCGGACACTTTTGAATGGCTATTTAAGCAATTCCGCGCATGCATGGGTGGCAGGGACCCTATTGTCATATTCACAGGTTGGTTGTTTTTCAGTGAAATATGATTGCTGTTAATTACTGCAGTACTGGGTGCGCTGAAATGTGACTGTCGCTAATTACTGCATTATTATGTAATGGAAACTGGACTACATTGTTTCTTGCTAATTACTGAATAACTGAGTGCGAAAATTTCACTTGTAGTATGAAATAATGATTTGATGTGTTTAGTCGTGTTTGAACTGCACTACATTGCTTGTTGGTAATTGCTGAATAACTGAGTGCATTCCAACTTCTGCTGCAGACCAGGACCCATCAATCGAGAAAGCAGTACGAGAGGTGTTTAGAAGCACATACCATAGGTATTGCAGGTGGCATGTCACAAACAAGTACCGGCTTGAGTTGAACCAACTTAACGCTCAGCATCCGGGCTTGTCAGACACGTTGACAAGTGTCATAAACCACCCTCTATCTCCAGCTGAGTTTGTGGGAGCATGGGAAGCCATGCTTGATAAATACTCAGTCCATGAATCTAGGGTGCTGGCAAAACTTTTTGATGAAAGGAAGATGTGGATTGCTTCATATTTCAAGGAAATTTTTTGTGGTACCATGACATCGACCCAAAGGAGCGAGAGCGTAAACAATGTAGTGAAGCGTGGCTATTGTGACAATTCGACTACAATACATGAGTTTGCCAAGTCGTTCCTGGAGTGCTTGGAGCACACAAGGGAGAATGAGACACGTGAGACATATAATTCTCAGGTAAAAAAAAAGGTTGTGGAGATGACAAAGAACATAGATATGAGTATGTGTTAAAGATCATATGCATTATCACCACTTTTTTTTTGTGTTGCAGGGCCCAAGTGTGCCGTATACACAGTATAGGTACGACAAGCAGCTTGCGCGCGTGTACACCAGGGCTGTCTACCATGAGTTCAAGGCAAGGTTCTTATCCAGCACAGCTTTCTTCGTGCGCCCGCATCCAAACAAAGCAAATTACTTCCTTGTATCACATACAAGGCCACCTACTGAGTTCCCATGGCTGCAGCATGAGTTTTGGGTAAAGGCCATTGTAAAAAGGGACGTACCTGAGGAATCTGTATTTGAATGCGAGTGCATGAGGATGGAACATACAGGTGCGTACTAGTTGGGTTTACCCAGAAAAAGTTACTGATTAGTTTCAAAAGGTCGTGCTGCAGATTACTCATTGTTGCGTTACTAATAAAAAAATGCAGGAATGTTTTGTCCACATCTCGTGTGTGTATTAACAAATCTGCAAGTTGAGCATATACCCTCAAAGTACATTCCCAAGCGATACACAAGGGAAGCAAAGGTTGCTACAGCCTTGATAGGCACGACAGAATGTTTTCTGGGCCAAGTGGCGAGACTAAAGCAAGCCGGATGCTGGAACTACTGCCAGATTGGTGTGCATTGCAACAGTCATCTGTGATGTCTAGTGAGGTAAATAATGATAAAAATAGCATGATGGTTACACAATGTTACTGAATTACTGGTTTGGTGTTGGATTCCTAAATTACTTGTCATGTATTAATGAATTACAACATGTTCCTGATTTACTGAATAGTCATATTACTGGTTCCTGATTTACTGAGTAATCATATTACTGGTTCCTGATCTGCATGGTTCATGAATTACTGCTACAATGATATTAATTTGTGTAGCAAATAAGTACTGAATCCTGAAAATGGTGTTGAAATTTTGTGCGCAGGCAGTGAGCAAGTGTAAAGAGTTGCTCCGACAAGCTCTTGACGTTGTAAAAGAGATACCACATGATGTTGGGCCATCGGCTCCAACAGCTGCAGCACAGAATCCGGTCCAAGAGGAGCAGAGAGTGTCGGCATCGGCGCCTCCAGTTTCAAACACAAAAGGGGGGCGCAGAGGATCTGTAGCAAGAGAAGGGGGTGATGCAGTTCCGGCACCTCACTTCAATCGGCCACAAACAACTGAGCACACGCGTCGCTGCTCAACATGCCATAGGAGTGGCCACAATGCTGCGACATGTGGAAGGGAGCCTCCTCCTAAGAGACCAAGAGGTAGACCTGTCGGTAGCGGCAGAGGTAGGGGGAGGGGAGGAAGGGAGGGAGGTGGTGGCAGGGGATACGTGGAGGAGGACGACATTGATGAGGAAGACTATGAAATGGAACTGGATGATGAATGTGGCAGTGAATCTGAGTATTGATTACAGGGTGTATTGGACATGCCAGATGGTGAAAAAACAAAACCATTTCCTTGTAGAATCCTGTTTTATTCATGATTGATACATATTAACAACAGTGTTATTGACCATGATCATATTAAATACGATATATACAATTCTGTGTATGGATTCATGATTACGATATATAAATTTCTGTTCATTTATATTGCTGGCTCATGGAGTCATGATGTGTTAGCTCTGAGATTACTGGATGGCTACATCTCTCCATTTACTGAGCCCATTATTGGCTTACATAATCTCTGGATTGCTGAATAAATTACGACGAAATGTGTGATTGACTGACAGCAGCCAACGTGCGGGTGCATTGGGTGCCGTTGTGCAGCCAGTGTGCGGCTCAACGCAATTACTGGGGAGAAATATAAAGTAGACTGAATTTTAGATTACTAGATTGCTGAAATAAACACTGAGGTACACTGGCACAAAAAACATTCCCCATGATGTTCAATTCTGTCAATAACTGTCAACATTACTGGATTACAGAGTTTGCCCGTGAAAAACATGTAGTAATGGATGAATAGATACAACTACTAGGTCATGTACTCATGTCGTTACTGGTAAAAAAAAATGGTCTGCATGATTTTGTACACGCCATCAGCATCTTTTCTTCTTTTGCCTTTTGAACCACATGCCCACAGGTTACTAGGAGGTAGCCCATCAATCTCAGCTTGCACGTGGGGGGCCACCAACCTGTATCGAACAAAAAGTTGGGATATAGTTCAGTCTCACCTAGTAGTAAGCTATAAAAGCACTGGCCAAAAAAAGAACTACTGAAGAAAAAGAGATACCAAAAGAAAAAGAGCTACCAAATGAAACAATTACTGAAGAAAAAGAGCTACCAAAAGGAACTGCAGTAATATTGAACGGGACAAAATCAAATTACTAAGTAGCGCTACTGAAACCGAACAACTTCTGAAGCTAATGGGATGATCTATTGAACAAGAAGGGTCGATTGCTAAAAAAACTGCTGGGGCTATGCATTACTGATGATCTATGCATTACTGAACCCCAAAAAGAAATTGACCGTTGAAGCTGATGGGATGCACTACTAACCCGGGATGTGATGGAATGCTACGGTGGCTCAGGGGGGGCGCCAAATGCTCAATCTCATGGGGTAGTGGTCTTTCCCGGTTTATTTTGTGGAAGAGCATGTAGTATAGGATTTGAGCCCTGATTTGAGATCCAAGTAGCTGCAGTTTGTACAAAAAAAAAAAAAAAAAAAAAGCAAGCACGGGTGCGTTAGAAGTGGTCAGCAAAAATAAAAAATGGAAAGAGAACAATTGAAAAGGTTCGTGGAGGGGACATATGCTGACCGGATCTATATTAATGTCCATCTTCCGTTTCTTGCCATCGTAATGCTCTAGAAACATCATGGAAAGAACCCACCATCATTTGGGAGGGCCTGCTTTGGCACCGGGACAAATGCAAAACCCCATTTACTGAAGTCTGTGAACTTGCCATGTGTGTACTGATGAAGAGCATTGTTAAGCCTTGAGCGTATCCGTTCAGCTATGTCAGCATGGTACTCTTTCTGTTGCTTCTCAGTAGGCCATGGTGACGAATCCAGGATGTCAATCTGCTCGTGAACCAAATTAACACAATAAACTGTCCAATGTCCCTTATGATGAACTGGGAGCAAAATCTGGGCATGTCAAAACCGGAAAAAGGTAATATTTCAGAGGCAATCCTTTAACGCATGAAAAAAGACAAAAAAAGAGAGCAAAGTATGTTCTGTGCTCACAAGTTTTGCATGCAGTATATCCTTTTTATCAAATCGATCACTGAAATGTATGAGTGCAGTTCTAGGGACGTACTTCCCAGCTTTGTACTGCTCGAACAGAAAGGTATCCTGCGAGTTTTTTGTTGGGAAGTGAATAAAATAAGCATGGCCACAAAAAAAAAACTGGAGGGCAAAAAATGAATTCCTGGATGATGAATCACTGAAAGGAAAAATAACAAGTGGATTGCATACCGAAAGTGAACCGGGCAAGATCACCCGGTACCCCGCAGCGGTAGGCCTTTTATCTATGTCATCACGCCTCAAACACTGAGCAAAATAATCAACAAAGGTGCTGTAGCAATCCTTGGCATCTTGGAATGAATCACATATGTGTGATCTGAATGCCGAGCAAAAGTCAAACTGGCTACAGCGGAACTCTTCTTTTACAGCCATTAAACGACGACTGCACATTGGACAAAGCTTACTCAGTTGGACAAAAGCTTTGGAAATTACTGATTAAAGAGGTAAAGGTTACTAAGGTGTGGGCCTTACTACTTCTAAATTACAGGACACTTCTAAAATTACCAAATTACTCTATACCATTGATACAAAAAATAGAAAAGAAATCTTACGTCTGTAGCCGACAGGTTCCAACTCCTGACACAATGATGTCCCGGACAGTAGTCGCTTTTTCAATATCCGGTGATGGGCGGCGAAACATTTGAGACTCAAAAGGAGACAGAAACCTGCTTCTTTTTGGAGCCCTCATAATCAAGTCGACTCCTAAATCCAGCATCTCAGGTTGTGCATCATGTTCTGCTTCTCCCTTGTCATCCTTGTTAAGCCTTGTGGACCGACGCAATGGGACTTCCATCTGCCAAAAAACACAACGAAAAGAAACAAAACAAAAAATGAAATGAGGGCAGAAATTATAACAAAGCAAATATGCACTGTTGATTTGATTGACCTTGTTTGTTGCACGACGCTTCGTGCCATTCCCTTTTACATGTGGCTCTGCCGTTCCGATTTGATCATTACAAATTGGTGTTTCGTTAATATCACGAATAATGCTTGTAACGTCATTCCACTGCTCCCTGTCAAAGAGGTGGTCAGGCACGCCAGCAGAGCCACACGTAGTTTGTGTGCTTTGAAACTCAGGTTGGCTGTGTTCAACATGTTCCTGTAGGCAAGAAAGTAGGGGAGGGAAGTTAAACGCTTCTGGTTGAAGAAGAAAGATGAGGAATTAGTAAACAACACCATGGAAAGCATACCGTATGTGGGTGTATTGGCGTCATGTCAAAAACTGGCGATGCAGTTGGTACCTTGGAGCTGGATATTCGGACTACATGCTCAGGCAGTGGCGTTGCATCAAAGACTGGTGGTGCTACGAACTGGTTCTCAGCTGCAGGTGTTTCGTCAAAGGCAGGCAGCGGTCTGTTGAACGCCGGTGCCATTGCCATTGGTGTCTTCGATAGATTATAGACAACCTGATGAAAAGAGATAAAGGCGATTAAGACCTGGCTATGGAATTACTGAAAAGTACCATAACAGAAATTACGGACGGAACAAAGTAGTTCTAAAATAAAATTACTGAGTAGTTGTACAGTAAACAACACCGTGGAAAGCATACCGTATGTGGGTGTATTGGCGTCATGTCAAAAACTGGCGATGCTGTTGGTACCTTGGAGCTGGATATTCGGGTATCATGCTCAGGCAGTGGCGTTGCATCAAAGACCGGTGGTGCAGCTGCAGGTGTTTCAACAGAGGCGGGCAGCGGTCTGTTGGACGCCGGTGCCATTGGCACTGGTGAAGCCATGCCCCCCCGAGGACCAGATCGATCTCCATGATCAATAGGCATGGTGGTACTATCATCGTCGCCTCCAGTACATGTCTCTTGACCTTGTATGTCCTGTTAAAGAAATAGAATACAAAAAGGTATTAGTGACATGTGAAACTACCAGATTACCTGTATGAGAGTGTGAAAAAAAATATTACCAAATACCAGATTACCAGATTACCAGTGTTGTGATATACTGAACAGAAATGAAAAAAATACCAGATTTCCAAATTACCAAATTACCAGATTACATGTTAAGCAAAGATGACAAATGAAAAAAAAATACTGAACAGAGTATGAGAGTTGAAAAACCTGTTGGTTAAACGTGTAACTGAATACAGCTGGTGTTGTGATACTAGGACCTGCAGCATGGCCGGCATGCACAGACTTTCGAGATAACGATTAAAAAAACGCAGAATTGCTGAAGCACAGTAATATGTTCAATTACTGGACTACTTTATTATTGGGCTTAAAGAAAGAAGTCCAAAAAATTGTTGAGTTACTATGTTTCTATGTTTCTTTGCATTACTGAGGAAAATAAAACCACACAATATCCTACCACGACAGTGGCGGCACTAGCATCAGCCACGCTGGCGTCGTCTGGTTGTGCTGCGCGAGATGCATCTTCAGTCCCCTTGCCCAAACATGTCTCATGCCGATGCCCAAGCTCGTTGAGTGTGCCTTGTTGCGCTGCCATTTCCTGTTAAAGAATTGCAGAAAAAAATTGAGAAAGAGAAAATGAGATTAGAAGTAACAATTGAAAAAAATTACTGATAATTATTGGTGGCATGTGAAACTACCAGCTTAGGACAAGAAATAATGGCAAAGGATGAAAATTACTGGATAAATGTATCATGAATTACTGTAAATCAGACCATAAAAAAAATACTAACCTCAACAGGGGTGGTGCTAGCATCTTTGGTTGTTCCCTTGCCCAAACATGTCTCATGCTGATGCCCAAGCTCGTTGAGTGTGCCTTGCTGCGATGCCATTTCCTGTTAAGAAAAATTGCAGAAAAAAAATTGAGAAAGAGAAGACATGGTAAAAAGGATCAATTAGAAAAAATGACTGATGCATGTGCAAATACTTATCCTCACCTGATCCATTGCATTCTTAGCAGCTGCACGACGACTTGCTCGGCCATCGCGTGGGGAGGTATGCAAAGATGCATCAACGCCCGCAAAAAACCCCCTAATATCATGGACAACCTTGAGATGTGCTTCCTGGATTTCCATCTTCCCTTGGGCCACCAATTTTGTGCCATTTTCTATTTTCAGCATCCCTGAGTCCATTCTTTGGTCATAATCTAGCAAAGCCTTTGCAAAAGCCTGCTGCTTTTCCTGATCGCCAAGCTGAGGGATCAAGTCCGCTAAGCAAGGCATTAGGTGCAGCGAGGAAGATGAGGCGCCAGAGTTGCCAGTGGGTGCTTTCTCAGAAGCTGTGGCAATTGGGTTTGGTGGGGCAATTGTTGAAGCTCCAGCGGGTGCACGCTTTGTAGCTGGTCGCGTGCGCTTGGATACAGAAGGGGCAGCGGATGGTTTTGTGGATGGGGCCTTGCGCTTGGAAGGAGCAGCTGGAGCAATTATCATTTCTAGGGTGAGGTGGTCATCCCCACGCACATTCTCATAGCATGTTCCCACTTTGCTCCTAAACTGGCAAAAAAAAAGAGGTTCTGAGAAATGAGTGTTACTGAATAACTGCTTTAAAGGTGGAGCACAGCTCTAATCAGAAAAATACCAATGAAAATAAATCTACTGAAGAAAAAAGAAATGACGAAAGTATTTGCCTAGGATTTTATTGAAGAATGCAGTATATTAATCAGTAACCCATTCTGTATCTTTAGTTCTCTCAGTAATTGCTCTACACTGAATTACTGAAGATACACTTCAGCAGTTAACACTTGAAAAAACAGCTCAGTACAATGTTACTGGACAGAACACATCTAGGTGGTATTACTGTTTTTGATGATCAATGCTACTAAATAAGCCCTAATGCTCAATGCTACTGAAAAAAAGGATTTGGGTGCTACTACTGGAGGGATAACAAGGTCTACTGAACTACTAATAGACTCAACACTACTGAAAAACAAGATTCGATGAATTACTCAGCTAGTCAATATATGTCGAGAACTATTAAGATTTACTGAACACCATGGGACATACTGCTGAAAAAGTAATGGTGTACATTCTGCATGAAAGTACTAATTTTACTGAAATAATCACTCAATCTTATCTTGCTAAAAAAAATACTGAGAAATGAGTGAATTACTAGATAGATTGAAATGCATTGACATAAATAGAGAAGTTGCTGCTGCAAGAAGAAACACTTACTGGTAGATTTCCATATGTGTAAGAGCCATCGCTCAGCCTTTTTTTATCAGCCTTTGCAATGTCAACAATCACTTTGTTCAAGTGCGCTGCCCGTGGTGTTGTTAACGCATCTTGGAGCATGTATTGTGGGCATTGTAGGTTGTCCAGGTAATACATCTAGTAAAAAAAAGTACAGATTAATTAGCTGGAAAAAAAGAAATTACTAACAAATTATTCCTGAATAGATTAAAAAACAGCAATGAAAAAAATAGATATTTCAGCCAGGGGTTCAATAATATATGCACGCATCAACTAAAAATTACTAATTAGTGGAACAAAAAGGAGAATAGACCGACAAAAAACTGTTGGTATAGAAGAATCAATGCAGCTAACATATTACTGAACTACTGAAAATAAGGCATTGCTGTTGCTGAGGCGTAAAAAAAATGTATTGCTTCACAGAGGTGTAACATACCGAGAGCAGTGCGACACAACCCTGCACAGATGTCGTTGTTAGTGACCGCTTCTCAGCTGATTTCTTCCACTTCACAACCTTTTTTGTCAAGTCTACAATGACAGCAGTGCACAAGTCATAATGACTGACTTCGTTGACTCTCTTGCAGTGGAAATAGGTCTCACCGCTCAATGTCAAGCTGCTCGTGGGGAAGAGCAGCCCATCAAACAAGGCCATAAAGAAGCAACTGATGCTCCAATCATCACCATCCCCTTTTTTTGCAAAGTCTTCAATCACCCACCTATCAACCTCATATGGCTTCAATTGATTGTAAGCCTTGCACTTGGGATGGCTTTGTTTCCTCTTCTGGTACATTTCCTTCATGCCTTTAGAATCACACAAACGCCTCAGCTCCATTTGGTGGTTATTCTTTTCCAGAGCAGAAGCAGCATGAAGAGGTTTTGGACCATTGGGAATGCCAAGCACACATTTGACAACATGTGGAGTGACCGGCAGCACCCTGCCCCCAACTTCAATGCGGAGGGGATCAACCTGAGCATGCTCCATTAGAAACAATACCAGACCTCTATCGTCAATTGCGTCCACATTGAACCCAAGAAAGTCGTTGAAACCCAACTCCATGAGCCTATCCTTCATGCCTTTCCCCATTGACTCTAGTATGGTGGCAATGGAACCGGGGGCACACCGCATTGTTGGGTATTTATTCTTCATCTCCTGTGATGATTTACAAAAAATTAAAGAAAAAGACTGAGAGTAAGAAGAATTCAATGTGTGTTGTTGCTGAATTACTAAACATTAATGGGCTACTGCATCAAATTACTTAAGTAGTACAATGATATGCAGATGCTGCTTGATGTGGAAATTACTTGCTGAACAGATTACTGATGTGGAAAAGATTACAAGATACTGCTTGATTGAAAATTACTAAAGTACTGATGTACAATGAATGTCAAAGCTAGAACATGAAAAAAAATTACTGCAGTGCATGGTGAGTGTGCAGGGAGGGTGCGGAGGGATACCTCATCCTTAGTTATAGCACTGGCCTGTTTTGTGGTGGCCCTCGGAGTTGTCCTCAAACCAGTCCTGCCGATCGGCGTGGTGTTCTTGTTAGCATTTGGCTTCTGTTTCTTCAGCGGGGGGGAGATAACAAAATCATCTTGCGAGCTTTTTTCTTGGGAAAGCCTACTAGCAGGCACCTTCCTCACAGCAACCCGACAGGCTCGAGATGATGATTGAGACCCTTGTCCATCAACAAACGGGTTTTGCGGTTCATCGTCAGAGCTAAGATCAGGTGTAGCTGTTGGAGCAGACTTATCAACTCCGCCAGGTGCGACTGCACCTTCTATGCCCGCTGCATCATCAAGGGGCGCTTCTGTAGGTTGGGTCTGTGTGAGGTCCATGCGGAGCTCGCGACCTTCACTGTCCCTGATTGATATACCTTTGATGCCATGAAGCATATGACCACTAATTTTTGCCCTCGGCATTATGTTGAAAACCCCTGTATATAGAAAATCATGTCAGTAGCCATTGAAAGCATACAAAATGATAAGCAACCCCACATGTCATAAACATACATGTAATAAAATAATCTACATTAGTGAATCGCTAGAACTATGCACTTACTAAATTCTTTGCTGAACCCAACACCTACTGAATTGCTGAATCAATAGAGTTTTTCAGGGCAGACTACTGAAGCTCAAATATGATGAACTACTGAAAGCACAATGAACAGAAAAGTTATAAATGCCAGTAAATGCAATGGGGTGAACTACCGAAATACATAAACAATACTTGTAAACAAAGATTACTGGACATAATTACTAAACAATATTAATTACTGAACATGTGCCGGTCATTGAAACGTGAATTTAGCCACACTCCCGCAACATGTTGCGTGGAGCACATCTGAATCCTATGGGGGAAAAACAAAAACCACAGGAGCACGGCTGATTGGAACATTTTCAAGTGGTGCGCGTGTGAGATCTCACCTCAATTTTACTGAAACTTCAAAAAGCTTAGTACTGAACACAAACAAAGGGGGTGTAAATGGCATATTCAACACTAGAATTTAGCGACAGTATTTTACTAGATACTGAACAATTATCGACTGTGCCAATTTTCTATATATTTTACTGATAAACTAATGAAGCAAAGGAAAACTACTAAAAGGATGGATCATTGAATACTTGGAAAAATACTAGCTATTCAGACTGAATCTGAGCGCAATCATCTATTGAACCTAATAAAATGTTCTTAAACCAAAAGCTGCTATCCATTACTGAACCTTAGGAGTGAATTGGGAATAACGAATACAATGAGTTGCGCTAGTGCTGACCGCAATGAATCATAACAAGAAACACAATGAGATCAGTAATTCATCAGCTTTACATTCATCCATGTAACAGTGTCATCCCCCCTCAAACAGAATAATAAACTAGGATGTCAGTAAAAACGCATCTCTGCCAGTAATTTCTGCAACATCAGTAGCAAGCGGGGCAAAGAATGTGAGTCTAACCTCGAATCCTCAGAATCGGCTCTCAAAAACCAGCACGAGCGTCCGTGAAGACCAGATCGGCGTTACACTGATTCAACCCGAAGAAATCCTAAAAAAAATTACGCATCAATCAAAGAGTGAGCATCCGTGAGCACCAAATCGGGATGGAAATGTTTGGGAATATGGAGATCTAGGGTCAGGGGGGAGCACCTCTTCCACCGCGGCCAGGCCCGCGCACCGACGCCTCGCGCGGAGCCGCTACTGCCCCCACTCGCCTTGCACGCGCCTCGCGCACGGCACGAACACCCGGCGATGCTGCAGCTCGGGGCAGTCCCCGTCCCGACGCCGAGGTGCAGCGCCGCCGCGGTCCACGAAATGCAACCCCGCCGCTGCTCACGAATCGCCCACCCGAAGAAAGGGGAAAGCAACTGGATAGGGTGGATGTCGGGAGCGATGGGGCAAAATGGCTCCGGACCTCCGGTGGTTAACGGGTCGGGCGCGGGCGCGCGGGTGGGGTTGCTGCGCGCGGGCGCGGGCGCGCGGGTGGGGTTGCTGCGCGCGCGGGACGGGTGGGTTGGCTGGTTGGCTCGGGCGCGGGTGGGTTGGCTAGTTTGGGTCCTAGGTGTAGATTAATAGTCTACACCCTAGGAGTAGAATAGCATGTGTATATATATATATATATATATATATATATATATATATATATAGGAAATCTATTGTCTGTAGCCGGCCACAGAATAGCTATTTTGTACCCACCCGATCTGACCGTCGGTTCGCATCAAACCCGAGCCCGCGTTACGCGTCCATTCCCCGCGGCTCGGCTCGCCTCGATGGCTTCCAGCGATTCAGTTGTGCGGCCAGCGCATGCAGTAATTAGGCACATCCACCGCGGTGTCTTGGGTTTTATTCCCGCACAAATTACGGAAAGTCACACCCCCGCATCAATTGGTTTTCCTCGCTGTCGTCGCCCCTGGTGCCCCTGACAGCGGTGCGCTCGTGCTGGTCTGGCGACCTCCGCTTCCTTCCCCACCGTCCAGCATGGCTTCCAGGCTCATTCCCAGCACGTCTGCACTCTGCAGGCATCGATCTCCATCGCCTGCTTCGTTCAGATACGTGTGCCGCCCGACACAGATCCCCTTTCGCGGCGGCTGGCTCTACCGGCGATGCAACCTGCTCCGATCAATCAAGGCCGGTTCGTTCTGCTTCGTCATCAGGGCGCACTCTGGTAGTGGGACGAGGCAGCTTCCTGGTATGATTCAGAAAAAACTCGTGTGCATATGGATAATGGACTATCTTGCAAGTGACTGATTTGTTCCTAATCTAGATTTAATTTGTTTGGTGCGGATTGGTGTGAGCAGCGGTGATCCAGACGGCCGGTGATTCTTGCGGCGGCGCAGAGGCATCTCCGGGCGGCACGGAGGCTCTGCGGCAGCTCGGCTCCCTCTCCTCGCGACGGGCTCCGTTGGGCGGAGCCAGAGCTTTCCTAGCTGGTGCGTAGTGCAGATAGAGCGGTGGTTCGCAGGGAGCGGGGGGACACCTCCAGAATTGCCACGACATGGTTACTAGTTTACTGCCGGCATCCCGTCGTGCTTGATGCTAGGCTTCTCCATCAATCCCAATCCGTGCCCAGAGAAGAAAGGGTCCTGAGGTGAGTATTCGTGGAGATCCACGCATCCCCTTCTGGGGCATTTGGTCCTTTTGTTTGCGGCTCCAAATTTTTTTATTAATCCATGGACAAGGATTGGAAAGTTCATGTTGTTTCTTTGTTGGGACCAAGCAGCCACGCAATTATAGTAAAATTCATGGATTCAAGTTAACTATCAAGAATTTTATTTCTTATAAATCATAGTTAAACATTTACGTCAATCATTGTTGGGTTACTCTAATTTTTTCTTATCTAAATTATTTGGTAAAATGTAATACTAAAAAACAATGTTCAGCATTCTGGTCACCACACTAGCAGGATAGACATCCCTTTCTCTGAACACCTACCCTTTACCATATCCTAATTGATCTTATTCTGTTTATTTCATCCGGTTTGGTTGCTTATAGTAGGAAAGACCGTAACAGTTCTGTGAAACTTGATTCTCTATTTGATGACCTGAATAATTAATATACCTTTTCAGATTGTCCTTATTTCTAGTGATTTTAAGCAATGTGATATGGGAAAATACCAAGCTAGCAGCATCCTTGCACCTACATTTGACAGCAGCAGACAAGTCTGCTTCATCAATCAGTTCACTTGTTTTCTGTTCCTGCATCATTGGAGCTACATGAGCAAGCAGCTCACGGTGTTCTGTTATGTGCATATAAAAACCAGGTTGTATAGTAAATTTGAATATAAATATGCCGTTGTGGTGACTCGATCAACTGTAGTATTCCTCCAAACACTGTAGTAAACTGAATACCCCATTGTGGTAAATGCAAAACATGTGTTGAATTACCAGAATTTGAGCATCTAGTAAATTGGTTACGCCATCCGATTCCATGAAATTGAGCTGTCATCTAGTAAATTGGTTACGCCATTGAATTACCAGAATTTGAGCATCATTTAGTAAATTGGTTACGCAATTTACTTCCATGTTTTACTAGAAAGGGATGAGGACATATTGTACAATGCTCATCATTCTAGTAATTCATACACAAGGGACATATTGTAGTACCTAGTAAATTATTTACATAAAAAATAACTGTGATGTGAAGCTTTAGAGTGTTTGGGTCATTTTGGTAGAAAAAATGGTTCATACTGTTTATTATTATTTTCTCAGGTGGTGAGGCATACGTACAGAACAACAGCAGGAGGACAACCGCATTCTGTATCAACTTCAATTCGATTATTGTATAGCCTGCTGCTAGTGCTGGAGGTGCAGGTGTCCAATCTAGTGGCATGCAAAGCTGCAGTCGGTAGAGTTTTGGAGCTGTATATTTATCGTTGGTAGGCATGCAGCAGGAATGGGTATTAGGTCTGAGCAATGAAATGTGCTCTCAATCTCAAGGGCTTAAGGTGGGCAGAAGCAAAGTGAACAAGTTACATGCACTTGGCTTTGATTCCTGATGCATTGGCGGTTGGCATTATCACAATTCTTATATATTGGATTCTAGTAATCTGGCATCGTTTTACTAATACTTCATCATGCCGTTGCTGTAAATGTCTTTGTTGTAAATTGTTGACGCCATTCTGATAACTTAATATGATGCCATTGTAGTAATCCATCATATACAATATTGACGGCATCTAGTAAAGTGGGCTTCTTATTGTATTGTAGTTACTTGAATCACACCAGTATGGTAAAAGCTAGCCTCTGTGGTAAGTTGGCGATGCCAAACTGGTAAACCATAACATCAGTTCTGGTACTATCTGGTAAACTGTCAGGTACAGTTTATTGTTGTGAGTAGGCAGACCAATACAATTGTTCTGTATTTTGTTGTGATATTATAAAGGATCTTTTCGTCTGTATACATGCCAATAAGATGTACATGGCACACCATGATGCCTGGTTGTGGTAACTTGCCCTCATAAATTTCTTCAATCGACTGTTGAATTATCTTAAATTTCTACCATTTGTATAAAATCAAGCCTGCCATTATCATGAATTGTGCCTCTCTTTTTTTGAAATAAAATGAATTGTGCCTCTGACCTTGTGGTAAATCACCTGCTGCAGCATCGTCACTTATCGAAAATCAGATTCTTAATAGATTATCGTAAATCTGTTACGATAATATACACATGGTGTTGCTGATTTCAATTCTAGTAAATTACTAAAAAAATGTCGTAACCTTATTGTACGTGTACACAAAACTTGCCCATGTATTATCGTAACATGCATGGAACGCTGCAAATGCATGTAGTTACTGGACACGCACACCTATTTTTATTGGATCGGAAGTTCCATTTTTGTCCTTGAGTACGTAAATAAATGGGCTAATGACGGCTCCTCCTAATCTGCCGCCGATTACTCAACTGTCGGCTCCTGGACGCTCCGCTGGCTCCGCGTGGGCTCGCCTAAAGGCTCGTCGAGCGCCTGCTGACCAATCCTAGCGGGACAGGTGTGCTGGCTACAGAATAATTATTCTGTGGCCGGCCACGGAGTATACTCGCCCTATATATATATATATATATATATATAGTGCGACTATTGGGAGCCCAGGGCTTTCTATGCTTATTGGAAGCCCCAGCCAACCAACCCACTACTGGTCCAACCCAACCAGCTAGCCCCCCATCCACGTGCTCCCAACTCCCACCTCTCTGCGCGCGTCATGTGGTCCGCACATCATACAAACCTAATGTCACGGGCATATAAAGTTTATGTCATACAAACTGTACTGTAAGGTCATACAAAAACATTGTCGGGGTCATATGATCCTAGTGAACAGAGCTGACACATGCAACCTGACACACCTTCCACCTGACGCATGCATGCATGCAAGCCCATCATTTTTTCTTCCTTTTTTCGCGATAATTCTTCACTCAAACATTCAACTGAGAAATGGTTTTCACCACTAGATTCGTGACATTTTTACGGAAAATTTGAGATCCATTGTGAATATATTTTTTGAATTTTTTCAAATTTCAATTTTTTTTTCAAATTTCAGCACCGACCACGATCATACATATCAATCAAATATAGCATACAAACGGTCATGTCATATCAACCTCGATAAAGAGTCATACAAACATGTTCAACGTACCACCAACCCCGGCCAGCCAACCATCCACTATCTGGTCAAACCCAACCACCAACTTTTGCCACGTGACGCCCTCCACTCAATTGATGTTGGCTGGCATATAAACTTGTTGCTGGTGTCATATTAACAAATTGTCAGGGTCATACGGTCCTCCTGAACAGAGCTGACACATGCCACCTGACACATCTGTCACCTGACGCACCTGCCACCTGACGCATGCATGCATGCAAGCCCATCATTTTTACTTCTTTCTTTTTGCGATAATTCTTCACTCAAATATCCAACTTACAAACGGTTTTCACCACTAGATTTGTGATACTTTTATGCGCAATTTGAGATCCATTGTGAATATACTTTTTGAAATTTTGCAAATTTTAATTTTTTTTAAAAATTTTAGCACCGTCCACAATCATACATATCAATCAAACATAGCATACAAACGTCCATGTCATATCAACCTCCACAAAGAATCATACAAACATGTTCAACGTACCTTTTATTGGATATATTTCAATCACAACCGGAGACATACATTAATAATGTATCCCAACTGGGTTGATAAACAGCCCATACCAAAACGAGGCAACACGCTGCATACCAACCTACAAAACGAGGCGTACTAACTAGTCAAGCGAGTGGCCGCGCGCATGTGTCCGCTAGACTCAATCTGTACAACATACTAACCTATCAAACGAAGCATATAAACTTGATGAACGTAACATCAAGTTTATTCCTTTAATCTTTCTTTAAAATTAATATGCTTCTCTTTAAATTTTAAATTGATATATGACAATCTTACGAGTTTGCTCGTAACTTTTCTAAAAAAATTGTATAATTTTTAATGAGGTTTAAACTAATGTTTAACTGGGGTCAATTAGGTTGATAAACATTCCATACCAAAATAGAGGGGGGAATATCATGGGGTACGCTGCGCGCCCGTGGGCACCCCGCGCAACACGGTGCATACCAACCTACAAAACGAGGCATACCACCATACGAAACGAGGGAAAAAATCACCGGAAGCTTTTTACTTCGAAAAAAAATCACCAGAAGCTACAACCTCACACGCATAAATGAAAAAGTATCACTGGAAGCATACATATGAGCATATCAACCAATAAATATGAGCATACAACCGAGGTCAGCTAGGTTGATGAACAGTCCGTATCCAAATAGAGAGGGACATATCATGGGTGCACCGCGCGCCCCGTGGGGCCCCTCGCGCAACACGGTGCATACCAACCTACAAAACGAGTCATACCACCTGACAAAATGATGCATACCAACCTACAAAACGGTGCATACCAACCTAAAAAAAAGAGGCATACCACCCTACAAAACGAGGCCCGCGCAGTGGATGGACAAACAATCTTCTGCCGCCGTCCACGAGAACTACCACGGGATCTGGGTGTCGTGGAGGGGGAGAGGGGCAACAACCGACAGGAAGAGAGCCCGGCATGAAGGTGGACGCACCAACGACCGTCGTGCAGGAGCTCCGTGGCGCAACTACGCCCGGGGAAAGCGGCGCTGCCGCCGAATCCGAGCTGTGCCGGTGGCTACGTAGGGAGGAAAGGAGAGGAGACGAATGAACATATCAACCAATAAATATGAACATACATAATTTGAAGACATACAAATTTATTGCAATATTATATATTCTTGCTCTTGGCAACACATAAATGTGTGAGAATTCCAAAGGTGGGTCTACGCTCTCTCCGGTCTCACGAGATGCAAACAAGCACTGCAACAATGCACATTTTTTGTATGCAACAAAACTATGCATACCAACCTACAAAACGGTGCATACCAGCCTAAAAAAGAGGCCCGCACAATACGGTGTATACCAACTTACAAAACGAGGCATATCAACTCAAAAGGAAATGAATATCATGGGAAACAATGATTACAAAATTCTGGATGTCACAAGGAAATGAATAATGGAAATCTTTTCTTTTTTTCTTTTCTTTCTAACCACTTGTTCTCTGAATATTCTCTGAATATTGCTCGTTCAAAGTTCAGAATACTGGAGATGGAATGGTAAGTTCAGAATAAGTAAGAAAAGAAGTAGCAGAATACATGATTTCCATCAAAAATCAGATAACCGAAACTACTGTACAGTTCCTTCTTCCAAATCTGCAAAACAAAGAAGATGTCTTTTTTAAAAAAACAAGAACATACAGAGAAATCAATTTTTGAATCTATTTCACATAAAGTGATCCGTAATTTAGGCTGCAGATTTTCGCACAAAGAAAGAAAATAATCTTGAATCTTGTAAACCGAGAGAGCAGGGCAACCTCATACAACTACATGAAGCATAATCTTGTAAATCCATCAATCTCACAACAACATCACATGACGGCGAAGTTGGATGAATCAAGAGGGGAAGGGGTGTGTTTGTGGGTGCACGGTTTGAGAAATCTGAACTCAATTTCTTCCTATCGATAGTCCTTCATGGCCGAGACGGGGAGTATGAGTATCACCATTGAGCCACCATCAACACGGATGGAGAATAATTGGCAAGAAATTAAGACGGGAAGATGCATAGGCATATTATGCTCACCAGAGTGCCTTGGCTTCAGCAGTTCGAGGGAGCAGCGCTTCCCCCATGCGGATCTGATTAGGGGAAGCCTGGCGCGCCTCCGCCGTCGCCGCCGCTGCGCCATGCACGCCGCTTCGCATGACGCCGCTGTGGAGGGGAGCTTCAGGGGATGAAACGAGCGAGGGGTGAGGGGGAGTGCTCGATCTGCTTGTCAACCCCCATCATAGCCGCTCGTGACCCACAGCCGGTGCTCTCGACGGCGCCGCCGCCGCTGCTTCCCTCCGCCGATGGAATCAAAGGCTGCTGTTCAACAGAGCATCTCAAATCAACGCCAGCTACCACCGAGTCCAAGGAATTAGAGTTTGGGATTTAAAATCAAGCAAATGAATTTGAGGATGGGATTTGGGAGCATACACGGGGGATGAACTGCAGAACCTGCAGCTCCAGCCGTCGGGGATCCTCTACACCACCCGCGCGAGAGGAAGAGCCTTGCTGCCAGGGAAGAGGGGGAGGAAGAGCCTGCGCTCACTGTTGCTGAAGCGAGGGGAGGTGGCCCGCCGTTGGGGAAGTCGTCGGATCCTCCGCAAGATCCAGCCATGGCCCGCCGTGGGGGAAGAGTGCGAGCCAGCGCCGCCTAGCCGGAGCATCGCCGCGCCGCTACCCTGGGCTCGAGGGGCAGGGTGTCCAGAGCTCGCCGTTGCCGAGTGCCTGCCAGGGGACTGCCGCCGCCGGGATCCTCCGCCGGTGTGGAGAGAGAAGAGGTAGAGAGAGAAGGTGAATATCCAAATGTGAACCGGTGAGGTGAGAGAGACAGGTGCGATTTCAAAATAGCGGCTGGCCTCATGTGGGCCCCATGAGGGCATGGGTGACGTGCAGCAGGCGCGCGTGGCAGGGTGGACCTTCAGGGAGGTGGGAGCCGGCGGAGGAGGCTGGTTGGGTTGGACCGCGGGGGACGCTGGCTGGTTGGGTTGGCCGGGGCTTCCATTTCGTATTGGAAGCCCTAGGCTTCCAATATATATACTGTATAGGGCTTCCAATAAAAGGTGGAAGCCCCAGCCACCTGGTGCCACCCAACCAGCTCGGACACTAGCAACCTGACCCGTCCTGTGACCCAACCCACACCTAGCCACGTAC
Source organism: Urochloa ruziziensis (assembly GCA_015476505.1). Classification (NCBI taxonomy): domain Eukaryota; kingdom Viridiplantae; phylum Streptophyta; class Magnoliopsida; order Poales; family Poaceae; genus Urochloa; species Urochloa ruziziensis. Next base: position 57,506,016 of record CM027121.1, on the reverse strand, counting down.
ACCAGACCCGTCTCGCCGGTGGGGCCCATTGAACCAGGCAGATATTTGTGGCATCCCACCCCGTCCCCTCCCTCACCTCACCGCTCATTTGAATCGCCGCCCCCTCTCCTCTCTCCACGGCCGGCACAGCCCGGATTCGGCGGCGGCGCCGGTTTTCCCCCGGCGTAGCTCCTGCAAGGTGGCCGTCGGCGCGTCTGCCTCCATGGCGGGCTCCCTTCTCCAGGCATAGCTCCGGAGAGTGCAGGCCCGCTCTTCCCCTGCGGCGCCACGGCGGGCCGTGGAGCTTCCCCGGCGGCGACGGCCGGCGTCCATGACGGGTGCATCTGTCACTGGCTGGTGCGTCCATCTCCTAAATAGTGCGGGCCCACTCTTCCCCTTCCTCCATCGATTCGAGTGCCGGCAGCGGCGGAGTTGGATCTCGGCGATTGCGGCAGTGGTGCTGCGGTTCGATGGCGACGTCGGCGTTGCGGATGGGAGCGGCGGTGGCGTGACGCTGGTTCCCCTCCCATTCTCCCAACCTCCTCGCGCCACGACCGGGCTGCGATTCGGGGGCGTTCGCGGAGTGCGGCGGCATCGGCAGGGGGGTGCGGCGTGGGCGAGGCGGGTGTGCCGTAGCGGCGGGCTGTTGTGGCCTCGAGCGGCGGCCGCAGCTGCTCTGCTGCAACGTCCGGTCGAAGCGCACCGCTTGAAGAGCGGATCTCCCAGAGTCACGAGTGGCACCCGGTGAGAATCCCCACATCCGTGCTGATTTTTTGCGTTATGACCATGGGTGTGCACTTTTTTATATTGATTTTGGATGTTTAGGGTTTGATTTCACCGAATTTTCTCGATTAATTGTGACGGCGGCATGGTGATTGGATCCTCCCCATCTTGTAGGAGCAGCGATGCAGAGAAATACAGGCGACGGCGGCATGGTGGTTGGCAAGCAGATCGAGCACTCCCCCTCACCCCTCGCTCGTTTCATCCCCTGAAGTTCTTCAGGCTGCCAGGTCCATGCAGGTAATATGTTCGAGGAAATGCTTCTGAAAATGAAGCAGCTGCTGGCTGCTGAAGCCTGAAACACTACATGTGCATCTTTGAGGCTAAGAGCACAGACTCTAGTTTTTGCCTTTCTGTGCTTCCCCTTCCAATTTCTTATGCTCCACCTTGATGTTTTGTATGCACAGGTACTTAGGTTGAGCTTTGTCAGATCGCCAAGCACATGTGCATTGCAAGCCAAAATGGGTTTAGGAGCTCTGCAGCTGGGCAAGATTGAGTTGTGATGACAGCGTGACGTCCTCATCGACGTGAAGCTGATTGGAAATTGTTTAGGCCCATGATGGATTAAATTTTTGTGTGTGCAAGTATTCAAAAATTTGAGTATAGAAAGTTACCTGAGAAGTAATGAAAAGGCAAAAGTTGTATATATACTTAAATGACTTGTCAGTGCAGGTTCAATTCTTACATGACTTGTATTTTTATACCCCAATGAACTATGATCTGAAAGAAGTACTGGGTCATGATTCAAGATTCTCGTTTTTGGGTTGCCATTTTAATCCGTTCTATAGAAAGCTATGCTTGCAAGTACAAAATCTTTTTTTTTAATTTCGTAAGTCGAATGCAGTAGATACAAAAAATGGGCATCGTTGCTGTGCTTGTTTGCATCTCGTGAGACCGGAGAGAGCGCAGACCCACCTTTAGAATTGTCACACATTTATGTGTTGCCAAATGCAAGAATATATGATATTGCAATGAAATTTGTATGTCTTCGAATTATGTATGTTCATATTTATTGGTTGATATGTTCATTCGTCTCCTCTCCTTTCCTCCCTATGTAGCCACCGGCACAGCTCGGATTCGGCGGCAACACCGCTTTCCTCGGGCGTAGTTGCGCCACGGAGCTCCTGCACGACGGTCGTTGGTGCGTCCACCTTCTTCATGCCGGGCTCTCTTCCTGTCGGTTGTTGCCCCTCTCCCCCTCCATGACACCCAGATCCTGTGGTAGTTCTCGTGGACGACGGCATAAGATTGTATGGCCATCCACTGCGCGGGCCTCGTTTTGTAGGGTGGTATGCCTCTTTTTTTAGGTTGGTATGCACCGTTTTGTAGGTTGGTATGCACCGTTTTGTAAGGTGGTATGACTCGTTTTGTAGGTTGGTATGCACCGTGCTGCGCGAGGGGCCCCGCGGGGCACGCAGTGCACCCATGATATGTCCCTCTCTATTTGGGTACGGACTGTTCATCAACCCAGCTGACCTCGGTTGTATGCTCATATTTATTGGTTGATATGCTCATATGTATGCTTCCAGTGATTTTTTTTCATTTATGCGTGTGAGGTTGTAGCTTCTGGTGATTTTTTTCGAAGTAAAAAGCTTCCGGTGATTTTTTCCCTCGTTTTGTATGGTGGTATGCCTCGTTTCGTAGGTTGGTATGCCCCGTGTTGCGCGGGGTGCCCGCGGGCGCGCAGTGTACCCATGATATTCCCCCTCTATTTTGGTATGGAATGTTTATCAACCTAGTTGACCCCGGTTAAACATTAGTTTAGATGCATATAAACCTCATTAAAAATTATACAATTTTTTTAGAAAAGTTATGAGCAAACTCGTAAGATTGTCATATATCAATTTAAAGAGAAGCATATTAATTTTAAAGAAAGATTAAAGGAATAAAGTTGATGTTACGTTCATCAAGTTTATATGCTTCGTTTGATAGGTTAGTATGTTGTACAGATTGAGTCTAGCGGACACATGCGCGGCCACTCTCTTGACTAGTTAGTACGCCTCGTTTTGTAGGTTGGTATGCAGCGTGTTGCCTCGTTTTGGTATGGGCTGTTTATCAACCCAGTTGGGATACATTATTGATGTATGTCTCCGGTTGTGATTGAAATATATCCGATAAAAGGTACGTTGAACATGTTTGTATGATTCTTTGTGGAGGTTGATATGACATGGACGTTTGTATGCTATGTTTGATTGATATGTATGATCGTGGACGGTGCTAAAATATTTTAAAAAATTGAAATTTGAAAAATTCAAAAAGTATATTCACAATGGATCTCAAATTGCGCATAAAAGTATCACGAATCTAGTGGTGAAAACTGTTTGTAAGTTGGATCTTTGAGTGAAGAATTATCGCAAAAAGAAAGAAGTAAAAATGATGGGTTTGCATGCATGCATGCGTCAGGTGGCAGGTGCGTCAGGTGACAGATGTGTCAGGTGGCATGTGTCAGCTCTGTTCAGGAGGACCGTATGACCCTGACAATGTGTTAATATGACACCAGAAACAAGTTTATATGCCAGCCAACATCAATTGAGTGGAGGGCGTCACGTGGCAAAAGTTGGTGGTTGGGTTTGACCAGATAGTGGATGGTTGTCTGGCCGGGGTTGGTGGTACGTTGAAATGTTTGTATGACTCTTTGTCGAGGCTGATATGACATGACAGTTTGTATGCTATATTTGATTGATATGTATGATCGTGGTCGGTGCTAAAATTTGAAAAAAATTGAAATTTGAAAAAATTCAAAAAATATATTCACAATGGATCTCAAATTTTCCGTAAAAATGTCACGAATCTTGTGGTGAAAACCATTTCTCAGTTGAATGTTTGAGTGAAGAATTATCGCGAAAAAAGGAAGAAAAAATGATGAGCATGCATGCATGCGTCAGGTGGCAGGTGTGTCAGGTCGCATGTGTCAGCTCTTCACTAGGATCATATGACCCCGACAATGTTTTTGTATGACCTTACAATACAGTTTGTATGACATAAACTTTATATGCCCGTGACATTAGGTTTGTATGATGTGCGGACCAGTGGTGTGGGGACCAGGTGACGCGCGCAGAGAGGTGAGAGTTGGGAGCACGTGGATGGGGGGGCTAGCTGGTTGGGTTGGACTAGTAGTGGGTTGGTTGGCTGGGGCTTCCAATAAGCATAGGAAGCCCTGGGCTCCCAATAGTCGCACACACGTGGCAGTTACATTTTAGTATGTACGGTCACAATGCAAACCACCGGGTATATGTACGCGGTGTCCGTGTCCTAATACGAAAGGCATGCAAATAAATTAAATTAAGTGTCCAATTCAGAGGGGCGCACACTTCTGAGTCCCAAAGTAACAAAAGTTGCCACGAACCGAGACTCGGGCAGATATACATACATGTGGTTATTCCTCAAAAAAAAAAAACATGTGGTACTACTGCACGCAATAATTAAGAAGAAGGATTCCGCGAGGACGGCAGAGAACAAGGTAGCAGCAGGTTGGAGGCGATGGAGAGTGGCAGCGCCGGCAGAGGACGAGAGGGGGTGGTGGCAAGCAGTGGCGGCAGCTGCGTGCAGTACGTGGGCGCCGGAGCCGCCGTCGGCGCCGTCTTCGGCTTGGCTGCCGGTATATATATATATATAGTAACCCCGCCCGCCCTTACTTAATTTCTCCCTAATAAAACCTTAAACTCCTTCCGCGCCAACGTACTGGCTCGATCAATATCGGCGTCGCCGATGCTTTACGGTTGGTTTGGATTAGATTAATTAGTCTGCAATTTGAAGAGGATAAAATCACGCGCTAGCTTATGACGATGATCCGTGGTTGGTCTGCTCGATCTTGTTGGAGTTCTTGTTTACCTAATTACTGGAGCTTCGAGGGTTTAATGTTGCCGGTCTGGGGATGCCGTACGTGGTCTACATGGGTACCAGCCGTTCCTGTACAGGACGTCTCAAGATTCTCCCATCTTAAGGAATATTACTTGTATGTTATAGCTAGCTTAGCTAGTTATCAAGATGCTGTTGAGCCCCGCCCAAGTGCTTCAATTCCTTCGATATGAAATTATTATGGAATATATATCACAAAACTAGATAGCATATACCTTTTCTTTAGGATAATAATTGGCATGCATGTTTTCCCTTGTTTCTTCACAGGTGCTTGCCATGGAACTTTCGATGCATTCTTCATAAACAAGGTATGCATACGCTGTTCCCTTTCTTATTTCGAACTGCTGCTTTGTGGTACTTCTTCAATTTTTTTTTTGTTCCCTTTGAATATTTTGTTTTGTTGTATTATTCCTTTTTTTTTACGGGGAAGTGTTGTATTATTCTTGATGATCAACATTCACAAATTATAATGCACCGACACAACAGAGAGGAAACAATAAACAAATTGGTCGTCTCCTATCCTTGAAGGCACAAAAGGAATTTTCTTATACTCTAAACATATCATGGTGCCGCCTCGTTGTCTATAACCTTAGCTGAGATTTACTTTATTCTAACTCATGGCATATTAATTGTAGCATTTATTGGTTTATAACTGACAAAAGAGAAAACATATTCGAAACAAAAGTTCCTAGTTATTTCTGGGAATGCTAGTCAGTAAATATATTATTATGTTTCACAGGTCCCTGGGTTGCTAAAGATCAGATACATTGGACGATCCACTCTCCTTGGAGCTGCAGCTTTCGGGATTTTCGTGGGGTCTGGCTGCTTGATTGACTGTGGAAATATAAATCGTCGTCACTAATTTGGGTTGGGTCCTCCTTTCCCGAACACTACTCAGTCAATGGGCTTCAGAGGACAGATATTGAAAACTTCCTTGGGTGGCCTCAAGAGGAGGGCCCGTCTACGGAAACATTAATTTGTTCTATGTTTATGTACAATTTAACAGCTAATATATAGCTCAAGGTTGGAAAGAACAATCAAGTTATATGTCCTTTGATATGCTCGTCGGCCTTGTTTTGGTGTGGAAACAAAATCCATGTTCATCTGTACGCTTGAATATCGATATAGTGTCTCATGTTCTTATATATAAGATCTTCTATAAGAATATTTTACTTGCTAGATTATGAATGATCACAAGTAGGAGTAGCTCAAAACGTCTCCAGTGACAACTAGTACAAGGTTGCATCACGTCAGTTGCTTTGATTCCCTATTCCTTCGTCAGCTTCGGTGAAGCTAGCGATGTGCCGAGGATGTCGTCGGGGATGCCCGCCGGCTTCGTGCTGGGTGACACGAGCGCGGACACCATTTCCTGGATCTCATTCTGCACCGGCCATTTGGCGTCCTCGGCCGGCACGCCCCAGTTCTTCGACATTGCCGGCGTCGAGGAGGACGGCGCGGTGCTCCAGCCCTGCGGGTCCACCGCGGCCAAGGGTGGCAGCCCTGAGGCCAGCGGTCGTCAGGTTTCCGTCAACGCAAGTGTGCTCGCCGTGGTAGATAACGAGGAAGAGCGTCGGGTCCTCGTCAGTCCGCCGCTGATGCTTCGTCGCCAAGCATCCCTGTGAGCGGCGATGCGTGCACTGGTAGTAGGCCCTGCACAATTTGCACAAGGCAGGTTATATTATGCACAGTTTGTATGCAGTAATTGTGAATCTTGCCACAAAGAAAAGCGAGATTTTATTTTGGATTCGAGCAAGATTAGCAAGAAAAAACTGTTCCAATGCAGTGATCCTATCTCTGCCAAGTGGAGGACCATCATTTAAGAATACAACAGATGAAAAGAAAACCAAACACATCTTGTATCGAGTATCGAGATGCGACAACCTTGGGTACTTGGCTCCAAGAAGTTTCTTCTGCTCGTACTTCCTCCACGAAAAGCCGTCGTTGACCGGGGCTTTGATTGTTTTTTTTTATACGTACCGGGGCTTTGATTGTTGTGGCCGAGCTCGGCCTCACCTGATGCCTCGTCTTCTCCTGCGCATGCCTCTTCTTCAGCACCTTGCTGTGAACCACTCAACAAATTTTCCAAATGACATGGATAATTTGGCTGCACGACGAGTTCACAACAAATTTATTAAAGGACAAAATTCTTGATAGTGTATTTCTTTGGTATATTTTACATGTTAATACTTTTCTATAAACTCGGTCAAAGTTAGAGAATTTTGACTTATTAAAGGACTAAAACATCTTAACTACATATTATTTGAGGTTCAGAGAAATTATTCTTTTACTACCTTGTGGTTTGATCAGCATTGCGACTGGAACCCAGATGCTCCAATCGTCCCTGCAATTTTTATAAGTAGAGTTTATATGCATACAAAAACTGAGTTCCGTATATAGAAAGGAAAGGGAATTGTCTAATACTTGTTAGCCACCCATGAATCATGTTAATACTTTCAGAAAAAAAAAATCAAGTTTTTTCGGGTGTTCATCACCTAGATTAAATGTGTTGCAATATTTGTGTACTTCAGAGGAGTTCAACCCCCAATTTTTTTTGTTATACCAATTCTACCTATAAACTACACCAAAGAATCACACTGTAACCTCATAATTTAGCTACAAATCCAATATAAATTGACTGTAAATCCAGGTGCCAGTAAATACCCCTAAATTTGCTTCCTTTCCATGCATGCTACTTAGTAAGAAAAAATAAAATTAAAAGAAAAAGGAAATATTTGGCTGTTGAGAAGAAAATATCACACTTATTTTTTTTAGTGGTTATACCTCCCTCTCGGTTCTGCATTCTGTATCTTCTGATGCAAGCATTTTGAGAATTCGGCGTGTTGTTGGCCTTTCCGCCCTATCAAATTTAACACAGAGTAGACCAATCTCAACGCACCGTCCTATTTGCCCGCAATCAGATTCTTGGGATGTATACCCTGATACTTTTTCCAACCTGTTTCTCCAATTTTTAAGCACCTTCAAGACCAGATCACAAATCTAGAATGTTGGTACTACTATGCAAAGGAAAGAAATGTAATCGCATCTCTCTGAAAAGAGGGGTCATCCGTAAAGACGCATCTCTCTGGAAAAAGGGGTCATCCACAATGACACATCTCTTGGAAAAGGGGGTCATTCGCAACAAACATTGAAACAAAGTATACTTACAAGTTCGAAGAATTCCTGGGATGATATTTCGTCCTCATCTGGGTAGTGTTTGTCTCCTGTCACTACTTGTATGATTATTACACCCAAACTGAATATATCTAATTGCTTTGAGATTATACCGTTGTTTAAGTATTCTGGTGCCATGTAACCCCTGCATTATATCGCAACATGAATGCATCAATTTTGAAGCTGTGTGAATTGTAAATGAAAAATCCATTTTGATTATGACAAAAAAATTAATCCAAAGGCATTTAACTTACAATGTTCCATCTAAATTTTTTGTCGTAGTTCGAGTTTGCTCCTCACCGAAGAGCCTTGACAAACCAAAGTCTGCAATTTTTGGCACCATATTATCGTCAAGCAATATGTTTGCAGGCTTTAGATCCCTATGAATAATAGGGGTAGAAGGTTGCCACTCCTCGTGAAGATAATGTAATCCATAGCAAATACCCGCAATAATTTTGTAGCGTGCATCCCAATCAAGTCCAGAAGCTGCATCTTCACATAAAAAGGTTACCTAAATATCTGAAATTAAATATACTATTTCCATTTGAAAATGTAAATTATTTAAATCAGTCTAAGTCTGTAACATACTTTGATCAAATTTCTAGAAAAATACACCAACATATATATAACATAAAATTAGTTTTTATCAAATCCATCATTGAATGTATTTTAATAATATATATATATATGACATTGCAAATTTTAATATATATTTTTTCTACAAACTTGCTTAGAGCCGGAGAAATTCGATTTAGGACAAAACTAAAACAATCAAAATAGTACGTGGAAGAACTATCTAATAACCAAACATAATAATTTGATTTTTGAAACTTTAAAGAAAGAAAAAGCAAACCACATCCATAATATTTGATTCTCATACCTGAAATATAATTGCGAAGGCTTCCTTTGGGCAAGTACTCCAAGCATAGCAACCTTTCTGACTTCTCTGCATACACATATTTTTCATTGTGTAGTACAAGTTTCTCCTCTGTTTCAGAACAGCAGCCAACAAGTTGCACTATATTTGGATGTGCAAGCCTCATAAGATGACAAACTTCATTCTCATATTGCTTATCCTGAAGTCCTGGCATTGTTGATTGGAGCTTCTTTACAGCTATAATATCCCCATTTTGCAGCAGTCCCTGTTGAATCTCTGGTATTGATATGGACTGAAGCTTTCTGATAAAAATTGCTTATAGAAATATATAATTGAATCTTACCTTGTAAACCCTACCAAAACCACCTTGGCCAAGTAGCCGCTCATCAGAGAAATCATTTGTGATCTCTCTTAAATCTTTCAAGGACAGACTGTGTAAATTTAAATGTTTATCGTGTAATATGCTGTCCAGCTTCATATGTTTGCTAGACTCACCGTCCATATTAGTTATGTTTTCTGACTACACAAATACTCCTTTCACAGGATAGCAAACATGCATCTTATCTTTTTGTGTTCCATAGATAGAAGTCTTGTTATAAGTCGTAACCGAACGGTTTGAACCAAAACTGGATAACTGTACCACATAACACAAAACGAATTGTGAACATATGCCAACTTGTAATTCTGCCAAGCATTTACAAAGGAAAAACAAGTATGAAGTGCTCAACAAGACAATTTGTGTTATGTCTATTGCAATCATCATGCTTAGAAATATTACTCCCAACCTTAATTTCTACTGTCGCTATGAAATGGATTATTGCCACTTATGACTACAAGTTTTCTATTAGCTACTCCGTGTCCTAAAATAAGTGTTCTTTTAGAAAATTTTAGATATATTTGTAGTAGTGACAAATGATCATATTACCCTTGAGTACGGTACAGGTACTAGATGTGATTGGAAGCCGTGCTGTGTGATGCACAGTGTGCCTCCAGCCGCCGCCGAATTCGCCTACGGTTCCGCTCGATCCAGTAGCGCCTTCTCCTCGTCCCCTCTCTGCTTCCGCACCAGGTAGAGCCATCAAAACGCATGTTCTCTTCGTTTCTTTGGAGTCCGATTCATTCTCTTGGTGGGGAATAGGTTTGAATAAGGGCGTTGTTTTTGGCGGCAGGGAGCAACCATGGAGCACGGGTCGCTGGAGGATACGAGCGCGTCGATGTTCTCCATCATGGAGGAGGACCACACCCTCGCCAACTCAGTCAGATTTGATCTCAACCAGGAGTTGTAATCTTGTAGGTTGTTGTAAACTAGAGGTAGTTAGAGATAATCTTTGCCAAACCGACTAGGATCAAAACACCAACTTGTAAGCCATGGCGACGGCTCTTGTCGCCCCATATAAACAAAGCTACGCGGCCCTACGGGGTTCAACACTTCCTAACCTATTTTCCCTCGCATCCTATATAGCAGAAAAAGTGAAAACTGTGTTATGCTTTAGAAAGCGGAAATTAGGAGGGAGTAATAACTAATAAGCACTCTTTTGGGACAAAATTAAATGCTAAGAAATTATTATGGAATGGAGGTGATCAGAGCCATGCGTTCGTTTTGAGTGACACCCAAAGTAGCCAACTAAGGGTGTATTTGGATTTAGATAAGCTTGGTACCTGTCATATCAGTTATTTGAATACTAACTAGGAGAACTGAATATGAACTATTATAAAACTAATTATAGAAGTCGTGGCTAATTCGCGAGACAAATCTATTAAGAGTAGTTAATCTATCATTAACACATGTTTACTGTAGCACCACATTATGAAATCATGAACTAATTAGACTTAATAGATTTGTCTCACAAATTAGTCTCAGTCTGTGTAATTGATTTTTAATTTAATCTGTGTTTAATACTTCAAGCGTTTATAAACATCTGATGTGACGGAGGAACAAACACCCGTAGAGATGACGATCATACTTTATATGCCTACTGCTTGGAGCCAACATTAATTTATTCACTATTTTCATTCAGACTAATATTTTCTGTGAGATGTTTTCATCTTATCGGAAAGAAACTAATTATTTTGCCATGCCACATCCATTATTAGTGGTAATAGTCAGTAGCTAAAACATGTCAGCCATCGATGCATCCAAACTACCTATTAGTAGCTAGGTGTATGCAACCAAGCTTGCTAATAATATATTAACACTAATAGATCCAGGCCGGCTACCATCAGGCATCTAACACCGCTCAAACTGGGTCAAGATTTATGATGAATCAGAAACATAGAACTATTATCCCCGCAAAAAAAGGAAATATAGAACAATTGGATACCGTCATACCGACTTGTTCACTACTAGAGAAACCACTATCAGTACCGGTCGGGAAGGCACGTTTAGTACCGGTTCCACGACCGGTACTAAACAATCGAGACTAAAGTGGCCCACCATTTAGTACCGGTTCTGAAACCGGTACTAAACGTACCCATTTAGTACCGGGCTATACCCCAAACCGGTACTAAATTTTTTCCAGGCACAAAAAAAATAGCATGCTTCCCCGTCCTCATCCCTTTCTCTCTCCGCTCCTTTTCCTTCCCACCTTTTTTCCTCTTCCAGTTCTTTCTCTCAGTTCTTCAAGAACTGATGAAGAACACAAGAGAAAGAGATATGGTGGTGGGAAGAAATTAAGAGGAGAAAGAAAGAATTGAGAGAGGGAGAAGCATGACTCAAATTACAACATTCGTCAAAGTACAACATTCAAGCACATTATACAGAGATAAAAAACTACAAGAAAAATTATACAACACATGATTGATAGATTCAACAAGGAAAGATTATATGAAAAGTGGATCCAAAAATTGGGCCGCCCTCCCGCCAGCGCCAGGCCTCCGCGCCAACACCGCCTTCCCGCGTGGCCGCCCGCCCACGACCGCCTTGCCGCGCCGGCCACGCGCGCCAGGGCCAGGCCGCCCTCCCGCCAGCGCCAGGCCTCCGCGCCGGCGCCGCCTTCCCGCGTGGCCGCCCGCCCACGGCCGCCTTGCAGCCCCGGCCGCGCGCGCCAGGGCCAGGCCGCCCTCCCGCCAGCGCCAGGCCTCCGCGCCGGCGCCGTCGGGGCGTGCGACCGCCCTCCCGCGCCCGGCTTCCTGCGCCGGAGCCCGCGCCAGGCCTCCCGCGCCGGCGCCGCCGGGGCACACGACCGCCCTCCCACACCACCGAGCCCCGCCCGCGCCCGCCTTCTTGTGCCGAATCGAGCGGCCGCCCGCCCGTGCCCCCTGCGAGAGGAAAGGAAGCAGAGTTAGGAAGGAGAAGGAAAGGAGGAGAGAAGGAAAAAGAAAGAGATAAGGGAGGAGGGAGAGGGAGCGGGGAGAAAGGGGAAGGGATAAAGGCGTCGGTGATTTTTTTTGTTAGGTAGTTTAGTACCGGTTATTGGCTCGGTCCGGTACTAAACGGTTCCGGGCCAATTTAGTACCGGCTGATGACTTTAGCCGGTATTAAATGGCCACGACCGAGGCCCTAGCTGTGCCCCGTGGTGCACTTTAGTACCGGCTGGTGTTACCAGCCGGTACTAAAGTGCACCCCGGGGCGCTGTTTTTACAAACTGGTATAAAACTTGCTCTTTTAGTACCGGTTATAGCACAACCGGGACTAACGTACCAGGGACCAAAGGTCGTTTCTCTAGTAGTGGTTCCGGCAAGCTAACTTATATATTATAACAGGGAAAAGTAGGAGGAAAAAAAAAACAGTTACACTTCGAGGAACACAAATTAAGCTGAGGAGGTTGAAGGTGTCCTTGTCACAGCCCGGATTTAAGGCAAGATACAGGCTGATACTAGAACCAGATGAAAGAACACTTTAAAGAGGGCTCCACAGCAAGCCTGTGCACTAACCTCCTGCTCGTCGAGTCCGATGGAGGGAGATACGGCGGCCGCGGTTCTCCAGAGTTGAGGCACTCGAAGAAAAGAGGCTTCTGCTGGTTCACAGCAATGTTTTAAATAGCTGGCTAAGGCCTCCGCTATAGCCGGCTATAGCTTGATTGAGGAGGATACGGCAATTTGCTTCTACGTGTAATTTAGCCGCTATTTGCCGCTATAGCTCTATTTAGCCCGGCTATTAGCCGTTTTTAGAAGCTTGAAGCTAAATGCCTTAGCCAGCTATTTAAAACATTGGTTCACAGCAACCGAAAGAGTGTTCCTATTTAACGGATTATTATATGGGTGGGGATGATAACTTTCCCCGTCGTCCTCCCCGTTCTGGGAGAGGGTTCCTCTGCCGTTCACCCTCTGCAGTTGAGTCTCTGACTGGTGGGACCCACCATTGTGGGGCCCACACGGCAGTGACTCAACAGCAGAGACGTCAACTGCAGAGGATCTCATTCCCCGTTCTGAGATGGTGCGCACATGACAACTAAGTTGGCAACAATATAATAAGAGAGATTGGTAATCTTGCCTTTATTATAAGGTCTACTGATTGTGATTTTGCCCTTATCTATACGAGCAAATTGAAACCGTTTTTTATACAAAGAATTAATCGTGTACCCCTCACAAAGGATCGCCCACCTCAGAATTGGTCGTCCTCCCCCGTTGTTTTTCTTCCCGGCACCTCCCCCACCTCTTTTTTTCTCACCACACATTTCCTTACCCACACCCGATTATTTACTATAAAATCGCACCCAATTGCTTACCATAAAATTAGTCAATAAGTATTAAGGTTTCCTTTCAGAAAAAAATGACATCTATGCAATCATGTGTCTATTTTTTTTTAAACATGATTGCTTACCATAAAGTCCGTCAATCAAGGGTCAATGTTTCTTTTCAGAAAAAAGGAATGAAATTTACGCAATCGAGTATCTCCTTTCTTTTAAAATTTAATTGCTTACCATAGTTGTGGACGTCAATTATGGATTTGATTGCTTACCATAGCTGTGTGAGCCAATCTAGGAATTGATTACTTACCATAGTCCTAGACATCCAGGTTCATCTTCTTAGCCCTCCTGCCCCTATATAAGGTGCCCCCTTCTCAAAACACAACATATCTCCATTCATATTTCTTTGTGAGGGCGCTGGCGCCGAGTGCGACGCAAGGGTGATCGCGACACTCGTAGTGTTCAAGCTCATCAGGTATAAGCGGAATGTGCTTCGCGTTGTGGTGGTGCCCAGCGCCATCAAGTGCATGATGTCGTTGCTCCATGCCGCCGGCACAGCCACGCACAGGAAGCTGGATGGATGCAGCGTTAGCAACGGGGCGCGATGAAGGAGTGCCCTGTAGGGAATGGAAAAAGGGTGCAACACCGATGCACGAAGGAAGGGAGGTTTCAAGGTGCCAAGGTCGACCGTCTGAAAGGTCCTTGTTTGGTTTTGGTAATTGAGTGACAACCTAGGTGGACTAATATGTGTTTATGTTGAGATACACAGGTGATTAGTCCATAGAGATGCACTAGTGTGAGCAACTTGAGTCATGTTGATGAAGTGACTTGAATTCGTTGTAAAGCTCAACTAGTTGTTATAAAGGTGTGAATAAATATGAACATCATGAATTGATAAAGATCAAAAGGATGAGCATGATAAGTTATTGATCACCAAGGAAATGTTGTTGGATTGGAATTTCACATGGTGGTCATAATGAGGAAGTGAATACATTGAAGATGTGGTATACAAAGTGGTTTTGTATAACAAGATGGTGAAGGACAAGCAAGACTTGGCTGCGATGGACCATGCAAGGGTGAAGGGCAAGCAAGAGGCTTGACGCCGAGGGACCAAGGCAGTGGTGAAGGGCGAGTAAAGGCTTGGACCGATGGACCATGAAATGTTATATGAAGCTATGAGTGATCCACATCAATCATATGAAGAATGCAAGAATATGAAAATCATATGTTGATCGACATCATGTATATTGATGAGATGAAGTGGGCACGGTCTATATGTTGATGAATATAAAGAGCCTTGAAGAAATTAAGGTGATGAACAATATGCATATGGGCATCAAAGAAGACCAAAGAATTTGCTCAAGGCAAAGGTATGAAATGTAGGGCATTTCATTTTGCCGGTCTCGGTGATTAGTGGAGAAAAGACCGGATTCATAAGATAGAATGCCGTACTATTAAGAGGGGTCTTGATGATGCTTGAGTCTTTACTAGGTGTTGAAAAGCTCAATCTTACATATGCATACTAACCTTGACAAGGAACCGGTAGTTTGCTAAAAATCGTTAAGCAAATGGTTGATGGAAATGAGAGGTGGATCTTGGATTGCTTTTGTGCCTTGATCCAATGTGTTTTGGGTCAAGCATTCAGTTGGGATGTGTAGTCCTCTGAACAAGCTTTCCATAGAGTCCAAGATCACCTAATTTGGACATCGGAGCTAAGAGTTATGACCTTTTTGCTGAGCCTCGGTCGCGCTGAAAAAATGGACTGCGGACCGTCCGCCACTTTTGAGGCGGACAGTCCGCGAATGGCAGACCGTCCGCCAATTCCTGGCGGACCGTCCGCAGTTGATTTTCTGACCCGCGGACCTAATGGCGGACCCTTCACTCAGAGACTGTTTCTGGGGGTTCCAGAGCACTTTTATAAGGCGGACAGTCCGCGAGAGGCATAATGGTCGACTGAGAGAGGCATTTATTGAGAATATAGCCGTTGGAGTTCAAATGGCAGACCGTCCGGCCTTGTAGGGCGGACGGTCCGCCAAAACAGAGCGTTTCGGGCTGTTTGATTGTAACGGCTAGTTTGGGAGTGTTGGCCTATATATACCCGGTCTCCTGCACCTTAGAGGAGTGCTGAGCATTCCATTGAGCATCCTTGAGCTTGTGCAAGTCCTCCCCATGAGTTTGTGCATGTGTTGCACATAAGAGAGGGTGAGAGGCAAGATTTGAGTGCATTTGCATAAGAGATTGAGCTTTAGGCACTTGGTGAAGGGTCAAGTGAGTCTTGGCTTGTTACTCTTGGTGTTTGCCGACACCTAGACGGCGTGGTGGTGCTGTGATCCGGTGATCTTCTCAAGAGAAGCTTGTGAGAAGGCCCGGTGTGCTTGTGAGAGGCTTTGTGCTCGCCTCACCGGAGTGGTGAAGAGCAACCCTAGTGGAATCGAGGTGTGGAGCGGTTCTTTGGTTCAAGCCGGCTCAAGATCAAGCGGTGCCTTGATAGAGGAGCGGTTGGAACATTGAATCCACCTCAACGTGGATTAGGGGTGACCGGCAAGTCACCGAGACCACGGGAAAAAATTCGGTGTCTCTCCTTTGTGGTTTGTTCACTTGAGTTCCTTTAATTTGTGCAACTTACATTCAAGCAATTTATATTCTTAGAAACATTCTTGCTTGATTGTCACCCTAGGATTGCAAACCTTGATCTATACATAGTGTGTTGGTGTACATAGTTGAGAGACATATTTATGGGGTGTAGTCGAGTTTTAACCGATCGTTTTAATTCCGCATTTTTATCGGTTAAGTCTTGTTAGAATTTTTAGAACCGACTATTCACCCCCCCTCTAGTCGGCCTCCTTGATCCTACACCGTCGACGTGGTAAGCTCTGGTGGAAGCAAGAACCTCCTCCTCCACCATGGCCCATGCCATCTACACGTCGCTCAGAAGCTTGGCGGCGCGCTCGGCGAACTCGAGCAGGTCGGCCATTGCCACTACTACAAAAAACATTTTAAGAGAAACTACCAAAACATTTTCCGAGACGTTTACAAAAAAAATGCCGTCTCTGTTAATGCGAGTGATTAACTGAGACGGTTACATTCATTTTAGGAGGCGGTTACATTTTACCGTCTCCTAAAATCGATTAACGGACGTCTCCGTTAATCGATTTTAGGAGACGGTAAAATGTAACCGCCTCCTAAAATGAATGTAACCGTCTCTGTAAATCCATTCTCAATTTTTAAATTTGAATTTTTCAAACGGTCTTAGATAGAGAAATGACCAATATGAAAGTTGTAGATTTCGAAAAATTAAAAAACTTTTCGTTTGCAACTTTTTCATTTGAAATCATCTTGTCCACGAAAAGTACGTTTGAATGTTCTCAAATTTGAAATTCAAATTTCGCAAAAGACCTCGGATGGAGAAATGACCTATATGAAAGTTGTAGATCTCGAAAAGTTAAAAAACTCAGTAGTTGACAACTTTTTCATTTGACTTCGTTTAAAACTTCAAAAACACAATTTACACTTGGTTTTGTATAATATGATAGGAATAAAAACAGAGTATGGACACATGAGATATTGTGGTGTAGTGGTAGAGAAGACACGCGTGAGGGAGAGGTTGCGGGTTCAAATCCCACTAGCCACATGGCATCGAGCTGGCTAGTGGGGGCCTCCCCCTTTTTTGCAAATTTTTTTGGCATTTTTATTTTCGGCTGGAACGATTAACGGAGACGGTTGTAATCGACTTTAGGAGACAGTTGAAAAACCGCCTCCGTTAAATTCCCGATTAACAGAGACCCCAGCTTAGAAACGGTTGCAAAAACCGTCTCTGAAAATGTTTTTTTGTAGTAGTGTGCACAAAGGGTGGTACCTGAGGCGGGCGAAGACGGTAGGCAAGGCCACCAACCACATAGATGCTGGATGAAGAATGGTGAGGGCGAGGAGGGTAATGGAGGCGTCGAGGAGAAGGCGGATTGAGAGGAACGATGATGGGAGAGGAAAATATTTACGGGACACGAACGATGCCTGGCTGCGCGCCTCCCTTTCCATGTTGCGAGCGGTTCGCTCGGTCACCAATCAAAGCACGGCTCGTCTGAGCGATGCCTTTTTTTACCTTGCAAAGTTGACGCAGCAACATGTGCGTAGTACACGCGTCGTATATTGATACGCGTAGATGAGGACCGGATGTGTCCGAGAACCAGTGGATGGTCGCTTCCTGGTGTGATGAGTGATTGACAACGTGGTGTGGATTGACGTTTGCCTTGGCTCAAGTATTGCAGGTGTAGAATGCGGCTTGATTGCATTAGTGCAGGTGAAGAACAGGCGCGAAAGGTCTTAGCCATGGCGGCCTCCGAGGAGCGGAGAGACAAGTAGGCTTGGTTCGAGGGACCCGGTGGCCAGATGGATCAAGTGCGGTTCACATGGTGGCAAGAACGAGCAAGGGGACGTGGTTTCGGTGCGAGGTAGCGGCTCACGACCGAACCTCGTACGCGGACATGAAGCCGGTGCAAGGTAGCAGCTCACAACCAAAGATTGCACGCGGGGTTTGGTGGTTTGGCCAAAAAACAATCAGGTGGACGGTTTCCTTGATTTGGGCCTCAAAACCAAGGCGAGGACTCGGCGTCGCAACAGGCCGAAGGGAGGCCGGCCTGCCAGGGGCGGTCCAACTGGCCCCCAGGGGCGGTCAGACCGGTCCCACCTGGGCAGGTCGCCCACCGGCGTCGAGGAGTTTCGATCCGGAGGACACGCGGCGTGATCGCAAGGTTTGCGTCGGAGGGAAGCAAGCTTGCGGTGGAAGGTGTCCCAGCCGGAAAAATATCTTCGCGGAAAATGTCAAATTTGCCCCTGAGGGGTATGTATCATTTAGGGGTAGTTGAGTCATTAGAGCACCACCACTTAGACTATATAATAGACCCCCTAGGGTTGGTGGCTGCTATCTCTCTAGTTTTATTTTCTCTAGGCTTGTTTATTTCCCTTCATCCTCTCCACCTAGAACTATTTGCTTCAATCATTCATAGTTTGTATAGGTGAATTCATGGTTGAGCTTAATCGAGTCATCTTTGTGCCATGTTTTGAATTCCCGAGCCCTTTTCCTTTTCCTATTTTCGGAGGTATTTTCGGAGCTATTTTTGAGGGATTTTCGTTCTTCACTTTCTACCCCGTTTTGTCTCGGATTTCTTTGGGGGAATCACGCATGAGTGTCTTGTGTCTCTTTTCTTGGTGATCCCTTGCCCCCAAACGCCGAGAATCGGTCTAGATTTGAAGTTTCCCGGATAAACTCGAGGTATGGGTGTTCTTCGCAAGATCTGAAATTTCCGGAGTTGTAGAGGGTTTGAGGCCGAGATTTTTGGGACATAGCCTCATCTTGAGGTGTATATCATCCACCCAAAGTTTTGTCTTAAAAGCCCGAGCCGTTTGGGAGATCCGTTCACGAGTTGACTTTGCGCTCGAGTTTTTTGCGCAGATCCGTGCAGGACCGGTCCAACCGCCCCTGGCTGAACAGTGCTAGGCAAGGGCGGTGCAACCGCCCCTGGATAGAGGTGTGACCGCCTCTGGCCGAGAAGAAGTGATTTGGGGTGTTTTCGGTCGATTCTTGTTGGATTTGTTTGAGTCGTGTTCCGCTGCGTTGATCTTGTTCCTAGGATCAGTAGCCTCACAGTAGCTACGTGATCTTGGCAAGGTCGGTCCATTGGTTTTGGATTTAGTTGGGAGAAGCCAGATCTTGAGAAGAATTTTTATCGGCTCTCATTCGCTCCCCCTTCTGGTCGCCTAATCAGTACTTTAATAGAACGGTAAGTCCCTCTCCCGTGCCGGTAAATTCTTGGCGCCTAAAAATTTAGATATACCCTTTAGAGAACTAAATAAAAGAAATGGAAAAATGCTAAAAGCAATGGAAAAACAATAAAGTACCCCTACCCCTCGTCTCCCTTGACTAAGCGTCTCAACCGGCACGAGGCAGTCCTGGGCACGGCTCCGCTATGGCCCCGCGCGGGCACGAGGAGGCCTGCCCGGCGCGAGCCTGACGCGGGTGAGGCTGCGGCAGACTCCCTCATCATTTTTTTTTACAACGTGCATAGCACGATTTTTATTAAATGGAACAAAGAGTTTTGGTACAACAAGACAACACAAAGAAAGAAACGAAAGGACGAAAGAAAACAGAACAGGCTAAACTAGAAAGGCAGGCTCTAATCCCAAACAACAAACACAACCCGCTAAACCCCGCTCTAGCCCAAAGCTTAGCTTCCTGAATAATCAAAGGGGCCAACGCAACTGGTTGAAGCGTCGTCCGCTCGTGGACCCTCCGGTTTTGCTCCTTCCATACCGACCAAGCGACCAGCAAAACTAGGGAGTCAAAGCCCTTCCGATGGGTCTTGGGAATCCTTTTTCGACTCCTAATCCACCAATCTGACAGAGTTTCTTCAACCGTGGGAGATACGCCTTGTAACTGGACAGCTGAGAACACCCTAAACCAAGTCTCCCTACTGTACACGCAGCCAATGAGAAGGTGATCCAGCGTTTCGACCTCTTGCGCACATAACGCACAATCATTGTGTTCGCGCAAACCATGACATTTCAACCTGTCCGATGTCCAACATCGGCCATGCAAGGCGAGCCAACCAAAGAATCGGCATTTCCCAGGTGCCTGCACCTTCCATAACTTCTTGGCACCCTTGAAACTTTCGCGACCTAGGAAGATGGCATGGTAAGCCGAGGCGGAGGAGAACTGTCTGTCACTAGTCCATTTCCAAACTGGGCAGTCCGGAATCGGAGACAACGTCCAAGTCCTCAGGATGCCCCAAACCCGGATACACTGCACGACCACCCTCACCTATGCCAGCTCCAAGTCCGGGCACCTACCCTCTTTGGGGCCTGCAGGGGATCCACTCGCCGACACCCGTGTCGGCCAGTGGGCAGCGTTTGGGGTCGGCGCCATCGACCTCACCGCCTGCTTCATTGTGCTCAGCGCCATCGACACGGCCGTGGATTGATGGTCGTCTTGGCCAAGCGTGGTGGGGAGGAGCTAGCGCTCACACGCAGCCTACGTCATGCACGACACGCTGGACAGCCGTGCGGGCGGGCATCTTGTTGGCCAAGCGGCAAGCGCCACGCGGCCAGATGCAATTGCAAACACTACTACAAAGACCAATATTCTAAGCGGCGTGAAAATCTCATCTGCACTGGCGCCAGCACCTCTTCCCTTTAAACGAAGCGATGCCAATAAAGGAGTCATCCTAAGCGGTTATTTAACCTCTTCCAATGAGAGATTAAACGTTCCGGCGTGCTCTGCACTACTTGGAATGACTGCTTATTCGAATCAGTTTGTTTAGCGCTGCAACATTTGATTTTGTATGCTAATCGATTCGTTTAGCACCTCGTAGTATTATTAACCCATTGCTACCGGTTTAGTTAACACTGGTTTGGATGATGTCACACACATTAAAAAAGTGTTCATTTTAGTCATTTGATCTCGAATGAATACTAGGTATATATGGATCGTTATAAACAAATTGCACACACAATAGATTCACATTCAACTAAATGTGAACGTGTATATATTATACGTTCACAACAACACACAAGCTAGATGGTACCCATTTAAGATCAATTCAACGTTCATCATCAGTACCAGTACGTAGCTAGCATTGAACATCACTTAACATGCAGTTCATCACTAGTTGTTCATCGTCAGTAGCTAGCATTGAACATAACTTAGCATTTCATAACACCAAGTTGCATACAAATAACACAAATATGAAGAAACTTATAACATAATGACTAAACAACAAGCTAGTGGTAGCATAAGGAATGACAGTGCCTTGCTTAATAGACCAAAATGGGCAATTCGTTCATAACAAAAGAATGTAATCCTATGGCGCTTACATCACTGGATTACACTGCAATTCCAGTGGTGGAGCTCATCCCGGCGCCACCATCCCGTCGTCATGCCGGCGCAGGTCATGGTAAAAGGGGAGGCACCGGCGCATGGTGGTGAAGTCGCGGGCCAAATCTGTGAGAGCACGGGTTGGATCCGTAGCCAAGGCCGCCTCCATGGCTGCAGCTCTAGCCCATGCCTCGAGCGCGGCTTGCCTTTGCACGATGGAGGCGACTCGATCCGCGGCGGCGAGGACGGCGGAGGCCACTGCTTTCAGCGACTCTGCCGCGGATCCAGTCAATGCGGTGGCGAAGGAGCAGCGGAAGGAATCCCGTGTTGCGGAGGCCACCGTCGCGCACGCAGTGGTGTCGGCGACGCGTCAAATTGCGGCCGCCACAACTTTCGTAGTTTTTCCCCGTGCGTCAAGGAGGAAGACACCATACAGAGGATGAGGACGACGACAACGACGGAGAGCAAGGGGCGCGGCGGAGCTACAACAGTGGACGCAGCGGGGCTACTATGGTTGCGAACGGAGTGGACAGGGCTTGGTCGTTATCGAAACGGTGCGACTTATTTATTGCGACAATCAACTTGTATCACACGAGCTAGCCAAACAAAACGTCAGTCTTGGATAACTGCAGCTTCAGACGACGGCTGGCAGGTGGCAGGTGCTCATGGAATTGCCAACAAGGTTCCATCATCTTGATGGCCTGTTGCCGTAGCTCACAAATATTTCTAATTTCTGTAATTTGGATCATGGTAGTCAAAAGCTGCAGCGTTTCAGGCTTTGTTCGATTAGCTTAATTGGGCTGAAAAGTCTGTTGATTTTGACTGATTTTGGACTGATTTAATAGTTTGTGAAGAGAATAATCCGCTGGACTGGGCTAATAAGCCAAGCGAACAAAACGACAGTCTTTGCCGACTTAACTCCAACTTATCATGTACTCAAGATTTGCATGGGCAAAGTTATCTTTTCACAGTTAAATTGACACTATTAAGTCCTCCTAACAGAATAGGGGCAAACTCTAACTTGGGGACAAAAAAGGAAGGGCAAAATCACTAAGTTGAAACAAGGGGTAAAATTACCATAGCTTTCAAACTGGAGACAAGAACGCAAAAGCCCCATATAACAAGATCATATGTAGTGCCCAATGAATATTAATAGCTATTACTTTATATTTTCTTCCGAATCCCTATATGTTAAGATCATGTTCGTTCGAAATCGGGTTTTTAAAACAAATCGTGTTTGGAGGAAAAATATGTTTAAAGTGTGATAAAATATAAGAGTTGTTTTACAATGCTTGTAGAAGCACCCACCGGTACTTAACAATACCTTTTGTTTTGGAAAAGGTAATACAAAAAATAATTGTAATAATAGTAAGGGTATTTAAATAAATTGTTGGTCCCCACTAATTTTTATGTATTTGGACCCACCAATCCGGTACCTGTTACTTTTCTTTAGTTATTTCGAGGTACTTCTGCTTCCATTGTTAGATCTTTTAGGATGAAACGGCTGTCTTTACTCACAATTATTTTAAAATTTATCAAAAGTGATGGCAACAATATAATAAGATCATGTAGTGTCCAGTGAAGATTAATAGCTATTCCTTTATATATTAGTTAAGGTAAATTTGTAAATTAGTCCCTATAATTTACATTTATCTTTTCAATAACATAAAAAATTAAAATTTCTCGCAAAAAAAAAGAAAATTAAAATAATGGACGAAACAATCAGCAGTGAATTCTAATTCAACATGCATTCTAATGTGATTTGTGAAATGAATAACTTAAAAACTCAAAAAATTAAGCCGGATGTTATTCTGCTGTATTAACTCAGGCGGACATCATGGCTCAATGGTTTTTAAAACAAACACCCTGTTACTTTTCTTTTCAAACACCATATTCACTGAATTACGTGCCACATTATATTCTCATTAAACATGTGTACAGACAATGTTGATAGCCCATTGTAAGTGGCAATACATGAACATCATTCCAGATCTTACAACGCTTCAAACCAACTACCAGCAACAAGCTTAAAATTGAATGAAAAAATATCTTCACTATACACATCCCAACAGCATTTACTCGATCCATGTTGTCAATTTTCGTACATATGTAGCTATGTTTGTGTCAACTACTCAACCGATCCATGTTTTATTTATTTATTTGATTATTTTCACTTAGCCATTCTTCACACAGCCGGTTCTGCTCCCAGCTCTGCCGTATCATGGGAACCAGGCTCTTTGAAGCTGCCATGCCTTGAGTACATCGGATAGTCTGCCAGAGCTCTGACGGCGCAAAGAGAGGCGCCAAAGTGAGCTCCCTCTGTTTGCTGGTCTTCACATAGCTGAGGGACTGCAGCATCTGCGGACGACATTGTATCAGTGAATTTAGGACTTTGTCCTGAAACTTTGCAGTTTACAGAGCATCATAGAATTTAAAATTAAATTACCATTCTCTGTCAAAGGTATATTGTAAACTTCATCATCCATCGTCAGGGATGCTTGTGTCAAAACAGCAGATCCTGTAGTTTCATTTGCCACGGTAGCTGGGCAATGAAGTGTAACTGAACCTGTAATGTCATTTGCAGAGGTGTTTGAACAATGTTCAGAGTCTAGGTAGACACTGAAGTCAAATGATTCATCCTGTGAAATTATGATTCAGTTAGGGATCTGCTTTGTACAGTATAGTTCACAGAACAAAAGAACAAGGAAAATGCTTTAATGTCATTTTAAAAAGAGAACTGAACTCTTTTTAAAAAGGATCTGCTTCTTTATGCAGCTCTCTTTTTTACCCCTTGTGTGTGAAAATGTTAGAAAACATTTCTTGAGTAGGAACATTTCATCTGTGCTTGGAATAATAGGATAACTCTGTACCAAATAATTTAAGAAACTCCTAATATAGAAGAAATAATGACAATATTAAGAATTGTGATGAACCACTACACATATTTTCTGGGCAACTACTAACATTGTGAAAAATATTGAATTTTATCTGAAGAATAAGAAAGCTAGCTGCTAAGCTGAAATTAAAATGCACAGAAATTCTTTCTTCTTATCCTGGGAGCTAAACATGCATTACTCACCTCATCATTTTGCGTAATTCGAATGGATCCCAGCCTTTTTAACATGCATTGCTTGGAATGACTACCGGAAGTCCCTTGTTGATTATCAACTTGACAAACGTTTCTGGCTATAAAAAATGAAAATTATTGTCAGCTATAAACATTATTTTTTCGATAAGGAGCTAGCCATTAATTACAAAGTCAATAAATCATTGTCAAAAAGATTAATCAATATGGAGAGCATTACTATCTTCGCCTATGTTGCCTTGCATAATAAGGTCAGTAAATTTATTCTCCAGCATGCTAATTCCTTGGAACATTCCCTGGTTGATTGGTCTTGGTTTCAAATCATTGTCCATTTCATAATCCGGTTGATGGTAGGTCATGTTTTCGTATGCAACTTTACTCCATTGCATTACCTGGTCCTGCAAAATTTTGACCAGATAAGAAATTAGTATGTTTTCCTGAACGACATGAATTTGCATATGAGTTCATCTGTCGTATACACTGCACTGTTGTGCCAATAAAATGTTTTGAGAATGCACGACCAGCAATTCAGAAACTTGAAATAAAGTCTCACTATTAGTGTCAGAGTTTCACCTTTGTAGCCTTTTCAAGATCATCGAAGGGCAAGTAGTCTTCACCAAATTTCGCACCAACAATCTGACAGACAGAGTTGAAGAAAAGCAGAACAGTATTGCCTTCAACAAGAAAAGAATATAGCTCTGGTCCAGGATCACATTTCTTAGCATGCTCAACAATAGTCGTCCAAGCTAATTCTGTGGCCTTGATGAGAATCTACATACAGGGGGGTAACAGAAACCAATTATATTAAGCAATATATAATTATATTCTAATGAGAAGATACACAAAGGAATTTTTGTCTTACTTTGCGCAGAGCTTGCTCATCCTTGTAATACAACTTCAAAAAGTCCTTGACAAACAAAATGCCAGAACCTCTCAATGCATGATGGAGAGCACCATCCTTTGAGATCTTCTTCAGGCGCCACACAGCGTCTTTCAACAATGGTATATCATGTTTTTTGTATCCTATAAGCATAACAATTAAGATTACTATAAACATATAAGGCTGGACCCATTAAATTTTCGATCCTGAAGATACCATGAGTTCAACATTATTAAGATTCAGGATTACCTTCACCTCGCCGTTCCTTGACAATGAAGGGTTCAGTGATGGCTTCTTGGACTCGTTCACTGAGATTGTCAATAACCATAACCCCAAGCCTGAACTTGCCGCTCCTCACAAACTTGGAATTGTCGATAAAAGTAGCATCATGGAGATAAGCCTCTCCGTTTGTCAGGCTAAGCTCAAGATCTCCTGTCAGGACTGCCCCAACCTTGTCTCGTGGGCGTACTATGGAATTGCTGAATTCCTCCAGTGTCCAGCATTCTTGATTGTGTTTATTGAAGTCGCCATCAAGAACAACAACCCTGATCATAACAGAAAGAAAACGGGGATCCAATTCCTCCTGGTTGTTTGCTGTAATAGATATCTTGAGAGGCTCCCCATTTGTGTCGCAGATGGTCTTCTTTGTAAAAACTTCAGTGCCCAAGCCATTTGTGACGGTGAGCTTGTATCTTGGTGGCCCGTTCTGATCAACCAGAGTTCTGCACAAACCGTGGAACAAAAGACGTAGTAAGGTAAAGTGGTGAATGCAACCAAAGCATACACCATAGTGGAACATTTGCAGCTCGAGCCAAGTCAAGATAAAAAAAAAATATGAAAGTAATAATGGTGGTGATGTGAAGGGCAGATACTACCTAGGAGCACGGCTTAAGAAGCTTGTAAGTGCTTTTGCAACTTCCTCTGGTATCTGTCAAAAAGAAGAGGGTACCTTTACTAAGTGCTGAATTAACAGAAACTGCGAGAGCTTTTATATGGTCATTGGACTATTGGAGAACAACTAATCAAAAGGTACGTCGTCTTAGCTTTCTTTTCGGCTTAAACTTCAAACACCCTCTCTTTTTTTTAAGATTAAATATTATGAAACTGAATATTTCATCATAAGGAGAACTAAAAGTATTTCTCTTCTGATGGTGGTTTTTATTTTAGGTAGAAGAATATATGCCATGTGCTAGCCTGGATGTCATAACCGAAGACGGGCACTGCCTTTGATTGTCGCTCTGTTTTAGTCAAGTCAATGGCGCATTGGTGCTACGAACGTGAAAGGTTTGGCACGATTAAGAATGGTGGAGAGTAGCATCCCAGGACCGTCACATGATTTTGGCAGAGGCTCATATTCCTCGTTGGCCATTAGAAATGCCAAACCTTTTGATGGAACATGGAAATGCCAAATCAAATGGCAAAAGGAGAATCATGTGTTTCAATAATCACCCCAAGTGTCTGCTCATAGATCCGGCATGGTATTCCGGTGGTGGGTGGCTACGTACTTACCCGGGCGACGGCAGACTCGAGCGCGGCCTCGAGGCTGACCTTCACGGCGGCGGCGAGCTCCTGCAGGTGCCGGCAACCCCTGATCTCCCTAAGGTTTCCCAATTCAAAGACTCGATTTTTCAGTTTCAGACTTTCAGCCAGAGCAGAGGAAGAGGATAGATCAATTTAAAGGAGGAGCTAGTTCGGCGGCATGGGCCGCATGGCTATCTGATTCTAGCTCGCTACTGGTCGATCGTCAACAGGCAACACTCTGGCAGTCTGGACGTGATGCGACGCGACGCTTGATTACCCGCGATTACTGTGCGCCTAGCTATGGGGCTCGACCTCTCGCCTAGCCAGGGATGGATTTATTGGAGTCAGTGAGTGAGTACTGAGTAGGTGAGAGACATCGGCTTATATGTACTCCTATATATATATATAGCATCGGCCGATCATCCACGGGCGTGGAAATGTAACGCACTCTTCCAAACACAGCTCGCCCAGCTCCAGTAGGCTCGGCACTTGGAGTGGTAGTGGGAGGTTTCCAAGGAAAAAAAAGATCGAGAGGGTAGATGTTCGAATCCCGACAACAGCATATTTTTCAGCGTTTGTTCACATTTAACGTCGGTTATTCGACCCGGTGCTAAAGGTAGGCACCTATTAGCATCGGACCGTTTGCACCGGTGCAAAAGGGAGTCTACCGGTGGTTGTTTCTCACGATGATACCAGCACGAACGCGGGAGCACCGCGTTGGAGCCGTAGCGCGGCCGCGGAACGACTGGGATTGGGTGCTCTACCTCCATTCTGTCGCCTCGATCTCGAGCTTGTCGCTTGTCGGTATACGGCCGTCCAATTGATCGAATACGATTATACGTGTACTACACAGCAGCTGATTTTCCTAATGTCGTCACTCGGTACATGACGAAGAGCCACTACACAAACTCTCATCACAACCGGTTCCAAACCCCTATCACAACCGGTTTTGGGGGCAGATGAGATAAAGCGGCTGTGATAGTCCCTCCTATCACAACCGGTTTACAAAAACCGGCTGTGATGACCCCATCACAACCGGTTTTCATCTAAACCCAAAATAAACCAAAATAAAATAGCAAAAAATTTTATTTATTTGGGGATGGGCCCCATCAGCCACTACCCAAGTCGCAAGTCACGCATTTTTCGTGGAAAAATCGCGACCTCAGCTTCGCGCGTAGCCTCCTCTACCAATGCACCACTAGAGTGTTTGTGTCTATATACCATTTTGATACCCCTCATATTAATGTTTTCTGATTGTAAATTGTTTATTTGAGGCTCTAAATGACTTCAAATAAAAAGGTGGTGAACTACAATGTTTCATAACTTTTCAAGATCTACAACTTTCGTTTTGGTCAAAAGTTCATCCGAGGTCGTTTACAAAATTTAAATTTTCAAATTTTAAAAATGCAAACTTAGATTCGGTTGACAAGATGACTTCAAATAAAAAAGTGGTGAACTACAATGTTTCATAACTTTTCAAGATCTACAACTTTCGTTTTCGTCAAAAGTTCATCCGAGGTCGTTCACAAAATTTGATTTTGTTTAGTCCTCCAAAAATGTGTTAGTAAAGAACCGGTCGTGATGCTCACCATCACAACCGGTTTTCAAAAACCGGTTGTGACAGTGAGCTTCACAACCGGTTTGTAAGAAAAACCGGTTGTGATATGCCGGCCGACTATCACAACCGGTTTTTGAGAAAAACCGGCTGTGATAGGGGCATCACAACCGGTTTTCTAAAAACCGGTTGTGATAGCCCTATATCACAACCGGTTTTTTCAAAACCGGTTGGATAGCCCGTTTGTGAAAGTGGTTTGTGTAGTAGTGAGCGTCCATGTTTTCGCAACTGGACGAGGGGCATGCAAGTGCAATCGGTAGAAATGTTTGTCGTGTCTGCTCCTAAAATAAACTCACCTGTATGATTCATCATGTAAATTTACTGGACCTGCCGTAAGTCAATCTGTTTGCCAATTCATTGTTTTAGGAAAAAATATATATTAGAAAAAAATGTTTCAGGCCTCTGCCACCACATAGTCACACACAACCATATTTTTTCACAATTCTCATCTTACAAGATGATAACAAATAATACGAAAAAGAGTATGTCAATGACAATAATAAATCAAAGCCAATGTCTATTATTACGGTTAGGTTTAGCCCCACGTCAGAAATTGATGGTAGAGGGAGCATAACATATAAGGTGGGGGCAACCCTCAACCAATAGACTAGGCTTTTGGGGGTTGAATTAGGCCCAAAGCCTTGTTATGGGCTCCGGTGGACCTAGGCTGGTGGGCCGCCAACTTGTGGGTATAGCGGGCTAGGCCGGATTATTCCGCTGCGCATTCTAGCTAACAATTACTTCTCTACACATTCTTAACAAAGATATCTAAGGTGACAATTTCCAACCCTCCGCTTGCCAAATAGATAGTCTCCCTTGTACCCACGCAACGTTGTAATAACAGAGGCCAAAATGGCACTCAACATGCTCATTTGATGATTTCACATAAATTGCCCACATAAAAATTACAACTCAAACAAAAATCAAATTTCTATCGTTCTTTCTTATGTCTATTTATCAATTTTCAAACATATGCGCTATTAACTTTGGTGGGATTAACTCAGTAACTATCTTAACAACTCTCCAAATTATCTTTACCAGCATCTTGATAGAAATAAATAAATATCTAATTGTTTCACTGCAATAATCATAGAAGCAACATTTTTTACTTTCAGACCAGTTTCTCTTGTTTGAATTATCCTTTATCAAAATAACACCTTGTTAGAGGTACATCGGAAAATTTATTTTTAGAGAGATCTTTAGCTTTCATATTACCAATTCCCTTCTTGGATGCATGTTTCTCACAGCCACTCCCTTCTTTTTAAATATATGCCTTCTAGGAGAAGCATTCGACTTTCTTTTTTTTCGGCGGTAAAGCATTGAACTAATTAGCTTAGCTCGTTCGAAACATTAAGTATTTAAAATGAGGAGTACTTCTTTTTAAATAGAAAAAAGAAAACAGCACACACTAAGTGTGTGGGGATATGACCCGGGTACCATCAAGACGGGCCTAGTCGCCCACCGAGGGGGTGGCCCGGCCCACCTCGACGGAGCCCAACGGTGTACGGAACGAGTCGCAAGGCGCGTAGGGGTACAAATATGGTGCCAAGAAATGTAAAAGATACGATGTAAATTGGGAAGCAACGTATCGCCCGTAGATAAGTACAGATAAGCCTGGTAAATTGACTTGTAACCCTAACCCTAGACCATATAAGGCGGGTAGGGACCGCCTCCAGGAACACATTCGTTTGAATCCCATACACAATACAACACCCCCAACAGAATGCAGGGTATTACACCATCTCGATGACTCGAACCTGTCTAAAACTCCTTGTGTTCTATTTGGCATACACCATCTTGCTCCAGGTCCTGCGATCCCCTCCAAACAATCTACCACCGTAGGGATACCCCTGGTGGACTGCCAGATTATTGCAACGACAAAGAGGCTATAGCAAAAAAAATCAATCGACAAAAGAAAAAGTTAAAAGAGGGCAAGGAGGAAGAACACAAGGAAGATCCAGCTTACTACTGCTCCGAACTTAGAAAACCCATTACCATGGTATAGAGAGCCGGCAAGGATCGATGGTGTATATATATACGTAATACGTGCAATGCATTTGAACACGGCTATCTTTTTTATCGAATTTCATTTGAACTTGTGAACTTGCAGTGGCAGAATATTTAAAACAAGAAGGCTTGCCACTTGCTCTGGGCTGTAACAAAAAGCAGGCGACGACCGAGGGCGACGACTCTGCAAGAATCAATGGTAGCGACCCACGGACGCGTAGAGGTTTATGTTATCCTCCATTATTCCTGCCTTGTCCTGCCTGGTGATACCGACGCGTGAAGATGGATCGAGCATACATAGATCCAAAGGAGCTCAGTCACGACCCAAACCTGGGGTCTACTCGTCACACGACGCGTTAATCTCGTACTTGTTCTGATGAACCGTCGTAAACGCAGATGATATAAAACTTGTTTAATCCCAAGTCATAGTAGGAAGGAAAAATCTGAGAAGATGAAGGGACGATGCCCGGAAATATCAGGTGCTTTTCGCTGTATTTTCAGGCTTTTATCCGTGCTACTTCTCTGAAAAACAGAGGAGGATTATTCAGGCTTCTTTCTTTGACCTTTTCCGTATGTGTTCAGACGCTGTTAGCATGGTTGTATTTTTTTTCTAGACAGGGGAACTTCTTGCTGCATTTCCAATCAACCTGCGTGCAAATTCTCAGGCGTCTTCTTACATTGGCGCAAATTTCTCACCTGTCTGAGAAGTGTTTCTCACTTTCTCTGCATTCTGTATATATACATATGCATGGCGGGTTGGGTTCCTTGGAGGATGATCTTTTCCTCTCTTCTCCACCCTCTTCGCTCTCTCTGAATGTTTCATAGTTTTTGGATGGATAATGGAGTTTGCTGTACTATTTTTTTGTCACAACAAAAAATGCTAGACTCTACCAAGATGCAAATTAGTCCAATCAATTTGCTTATCTTCTGCTTCTACACACGTGTTTCTCTTTTTTTACATGTGTTTATACATGGGAGAAGGTGCAAGCTGTAAACCCCGTGGCCAAAGTCCCTTTCAGCACACCATCAGTGGGATTCTCACATTCTTAGCCAAATCCATCAGCCATGTTCAGCGTCACTGAACATGTGATGTCAGTTGCAGCGGCTCTTCGGTAATTTTTATGGTTGCTGCTGACTTGCTGAGACACCAATATTTCGATAGAACTTACTTGACGGGCTTACTTTAACGTTGCATGGTCGTTTTTTCCCTTGAAGAATACCTGATCAAAAGCAAAAGAAACTGAGAATTTTGTGGAGCTGTTTTTCTGTAAATTTTTTATAAACTTTTCCTTTCACCTCAGCTGATCTCACTCTGTTTCAAATACAGGATTTCACTCTGTTTATTCTGAATGAATCTCACTGCTTTCAGTTAACTCTCCAGTTCTGAATACTACATGAAGACATTTCAGCCAAAGGTCAACCTAGTTGGTTAGAGGGTCATCGTTGGAGTAAATTTACGGGACTGGTTTTTTAAAAAATCCCTCGCCGGCGTAGCCGGGGTTCAGGAGTTTTCTAAATCCGGAGAAGGTCCCTTCTTTTTAACGAAAAAACGTGAGGCTTTCACCCCACCAGGTCTAGTTTTTTTTATTTCTTTTTTTTACATGAAGACATTTCAGAAAATTTAAATTTCAAGCAGAAATGCAACAACGACGGGATCCAACTTTGTTATGTTTACAAACAATCTGGAGCACGCACATTAGAGATGGCAAGTTCATAGTAAGTTCCAGAAATCTCACCAAACAAGTACACAGCATGTTTTTTAATTTTGTTTTGCTAATAGAACAGCTGGGCGGCAAGAATTTCATCGCCTTCTGGTGTCTCTTTGTAATAATGAACAGCTATATGCATTGGTCGATGCAGCGGCTGGAATATTGAATATATTCCCGTTTCTAAAAAAACAAGTACACAGCACGTACAAACTAATGTCATATCTCATTAAATATTAACTTGATGCAGGAAAACAAGACCGGAAATTTCTTATTTATTAGACAACTAGGAAGTAATAGATTTATGAGTACCTTACCTGGCTTATGGTAAATCATAGATCAATGCAATGTTACTGAATAACAGTACATCGCCAATATGAATTAGGGTCTTTAAATTAATATAAATATCAATACAGACTTAAAATAGACACAAGAAGGCCCCCTTATAATTCTATTCAAAGAAGATAGTATAATTAGATGGCAACTGCAGTTTGTGGGTCTTCTATCTGCTTCTGGAATCCAACCAATTTTGTTCAAGCAAGATCCTTGCTCTTAGAAGCCCTTAGCATAGCCAACCACTTGGCAAGGACGGCCAGTTTCACCCATTTACGGCAAGACAGCTTCGCCATGCCGCAACAAACATCAGCTTGCAGATCGTTCACACCAGATGAACAAAACTGGGAGAAAAAGTCATTGGGCATGTCATCCCAGATCTGATCTGTGCTAAAGCTGTTTTGCATTAAGAGATATTGAAGTTGAAGATCATCTTGGTTATTTGGACAGAAAGATGCATACTGAGAATCCACTTGTTGCTCTGCACACCATTGACCAAGTGAAGGACCTGCAAAAAAAAAATACTATAGATCTTAGGGTTTTCTCATTTTCTTTTAATTATATAGCGGAATGATAGCAACAAGCTGTGCTGTGGCAGTGCGTACCAACATTTGGAAAAGGCATATGACTGTCCTGATGCACCGTCACTGAACTTGATGAAGCTGCCATGGCTGCTTGATGCAGTGCTACAGTTTCGTCCGCCGGAGGACAAGGGAGTATCACTGAACTTGCATTGAAATTTGAGTTTGTAGTTTGGTACTGGATTTCAGGACCAGTACCCAGTTCGACATCGATGTCAAAAGACACATCCTGGGAGAGCATGATTGAGTCAATGACATCAAAGAGATAGGTGAATGTTTGGATGAATTGAGCGATAAAAAATGAATTTTATAAATGAGAATACTACAGGTTTTTTTTAGGGTCTTTTTTTCTCTTTTGAGGATCGAGAATACTACAGGTAATCAGGTATAATGATATCAGAGAAACGTGTCAAACCAGGATGATCTCTGCAGCTGCTGTCTATTTCAGTTCAAACATAATAAATTTGCTAAATATTGTGGTGTAATTTTAGGCTCCTGCTAAATAATAAAATTTACTTACAGTTTCATTGTTTCCCTGTGCAAAAGGTAAGGGCGCCCTCACTCTCCTGGATCCAACCCTTTGGAGGGTACACTGCTGGGAGCGATTGCCAGATAATCTGTTGCCCTCTGAACTGACTTGCTCATCAGCTTCATGAATAATTTCATCTGGAAAGAAAAAAATAAAGTTTTCATGTGAATAAATGTCAATAGTTTACTATAGAATAAATTAAAACCCGTCTTCACATAAATGAAATAAGTAGAGTATAATAAGTCTTGAATCTTGACCTGTAGCTTCAGTAGATTTAGGCCCTGGCATGATCAATTCCTGGAACGTACTGCGGTCAATTGGTCTTGGTTGGCTGTTGTAGATTTCATAATCAGGCTGATGGTATGTCATACATTCATATGCATCCCTACTACATTCTTCCACTTGGGTCTGTGATTAATGGTAAAATCATGTTAATGGTAAGCAAATTTATTTTGGGCTGCACTCACTCATACCAAAGGAAAACTTAGAATACGTTATCCCAACATTTTATTGCTTTGGCAATAGTTAGCTGTTCAATCTGCCTGTGTGGCTGTGTTGCACCTTTTTATATTTGTTCAAATCAAATCTTTTATGAATAAACATAAATGATTTTTTGTCACTTTCATAATTTATTTCTGTGTTTTGTTTCTGTGGACAATAAACATATTATTATGCATGCCCCGCAACCCAGGAACTTTGCATATATACCCAAAGCGGTTGTATGGAAAAATACCTTTTCGCGTTCGCCAAGACCACCGAAAGCTTTATACTTGGCAGTTATTGTTACTCCGACAATCTGACCCAAAAAATTGAAGAACAGCCTAATATTCTTGCCATCAATAAAGTAAGAGTAAAGAGCGCTCCCAGGATCACACTTCTTAGCGTGATTAACCATCTTTTTCCAGACTGCATCTGAGGCATTCCTGAGAATCTGAATGCAAGAAGTAGCCAGTCATAAGGATGAAGGTCTGACCAAGTAAAAATATATAAAGAGAAGTTTACTCTTATATTGCGCAGAGCTTTTTTATCCTTGTAATACTGCCTCATGAAGTGCTTCACTAAAGTAATGCCATTCTGCTCCAGTGCCTTACAGAAGGGACCACTTTTTGCAATCTTTTCCACACGCCATACTTTGTCTTCTAACGTTGGAATGTCAAATTTTTTGTATCCTACAAATTTATGAAAACATGAAACTATATCATCCATGTTTTGACTTTCAATGGCACAAAGTGAAGGTAATAATGAAAAATCGATTTCAGTGTTACCTTCTCCACGGCGGTCCCTCACAGTGAAAGGTTCTGTTATACCTTCTTGAACTCGCTCGCCAAGATTATCAGCAAGCATTACACCAAGCCTAAACTTGCCACTCCTTGTGAACTTAGAGATATCACCAAAAGTTATGTTTTGATGCACGCCTCACCATTTTTTAGTTGCAGTTCCAGCTTTCCTGTCAGCACCACCCCAACTCTGTCCCTTGGGCGTACTATATGGCTTTCAAACTCCTCCAGCGTCCAGCTCTCACGATTATTCTCGTTAAAGTCACCATGAAGAACTACAACCTTGACATTGGCAGAGAGAAGCTGGGGGCAGTTGCTACCTTGCTGATTGACCACAACAATTTTTACCATCAGGGGACCCCCGCCCTCTGCCTGTACTTCCCTTCTTGTAAAGATTTTTTTGCTCATTGTATTTACAAAAATGAGTTTGTAGGTTGGAAGCAGGTTCTGTTAAATTCTCTCTCTGCACAAACATAGCACATCATGAGATGCAGGAGAAGATCGAGGTCGTAACTACAACGATCGCAAGACACATAGAAAGTAAATAAAACTTACCTTGGACCAGGAAAAAGATCGTGGGGGCTGCTTGTAAGGATTTGCGTTACGTCTTCCTGAACTATGAAATGAAAGAGGAACCAAAAAGAAAAGGCTAAGTGTCAATTATTGCCGAAAGCAGTAAAGTGCTTTATGATTGACAATCTTGAGGCAACAAACAGAGTTCTATCGTCCCTTATTGATTTGTAATCATGGAATTTTTGTATAAAATACAATAGAAGGATGGTACCAAATGGAACAAAAAAAAGATGGGCCACCATTATCATCGTAATTATCATGAGTAATTAACCGAAAACTTAGCACTTGAAGAATTGACATTTTGGAGGATAGCCACATGATCTACTAGAAAACACCACTTTCAGAACAATGATCCCTAGTTCCCTACTGACATACTGTAGAATGTAAGGACGATGGTACCAAATGGAACAAAATGGGTTAGTCAATTAGTGAGGCATCATTAGTTATTTGACCGAAAACTTGCATTCTAATAAAAACACCACTTTCACAACAATAGTCCTTCCTACTGACGACCTACTTGTACATAAAAAAAAAAACAGAAAAGCGTTTGCAGAGGCTGATCAGTCAGCTAGTGTTATGTGGCACGGTGGAGTATGTGTTCATACCCGGTGTTAACGGCAGCCTCGAGTTGTCTCTGGATCGCTTGTACACAGGCGCAGCCGGTGGCAGGGAGCCCCTGGTGCTGGCTGCAACTGTAACTAGTACATCCCATGAGAACCTCGCTGCAAAATTAGCGGCCGTAACGAGTATTAGGAATCCGACAGGGGCGGGTACGTACGGTACCAAACAAACAAGAGAACAAAAAAAAAGAAGAAGAGATCTCATCATGTGGTGGGAAGTGTCGAAGCACGAAGAAGACAAAGACACTCACGGGTCGCACAGCCGACCTGACGTGAGGAAACTGCTGTGTTCATGCCATGGAGACTTGGTGTCCCAAGTGAATTAAGCTTCGTCGTAGCCGGCCTGCAGCATGCGCTGCGCGTCCGTGTCCTGTACTCCTGCTCCCTCCGCCGGTGACCGTCATCGCGTGCACTGTCCGCTTACTTGGCAGTCGTACGTACATACTGAACTTATTCAAGGACCTGCGGGCCCATATGATGATGGTTACCTGATCATTGGTTGTTCCGGTCCCACGCCACGTGCGCATGCTGCCGGGCGATGGCGATCGAGAGCGTGCCCACTGTCACGGCCATTCGATCGACGCAGGTAGTAGATACGAACAGAAATCAGAAGGGGTCCCTCAATCCGCAGCCGGTCGGTCGGTCGATCGATGGGGCTTGATGGAAATGGCACGTAAAAAAAATTATCATTTAAGAGTATTAAATATAGACTATTAATAAAATAAATTACAGATCTATCTAGGAAATCGCGAGACGAATCTTATGATGGGTAATTAGAGGGTACTTAATCAATAATTAGCGGATGGATACCGTAGCATTTCTGTAGCAAATCATGGATTAAATAGGCTTATTAGATTCGTCTCGCGACATACATTCCATCCATGTACGGAGTAATGGATTAATTTTTTTGTCTAAATTTAATACTCCATGCATGTAAAATTGTATTGACGTGATATTTTGATGGAAAGAATGTAAGGGAACTAAAGAGCGCCTTGGTGTGTTGTTTCGAGCGCTTGCACGGGGAAGAACCCAAGGACCTGCGCCAGGCACTACCGGAAAACGGGCCATTGCCGTGTGCACGGCCCTTTGCCGTGCGCCGGCACGCGGGCCCACGGCAAAGGACACTCTTTGCCGTGTGCCCACCACGTGGCACACGGCAATGGCCCAGCACACGGCGTCCCTACCCTTTGCCGTGAGCCCCGGCCCAGGACGCACGGCAAAGGATAAACACACGGCAAAGGGCACCCTTTGCCGTGTGCCTGCACAGCTGGCACACGGCAAAGGCCAGCACACGGCAACGTGCACTCTTTGCCGTGTGCCAGCCGTTAGGCACACGGCAAAGGTAACAGTTAAGTCACGGCCGCGGCCCTTTGCCGTGTGTTCTGTCTACAGGCGCACGGTAAAGGGCCGGCACACGGCAAAGCATAATTTTTTTTTCCGTCCTATTCCTTTCCAAATTTTTGTGGTGTTAAGATACGGTACTCTGTATTTCATGTCAAGATTTGGTACATTTCTCGTTATTTTTGCTATATTTAGTCAATTTATTTGATTCCATGGATTTATCGGCAAAATAAACTTTTGAACTGCAAGTGTGTCGAATAATTGAATATAATGGTTTCAAAAATAATATTCATGTTATTGAGTCTAATATTAGGCCTTTTCCAGAAAATTGAATGAAATAACTAGCGACTTGTTCATGAAACCTGATCAGATACGTGTGGCCCAATCGTATTTAAATTCTAAAAAAATAATCCATATCTGAAAATCATAAGATTTGCCCTGACATCATGATTTCATGTGTACATGCTGTGGTAAAAAATAGAACGTGTTTCGCACACGTTATCACATACCTCGTTTGCAAATCGAAGAATCTCCAAAGAAGTTTCAGAGAGTTGATGTTGAGCTGTTGATATTGTGAGTTGTAAGTGCAGTCAAATTCGGTTTTCACTTCAAGTCTTTTTGTATATGCAAGAACAACTCACATTAGTCTGACATACCAAAATTGCCGCAATTTTCGTACACGTGTGACATTTCTTTTATTTTTCAACTAAACAATTTGTAGTTATGTACATGAAATAATAGGTTTTTTTTATCGTTTAATTAAATATGTTAAAGGTTGTCTTTGAGAAACTATTTTCACAGGTTTTTAGAAAAGCAAATCATAAAATTATATTACGAACACAATTTTAAAAAATGTAATAAACAAAAAAATTACCTTTGCCGTGTGCTTTGCTGCGCAGCACACGGCAAAGAGGGCGTTTGCCGTGTGCTTTGCTGCGCAGCACACGGCAAAGGGGGGGGAACGGGCGTTTTTTCAAAAGGTCCCCCTCTTTGCCGTGTGCCGTGATCTAGCACACGGCAAAGGGGGGGGCACGCGGGCTTTTTTCAAAATGACCCCCCTTTGCCGTGTGCCGTGATCTAGCACACGGCAAAGGCTGAGCCTCAGCCTTTGCCGTGTGCTAGATCACGGCACACGGCAAAGGGGGGGGTCATTTTGACCAGCCCCCCCCACTCACGCACGCCACACACGCACACGCCACACACGTACACAGCACACAGCCGCGCCGCCGCCGGACCCCGCCGCCGCCGGAGCCCGCCGCCTCCAGCGCCGCCGCCGGAGCCCGCCGCCTCCAGCGCCGCCGCCGGCCCCCCTGCGCCGCCGCCGCCGGCCCCCCTGCGCCGCCGCCGGAGCCCGCCGCCTCCAGCGCCGCCGCCGGAGCCCGCCGCCTCCAGCGCCGCCGCCGGCCCCCCTGCGCCGCCGCCGCCGGCCCCCCTGCGCCGCCGCCGCCGCCCCCCTGCGCCGCCGCCGCCGCCCCCCTGCGCCGCCGCCGGCCCCCCTGCGCCGCCTGTAATATTCAAATGCCATTGGTTTGATCCTCAAGCGGTGAGACGGAACCCGAAAATCGGGCTAGTCGAAATTCAACAGTCTTCCGTCTACCCACGAGACGATGTCTACATTGTGGCTCAACAGGCGACCCAAGTGTATTATCTCTCGTACCCGTGTCAAACCGACGAACGTCTTATCGGTTGGGATGTTGTGTACAAAGTATCGCCACATGGTAGACTACCTGTCCCAAACAATGAAGATTACAACATAGACCCAAATACTTATGACGGAGAGTTCTTCCAGGAAGATGGGCTAGAAGGAAGATTTGAGATAGAATTAACCGAAGATGAGGACGTAGAAAATGAAATGCTTGTTGACGAGGACGTCGGAGATGTGGTTGAGAATGTGAATGACTTAACCTTACTTGAGAAATTACGTTTAGGCAACGACAGTGACGACGACGACGAGCCTCCCTTGCACCAGAACAGCGATTATATTGAAATGCGTGATAGTGATGATGAGAATTATGATCCGGATAATCCGGATCATGATGATTATTTCTAAAACATGTAAGTTATTTCATTTTTAATTTACTAGTCGCACTAATTAATTTACAAATTGTATAAATTCATTTACTACTTGTACTAATTATTTGTAATTATTGTACTAATTTGTTTTCTCTTGTTTATGCAGGTGATTGATAAAAGATGGTGGGACGTAACCCTTTTAGGTCGGTCACTTCCATTTACCAGAGAGTCGTTGGAGGTGCTGAGGACTCCGAGCTCGCTAGGGGGGGAGGCCAGGGTCGAGGGAGACCCAAGGGTCGAGGGAGAGGCAGGGGAAGAGCTGAGTCCTCCGGCACTGCACAGAGGAGGAGGGGGAGGAGGGCGAGGACACCCTCGCCTGAGGTTGACGAGGAGGAGGAGGGACAGGATAGGGAGGAGCTACCTTCCGCTCATGCCTCTGAGGACGAGGCAGAGGAGGGGGAGCAGTCCGAGGGAGAGGATGGTGGGCAGGGTGAGGAGGGGGAGCAGGTCGAGGGAGAGGAGGGTGGGCAGGGTGAGGAGGGGGAGCAGGTCGAGGGAGAGGAGGGGGAGGAGGGAGAGGATGCACAACTGTCTCCATACGAGCGAGGCCCCTCGAAGATACCTGATCGGCCGATACCTTTCTCGAACCGACCGGTAATTAGACCCGACGGGAGGAGGTAAGAAATTTTAAATGTTTTCACTACTTTTTCCTTTCATATGTTTATTAGCACTACTGAAACGTCTAAATTGTCTTCGTCACTTCTGCAGGGGGTGGTTGCTGATCACGCCAGGTAGTCACAATCGCATGCCCAATGGCATCCTGGGGCTTTTGTGCAAGCTACACTTCCCTGGCTTGGTGCAGCTCGCCGGCCGAGAGGAGCCGGCGTACACGTGGGAGCACTACATCGCCTGCACCGTAGACCCTCACCCAGATCGTGATGGCAGGACGTTCAACAACATGGCACATCGGGTGGTGGAAGAGCTATGGGTAAGTCTTGTTCAAACTTTATATTGCTCAATACATCAGATTCATCTAACATTCTATAAATAATCACATCCAATCAATGTGCAGGATTTCTTTAGATGGGACGACGGGTACGAGGCGACTGCCAAGGCTGTGGCTCACCATGCCTGCTACAAACTGGTACAAGATATGCACTACGAGGCGCGCATTGCAGCCGTCGTGCATTTCTACCGCAAGTACATGAAGGTGAAGCTTACTAAAGCGGAGGCGAGAAACATGCGGTTGACACGTGAGCAATTCATGCGGGTAAATATACTCCTTCTCTTATACCAAGTACCCTTTGTTTTGTCTTGTCATATGTCACGTGTTTAATGATATGCAGGCGGTTCCTTGGTGGTGCTTGACCCAAATTCCGGCCTGGGGTAAGATGGTGGACAAGTGGCTCGCGGACGAGTGGGAGGAGACCCACAACGAGCTCCGGCGGCGGCGTTTGATGATGTCAGGTGCATCACATCATCAAGGCAACCATAACCTCCAGGCGTTCGCGAACACATGGGTACGTGAATTCAATTTTTAATTCTAATGAGCTCTCCTGAATAATTCATAACCATTTTCCCTTTTGTTTTTGTTTTTGTTTTTTTTGCAGTCGCGGACACATGGTAACCAGCCTTGCCCCCCGGCCATGGCATACGCTTTGTCCCACAAGGGCAAGGCGACGGACCCAGAGAACACGTACAACCCGAATGACGGGCCTGAGGCGTACTCCAATCCGACTGCCTACAGCCGCCTTAGTAACTACACAGAGATGGCAAGGGAGGTCCATGGGCCGGAGTTTGATCCGATCAGTGCTGACCTTGACGGAGAAGTCCTCATGAGGTCAGGAGGAGGCAAGAAGCACGGCCGGTATGCGATTGCGAACAGCCTAGTGGACACGGCTAGTACTCCCACTCTCACCGCGCTTAAAGCCCGTGCCACGGACTCCACCCCGCCTATACGCCCACGCCAGACCCCTACACAGATCCAGATGGCTCAGTTTCAGGTATTTGTGTTTTACCTATTGTTAATTGATTATCGCTAACCATTGTTTGGTATGTTAACAATGTCATGAATATGTGCAGGAAATGATGGCAGCCCAGGTGGCGGAGGGGGTGAGAGCAGCAAAGGAAGAGCTGCAGCACAACTGGCATTA